>JAKTUX010000002.1:0-600000 GCA_030556895.1 Kodamaea jinghongensis | reverse complement strand
TCTTCCAGTCTTCACGAGCAACACCTGGGGCGTTGGTGGCAGCACGGGTCACTTGAGTTCTACCTTCGGTGTTGACGTAAGTGGCAGACTTTTCAGTGTATGCGGAACCTGGCAAGATGACGTCAGCGTAAGATGCACCAACATCACCGTGGTGACCTTGGTAAACAACAAAAGAGCTCTTTGGAATGTCCTTGGCGGAGATTTCATCGGCACCCAACAAGTAGACAAACTTGGCTTCAGTGGCAGCGACTTCTGGGGAGAGAGTAGCAAAACCAATGTCTTGGGCAGCAACACGAGAGGCTTCTCTGTGCAATAAGTTAACACCGTTCCATTCAGCGGTGTTGAAGTTGGCGTTCTTCAGGACAAAGTTACCAACCAAACCGAAGATAGCTTCGGCGTCGGCAGAGTCAGCGACACCAGAACCAACAATGATCAATGGGTTCTTAGCAGCAGCCAACTTCTTACCAACTTCACCAGCCAAAGCCTTCTTCAAGGCGTTGGCATCGGCACCCAAGTTCTTGACGTTGAAGGTGGAGTCGAATTCTTGACCAACAGAAGCAATTTCGAGGTTTTGTCTCAACCAGACCTTTCTAATTCTGGTGTTCAAGACAGCAGCTTCGTATCTTGGGTTGGTACCAACCAACAAGATTTGGTCGGCGTCTTCAATACCTTCGATGGTGGAGTTGAAGATGTAGTTGGATCTAACGTCAACACCGTGGGCATTGACAGCTTGCTTGACGTCGGTAGTGACGTTTTCGGAGCCTAACTTGTTGACCATGTCCTTCAACAAGACCAAGGACTCAGCATCAGCCAAAGCACCAGCAATGGCCTTCACTTCGTTGTCCTTTGGCTGGATCTTACCGTATGCAGCAGCAATGGTGGACAAGGCTTCGTCCCAGGTGGCTGGCTCAAACTTGTCGCCGTTTCTGATCAAAGGGGTGGTCAAACGTTGGGTCTTCAACCCATCGCAGGCAAATCTAGACTTATCGGAGATCCACTCTTCGTTGATTTCGTCGTTCAATCTTGGCAAGACTCTCATGACTTCGATACCTCTGGCATCGACTCTGACGTTGGACCCAACAGCGTCCATAACATCTATGGTTTCGGTTCTCTTCAATTCCCAAGGTCTGGCTCTGAAGGCATATGGCTTGGAGGTAAGCGCACCAACTGGACACAAGTCAATGATGTTACCAGACATTTCAGAGTTGATGTTTCTCTCGATATAAGTACCAATTTGCATGTCATTACCACGACCAGCGGTACCAAACTCTGGGGCACCAGCAACATCGTTCATGAATCTAACACATCTGGTACAGTGGATACATCTGTTCATGGAGGTCTTGACCAAAGGACCAATGGCCTTGTTTTCGACGGCTCTCTTACCTGCAACTTCGGTGAATCTACCACGGTCAGAACCGTATCTTTGCGATTGTTCTTGCAAATCACACTCACCACCTTGGTCACAGACAGGGCAGTCCAAAGGATGGTTTTCCAATAACATTTCGGTGACACCTTCTCTGGCCTTCTTCACTCTTTCCGAATCGGTGTGAACAACCATTCCGTTTTGAACAGGCATGGCACAGGAGGCAATCAACTTTGGCATTCTCTCAACATCAACCAAACACATACGACAATTACCTGCAATGGCTAACTTGTCGTGGTAACAGTAACGAGGAACCGCAACTCCAGCCAATTCGGCGGCTTGGATGATGGATGATCCTGCTTCAATACTAACTTTTCTTCCATCAATAGTAACTTCGACTTCAGCCAATCTTCTGGTGCTGGCTGAAATATAACGTCTACTAGATCTTAAAATGGATGCAACAGACATGGTATATAAACACTAATTTCCTCCACTTGAATCTATTAATTTAAATACAACGGGTTCAACGCTTTTGCTTGTTGGACTATCGTAGGTTCAATGAGCTTTGGGGCTAACGGAGGACGTTCAACAGGCTCTGTCTTGTCGATTGTTGTGATTGTAATCAACGATTGTGGTTGTTACTGTCTAAAATTTTTTTTTTTCAGTCTATGTAACCATCAATGTTAGGACTCTGATTCGCTGGAGCAAAGCGCGACATGTAAGCGAGACATCCTAGCGACATCGGACTAGACTGGGTCAGGGTTGTGGTCAATAGTACGTCCTACGTCGTGTATCTTGTATGTTTAATGCTATAGACTTTATGGACGGGGGTCGGAAATTAGTAGTGTGATGGATTTTACAGTGTTGGGTGGTAATTTCTTGGAATTGTGGGCACTTCAAGATGTAGTTCCTTATGTTGGTAGGACTGGTAGAAGCATAACCTGCTAAAGTAGAAATATCTATGGTATCTTCCGTAAATTAACTTCCAAGTAAATATCCAGTAACCCGCTCTTAACATAACCTGCTCTTCAATAAGTCCCTTTGAAAACCAAATACTTTTCTTCAAATGTTGACATCGAGCTCACTCACGAAATACACCGAAAACCACTTGGATCTTCTTGAATACTACTTCTTTTGCTCTTCTCCACCTTGCATCATGATAAATACAAGTGGAATAACAATAAACATCCAATTCTTTTGTATCCAGGATCTCTCGTCGACCTCGACCTCGACCTCTTCTTCAACCTCCCGTTCGATTTCGTTTCCATTTTCGTCAACTTCCACTATCTTCTTCTTTTGCTTTTGAACCTCCTTTCTTATAGCTTGCTTCTTCTTCTGTTCAGCTATTGCCATGGCTGCTACAGCTTGATAGTTTGGGTGCACTGCAGGTCCGATCTGTCTTACCTTGGTGTCCTTGTCGTGTATCACCGACAACCCCGTCAATTGGGATGCAGAATCAACCAAAGCTTGGAAATTAATATTGCTAAGATCGGTATCGTCTCTGACTTGTAAATATGAAAAGCATTCGTGGTTTGCTATGGTCTTAGTTCCAACACAGTAATCTCCATTTTCGATCTTGGCTTCCAGCCCTTGGTACGTGCCACGCAATCCATCCACCTCGAGCTTACCGAAATCAATCTTAGACCCACCAGTGGTTGATTGAACGTAGATAGGAATCACTTCTGCTGTTACCACCACAGCCAGTGCCAATGCCACGAGTATCAGACTTTTCATTATCCAAGTGTGTATCTCAATCTAATTTTTTTTTTTTTAGGCTACTCCATTATGATACGTGTTGGAGGAGGGGGACGGCTTCAGTTCGTGCGATCTGTGGCCACCCAGCGCATTCAGGACTGTCAGACATACTTGAAACACTGCCGGGAGACAGATGTCGATCTCGAATCTACAGTTTTCAAGGGCACCTTGTACGAATTGTCCTGTATGAAGTACCTCGAGAAGCATATGCACTGCAAGAACATGATCAAAGTTGGGGGAACGAACGACCGAGGGTTGGATTTGATTGGAAAATGGGACCTCAGTCGGTTCTACGAGAAAAGCAACGTCTTATTTCCTGAAAGAAGGACCAAATTGCCGTCCACGTCCTTGTTGAGCAGATCAGAAGTGCACACAGAAGGAGGCCTCTCGTTGGTTGACGACATCAACATCATGGTACAGTGCAAAAACTACAAGAGAAACATCAAATCGAACGTGATCCGAGAGTTGGGCGGGATCCACAACTTCCACATCAAACGTAAGAATGCTGTTGTTAATAATATGTTTTTGTTGATCTCTCCCACGAGCTTGACCAAGGACGCGTTGACGTGTGTGGACACAATGGCATTTCCGGTGATTCACCTAAAAATTAAGCAGTTGATACCTCCGGCAATAGAGGACCCGTACGACGTCGACAACTGGACTGGTGCTGTGCTACAGGGTTGTTACATTAACAGGTACGGCAGAAACGCCTTAAAGGGCTTCAACATGGAAAAGCAGTTTGAGATGATAGCGGAAAGTGTCAAATCTGCATCTTTTGGAAAAGCACAAGCAACATGAAGCTTATTGACAAGGTCAAGGGACCCCTCTTGGCCAAGAGGAGATCAACTGCTTCGGAAAGCAACTACTTGATTAGGACAACTACTTGCTTGGCTCAGGAATCAACTACTTGTTTGGCTCAGGAATCAACTGCTTGTTTTGGAAGTCAAGTACCTGTAAATCCAAGACCACGCCAAGTCTGCGCCAAGAATCTAAAATAGGTGCAGTATTATAGACTAAAGCATTTCGTGCTGACCCTTTGCTTCTTAGGGTATAGAGAGAGGACCATGGTTCACGAACCAAAAACAACATGCATCGTCATAAAAGCAGACGTTCAACATTCACTATCATAAAAGCAAACACGAACTATTGATATCCATTCCTAGCATCAGTAGTTTTGCATCTACACAAGAAAGCAGCGAACCACACTCACCTGTACACTATGGGGTGTTGAGCTCGTAAATAGGATAATATGACATACCAAATGTACACCTCTATCATGTTTTCTGTATCAGTAATCTGGAATCGTAGCACTCAATAACCTGTTTTAATAACTATTAACCAGACACTTGGGGCACTCTACTCTAAATCCGAGTATTTTACATAGTAGCCATTTTTGTCAAGGGTATACTTGTTGGGTACTCCAAAAGCATATCAATAAATCATGCAATAAAGTAGTAACCATTTTACCTTGTAAGTATACTTGTTGGGTACTCTCAAACTACTACATCTAATCAAAATGTAAAAGTAGTACCCATTTTGCATTCAAGAATGTACTTATCGGGCACTTCCATCAGATTACCCTACATCGGAATCAATAAATCATGTATTACTCAGTAGCCATTCTACTTTGTCATTAAGGGTATATAACAGTCATAATCATCACATCTATAAGAATCTGAGGAAACCAAAGCTTGGAGGAGTTGCACTGGTAGTAGCAACCACGTCCACATAAGTTGTCAGGTATTCGACAAGGTATGTGGTGGTGGTGTGTGCTGTGTAGTAAGCAGTCACCAAGGTAGTTGGTGCATCGGTGGTAGATGGTGCACTGGAGGTGGCAGCAGAAGCACTTTCCGCAACCTTGTTAGGGAAAGTAGGAACTGCAGGAGATTCTGAGGCAGATGGTCCTTCCGAAGCAGTAGGCGTTTGCTCGGTGGACACAACTGGTGATGTGGAAGAGGAAGAGGAAGAGGAAGAAGTAGTAACTGGAGTGGTAGCAGAACTGGTGACAGCTGGGTCGGAGCTGCTTGTGGTTGGGTTAGAGGAAGAGGTGGTAGCTGGTGTAGTGGTGGAGCTAGCAGTTGGGTCAGAGGTGGTGGTTGGATCAGAGGTGGTGGTTGTTTCAGAGGAGCTGCTTGTCACTGGGGCGGTAGAACCAGTGGTAGCTGGGGTAGTAGAACTGGTGGTAACTGGAGTGGTCGAACTAGTGGTGAATGGAGTGGTGGAGCTGGTAGTTGGAGTGGTTTCAACTGAGGTAGTAGTTGGAGTGGTTTCAACTGAGGTAGTAGTTGGAGTGGTTTCAACTGAGGTAGTAGTTGGAGTGGTTTCAACTGAGGTAGTAGTTGGAGTGGTTTCAACTGAGGTAGTAGTTGGAGTGGTTTCAACTGAGGTAGTAGTTGGAGTTTCAACTGGGGTGGTTGGAGTAGTTTCAGCTGGGGTGGTGGTTGGAGTAACAAAAGCAGCAGAACTGGAGGTAGTTGGAACAGCAGAGGTAGTAGCAGGAGCAGGAGCAGCACCAGCAACAATGTCCTTTGCGGCTTGAATGAAATCTCCGTTTTCAACTTGGTTAGAACCAGCAGAAGCAGCGTCCCAGATGGAAATACCACCAAAGCTTGGATCATTCAAAATGTCGGAGGTTAAGACGCTTGAGACAACAGAAGGGTCAACGTAACCACTTCCAGCAGCTCTGGATCCACCTGGAAGACCAACGAACAACTTGATGTTTTTGTTTGGAGAAACGGTAGCGGCATATTCCTTCCAAGTGTCCCAGTTAAACTTACCATCGAGAGAACAGTAGTTGTTGTAGAATTGAATGAAAGCGAAATCAAAGTCAGCGGTCTCTAATGCTGGTCCAACAGAAGCATCGGGGTAAGGACATTGAGGAGCAGCAGATAAGTAGTAGGTCTTGGAAGTGTCCTCAGCAAAGTATTGTCTAAGGGAAGTGGCCAAGGCTCCGTAACCGGTTGGGATGTTGTTCTCAATGTCGAAATCGAAACCATCGATGACAACGTCACCAAATGGTCTGTTTGTAGGGGTTCCAGTACCAGCACCAAAGGTGTCCCACAAGGTACCGGCGAATTGTTGGGCTTGGGTATCGTCAGTGAAACCATAGGCACCAGAAGCACCACCAATAGATAACAAAACCTTCTTTCCTAACGATTGACAAGTTTGGATGTCGCTTGCAATTTGCGGACAACTCAAGAGACCACCACTGGTGGTGGCGCCTCCACAAGCATTGGCAAAGTTGACGTCCATTTTGGGGAAAGCATCAAGGAATGAAAGGATAACAATGTCCAACGGACTGTTCTGACAGTAGTCTGCAAGTCTTTCTTGTTGGCCGTTTGAGTTTTGGCCCCAGTAGACAGCAACGTTGTTGTTGCCGCTGGATGAGAAGGCGTTGGTCAAGTTAAGGAAACAGGTGGCTATCACAACCAACAATTGAGTTTGGAATTGCATTTTCTTAAAGGAGTGTAAGGAGTTGGATAAGGGTTTGGAGAGAGAAGAGGGTTAAATGAGTGTAACAGCTTGGGTTGTTGTTATCTATTGCAACGAGGAGCAGTTGATTGGCAAAGAAAGGATTGAATTGAGTTGGAATAATGGTACAAGCAAGTTTGGAATTTGTTGTAGATTTATACTGGAACACTCTCTCCGGAAAAGGTGCAACTGGGGACTACACTAGTGAGATACTCAGATGTACGATGTGACGCAATAAGCGCAGCGCATGAAGCTTAAAAAATAAAATTTGGAAGTGCGCTAAATACAAAAAAATTAAGCTATAACGGGTAGATGCGTGCAAGCCTGTTCTCTGGGCAGGCGACGGGTGAAACTGAAGATGGTGCAAATAGAAGATGTCCACCACTGTAGGACAAGTGCTCTGAGTGCTTTCAGCTAACAAAAACGCTGTGCTTCAGCGTATGTTTTGGCTCCTTGCTCCCTTCAACAGCACGCGTCGAAGGAGTGTGGTGAGTTGCAACCAGACGCAGAGATGCATACCCGCGTTACGTAAGTAGCAGCGGAAAGACGCCGCGGTGCTTCTAAAGAATGCTCCGTAGTGTTATTTTTAACCAAATATCGTATATCTTGCCTAATCAGGCCAATAGCACCAGCAGAGAAAGGATATTTTAAAAGCGGATGAGATTGATGATCATCATGGTTACATTGCTTCACCGACATAGCAACGACAATAACCACCGGCCACAATGGCATTGAGCTCCTCCTCTTTATTCATCGAGTCCCTGGCCCTGTCGTGTCACACTCCTGCCTCATAACATGTTTCAAGGAACACTGATGGTTCATGTAGGTACGTTTTAATTATCCTAATTAGGCCAAAGTTGTTATTGACAACCAGGAGTTGAAAGATCTCTGAAGAAAAGGACGTGTCTGAAGAACTCAAAAAACCCCTTCGGAAAAAAAAGGCGCGCGTGGAGAAAAACGGCCAAGGCGTGGAGATGGGGCTACCCAACAGACACCACTTGCGGATCGGATGATCGAGCACTCACGCACAGTTTGCAGTGTCTGCGTGTCCTTTTGCGCAACTGGCCGGTTGTAGGTAAGGCGCAAACCGATCCGCCGTCGTTGCGGTGCCCGTGTTGCTGAAATCCACATTTGTGAACTTGTGCACGTGATGTCCGTTTTTGGAACCACAGCCTCTTTTGCGGCAATCAACCAGCCCTCCATCCTGGATGTCTGCTACTGGTTTTCCAGGCTTCTTTTCATGTTCAGTGAACCTTCTTAGATGGGGTGTCGAGGAAGTTAGTTCAGCTAGAGTTTTCCTTATGTTCCCCTCCAATTGACCCTTTAAAGCTTGCACTAGCTCTGGTTAAACTCACTTTAAACCTTACCAATGTTTCAAACCTGTTTGATGAGCTTAAACCTTAAGCAGCTTGCAACCAGCCATCCGTAAAGCTGTTTTACCCTTTACATCAAGCAAAAATAATATATCATGCATTGCTTTTGGGATCGGGGGCGACTCAATGGGTCAACTGGGTTCTTAATGGGTCCAAAGCTTTCCCAAATTGGGTTTATGTTCTTTTGAACTTGTGTACTCTTCAACAAAAGCAAACTGGGCATACGATTCCCAATTCAGGTGCTTTCTATCCAAAGAGGAACTGTCAAAGTAGGTCTACGTGGTGCCATGAGGTGCTACGTGGTGGCACCCAAGGTGGCTTGAGCTTGGTGCCCAGCACTGTTCCGCATGGAATTATCCTGTCTGGTGTAGCCTCAACGTTGCAAGAGTGCCCTTGACAACAATCTAACCTTATTTCACGATGATGCGCCTGACCAACTAATGACAAGAAGGCGGCGGATCATTGCTGTAGTATATTTAGAATCAGCAGCACAGCCAGGGAGTGGAGAACGTTGAAACGGGACCTAGCTAAGCAAGAAATTGCTCGCGCCTGACTCTCTTCCTTGTCTTCTTGACTGATCTACAGATAACTTGAAGTTCCAGCAAAATTGTTTTCTCGTAGTATTTCTGTTGCTGCTTGTCATTTCGCGTCCATCAAGCCTCTGGTTGGCTGTCTTTGTTCCATTCACCATTCTTCTATTAAACTATTAAACACCTCAGACAGACAATTTTCTACATTACTACTCCTGGCAGAACAAAGATTTCTAGAATATCAGGGTGTCAACCACTTGACACTGCTATTGTGTGAATAGACGGGAATGCTGGCGTAGACACGATAAAACTATAGCGAGATAGCTTGCACTGAGCAATGCTATTGTTGCTTTAGGTGCGACTACGTCATACTGAGATTGGCGGTATTGTTAGGACTTATAAAGAGGTACCAACAATCAATTTTTCTTGCAAGTGATCTTTATAGAGGACCCTGGCCCTTTAGGTACTATCAGCCAGGTGTGAATGTTGCGGGGAAGTCCATAATGTCCATAGAAGTAAGTTCTAATTACATTGCTTTTATTGTAGGGTCCGACTGAAACGGAAAAAATCGAAGTGGTTTGCACGCGAACCCAAGTGATCTACGTATTTGAAGGAGTTTATAGGGGCATGCAAGATCTAGACAGCTGATGGAGGTCTGTGGCATACGTGAGTACCTGAAGGAGGTCTATATGGGCATGCGAAGTATAAGAAATCGTTCTTGGGCGATTCCATTGGTTCTCGAACTAGTGGTCAAACTCACCACAAAGCGTGCGACTCCTGTCATTTTGCTGAAACATGTATAAGCGAGTGTTGCTTTGAAGGAGGTTAAATTGATCCTTCTTGGGCGTTTCAGTAAAAGTCCAGAACGATCCTGATGAACAGGATAACTGGATCTTTGTTGGTATAGAGCAGTAGTGAGCTGAGCTTAACTGGTATGTTCTAGTCTTAACAACTGCGCTACAGCCAAATGCTGTTCTAGGCAATGGAAGGGGTACTCAGTTGCGGAATAACACCAAAATTGATCGAGTCTTGCATTGACAACGTTAACTATACCATTGAAATCTTACAAACTCGACACTTGTTGACACTATTGCAACTAATTTACTCTCCATGACATCCAAATCAAAAGCCCGCACGTGACTTACGTTTTGATCTATATCAGCCCATGACGTAATGTATCAAAGCCGGGAACCTCGCTTGTTACCTACAAGCGCATACTTAAGGAAATCCCGCAAACTCAGACCTTTCACCCAACAACCAACAACGAAAATCTTTCAGACTAAATGTGACGTAATGTCAATTTTGAATTCATTGTTGACATCGCAGTACATTCCGTGGAATTACACGGAATGCCGTAAGGCAGGCCCATAGAACTTCGACCACTCAAGGAACCTGTAGCGGGACCACTTAGATGAAGGTGTAGTACTGATCCACAGGCAGTGTAAGTGCTGAGGTCCACCGCGAGGTCACTGTCTTCCGCTCATATCGGTTGTTGCTAGCTCCCTCAAAATAGTTCGCGTTGGGCTCCCCTCCTCAGCCATCCCCAAAACGGTAATTCCCTGTGCAATTGCACAACATCGAGCATGGAGCCGTTTGCTGCTACGTGTAATCAAATACTTGAGCACCTAAACTGGAGAAATCACGGAATGGGTCTTTTGCATCCAGCAACAGCTTGGACTTAATGATGTGGAGTACTCTGGCAGCTTCCCATCACCCCCTGTTCAGCCTTCCTAATTTGGAGGAGCAATCGTAGAAAGTGGGGATCCCTTACTATTTTTTCCAGATTATCTCACATCACATTGCACTGTTGTATTGACGAGGCTTGAGGCCATCCAATAGGAGTGATTTTCAACAATGCAATTTCGGCGAATTTTCTGACACAAAAACGCCGCTTGATCCAACAAATGTTCTAGTCCTTTCCACGGATGGAAATAAATGTAGCTTTGGGGGAGGCGAACGAGCCCGTAAATAGAGATAAAACCGCGCTTCCTGTGCACCAGGCAGCGCATCAGCACGTAATCTGCTGAGATGTGTCGAGGTGGAAGCTTATCTTGGGAGATGCTCTTCAAAAAGCATAGGTTTTGTATTTTCATGTGCAAATGCACTCCGCCGAATTTTCGCCGAATTCAAACGCGCCTGCACACACCCTCCCCTTTTGAGAGAAATTACCGCCAATCCGTGCTCCCTCTCGTAGTTTGCAATAGGGGGTCTGATCCTGAGTAAAAAGTGTATAAATAGACGAAAATTCCTCAAAATACTTGCACTTCACACTTTCACACACAACACCACACCAGAATATCCACAATGGCTGTTACTTTCAAGTCCAACAAGACCGAAACAAAGAACGACACTTTGATTTCCAAGTTCACCTACGAAAACTCTCTCGTTGAAAAGGATGCTAGCGGTAACCTTACTGTTACCCCAACTGCTGTTGACTACGACTTCAAGGTTGACTTGAAGGTCCCAAAGACCGGTTTGATGTTGGTCGGTTTGGGTGGTAACAATGGTACCACCTTGGTCAGTGCTATTGCTGCCAACAAGCACAACATTTCCTTTGAAACCAAGGAAGGAGTTGTCAAGCCAAACTACTACGGTTCAGTTACCCAATCCTCCACTGTCAAGCTTGGTGTTGACAGCACTGGTAACGACGTATACGCTCCATTCAACTCTCTTGTGCCATTGGTCAACCCTAACGACTTGGTTGTCAGCGGTTGGGACATCAGCGACCTCACCTTGGACAAGGCCATGAAGAGAGCACAGGTCTTGGACGTTGACTTGCAAAAGCAGTTGGTTCCACACTTGCAGGACATCAAGCCATTGAAGTCCATCTACTACCCAGACTTCATTGCCTTGAACCAAAAGGAAAGAGCCAACAACGTCTTCAACGTCGGTGCCGATGGGGAAGTCGTCACCAACAACAAGTGGGCCGATGTCGAAAGAATCAGAAGCGACATCAAGGAATTCAAGCAAAAGAACGGCTTGGACAAGGTCATTGTCTTGTGGACCGCCAACACCGAAAGATACTCTGAGCTTCTTCCAAAGGTCAACGACTCTGCTGACAACTTGCTCGAAGCCATCAAGACCAGTCACGACGAAATCGCTCCATCCACCGTCTTTGCTGTTGCCTCCATCTTGGAAGGTGTTCCATACATCAACGGTTCCCCACAAAACACCTTCACCCCAGGTGTCATTGAATTGGCCGAAAGATACGGTACCTTCATTGGTGGTGACGACTTCAAGTCCGGTCAAACCAAGCTCAAGTCTGTCTTGGCCCAATTCTTGGTCGATGCTGGTATCAGACCAATCTCCATTGCTTCCTACAACCACTTGGGTAACAACGATGGTTACAACTTGAGTGCTCCAAAGCAGTTCAGATCCAAGGAAATCTCCAAGCAATCCGTTGTCGATGACATGATTGAAAGTAACGAAATCTTGTACAACGACGAAACCGGCAGAGAAGTCGACCACTGTATTGTCATCAAGTACCTTCCAGCCGTTGGTGACTCCAAGGTTGCTATGGACGAATACTACTCCGAGTTGATGTTGGGTGGTCACAACAAGATCTCTATCCACAATGTGTGTGAAGACTCTCTTTTGGCTACTCCTTTGATCATTGACTTGGTTGTTGTTACCGAATTCTTGCAAAGAGTCAACTACAAGAAGTCCACCGAAGAAAAGTACCACGACTTCTACTCTGTCTTGACCTTGTTGAGTTACTGGTTGAAGGCTCCTTTGAGCAAGCCAGGTTTCCAACCAATCAACGGTTTGAACAAGCAAAGACAAGGTTTGGAAAACTTGTTGAGATTGTTGGTTGGTTTGCCAATTAACAACGAGTTGAGATTCGAAGAAAGATTGTTGTAACGTACAGGTACGTACTGATTTGTATTTATTAATAGAGATATGTGAGAATTATCATGTAGGAACTTGTAGTTTCTAGAAACTGTATTGGAGTAATTAGTCTTTTCTCAGAAAAAGCAAGATGAGTCTTTTTAAGCAAGTACATTGGAGTGATAAGTCTTTTTAAGAAAGTACATTGGAGTGATGAGTCTTTTCTTAGAAATAGCAGTGGAGAATTGAGTCTCGTCTTAGAAACTGTATTGTAGTGATGAGTCTTTTCTTATTTGTTGTATTGGAAAATGATAAGTCTTTTCTGTACTGGAGTGTTGATGTTCTGTGCTACTGGAACTCATAGTGGGGCAGCCCCATTATTCTTGTGCTGCGCGCTCATAACGTTGTGGAGAGAGTGCGCAGCCCTACGGAGGGAGCTTCTACAATAGACTTGAGAGAGTAATAAAAACGTCAGTATTGAGGAAAGTAGATGGGAATTGCGTCTGGTGATTGACAAATGAGCCGTTGGCGCCGCCATACTCCGAAAATGGCTGAGCCTGTGGTATGTACCTCGCTACGTTGAGATAGCTGTCAATTATCACGCAACCAGCGGCTAAATCAACCAAATTGCCGATCATGGCACTAAGGAAGTCCCAAGATAAGGCTCAGGTATCTGAGGTTGATCAAGTTGAGTAGTCAATTCAGCAAATCAGCCAAAGCTATTGTTTTTGACAGTGTGAATATAAATAAGTTCCAGAGATCGCCCAATTGGCTTTTTTGCATCTGACCGTAAATCGTTCGCTAAAGACACCATCCGGGTTACACAAACGCAAATAAATCTCACAATTACACAAACGGCTGTTCAATGAGCGCTTTGTACTTGCAATGGGAGTAGAGGTTATTGATGTTGCCTTGTGAGTCTCGAGTAAGAGCGGTTGTGCAAGGTGTCTTAATTATACAATTGCCGCTTACTTTGCCGGCTAACCAGCAAAGGTATAGTGTATTGCCCCTTATCTGTAGCCAGTGTCCACAACGTGAGATGTTTCAAGTCTCACAAAGACGAGGCAGTAGAACCGACATCACCCTTGTCGGTCGAAGTGCCTCCGTCAGGATGTAGTAGTGGTACAAAACGCAAGAAATCTCTTGTTTTAGAAGTAGTCCTCGGAACGGCAAGTCCCCCGGAAGTCAGCCTTGAGTGTCTCGGACATGCAGGTCGAAGGACGTGGGACAGCGTCCACTTGCGTGGTCCATCGATCCAGAGAGGCACCTCGGTCTTGTTGCCACATCTCTCCATATGCTGGACCACTCCTTACAGTTGGGCACTTCTTGTTATGGCAAAGCGACACCCCAACATAAAGTTAAACTTAAACTAAACCAAAGCGAAGATCCAGCAAGAACAATCCGCCTCTCAGGATTTTAACTAATGTCGCGCATTATCACCTCGGTCACCGTATATGTGTGGCGATTCACCAAGTCGTCTTTGTCTAATGCTCTTCAAAGTTTGGATCATTTCTCCATAAAACATCTAGAATTTCCTGATTTGGCAAACGACAAAAAGGATCTATAACACTCATCTATCTGCAGTCTGCTGTGTGGAGGTCAATCTCCAGTTTGACAGAAAAGCTCATCACTCGATGGGCCGACGGCAGGGATCAGCATATTTCCAAATTGGTTCTCTTATCTTGGCCATGCCCACGTAGTATTTTAGCAGAGCTTGCTATTCTGCCAGTTTCCATCTGCCCAGTGCAGGACCTCGGCTCAGGCTCTTATCACGCATATACCGGACTGCCCATTTCAAAACCCCTCTCTTTATCAAAGAAAAAAAGGTGGGGGAAAATGTCGTCGATTGCTGTGACTTGAGGCTAAGGGTGCGCTGTGTGGTGGTCACGTGACTAGATTCTAGTTGCCACAAACTGGACTCCGAAAAGACTACACAAACTACCCAACAAAAACCATTACCGATGTGCCCCCAACAATCAATGCGCCTTCATTATAAAGGATACCAGAGAACTTTAAAATTTGCCTATGAACTTTCAAGCGTGAGGTGGAGTAGATATCAGGGGATGTAACCTCCAGAGTGTCATGACGTTGCGGGAATCAAGAAAACAATTGACCCAAAAATTTAAATCTTTTGGGGACTCCGGCCGCCACTCCCACTTGGCCCCTGCCCGTCTCAATTGCAGGAGCTGTCGCTTTTAACCGTGGTCCTTCGTTATCTTCCCCCCGGAGGTGTACAGCGTCCTGTCATCCCCTGCAGATTTACCTCATACATTTTTTGGTTTCTCGAAAACGGAGACCGGAATTCACAAGCAGGAGGAGAGCTATACTAAAAAAAATTGGAGGTCCTAATTAGGAAATTAAAGGTATTTTTTTTTCTTCTTCCCTTATATGTACATCGTTGTATTTATAGAGTCGCATTTTCTTCTCTCTCTTCCCGGTTTTAAATTATACAATTAAATTTGTAATTGCTATTTAGAAATGACCATGTTAACTGTTCCTGTTGGCGACGCCAAGCCAGGAGAGACTGCGCCAAGAAGAGCATTGGCTCAGAAGGAGGCCGCCGTCGAGCGTCCTACCGACTCCAAGGCTACAACGATTCCTGAGTTTGTCAAAGAGTGTGTAGCAAGAAACCCGCAAAGAAACTGTGTTGGATGGAGAAACTTGATTGAGGTCCACGAAGAGACCAAGAAGGTTACTAAGATTGTCAACGGTCAAGAGACCAAGGTGGACAAGCAATGGCAATTTTACGAATACTCGCCATATGAGTTCCTCACGTTCACCGAGGTTCTTGAGTTGGTGGAGGACTACTCGAGAGGGTTGGTTGAGATTGGATTGAAGCCATTGGATTCCAAAGTGCACATTTACGCTCAGACCTCGCCAAAGTGGATGCAGACATTTTTGGCTGGTGCCTTTGCCGGTGTTTCGGCCGTGACTGCGTACGACACTTTGGGTGAGTCCGGTTTGACCCACTCGTTGACGCAGTCGGAATCGCAAGGTATCTTCACCGACAACACCCTTTTGGGCACGCTTGTCAACCCGCTTCAAAAGGCCTCTGCCGTCAAGGTGATTATCCACTCCGACGACATTGACCCCAACTACACTGTCCAAGGAGGCAAAATCTACCAGCAAGCACTTGCCTCCAGAGAAAAAATCTTAAAAGTCAGACCAGACATCAAGCTTTACTCCTTCAATGAGGTTGTCCAATTGGGTAAAAAGTCCAAGGTTACCTTCCCGGAAATCAAGCCCTCGCAACTCGCTTGTATTATGTACACGTCTGGTTCCACCGGTGATCCAAAGGGTGTCGTCATCACGCACGAAAACATTATTGCCGCAATCGGTGGTGTCTCCACCCGTGCAGGAAGAGACTTGGTCAGTAACACAGACAGAGTCATTGCCTTTTTGCCCTTAGCACACATTTTGGAGTTGGTGTTTGAGTTGAGTTGCTTCTGGTGGGGTGGTACCTTGGGTTACGCCAACGTCAAGACCTTGACCGACGTTTCCTGCAGAAACTGTAACTCGGACTTGCAAGAATTCAGACCAACCATCATGGTTGGTGTCGCTGCTGTCTGGGAATCCGTCAGAAAGGGTGTCTTGACCAAGGTGAAGCAATTGCCGCCATTGTCGCAAAAGATTTTCTGGGCCGCCTACAAGGCCAAGGCCACCATGAAGAGCTACTCCATCCCAGGTGCCGACGTGTTCAATGTGATTTTCAAGAAGGTTAAGGCCGCCACTGGTGGTGAATTGAGAGTCATCCTTAACGGTGGGTCGCCAATTTCGTACGACGCCCAGGTTTTCATCTCCACCTTGATTGCGCCAATGTTGATTGGGTACGGTTTGACCGAAACTTGCGCCAACACCACCATTGACGACCACAAGAACCTCGAATATGGCTACGCCGGTGTCTTGACCGGTGCAGTCACGTGTAAATTGGTAGACGTTGGTGACGCAGGCTACTTTGCCAAAAACAACCAGGGTGAGGTCTTGTTGAAGGGTAAGTGTATCACCGCCGAGTACTACAAGAATCCAAAGGAAACCGCCGAAGCATTCACCAAGGATGGCTGGTTCAAGACCGGTGACATTGGTGAGTGGTCTGCATCCGGAAAGTTGAAGATTATCGACAGAAAGAAGAACTTGGTCAAGACCTTGAACGGTGAGTACATTGCCTTGGAAAAGTTGGAATCCGTCTACAGATCCAACCACATTGTCCAAAACTTGTGTGCTTACGCCGACCAAACCAAGGTCAAGGCCATTTGTATGGTTATTCCAAACGAAGCCACCTTGAAGCAGCACTTGATTGACGATAAGGTGTACTCCAAGGACGAGCTTTCCCGCGTCGAATTGTCCCACCTCTGCGAGGATAAGAAGGTCATCAAGATGGTCCACAAGTCCCTTGTTGCTACTGGTAAACAACAAGGCTTGAAGGGTATTGATCTCATCCAAAATGTGGTTTTGTTGGATGATGAATGGACTCCTCAAAACGGTTACGTCACTTCAGCACAAAAGTTACAGAGAAAGAAGATCTTGAACGCCTACAAAGAAAAGGTCGACAAGGCTTATTCTGAATCATCTTAAGTTATTTAATTGTGCATTGTTATGTTGATCTTTTTATTGATGTTAATATATGATAATCGAGAGTTAGTGTAGAATCTTGGACGCAATTGGTGGACCCGCTATCCCACCTGTTTTGTATGGTGATAGCGCCCCTTGTGGTGGATGATCTGACAATGTCGTGCCAGCGATCTGTCGCCGTTTCTTTTTGCCCCTTGCAGCCCGCTCATGCAATCTTTTGTCTGGGTGTTGGGTTGGTGACTTTGAATTACGACCAACAAAGGTCGCATTGACATGTGCGAATCCGTTTACGACTAAAGGGCCCTCCCTTTTGCCACCATTAAGAACAAAAGAACAGCAAAACACTGAGGTCAAGTTCTAGAAGAATTGGAGGGCGATAGTTCAATTTGCATCGACTATTCAAGTTCTATTCTACTAAGTTATATATCTATCAATAAGTTCTGGCTATTAGTCTATGTTCTATATTGTACTAAGTTATATTCTAATAAGTTCTGTCTATTAGTCTAACCTCTGTATCTATGAGTCTAACTTCTGTATCTATAAGTCTAACTTCTGTATCTTCAAGTCTAACTTCTGTATCTTCAAGTCTAACTTCTATATCTATTTTAATGAGTCTGTATCTATTAGTCTAAATGCTGTATCTATATGTCTAAGTTCTTTATCAATTCTAAAGTTCTGTCTATTAGTCTAACTTCTGTATCTATTAGTCTAGTTCTGACGAATTTTCAGTTTTGTAGAATTTTCAGTTCTGTTATTATTCTAAATGTTCTATTTCTATTCTAGTTTCAATCAACTCTATATACTTTAACCCCCATAGACACCCTTGAAGGCCTTTCTAATGTCTCTGAGGGTGTACCCACAGTGCAAGCACAATTGAGTCAAAATGCGTGCCTTCTGCGGGTTCAAGTAGCCGCCCGCAATAGCGTTTTGGTAATTCTTAATCTTGGGCAAAGAACCGGTCGGAACCATTCCATCCATGGCTCTCTTGGAGTACACCACCGGGATATCTGCGCCGCCAGGTATCTCGGAACATAGCTTTGCAATGTACTCATTTGAGGTGTCTTTCATGGACCCAGCACCCATTGTTGCCAAAATCAAGCCCTTTGCTTCCACACCCTTCACAAGAAGGCCAATGGTGTTGTCATCCATGCCTTGGTGGGAGTATATGATTGGAACCGAAGGCAACTCTACATTTTCGTCCAAATCGACTCGGAAGTGGATCACTCCAAGCGGCTTCAGTGGAGGAAAGTAGTAGTGCACCTCGTTGTTGACAAAGTTGCCGATGTAGCCCTGCCCAACCGACTTGAAAGTGTCCAAGGAGTTGGCGTTCAGCTTTGTAATGTAAAAGCCGTTACCAATTCGGTCGTTCAATGCAACCAACACCCCTCTACCGTTGGAGGACTTGGTGGACGCAATCACAATGGCCTGGTACAAGTTCATGGGGCCGTCGCTCGAGATGGCAGTCGAGGGTCTCATGGATCCGCACATCACAATGGGTTTGTATGTGTCGACGGTCAATTGAAGAAAGAAGGCCGTTTCCTCCATTGTGTCCGTTCCGTGCGTGATGACAATCCCGTCGCATGTGTTCAAGTCCTGTTGAATTTTCTTTTGCAACATGATCAACTCTTTGGTGCCTATTTCTTTGGAGTCTACATTCAAAACCTGCTCATATTCGAGCTGGCAGGTGGTGGACAAGTCCGGAATCGACTGGATCAACTCCTCAATGGTTAAATCAACCTTGTAACCTGCGGTCTGGTGGCTGCTAGAACCCTTGGACGCGATGGTTCCTCCGGTTCCCAAAACCTTGATCACCGGTAAAGATTCCACTGAAACCTCAGAAAGATGCGATGAGATCGAACTCGATCTATACTTGATTCTAAATGTAGGGTTGACGGTGTCACGCGCCTCCTGGATCTCGTACACGTCCATTGTAAAGGGTACTTGGTGTTGGTTGTTATCAAGAAATTTTCTGGTGATCCGCTGCAAATCTTCACGATATCGCGGGGGGCAGAAAGAGGGAGAGATGCCTGTGTCGGATTTTGTGAAAATGCCCTTTGGTTTTGAGGGTGGTCCTGTAACAAAACTTCTGTCGAATTCCGGGGTCTCCACCTCCGAGGAGGGAGCGAAAAAGAAGGGGGGACTGCTATCGACCATGCACGCCACCCTAGCAATCGTGCTGGTCTCTAGCCGAAGTTATACTTCCGATCTGCAACCGTCATTCCAACGTCAGAGCTCTTAAGTTTTGTTGGGCGTGCAAGGGTCGATTGCCCCAAAACAACATGACGTAAAACAGCCAGACCATCGCTCTAAGCGATTAATCACGTGTATTGTGTCACGTGGTGGACGTCCGCGTCTCTTTTGTTCGTGCGCTCGAGCAACTACGTCTCTCTCCAACTATGGGTCTCTTCAGCAAGTCGGAAGAGCCAAAGCTTCCACCAAACAAATCAAAGCGCTTAGAGTGCTGGGCTGCCCGTGATGCCTTCTTTGAGTGCTTGACCACTAACAATATCGATAATTCGTTGGATCCAAAGGAGAAATCAAAGGTGAACTCGGAATGTGGAAAGTTGTTGAAAGAGTTTGAAGGCAAGTGTGTGGCCAGTTGGGTCAAGCACTTTCAAGACAAGAGATTCAGCGATTTGACCAGACAGAGATATATTGAAAAGTTACAGGCCGAAGGAGCACAAGAGTTACCTTTCAAGTTGGATAACAGTAAGAGATGATGTAAATAGTTTGTACATGTGTAAATAGATATCTATAAGAATGATTTTGTAGTATGAAAGGCAGACGATGTCTAATGTTCTGCTGTTTCACACTTTCCGTACAGGAAATAGTGATTTTCCCTACCCTCTCTATTTTGCCATGATGAAGGCAGGCTCGCTGCTAATCACCTGTTCGTCTATAACTTCCAAGATGGCTCCCCACTCGTATTCTCCCTTCTCAAGAACACTAAAGCCCAATTCCACTTCTAACTTTTGGCCAGGAGCAACAGCACCTATCGGATACTGTAACATCCCATTGAATAGGATCTTTTTATCCATTGGGGCTTGTAAATGCAAATTATTCGATCCTTGGCTCGTAGGAAACACAATGTGACGCAAGAACCCTTTGATGGGCAAAGTCGATCCATTCACAATGCGGGTCTTAAAGCAGTAGAAGTCTTCAGAGTCTAACACGTACTTGCCTGCACTACGCTTGGCAGGATCCTGCGTAGAATCAAGTACAATGCTGTTCGATACAACAATTGGGTTGAACACCAACATCTTGGCCATCTTAGATGTCAACCTGATGCTTCGTAATTCAATGTCTCCCTTTCTTTGCCTAGTATGGTTGACTGTTTCCCACGTCCCACTGAGTCCCGTTAGCAAGTGTTCTCTTAACCAGAACGTTTGCCTCATTTTCTGTTCTTCAGATTCTGATAAACTACTCTTAATGTACTGCTTGTTTCTCAACGAGGGAATTGCTCTGGTCAAGTCGACCTCCGTCCCAACCCTCTTGATGGGTATGAGGAATCTGGACGTCTTTCCAGGATCTATGGTTTCGTTGACTTCGAATGTCGAGGAAGTCGTGTATCTTAATGTGCTGGAAAGCTTTTCGGTCCACGAGTTTCTGACATCCAATATTAATAAACAGTATTCATTTCCATTTTCCATCGTATTAATAAACTCCAATATCTTCTCCAAGTTCTTGTGTCCGTACGAGTCCAAGTTCTTGTGGCTGGCAAAAGAGCTGTTAAATAAGGAAACAATGTCGCAGCCAACAATCTCAAGTGATGGGATAACTGTTAATTCCAACGGCACCACCACCGACTTAAGGAATGATTTGCTTAGGTCCTCCAACTTATTGGCATACTCCAACACAATCTTCAGCTCTTTCATTCCTCTTCTTGCGTTAACCATATAGTCTATGGTGATGTCTGTGTTTGGTAAGATTTGTGTGTACTTCTCCGCTATAACGTCTTTGTTAAGAATGCTGAAAGGCTTAAACTTGAGGAGCTGCCACTCAATCTCATATACTTCGGAAGTCGGTAACGAGGAACTCAAGCGTTTGTTCAATGGCTCAATTGTCGAGTCCCAGAATGAAAACGACAAGTAGTTGATGATCTCGTTCGAGTGGTTGGTCAAGGAAATAGAAAATGGATACTTTTCTCCTTCTAATAACATGATCCATCCATTGGTAATCAGAGTGTCCGACAACGAGAGTTGTGGTTGAGGGCTGATAACCATCAAGTCCAACAGTCTGCATGTAACTCTTCCGTCAACATTATTGGTTGCCAAGTTCTTTCCTACTTTATCGAGAATTGGGACCTTGGACTTCTCAGGCTTCAATGGACTTATCTTGGTCTCTGTGATAAAGATTTCATTGTCTATAATTTGGAATATCTGGCGTTCGCATTGTTCAATGGTGATGTCAAAAGCCAGAATAGTCAACTTACCAGTACCCAATGGTTTGAATGCAACCAGAAACTGTTCTGTGGAGTTGGCTGGAACAACCAAGCTGGCTGTGGTGTACGTTGATATGTTCTGTGGGACAGGTGTGCCGTTCTTGCTGCGAATCTTGTTCAAACCTGGCTTGTTATTGCTCACAACAGGTCCTAACAGTTTTATCAAGTGCTTCAAGGTCTGTACTTGCACCTCCCCTTCAGATACAATGTTTAAGTCGTGGATCTCTATTTCAAATGCAAATGGGTTTTGTAATTCAACCTTAAGATAGTATATTTCATCTTTGATTAGAAGTTTATCTTTGTTTAATGGAGGTGCAGATTTCTTGTTGTAAGGATCAAAGACCTCAGAATTACAGTCAGACTGACCTTGCTCAAATTGAGTTAAATCGTCTTTATTCTTATTGTTAATGATTTTGACCTTTCTAACAAGGAATGGGTCCCAGTAGCTGGTCGACAAGTTTAAGCCTTCTCGGCTACTTCTGAAAATCAAATTATCAATCTTGGCTTTAAGTTTCACTTGGTCATCAGGAGGTAAACAATGTGTGTATCTTGTCAAAAGCAAGGTGCACAACTTCAAGTGGAATGAAAGATCACCTGTTGTCTCACTTACTCTCAATCCCAATCTGATCAACTGGATCTGAAGACTAATCCAGTTGCTCTGTGAATTCTTGAATGCTTCCATCAGAGAGCTTTCTGTCTCTTTGTCAATGCCGTAGACGCCAAATAGGTACTCGAATATCTCTCTGATGCTTGAAGTGTTGGTAAACTCGGGGTTTTCCACCTGCAACAAGACTCCAGCCAAAAGGTTCCGGAGAATAAAGGCTCTTTTTCTATGCAATCCCAAGTCAGTGTAGACAGAGGCAAGCGACCCATATATCCGACACTGATCAAAAGTGTCAAGGTCAACAACTTGTAACGAGAAGATGTTGTCGATCTCCCTCATGATTTCCAATTTCAGAAAATACTCCGATGGGGCTACTGTGTTGTAAGGAGTGGATTTGACTATATTGTCAAGCATGGCAGGTGTGGACTCCTCTCCGCTGAGGTAGACAGATGTCATGAATTTAATGAGCCTGAGGATGGACTCGACATAAACCACGTCCGGTACCAGATTCTCATAGTCGTTGGTACTCAAGTGGTAGAATGCTAAGACTTTGGTAGACACCAACTTTACAAATTCGGGCAACTTTAATGCTCCCAAGTCCGGCTGAGCTGAGTTCGTGAAACTGAACCCACTGCTGGTGGAATTCCTTGGAGAATACGTCGAGATAGAGCCCGGAATGCTGTTTCTATTGGATCTGCCGGACTCTGTTGATGTCCTCTTCGGTGTGGACTGGATCGAGTGTAGTTTGTTCTTAGAAATCTGCAAGATACTCGTGAGAACCTGGTTCTGGAGTTGGTAGGACGAGCCAACAAAATGTAAGAGGACACAGCAAATCGACAACCCTTCCAAAGTGCTGGCCAACCATAGGTAATCCTCGGCTTTTCTTAAGTTAGTTATCGCGTCGGTGAATGCTTGTGCAGCGTCACTGTACTTCCCTGCCAACAAATAAAAATTTCCCATCAACTTCAAGTGTCTTCCATTGTGTCTAAGATTGGGCTTGGACTTCGGGTCTGTGTTTGGCGTCGAGAATTTGAATGATCCCGAGCCGGAACTTAACCTTTTCTGTGCTTGGTGTATCGATTTCGTCAAGATGTGGGTGTTGTTGATATTAACTGGTGATCTAAGCGTGATGTTTCCGTAGGAGGATGCATAGTTGTCAAGCGCTATGAGAAAATCTCGGCCAATATCGCACATGATTGTCTCCATTAATGTAAGGTTGGCATCGTTATAGTGGTGATATATAGATTTCTTAGGCTGTGGTGTACCAGATGGCACATCAAATACTATCAAGTTGTGCAGTATACAACTCGGGTATGTTTTTGCAAGTTCAGCCAACGCTTCCTCCTCGTTAACACCATAGCGGGTAACTCCCACCACAATAAAGGTCTTTCTATACGGCTCAAAATCATGTAAAGTAATGGATTTGCCGTCAGGAAGTGCAGTAACAAAGTCAAATAGTAACCTTCCGCTTGGAAACTCTTGTGGGTTGAAGAAACGAAGGCCCTGTATTGGGCTGATATCCAACAATCGAACTTCATTGTTGGCAGACACTTTCTTCAAAAGACCCAAGAATCCTGATTGAGTACATTTGATAGGCACTACCAAGGTACTGATTCTCGCCGGTGTGGTATACCCATACCTATCTATCATTGTGCTGTCCAGATCAAGTCGTGTTGAATTCAAATTTCTGGAGGCAAAAAAACATTAACCAACCAAACTCAAAAATCAGATATAATACAACGCCCACACGAAAGAAATGCCAGGGTTAAGTTTTGACAACTATCAAAGAAACAATTACTTGAGCACCAGGGGGTTTGCCACTCCTAAGGCTACCTCTACTGGTACCACCATTGTTGGGTGCAAATTCAAAGGCGGTGTTGTGATTGCCGCTGATACCAGAGCCACTGCTGGGAGCATTGTCGCCGACAAAAACTGTGAAAAGTTACATAGATTAGCACCAAAGATTTGGTGTGCCGGTGCCGGTACTGCTGCAGACACCGAGATGGTGACTCAATTAATAGCATCCAACTTAGAATTGCACGGATTATCTGAAAACAGGGAACCTAGAGTGATTACCGCATTAACTTTATTGAAACAGCACTTATTTAAATACCAAGGTCATTTGGGTGCGTATTTGATTGTTGCAGGGGTTGATCCTACTGGCGCCCACTTGTTGAGTGTCCAAGCCCACGGTTCTACAGATATAGGTAAGTACCAGTCCTTGGGTTCTGGTTCCCTTGCTGCAATGGCTGTTTTGGAAACCCGTTACAAGGACAACATGACCAAGGAAGAAGCCATGGCCTTGTGCGCTGATGCCATTGAGTCTGGTATTTGGAACGATTTGGGTTCGGGGTCCAACGTCGACGTGTGTGTGATGCAAGTCGGTAAGGACGCAGAGTTGTATAGAAACTACTTGACTCCAAACGTCAGAGCCGCAAAGACTAGATCTTATAAGTTTGCTAGAGGTACCACCGGTGTCTTGAGGGAAAGCGTAAGGAATATTGTTGATATAGAGGAATCTGTCGTCACTTTTGGTGATGCTATGGAGGTGGATGCTTAGTGCACCTGACAACCAGCTTGTCTGTGCGAAAATGATGAGGATAATAAATGAAGAAATGAAATGATATGTTGTAAATAAGAAGAAGCACGTCTGTTATGGTTGAATGAGTTTTGGGGGTTGGTGGAAATAGCAGGCCAAGTGCTAATGTAGTGATCTGAGATTTAAAGTGTATGGTCTACAACCTGTAATGTAAGCTAGTTTGAGATGCATAGGTACCTAGTAATCGTTTCTGGAGCAGCTACAGGTAGTGTGGAAGGTGAAACATCCGTGCTGGAGGTCAAGTGTGCTCTAGCCTGAAGAGCCGCTATTTTCACGTGCCGCGTCACATGCCCACTCGCTTATATTCTAGAGCCTTCCACAGCTTCACCTTCAATTACATTTACTTCAACATCCTCCACCATGGTCGTTAACAATCCTAACAACTGGCACTGGGTCGACAAGAACTGTATCGACTGGGCTAGAAAGTACTTTGATGACAACATTCTCAATTTGTCCACGCAAGACATCAAGGTCTCCAAAATTTCATCTGTCGAAGGTGACGTTGAGGTCTGCCAGCGCAAGGGTAAGGTTATCTCCTTGTTCGACTTGAAATTGGTCTTGGAATTTGACGCTGACGATAACAGCGGTACCATTACTATTCCAGAATTGGCCTACGACTCTGACGAAGACTCTCTCCAGTTCGATATCACTACCTTTAAGGAAGAAAATGCTGATTCCATCAGATCCACCATCAAGTCCAAGTTGATTCCACAGTTGAGGACTGCCTTGTTGAAGTTTGGTCCTGACTTGATCAGCGCTCACAGCTCTGATATCCAACTTCCATCGGAACAAGTCAACTCCACCTACACCAAGGCCAACCAAGCTGCAACTAGTCTGGCCAGCGCTGTCCACAAAAATGTTTCAAATACTCCCGTGAAATCTAGCTCGGCCTCTGCTCCAAGCACGGCTTCCACATCTAGCTCTGCTCCAAAGTACAACACTTCCACCCTTCACCTTGAACCTGTGTTCAACACCACTGCTGAACAGCTTTACATAACGCTTCTTGATCCTGCTAGAATCGGTGCGTGGACCCGTAGTGTCCCACAACTCCCAGCTTTCCCGCAAAAGGTTGGTAATGAATACGCTTTCTTTGGCGGTTCTGTCACAGGGAAGTTCGTCAAGCTCGAACCAAATGAGCTTATTTCCAAGTCGTGGAGATTGAACGACTGGAAGTCAGGCCACTATGCTCAATTGAACATCAAGTTGGCTCAAGGCGCTGGTGAAACCAAAATGATTGTGGACTTTTCCGGTATTCCAATTGGTGAAGAAGACAGAGTTAGAAACAACTTTGAGGAGTACTATGTCAGAAGTATCAAGATTGTGTTTGGTTTTGGGGCTGTCTTGTAAAGTCGTTTGAAAAGCTTGGCTGCGAGACTTGAGTGCAGCTACGGTTGCACACTATATTATTTATGCCAGACACATATGTAGTCGCCAATAGATACGCAATAGATGGCGCAATTGCTTCGATTCTTGTAGATTGGTGTGAATCGTGTGAATTTGCTACCAGAGCAATGGGCTGAGACAGCTTCGATAGCACCTGCTTCTACAGGACCGTTGAGGGAATTTTGAGCACGTGACTCGAGTTTTCCACGGCTGCAAACTCGATGCGAGTATTACTCAGCTCACCATTACTCAGCCAGTCGTTGCTCTGCGCAGCCAAGACGGAGGAAGCGGTAGAGCAGGTAGTGCAATTCAGCTTGGAATCACGGCTAGCTCCACCATTGCCGGTGGATTTACTCAAAATGCTTTCCAGCCAGATGAGCAGAGATAAGAGCGGATTTGCTTGATATGGAGGCCAATCGAGCGGAAGTGGTACTGTAGCTAGTAGACACACACGAACGTTAGAAAAAAGATACATGTCTTACTCTAAAGACCGCCGAGACAGTTGCGCCTATCCGCTGGTATCGGATACGAGCAGTGGGGGCAGCAGGCTCTATATGTAGCGGTATCGGTATCTCCACCATCATTAGTCGCTGCAGGAGCCGGATTTTTTCGCCGCATTCGGAAACATTACTCGACCTCCTTCCGATGCTCGCCTATAAATTTCCAGCGTTCCCCGTACAAATCTTCCAAATCAACACACAATGTCCACCGTAGGAAAGGTAAGTTTGCACAATCAATGACTTGAGATTCATCCATACTAACTAGGATAGACCATCACTTGTAAGGCTGCTGTTGCTTGGGAAGCAGGCAAGCCATTGACCATTGAAGAAATCGAAGTTGCTCCACCAAAGGCCCATGAAGTCCGTATCAAGGTGTTGCACACTGGTGTGTGCCACACAGACGCCTACACCTTGAGTGGTGTCGATCCAGAGGGTGCCTTCCCTGTTGTTTTGGGTCACGAAGGTGCCGGTATTGTGGAATCTGTTGGTGAGGGCGTCACCAGTGTCAAGGTTGGTGATTCCGTCATTGCGCTTTACACTCCTGAATGTAAGGAATGTAAATTCTGTAAGTCCGGTAAGACCAACTTGTGTCAAAAGATCAGAGTCACCCAAGGAAAGGGTGTTATGCCAGACGGTACCTCGAGATTCAAGTGCAAGGGCAAGGAACTTTTACACTTTATGGGTTGCTCCACCTTTTCTGAGTATACAGTTGTTGCAGACATTTCTGTTGTTGCTGTCAATCCAAAGGCTGGTCCAGATAAGACCTGTTTGTTGGGTTGTGGTATCACCACCGGTTACGGTGCTGCCACCATCACCGCCAATGTTCAAGAAGGCGACAATGTTGCCGTTTTCGGTGCCGGTGCCGTTGGTTTGTCTGTAGTTGTTGGTGCTGCTGAACGAAAGGCCGGAAAGATCATTGTTGTCGACATCAACGACAAGAAGAAGGAATGGGCGTCCAAGTTTGGTGCCACTGACTTCATCAACCCAACCCTGTTGCCAGAAGGTACCTCGATTGTGGATAAGTTGGTTGAGCTCACCGATGGTGGGTGCGACTTTACCTTTGACTGTACCGGTAACGTCAACGTCATGAGAAACGCTTTGGAAGCTTGTCACAAGGGTTGGGGTGTCTCTGTTATCATTGGTGTTGCCGCCGCAGGTAAGGAAATCTCCACCAGACCATTCCAATTGGTCACCGGTAGAGTCTGGAAGGGTGCCGCGTTTGGTGGTGTCAAGGGTAGATCTCAATTGCCTGGTATTGTCGACAGATACGTTGAAGGAAAGTTTGTGATTGATGACTTTATCACCCACAGACATCCTTTGGAAAAGATCAACCAGGCTTTCGAAGACATGCATCACGGTGACTGTATCAGAGCCATTATTGATTATTAGAGGGTCTTAATTTTGTAGGAGTAATAAAAGAAATGGGAGTGTGTTTCGTGTAGTGCCTGTGCAAGGCTATTTCAGTGGTATATCTTGTTAGTGGATCCAGTATGCCTGGCGTATGTCGTTACTTTCTAGACATATCACTTATTGCAGCTTGTATGTCAGGTTCCAGAAATTCACGTGATCACTCACGCACCTAGTTTCTCTACATCATTCTACTAACCTTCCTTGTATTAATCTATATTACGAATCTGCCTCAATATCGCTGTAATTTTCAATGTCCTCTGGGGCCAGCTCAAGTTCCTCTTCTTCCTCTTCATCTTCCTCATAATCGTCATGACCTTCCATCATTTCCAATTCCCCGTCTTCAAGATCGTCATCATCCTCGTCTATAATGCCCAAGACCTCTGCATCGTCGATTTCTTCTATATATTCAACATCACTGTCAATCTCTTCCTCGCCGTTGATTTCATTCTCCAAGATCTCTCTCCTCAACTCGTTTTGTTGGTACAAGATGTTCATTCTTCCCTGCAACTCCAATAATTTGGGTAACGCGCTTGCTTTTTTAGACAACACGGAATGCAAGTTGTACAATTTAAGACTGAGGTTTGGGGTAGAAGACAATACAGCCCCGTGAATGATGATGACCCATCTTAACCAGACCTTCAATTGGTCGAACTTGGACACTTGACGTTGGATTCTCTCGGAAATTCTGTCCAACAAGACAACCGCCAAGGCAGGGTCGAGTTTGGTGATGGTGTTTTGAATCACCTGGGCGTCACGGTTGGTCAAAACACTTTCCAACAAGGAGTGGTCGTTGTTTTTCAATGATTGGGCCAAAACCACCGTCAAAGACCCTGACTTGCCGCCAAATCTAGGCTTATCCTTGATTGGCTGGTTTTTGAGGTTGCCAGAGAGCTTGTCCAACTTGTCAGCCAAACTTTCTTCGTTGTCGGAGGTGTCTTTATCGTCCTTCTCTTCGTCTGAATCCACCTCCAAGTCTCTAATGTTGGTACCGTCGCTGACAATGGTGTGCAACTCGTCGTACAACTTTGGGGCGGCTATATCGTGGCCGACTTCGTCCGAGTGCGAAGTGACCTTCAAGTTTGGCTTGCTCTTTAAAAGAGTTCTGTCGGCATCAATCAAGTACAGACCAGTAGAATCTATCCACTGAATGGATTCAAAGTAGGAGACGTTGGAGTTTTCCAACCAGGTGATAAGCACTGAGTCCTGGAAGGTGCTCACGGCGTTGATGCTGAGGTGGGCGTCTACGGGACTCTTAATTTCGAGGTCCGGTCTGGACAAAGTAATGGTGGAGTCACTGGACTTTGACTGGATCTGTTGTCTTCTCTTCTTCTTATGCAACGTGCTGGAGGCCTGCTGGGTGTCCAAAGGACTGTTGAACACCTCTAAACTGCCGTTTTCGTTGACTACCGCCAACACCGAGCGCTCGTCCTGCGTTCCCAAAACCACGCTGGATGCGGCGGCCAGACACACAAACACGGCCTTGGCCGAGGGCACTGCCAACGAGTACAAGTTAATGAACCTGTCACCCTTGGCACTGGTCAAAAACATGTCCTGCTGAACAGGTTGGATGTAGTTTATTGGCTGGACGTGACCTGGAAACGTCTTTATGATTTGGATAGGATCGAGCTGGATCAAGTGGATGGAGTGGGAACCAAACAATAAGTGTGGTTTGCCCTGGTACTGAACAGAACTGATTCTGTTGATGGTCTCGCTGTTGTCTGCTATTTCGTTGAACTTGATGGTCCGCAAAAGCTTGAAATTTAACACATCCCATTCGTAGATGGCTCCACTAAGATCACTGGACCATACAGTTTGCGTGTGGATGGAGTAATGAAAGTCTAAGATCGACGAGTTGTTTGAAGTTTCTAATTCTCCTATAATCTCATTGGATAACGGCGAGTAAATGAGAGTGGACCCCTTGGTCAAGTTTAATGCTAAGACGTTGTGTTCACCGTATGGAAACCAGTTGATGCTAGTTAACCTGCAACCTTTGGAGAGGTTGAAAGATGTTTGTAACGACGTCTGCGATGCATTCACAGACTGCACTTTGATTTGATGTTGGTCAAGCGAAACAACCCCTGATGCAAGGTATGAATTGCTTGGATCGTATGCCAGGCAAAGGAGTGGGTTGGACATGCTTGGTGATGGGTGGTGATGAGATGAGAAAAATTTGAAACTTTCAATCTATGCGCGCGCACCAACCAGTCCCCGATGATGCTATCGCAAACAATCTCACACTCCCGAGATTGACAGTTAGCCACACCAAATGACGCAAAAAAAAACAGTCTACGAAGCTCGTCCACTGTGCTTGTCCCTTTGTAGTGTGTTTCTCTACCTAACTTCCTGCTGGAATAGATACAATTTGCCCATCGCAAATTGCAGCGAAGCTACAGTATCTCATAAAACATTGCACTAGGCAATCATATTTAATACTATCTATACATATATATATTCCCATTTTAATACCTTCCTTAGCAGATCGGCTCCAATCGAAGTCTATGCTGTTGTCACTCCAAAGATTCTCTTAAATTAGTTTGCAGTTGCTCCATGGTCTCTGCTTCACCCCACCTGTCACTTGTCCTAGTCTACTTGGACACCCTTCCTTGTCTACGGGACACTCTTCCTTATCTACTTGGTCTCACTCTTCCTTCTCTTGACATCGTCTTCAATCACATCGTCGTCACCCAAACTCTCAACCACTTTACGAATGTTAATTCCTCCTCTAGAGGTTCTTCTCTTCAACTTACTTCTAAACTGACTCTCCTGTTCTTCCACCTTGGGCTGCTGAGTATCGTCTGATTCGTCCTCAACTTCATTGTTAAATAGATGTGAATTTGAAACCGGTTTCTTTGTATCCTCTAGTAACTGCTCAAAGTCTTCTTTCTTCATGGCATCGTCCTTGACGAGCTTCTTCAACAACACACTTTCCTTTGGAAGTGTGGGTTCGGCCTTAACTTCAGTGGTGGGAGATGGCGAGATCTTCAGTGACGAGGTCAATGAGTTGGATCTCGACTTCTTGGCCGGAATGCTATCGTGGACGGTGTTCAAAGTGTTGGAAAGGCCATTAAAGTAGATCTCGTTCACATTCAAATTCTTGTTTGGATCCAAGCCTTTCTTTAACAATTGCTGTAGACTGGCCTCCCCCTCGGGGTCTTGCTTGATCACCGGTAATATTTCACCGCACTTCAAGGCAGCGGCGTCTTGTGAGGTGTATTCTTTGGAGTGGGCGATTCTGCTGTGGTTCAAAAACCCTTGTGCTGATGAAAAATTACTTCTCTGGCAGTCTGGACAGGTCAACCTCACTATAATTCCGTCTGTTCTTCTGTACAAACAACCCAAGTTCTGGTTATTCAACTTGTTTGTCTGTGCTCCGTTGATGGCGCTGAAGTTCACTTGTCCCGTGGGCGAAGCATATTGCATGCCTGCCGTAGAGGGACGGAGTGAGGAGGTGGTGGAACGGGTTCTATACCCATGCGCAGAATTTGCCACCTGTCCTTGTGCATTGGGGTCCATTGGATAGTCGTTGACGTAGTTGGAGTTGAAGTGGTCAACCACAGGTGAAACACTCTTCTTCTTCAAGTCATTATAGCTGCATGACAACAGCTTACTCAAGGTCTTGATGTATCTGGTGGTGAAGTCGTTTGGTTCGTCGGCCAACTTCAAATCGTTGGGCACGTCTAAGAACTTTCTTAGAACTATCATCTGCGATTCAATCTTGCTTACTTCATCTTGTGTCAACTTCAACTCTTTGTGCTTCAAACGAATCTCCAAATCGATCTGCGTGTTGATTATATCTTTGAGTTGGTCTATCTCAATTTCTTGGAGTCGCTTATTGAGGAGTACCTCCTTGTCTTGGTGTGCCATTCTCTCTGAAGGCGTCGTTGTATTCATTTTCATGGTCATTTGATTTTGGGAAATATAAGGAAACTAAATGCGAATCGGTAGGCGGACGACCCTGGAGATGGCTAGAACCAACGGACTGGTGTCCCGGGGTTGGAGTTGGAGTGTTGTTACTTTAGAAGTGGGGTATTCCGTACGGTTGTGTGCTTTGTTTCTCGGTGTATCCTCATAAAACCTCCTCTGCGTTACTGGCTTTTAAGTACCTCGAGTGCTAGCGGCTACAGTAGGGACGTTTCGCAAGTATTCTTTTGTTGCAAAACTACACTACACACTATGGAGAAGTCAAAAACAGCGGTACCTACAGCCACCGTAGCAAGGATCTTCAATGAGATAGCATTCAAGAATGAAGACACACGTATCACCATGAATGCCTTACAAATGTCGTCTGAATATTTGCGGTTGTTCGTGAACGAGGCCGTGTTGAGATCCAACGAAGCGCGTCTCCAGGAAGGCGACTCGTTGAGTAAAGTGGACGGGATCGACGACAACAGAGATGACGAGATTGCAGATGACGTTGAAGATGAAGAGTTTGATGAAAATAAAGTAATTGACCCAGTCGATGCCTACAATATGAGAACAAGCAAGGACACATTTGCCAATGACACATTGGACTCGAGGCACTTAACAACGGTAGCTGGAGTGCTTGTTCTTGATTTTTAAGGTCGTTCCCTACATGAGAAGTTACCGCTTCAAATCTATTAAGTTATATATACACTGACACGTACAGTTGGTTACCGGGTGTCTGGAAAAAGGTCGGGACTAGGAGTCACTGCTATCGGATCTTTCACTGTTGCGAAACTCGTATTTTCCTAAATCAATGACATTCCAAAACCCATACGACAAGTCCTGCTTTTTCAAGTTCAACTTCTTGATGGTCTCGGGCAATGCAGAATTCACAGTAATGTAAAGAGGGATACGCACATTCAGAGATATACTTTGCAGCAGAGGAACATCCGACTCCACCAAAAGATTAATTGGGATTTGGTACCAGTTGTTGCCCGAGTCAACGAGAGACTCCAAATTCTCAATGTTATTATAGTCAATGGTCTGATTCTTGAACATGTTACCCATTCTTAGCACCAACTCGGACCTCGAGATGGTTGTGTTTGGGGTGAGGAATACGGTGGGCACAGACTTGATGGGGTTCTTTGCATGCAATGGAGATGACTTGATGTCAAACGCAGAATGTGGCAAGGTCACACTGATCTTGACTCGTGGATCTATAAAGTACGATGGTATTTGCGGTAATGTGGATACCTTGACCTTCAATTCCTGGTTGAGGGGACTGATGAAGTTGATGAGAAAATTGTATTGGCTGCCGAATTCAAACACCTTTGGTGGAGGGGGAGGCATTATGCTTGAGATCGTTCTTGCCTGCGGTACGGACACCTTTATGATGGGCAAGTAATCTACGGCGTTGAACTTGACCATGAACTTGTCGACGGTGGGAGGCTGGTCAGTCTGCGGAAGCACTAAGTAGTTGTTGCACCCCAGACAACGAAGGGATTTCTTGGGAGTGAGACGCTTTGCAACAGGGAACTGGGGGTTTCTGGTATGTGGGGTCTTTCTGAGCTTCATTCTCTCTCGTACAAGGTGGTCTTCGCTTAGGTCTGGATCTTGGTGCTTTGCAGGCGACAGATGAGCGGAAAGCGCCAAGTTTTCTAGCTGGACCTGGCTCACGTCCAAGGGCCTGAAGTCATTGACTGCCAGCAGTAGCAATCTCTTGGAGTACGTAGTGAAAACATCGTCTTTGGGTTTGCTCTCAGACTTTATGATGGAATGTAGTGACCTGGGGTTCGTCAACACCTTTGTCTGGTATCTAAACTCACAGTACACACACTTAAACTTGAAGGACTTTCCTACAATGTCGCCCACCTGGTGATTGGAAACCGTAATGACCAAGAGAGACGTGCAGTTGGGGCACTCAAAGCAATTCTTGGTGCAGAATGTGGAGTCACTCTTGGAGTAGTCGGTCAAGCAGTTGGAGCAGAACTTGGCCTCGATGTTGAAAAAACAATTGTTGGGTGCCTTGTGGAACTGACAAGCAGGGCAGAAATAGAGGTCTGCTATCGGGTACACTGCATCTAGCGAAATGTCCTCGATATTGTTGTGCTTGTCTGTCTGGGGACAAAAGATGTATGAATCATTATACACTTTGGACATGTTGATTTCTGGTTGAATATTGGGGCTGGAGATGAAAGAGGTAATATTTCCCGATCGGGATGCGCGTGCCCGATAATCTGCTTCCCCCCTCTGGCTACCTTGATGGTTGCACACACGTGTAGAGCGAAGGCGACGACTACAGCCTTACAACTACATAAGTTGCCGTCGAATAACCTTTTTTTTTAAGATTAAGGGAATATGGTGTGGTTGTTGTTCTTTTTGACCTTAGTTGTGTGTCAGGAAGTGCTTCTGGAGGGCAAACACGCCAGGTACTTGGCCAGCTACGGGTACTTTAAGCAAACGGGAACAAACGAGACCGCGTTTGAGAATCTCGGGCTCTTTCCCAACCTCACATGGAGCGAGGTTATCGAGGATCTCGGGGATCGCAAGCTCCTCTTTCTACAAAGACACGGGGAAGGGTACCACAACATTGCGCCTAGAAAATACCCGAGTGACGAGTGGAGATGTTACTGGAAGATCCAAGACGGAGACGGGGAGATAGAATGGTACGACGCATTGTTGACTCCAAAGGGTAAGAACGAGCTCCAGAGCCTCAGAGATGAGCTTGCGGTGCAGTTTGAGAACGGGCTTCCAATCCCCTCCAAACACTTTGTTTCACCGCTCCGTCGTACTGTTGAAACATGGCAACTCCTCTTTGGAGACACCAAAGTCGCGCCCTTGGTTACAGACCTAATTCGGGAAAAGTATGGCATAGCTACAGAAAGCAAACGTCATAACCAATTGTATTTACAAAAGGTATACGAGAATCTCCACTTTGAGGATCATTTCGACCTTTTTGACGAACAATGGCGTCCTGACCAAAAAGAGCCCAACGAGCATTGTCGCATGCGGGCAAAGGTATTCTTGGACAGAATCTTTGACCTTGACTCTCACCACTCTGACTCCTCAGACAATCATTCCGTGTATGTCGTGACACATTCTGGCTTCATCAAGAATTTGCTCAAGCTAATCGAGCATCCCCATGTTTCAGTATACCCGGGCCAGGTAGTGCCCGTGGTCATTGAGCGGACTTTTACCCACGAAAAGTACCAGTTTGACTTGGACAAGAGGTGGGAGAGATACGAGGACAAGTGTGAGCGCAGCGACAAACTTCTCTTCTAGGGTTGATGTTTGATATGGGTTCTTACTAATAGACAATGCACCTATGTAAAATATGTATAATGTATTCCCCCAGGCTGATGTTAACCTTGCATAAGATGACTGTTTCTACTGACATTGTCTTTTTTTAAAGAGGAATCTGTCACCCATTGTGTCTGACATGACATGACTCCGGTGCGACAAAATTGAGGCAGTACAGGGTAAGGGAAGAAGAGGGGAGGGAAAACACACGAATAACAAAGTTACAGCAACACGTCTTTGTTTTAGTGGAGGGTAGACGCTTCTAGGTCGCTCATGTAGTGGGGGTTCTCCCTTGTTTCCGTCTATTCTTCCTTTTTAAGTGAAAGGTCGCTGGGTCCAGCTTTTCCCAGCCTCTCACGCATCCCTTTTTAAAAAGCTACATATCACATTTACCCGTGAGCATCTTGTCACACCTATGACGTAACGCTTAAATTAGAAGCACGCACCAGAAAATTTCTTTTCCGGTCTAGACCACTTCCACCCATCCTTTGTCAACAAGAAACTAAATATAACTCCAATCCTACCATCCTTAAATTAACAGGTAATTCCATGATGTCGAGTTCACCAATGTATTCGCCTAGTTTTCAAATAAGGACCGACCCGGAAAGTGCAGACTACTTCAGTCTAAGGAATGGGAACCGAAAAAGTTCGGTGTTTAAGTCCCACAAACCTCACGATTCAATAACCACAATCACATCGAGCACGCAAGACTTGAGCATTTACGACCAGACGGTGGTGAAAAGGGTATGTAGAAACGACTCCATAACGTCGACGGGGACCTTGGTTGACGAAGAGCCAGAATTTTACTTCAAACCGCCGGGGTTTAGAGGTCACACCGCGTCTCACTCCGACACAACAGCTCAAGCAACGTCCGTTGCCACTGGCCAGCTCTCCGAGCAAGGCATGCTTTCCACGTCCGAAATCGAAGCAAGACGGCCCTCCTCGGCTACAGATTCGCATTTCCCCTTCACAGCGTCCTCCACGCCGTCAGACTCGGCCGTGCCCCCCAAGCTCACTAAGCAAACAACACTTCCCTCGCTATCTTTCCCCAGAAACGACAACTTAAAGCGTGTGCATTCCTTGGTCTCCGTAAACTACACTGACCAGATATCAGAATTGTCCTCCTCAATCCAGTACGATCCTCCTGCTAAACTCAATGACTTATTGTCAACTGCATCCACAAACAAACTAATTATTGATATAAGACCCTTTACTGACTATGTCCAGGCTCACTTGTTATCCTCCTTAAACATTTGCATTCCTTCCACCTTGTTGAAACGACCAAACTTTAACCTAAACAGATGCATAAACTCACTACCCCCAACCCAAAAGGCTATTGCGGACTCGTTTTTCAACCTGTCGTCCCCGGGCCTAATCGTCATCTACGACCACTTTGAAAACACCTCAAACTTGTACCATGTCTGTAGCAAGCTCATCAAGAGTTCATTATTCGACTCCGTCCGTCATTCCATCCACTTGTGTGATACCCCTTTTGCTGCATTCCACTCCCAATACCCTGCCTTGTTTGAGGTCGGCTCCACCGACAAGTCCCAAAAAGATAATAACATATTGCCTCCTATCTTCATTGACAAGTCAAAGACAAAGTCAGACGCTCCATTGTTACACCTGGCTTCTTCAGATAAACCCACACCTTTGCTACTGAGCTTTTTGCTTCCAAAGTCAACCCCACAGACAACTTCCTTCAAGTTGAGACACAACGAAGAGTTGGCCTTTGATTTTAGCTCCTCAACCTTGAACCAAAACAAGAGCAACTTCTTCAAGTTGCCCAACTTGCCCAAGGACCCTAGCGCATTGCCTGTCTGGTTGCGCGATACAGCTTACGAAGAGAATAAAATCAACAGCGACTTCTATTCCTTAGAGAAACTAGAACAATCAAGATTGACTAATGCATTATCCGTCAACAAGTCCAAGGACGGAGAAGATGACGTCAAAATCAGTAGAGGTATCGAGTTTGGTCATAAAAACAGGTACAAAGATATCTTTTTATTTGAGCACTCTAGAGTTAAATTGACCAACGAGGTGTGTGACGAAGACCACGACTACATTAACGCATCGTACCTTAACCCTTCTCCCAGCTTGGACAAATTGACAAATGTGTCAGACGAGTTGTTGTTCCACTTGCAGTCCGTCGCTACTCAGGGTCCCTTGGAACAGACCCTGGGTGACTTTTGGAAGTGTGTTTTGAACTTGAAAACCAAAATCATTGTTTCCTTGACCGACGAGGTTGAAAATGGCGTAGTCAAATGCTCTCCTTTTTGGAAGTCTGGTGTCTACACCTCCAACACCGACGTGATCAACGTCCGCATGCTCAAGTCTCAAAAAGTCAAAGAACACCTTATTCTTCGTACCTTTGAGATTTCCATGAACAACAACACCGTGCACACCGTGTTGCAAGTACATGTAACATCCTGGCCGGATATGGGCACCATTCTCGATCCTAGTGACTTGATCGAGATTGTCCGCTTGAAGAGTTTTGTTTTGGACAGCGTCAGCGGCGCAGGAAGCTCGTACCCTGCCATAGTCCACTGTTCAGCAGGATGTGGCCGTACAGGTACTTTGTGCACAATCGATACAATGTTGAGTATCTTCAAGAACAACAACAACAATTTTGACCTTGATTTTGATCCTATCTCAGAAATCGTGAATAATTACAGGAAACAGAGGATTTCTATGGTTCAGAATTTAAGGCAATACTACTTGATCTACGAAATAGTTTTGGAGTATGTCAACAGCGGTGGTCAAAAGAATAGCTGGGACCAGTTGTGTGAATTGGATATAGTGCATGATTTTATTAACTAATGAATAATGGGTGGGAACATAGATGTCGCTGTAGAATCTATCGTAGGAATTATGAAAGCACCACTCGAGCCTTAGAGAGAATAGCTACAAAGGAAAGATCTTACAATCAAGACAATCGAGCGTACCTGACACACGTCTAGGTGCGCTCCAATCTTATCGCTTACCCCGTAACTGTAGGAGGCAAAGTTATATATTCAGAGCTATTTTTGGATCGTGACGCAGCAATGAAAGTGGCTGATCTTTGACAGCCACCCTTCAATATATAAAAACTCGCCACTGGATGGAGGTATGAGCTGTGATGTAATTTTCCCGACGTCAGTTACAATATTTCCGTGTATGCCGGTATGAACACATTCCGTGGAGCTAGAGTGGGGTCGATATGTCCTGCAGAGCGGCTGCAAAATATTGGTTCGCGTTGAAATGGAATTCAAAGCCGCAGGTTGCTTCGGCAATCTCCACAAGGGCTCAAAGTTTATGCTCCCGAGGCACCCTTTCTCCATCCTTCAGGGGTTCACTCCCAGAGTTCCTGATATTTTCGACGCTATTAGCGGATTCTCGTTGAATTTGCCGAGACCCTCGGGTACCCCGGGACTCCAGTCGTTTTTGCGTTCAAGAGCTGCCAGGGTACTTCTACTTGTTGTTATGAGGTAGGTTGTACGTATTGGTGATAGTCTGTTTTGAATACAGAGGTTCAATATTTTAAATGACAAGCAATACATGAATTTCACAAGCATGCATTGTTGGCAAACGTGGCTAATCGCATTCTGTCAAGTGCTATGCAGAACGAAGCAATCAACACAACTAAGCCCAATTGCACAGATTAGGTTTCAATCTTGTAGGTGGGTATAGATTAGTCAGTGGTTTGGTGTTTTGGGGTTAATGTTCCGCCCACAGCTCAGAGTATGGGGCTTGTTCAGCAGAGTTGAGGGTAATTCTTGAGGAGAAGTCGGTCCATTGGCGAATGCTGATTGGTTCTACTGTCTCCTTTCTCTTTTGATAGTACCAAGAGGTCTATAAACTTAGATTGAAGGAGAATGCATTATTGCTGGTATTACTGGCAAGAGGACCCTTAAAAAGTCACGTTTTCTGGGTTTTGACGTATGCAGGGCTCAAACGTCTTGCCTAATCGAAATCCCATCCATAAGTCAGACTCCATAACAACTGAGCATCGTGCTATTCGTGTCGCTAAAGCTTCATAAGTCTCTTCACCTCCAAATCTATGTTCAAAGTATTAGCAAACGTAAAGCGACTCAATTGAGGAGTGTATGGAAGAAATACTACTACAATCCTTAACTCCCTAGACTAAGAACACTATCATCGAAGCATAAACAAGGTAGTTTTCTTATATTTCTAGCTACTTGGAACTGCTTACTTTATAACATTCAAATTATCCTACGCAACGCTCAACAGCCTCGTGCGCTTTTCTTTCATTGTTTGCAGCCACTTTGCAGCAGCATTTTACTCTGAGCACAAGCATTTTACTTTGAGCACCAAGTGGGGACTCTAAAGCTAAACGCTAAAAGCAATGCCTTCACTTAATTCTTTTAGCAATATTGTGAGGTTTTTAGGTTATCGCATTTTTAAAAAGTCCTACATCACAGAATCACAAATTATATTTACTAAACTTGCAGTAATGAAGGCCCAGCTTGGAACAGCACCTCACGTGAAATCGACTTGGGTGTAATTCTCCTAGATCTAACATTTCCGGAATAACACCTGGGGATAATAAAACCTGAATTTAAATGTAATCACTTCTCAGTACCTTTCTTACTCTTTAAAACGAAGTAGAGAGCATAGATTGAACCTAGTGGGAGTAGCAAAATTGATAATATTATGCTCACCACGAACTCACTCCCAAAACCTTTTTCCTCTCCAACAGCCAATGGAGGCAAGAAAACAGCAAGAAGAATCAATCCAATATTAGTAGAAGCCATAGGGTCTGATTCAAGTGAAGTTCGTTTGTGGTGTGCTGACATGTATATATAGTGATCTCGTAAACTAATCGAGGTACCCTCGAAGTTCGTAAATGAGGTTCTTTCGCTGATAAACAATGCAGCTTCGCGGTATACAGAAGTCAGCCAAGATATTATACTATACGTTGTTTCGAGCGATGATATTCTTTTAACCTGAGCCGAAGTTGGGTTGTCAGGCGAACTGAGTTCAAGAAAACGTGTTCTAATCACTTACCACGTTATATGAAACATCAGAGAGAATTCTATTTGGACAAAGTGCAACTTGGAGCGATTACTTGATACGTGCAAATTGAGTTTTTGCCTTTAGTTATGTAGTGTGGTAGTGTCCCTAACTGATCTGTTGTTCTCCTAGAAACTCCCGGAAACTATTGTTCTTTGATCAAAATTATTCAAGGTTCTGCCTCGACACGTGGTACAGAAGCGGAGATTTGTTTGATTGCAAACTGTTTCTATTTTTACTTATTACAGCCATTCATGCTGTCAATTCCGCATCAAATTGCATGAACTGACAGTGTAGGCTTAACCGACTGATTTCTCGTAAATGTGTGGATATGCAGGCGTACATATCAATCGTTAGCTAAATTAGTGGCTTTCTCACAACGTAGTTCTCGCGTTACTCTACGCCACTGAACTTATAAAATTCATACTGATCTACACATCGAAGACAAGCAACACTCAATGGTCAACTCGGTAAGGAACACTCTGTTCTTGTTATGGCTTTTGTTGCACTTCAGGTCAGGAAGGACTGCTGGAAGTGCACGAACTAATCAAATCTTGTGTTATGATCTCTGACTCTCCGCAAGATAACCACGTGTACAGACTTCGTCAACGTATTCTGACTGAATGACTCTATTAAACTGTGGTATTTGATAAGCACATTGTTTATGGGGATAAGACTTTATTAGGCACACGTACTGTTTCCAAGATTGCATGACTGGGATTTTGATTTTGAGTTCTAGGTATGGCTGGCTTTTTTGCAACTTGATTATTCTCATCATTTGAACTGTCTTCCATGAATCGCAAGAGATAGGCAAAGTACCTTATTAACTACAACGTTTGCGTTTGTTAATCGTACGTTAGGTGGTCTTAAAATTCATATGGGCAATTGCAGAATAGTGTTGTTCTACTTCCAGCTCCTCACCTTCAGTGTAGCTCACATAAACATGCAAGGCCATTTCCTCTGCCTGTGACCTTGCATTCCATCTAGGCGTGGGCGGAAACAGTGTCCTTGAGCTTGCGAAAGCTGTCATCAGCATAGGATTCAACAACCTTACCGTTCTTAATGAAAAAGAAGGTAGGCATAGACTTGACACCGTATTCTTTGACAAGATCTCTGTGGACTTCGATGTCTACCTTAATGAACTTGACTTGAGGGTACTCCTTGGAGAGCTCGTCCACAACGGGAGCAATTGCCTTGCAGGGAGGGCACCATACAGCAAAAAAGTCAACAACGACCAATCCGTCGTGACCTAAAGCTTCTTTGAATTCTTCTGCACTTTGAATAACGGTAACCATTTTGAGTAAGATAAACGTTAAATGTTAAGTGTTTGAGTGTTTGATGAAGTGCTTGACTGTTTGTGTTTGACTGCTCAACTGTTTAGCTGTTTAAGTCTTGACTGTTTGAGAACAGAGTGATTGTTGTGTAACGAGAGACGACTTCAAGCTTTATAGTTTTTGCAACAACAGTTTCGGCCATCGGCTCTCGCAAATAAGAACAGTTCCGTGCGGTTGACACCGAGAAAAAAGAATGGAAGGCGAGGGGCGACTCTGCCGTACGAGAGCTGTCAGTTCGACGGTTGATGATGGGCTACAATCGGGATACTCGCAGGGTACGCCGCAAACTGCCGTAGCCGTAGCATACTTGCCCAGGGTTGCGGAACCTTATTACATTCGATTGATAGATTTCTCCTTCTATAAGCACCATTGCATCGGCTTCATCCTTCCAAGCACATATCACGTTCTACCGTCCACCTTGTCCAACTTATCAAGACTGCTGAAACGTTAGCGAACAATGCGTTAACGTGTAAATAAAAGCAGTTATTGATGTAATTGCACCCCTATAACTCTTCTACATCGTCCCGCCCCTTTGCCACTCCCTTATTTTGTAACTCTCAACGTCACCCTTCTGATACTTGCCTCCCGTAACGTTTTCGCACAAATCCGCACACAAACTTTTGACACATGCGTCCCGGATTTACTCTTTTGGCGCAGGCGCGGCACCTTGTACATTACTTGCCGCAACAGCTTCCCTTCATAATTAAACGTATCAATAGATGAGAAAGATGGCAAGTGGTCATTCTCAGAGATAGACGTAAAGTTTGAGGTTGAATGGATCAAGAAAGTTGGCGCTTCTTAGAACTAGTACATCCTATTCAAATTGAGGACTAATATCGCTCAACCCACAGAATTGAATATTTTTGGTAATGGCTACCTTGAGCTTTCCTTGGCACCCACAACTTGATCAACAACGTTACCATCTATAACTTAAAAGTTGGCTTTTCCTTGTACTGTTTGGTTACAGTACCACTTCAGTTTCGATATACTTGACTTGGGTATCCCCTCAGCAATCCATCAATAACAGGAGAGAAATGCAGCACCGACGTTTGATAGAAAGTAGAGAGATGCAAAAAGAGATGGGACCTGTGGTGACTCGAAGTTGGAGCACTTATCGGACGTCAGCCTTCCATTTCAGTGGCAAACCGTTTCATTTAAAGCCGCACACTCCAAGGATTCCTAATATTACCCTGGTTTTGTTTTTGGTGCACGTCAACTTGATCGGCATGGATTCTGCCACTTGCTGCAACGGCACTAAGATCAACAAATCACAACTTGGCACTCCTGACAAGCTAAAAGTGCCCCGTGCCCACGATTAACTTCTCTATTTGCCCATCTTCTGGGTCTCTTGAAAATGGTGTACTCTGGCCGACGCATATCCTTATTTTTATTGAACCTAACAAATAACAGTATTTGCTTAGCAAAGGGGAGGCAGTAGCATTCAGCATTTCAGCGATTGCAAAACACACATAAATGTTCAATTTCTTCTGCAGCAGAGGCGCAAGATCGGATCTGTGCTGCTGGCTCGACTCTACATTGATATCCGTATATCCCGTTACATTATCTATTTAAACATTAGAAGAAATGGCAGCTTTGATAGCTTCTGGGTCAGCACCAATGACCTTTTTGACAATCTTACCTTCCTTGAACAAGATGAAGGTTGGCATGGCGGTGACTTCGTATTTTTTAGCAAGTTCGGAGATTTCGTCAACGTCAACCTTGTAGAACTTGACTTGCGGGTATTCCTCAGAGAACTTGTCCACATAAGGAGCAATTGCCTTGCAGGGACCGCACCATACAGCAAAAAAGTCAACCAAAACCAATCCGTCGTAGCTTAAAGCTTCCTTGAATTCTTCTGGACTATGAACAACGGTGACCATTTTGAGTAAGATATAAATGTTTAATGTTAAGTGAAGTGCTTGACTGTTTTAGCTCAGAGTGTTTGATGGTCAAAGGGTGGGAAGGTTTCAAGCAGTCTTTATAGTTTTTGCGACATCTGCCTCCGCCATCGGCTCTTATAAATAAGAACACTTCCGTGCAACGGCTACCTATGAGAGTCGCAGGCGGGTGGACTGGCGGTACGAGTTTGCCAGTCAACCGGTATACTCGCAGAGTACGCCGCAGACTGCTACGGCACATTTGCCCAGGGTTGCGGAACCTTAATACATTCGCCTGATAATTTTCTTCTTCTAGACTAATTACGGTGCTTATGACCTTTGCATCAGTTTCATCCTTCCAAGCACATATTACGTTTTTCCGCCCTCCTTATCCGACTAATCAAAACGCTGAAACGTTAGCGAACAACAATGCGTTAACGTGCAAATACAAAGCAGTTATTGATGTAATTGCACTCCTATGGCACTTCTGCCCCTTTGCCACTCCCTTATTTTGTAATTCTCAGCATCACCCTTCTGATACTTGCCTCCCACAACCTTCTCGCACAAATCCTCACGCAAACTTTTGACACATGCGTCCCGGATTTACTCTCTACAGCGAGCGCCGCACCTCCCAGATTTCTGAACGTATCAATGAAGTGAGATATGTGGCAAGTCTTTCTCAAAGGTAGAGAGGAAGTTCGAGGTTCTAATCGGACAAGAAAGTTGGCACTACCACAACTTGATCAACAATCTTACCATCCATAACTTAATAGTCAGCTTTTACTTATGTTGGTGACGGGAACATCTTCAGTGTCAACATGGTAGACTTGGCTTGGGGTTTTACCCTGCCAACGGATCAATGACCTGGACTGTGTTCATGCAGAAGAACTCAGTAACAACCAGTCCGCTAATGCCTAATGGTTCGTGGATTCCACAACCTATTGGATACTAGATACGAAAGAAGAGAGATACGAAAAGATGGGACCGTGGTATCTTTCGCATTGGTGCACATCGGTCTTCACACTTCCATTTCAGAGGCAAACCCTTTCATTCACAGTGGTACACTCCAGGGGTTCATAATATTAAAGATAAGGCTGGCTGCAAAAAGAATTTTTGTTGGTGCAAGTCAACTTGATTGGCATGCGCTCTGCCACTTGCTACTACGGCACTAAGATCAACAAATCACAACTTGGCACTCCTGACAAGCTAAAAGTGCCCCGTGCCCACGATTAATTTCTCTATTTGCCCATCTTCTGGGTTACTTTAAATTGGTGCACATTCGCTGACGCATTTCCGCTTTATTTTTGATCCTGACAAATCAGAGACGTAAATAAGTAAAGGGGAGGCTAGAGAGTTCAGCCCTTCAGCGGCTGCAAAGCGTACCTGGTAGCTCAATTGCATCTATGCCAGAGGCACGCAGATCAGATCTGCACTACTAGCTTGGCGCTACATTGATATCCGTATATCCCGTTACATTATCTATTTAAACATTAGAAGAAATGGCAGCCTTGATAGCAGCTGGGTTGGCACCAATGACCTTTTCGACAATCTTACCTTCCTTGAACAAAATGATAGTTGGCATGGCGGTGATTTCGTATTCTTGAGCGAGTTCGGAGATTTCGTCAGTGTCAACCTTGACGAACTTGGCTTGTGGGTATTGTTGGGAGAACTTGTCCAACAATGGAGCAATCATCTTACATGGACCGCACCAGGTAGCAAAGAAGTCGACAACGACCAATCCGTTGTGGCCCAAAGCTTCCTTGAATTCTTGAGTGTTTTGAATAACAGCAACCATTGTTTCTTTTAATTAATTGAACTTCCTTTGACAAAAAAAAGTACTGCAAGAAAAAATTAAAAGTTGGATACAGCACGCGTTTTATACTCGTTGGAATCTCGTAGAAGGCACTGGTGGAAGAAATGGAGAAATTACAAATCGCGTCACGTGCGCAGGACCCAGAACCTATTCGATTTGTAACGAGACGGGTTTCCTGCGGTAGGATGACCAATCATTAGTAACATGGCAGCACGAGTGACTGGGGTGTTCCGGGTCGTAATTTGAAATCAATTCTTGGATGAGCTTGTATTTGGTGCTCATGTAATTATTGATGACCGTGTGGAAGTTGGAATTGCCGGAAGCCGGAATAGGCTCTGGCACATTCTGGAAGAGATGGATAATCTGGGCGATCTGCGAGGCTGAATAATCTCCGGCTGGTGTAGCAGTATCCACTGATGTCATGACCTTTCCGTCGTAGAGTAGACCCACAGGTGTTTCAGGTCCTATTATCGTCTCATACTCCAGCTCTTCCTGGTATGCGACCATCTGGATGAGTTCCGCAGGATCCTCGTAATGTTTTTCAATCTCCTCCTGCCAATGCTTGTTGTACTGGAGCTTGGGGTCGAGTAGGAGCCCGATCTGGCACCCTTGGAGATTCATCGTTGGTGGCTCAGTGTTGGCTACATGCACGTCAGGAAGTATGCCTGTCCATTTTTGTAGAAATTCGATATCGCTTCTGTGCACGCTGAGGCTGACGTTTAGGAACTCATACGTCTCCGGCATGAAGCCGTACCCTTTGATAAAGTACTCGGCTCCCTCCACGGGACTGTATGAAATCGTGAGTTCCGTGTTTTGTGTGCAGTATTCGGCCTTGACCTTGAGCACTATCGAATCTCCCTCCACATCAAAATAACTGTTGTTGTTTCTACTGTGGTTGACAAAGTCAAGGATAGGAATGAGTGTTACGTTGACGAAGTAGTCGTCTTCTTCGTTATTCTGTACCTCTTGGTCGTCTTGTTTTTCTTCCACAGACAAAGCATTCATGCCAACACCATGTGGTATCTCCAACGTTCTCGACTTTACTGCTTGGATTATCTGGTAGTACTCTTCAAAGCTGATCCATTCGTTCACCAATTCAGACTCTGTACTCAAATATTGGTACTCTTCTGCGTGTCCCTCTGCAATTCCAACCAACTCTTTGACAAAAGGGTCCACACTCTCAACGTCGCCAGGGTACTCCAAAGTCCATGTGTTAATTAGGATGTCCAAGTAGACGTCAAATTTTCGCAATGGGGAGTTGTGGTAGTAGTTGCTCTTCTCTTTCTCTGATATCTTTTGCAAAATCAAAAACCCAACCAAGTAGCTGATGATGATTTGGGTTTCGCTAGATGGCTGGAATATCTTAAGTAGCTCCACAATCACTTCGGACTCCTTGAGGGTTGTTTCAGGCCCCTCATTTGCATCTCTCTCTTTCAATTCCTTCAATATCGAAAGAAGGGTCTTGTAATCCCATGTAGTTGATTTGGGAATACGAAGCACAATCACGTCCTCCTTGACGTCCCCATCTATTGCCTTGAGTTCGAGACCAATGCCACCCAATTTGCTATTAATAATGCTAATGTTGTCATGTCCTAGTATTCCACGTTCCTTTATGAAAGCACTCAATTTGTCAGAACCTCTAAGACCAGGCACCTTCAAGTCTCTATTCACTTTCATTGTTATTTGAGAAAAATTGCGAAAAGGTGTAAAAAATATTAATCAAAGCGCAGCAAATGGATGCAAAAACACAAAAAGTACATCAAAAACATCTTTTGGTGGGTACTTTAAACCTTTCCTTGTTAATTATACCGCACTAGCACTGGTGCTACTGCATTTTTTGGGTTCTCACATGCCACAGTCCGCTTATCTTGTACTATCTGAAGGGTGTCACCAAACCTTCAGTGTAGTTCCACGAAAGTGAGCACAGGAAAAAAAGTTTTTAAAAACTCATCAGTAATATGTCTTGGGACGACGAAGATTTTGATATTCCAGCCACCAAAGCCCCAGCAGCTGCTGCGTCAGCTTCCTGGGAAGAAGAAGAAGAAGACGATGTCTTAGAATCTTGGGAAATAGATGAAGAAGAAGTTGCTAGAAAGAAGAAGGAAGAAGAAGCCCAGAAGAAAAAGGAAAAGGAAGAGTTAAAGAAGAAGCAAGAAGCAGCCAAGGCAAAGAAATTGGGCAAGAACGCCGAAGATGACCCTTTGGCCGACCTTGACGAAGAAACCAGAAAGGAATTGTTGAAGCAAGCCGAATTATCTGCTGATTTGAACAACGCCGCCGACTTGTTTGGTGGTTTGGGCGTTGCAGGGGATGATTTTGATATCAATGCACACCCAAGAGAAAGAATTGCCAAGGCCCAAGCTGCTGTTGCTGCCAGAAAACAGGTTTTGACCAAGGACACACCTTTGGAACAGCACCCATTGTTCCAACCAACCAACAAGCAAGAATTCGAGAAGTTGAGAAAGGCTCTTGGCGCCACCTTGAGCACCTTGGCCGAAGACTCCTTAATGAACTACACCTCTGGTTTGGCTATTGACTTGGTCAGAGACATTGCTCAACCATTATCTGTCGAATCTTTGAAGAAGGTTGTTGCCACTTTAAACGTAAGCATCAAGGACAAGGAAAGACAAGAAAGACAAGCTAGATTGAAGAAGGCTGGTGGAACTGCTACCGGTGGTGCTGGTAAGAAAAAGGCCAAGCCAGCTGCTAGACCTAACATGGGTGGTGGTGACTTTAAGAAAGATGCATTTGATGGTATGGATGATGCCAACTATGATCTTGACGACGATGATTTCATGTAGGGCTGTGTGGTAGATACTTAATTATTATATTTTTCGACGGATGAATATGTATTTGGCCGGTCCCAAGAGGTTGAGGGGGTCGATGTCGTCTGCACACTCTTTCTGTGTTGCGTTCGGTGCTGTTTCTTCAAACTCCACCTGTATCCCAGTAGCAAATGAAGACGGTGTATTTTGAGCCAAGGGTGAGAATATACCTGAGATACCAACCGAAGGTGAAGGAAGGCTGTTGGCAGTTAATCTTGTTGCCGTGGTGGGTGGCATATTGGGATGTTTGTCTATTACTGGTGGCCTGTCCGCTTCCTTGTGTGTTACCAGAGGCCGCTCTCGAACGACAGGTGTGGAAGTAGCTTGGAAGGAGACCTCTTTTTTGAAAATTTCTTGTAGCGCCTTGACAGACCGCCTCCTAAGAGCGCTCTTGCTCTTTGATATTGTCTTTACCAGCAGTTTGTGCCTGCCAATTGGGGTTGCAATCCCCGAGGTTTGCATTTTGACTGCAAAAACGATTGTCGTGTCGCGCCAAACAAAATCAAACAAGTTTCCTTCACTCTCTTAAAGCACTCCATAGCATGTCAGACGACAACATAATACTCCCATCGGCATCATCATTGGCCAATCTAAGCATTACAGATACTTCGAAACTTGGCTTTGGATACAATCCATCTGTGGGTCCATTATCCAACCAGATAACGCTGGAAGGATCAAACATACTACTCCAGAAGAGAACCGTATCTTTGACACCCAGCTCGGGCAATTCGATATACGACAAGAACATCAACACCAAGAAGGTGAATGAGATCAACCTATCATCTTTGTCATTTTTATTCTGCGAGATTGTCAGCTGGAGCCAGCGAAACTCCAAGGGTATCCAGGACTTGGAAATCAGATTAAACGGATTAGGCTACGAGCTTGGCCAAAGATACTTGGAGTTGATCAAATTAAGAGAAGGATTTAAGACAAGCAAAAGAGAGATAAAAACAATAGAAATGTTACAGTTCATCCACGGCACATTTTGGAAGTCGATCTTTGGCAAGACTGCCAATGAATTGGAAAAATCTCAAGATATCGCCAACGAATACATGATTATAGACAACGTTCCGTTGGTGTCCAAGTTCATAAGCATACCCAAGGAGTACGGGAATTTGAATTGTGCAGCATTTATGGCAGGAATAATCGAAGGGGCCCTTGATTCGTCGAGTTTCCATGCAACCGTCACTGCCCACTCCGTTCCGGTGGATGGGTCCCCATTGAGAACGGTCTTTTTGATCAAGTTCCATGAGCTGGTATCAATAAGGGAGGAGTTGAGGTTTTAGGTTTACCTGGGTGCATTTTAGAGGGTGATTATTAGAAGAAGCTGTTGGTTATATGCTGCAGGGTTTTCAGTGAGTTAGCGTGGGTTGAGGTGCTGCAGTGGTGCTGCTGAATCACAAGTTAAATGAAATAAATATGGTAACATAGATATACTTACCAAAGTCAAGGTATAGGATAAATAGATAGCCTAACTTGAGATTGTGTATTGCTGTAGACCGAATGGGTTGACTGAAATCAAGGCACTTTGAAGCACTTACCATCCATGCCACTTTTGACTCTACTTTCTCTCAAATTTCACAATACCCACCAACAATGTACCAATACCGCACAGTAGCCACACGTCAGTCGCCTAATTTCCGTCTTTCTCACCAAGTTCTCCTCCCATACATTCTCACCGATTCCTCATGATCTCGCACCAAAAGTGATCCCAATGAAAAAAACTCAATAGTGCCGCTTTCATCCACCATGGGAATCACCATCAGACAGGCGACAATAAATGATATCCAGGCAATGCAAAATGCCAACTTGCATAACCTCCCCGAAAACTACCAACTAAAATACTACATGTACCATGTTCTTTCATGGCCACAGGCCAGTTTTGTCGCAACCACGTACGACGATATTGTCAACTTGCCCAGTGCCGACACCGAGGATGACGAAGCAGAGGGCACGTTTAATGAAGTGATTGAAATCGACCCCAAGGGAGACTCCTCGTACATCAATAAGGGTGAAAAGATTGTTGGATACGTATTAGGAAAGATGGAAGATGACGCCCAGGCCGAAGATAAGACACCCCACGGCCATATCACGTCGCTCTCTGTGATGAGAACATACAGAAGAATGGGGTTGGCCGAAAAGCTCATGCGCCAGTCCTTGTACTCCATGTGTGAATCATTTGACGCTAGATATGTCTCCTTGCACGTTAGAAAGTCCAATAGAGCTGCATTACATTTATATAGAGATTCATTGAAGTTTGAGGTCACCAGCATTGAGAAATCCTACTACCAAGATGGAGAGGATGCCTATGCCATGAGATTAGACTTGGTATTGGATGATTTGTTGCCCTCAAAGTTCCAAAATGCTGAGGAGGAGGACGATTTGGAGAAAGACTTGGTGTGATCTCAGCATGAGAAAAATGTCCCATTGTGGTAACTTCTTTTGATAGTAGCTGCACTGAAGAAAATAGACGGTGAATAGACAAGCAGTGGGTTCCTTTAGGACCTGGTCCGTGTGAAGGTTGTAGGTTTGAGGTGATACTAGTGGTGTGGAGGAGATACTAGTTGTGTGGTAAGAGGAGTAGGGCAGAGGCGGGTTTCTTGTATCTCAGGTCCAAGTCATTGGACGGATTGCAGAGTACTTGCAGTTACATTTCTGACACTGAGCACCTCAAGCTGTTCTAAAGGAAAGACTGGGATCCGCAGAACTGCATCCCAAGTGTGTTCGTGCACATTTGCAGCCGACTGTCGCAAGCACCATCCAGTTCATCTTCTGCGCATATTCTTTCTTCCACACAAGATTCTTCTACATTACACTACACATATAATCTTTCTTCTTTACTAATATACAATGCTAATAACGCTCCTTCATTCTAGATGCAACAGTACGCAAATTCCCATAAACCTTACCTGGAGGAGAACCCAAAATCAAAGAAACAACGGCCTCTCTGGCCATTCTGATATGAGTGAAACCACCCATGATGTGAATTTTGGAATCAGCCAAGACTATTCTAGTTCTGGTTGCGTTTTCAATGGCGAATTTGGTCTTACCGTCTTTACCAGCAATTCTACCGATTGCTCTCGACAAATGGTCACCTTGCAAGGTTTTGACATCTTTAACCTCAAAGGTTTCGATATACAAGTCGTCCAATCTCAAAAGAGCAATGGCGTCGTCGACATCAAAACCCAAAGAGAATGCCTTGACGAAATCAGCACCCTTTTGCAATGCACCAACGTCGGTTGTGTTTTTGTTTGTTCTCATCTCAACACTCTTTGTCTTCAAGTTCATTCTGACTTGCAACTTTAAATGCTCCACCAAAGGCTGATAGACCTTGACCCATGCTGCTCTCAAAGGCGACATCCTGTGAGGAGGAATTGCCACTTTTCTGCTTTCGAGCTTGACTTTCATGCCTGATTTGGAAGCTGCTGCAAACTTTGGCTTCCCGTTCTCATCTAGAACCACTTGAGTGGATTCTTGAGCCTCGCCCTCGGACTCTCCCTCCATGGTTGGTTCTGGATTTTGCTCCTGGACACTTGGAACGTTCGATGTGTCTACCAACATATCGTCGTGGTCATTATCCTCCGCTACGACATCGACCTTAGGGGTCTTGATGGCTGTTGGTGCTCCCATTATGGCTTTTTTTAATCTCATCTCGTGAAAAAAGATGTGATTCGGGGCAGATGTAGTCACGGGGAAAGGAGCACGTGTAAACAAGCAAGTAATTTAACGCGCATGCGTAGCGAGTCACGTGTATCCCCAAAGAGTGCTAGCACCCAGCAACGCAGCGGACAGGCGTGTCGAGTGCCATTCCAGTGTGCACAAGCCGTTTCAGTCGTTTCGGCAGCAGCACAACCCTCCATTACGCGTCCGCAAGTGCCGATTTCCCGCCTAGCGGAGATGTTTCCCCTCTATCCCGCTTCCCAAAGGGTAACCCATTCCGGTGCCTTTTTTTTTTTAATTGCTTTTAGTGCGGGAATTGCGAATAGAATTTATCAGATTTTCAACTGGGGGCGGCAAGGAAACAAGGGCAATAACTATAGCACAACCCGATGATACGTACTGCAGGACTAGGTATACGTGTTGGCAACAAGACGCCCAACTTCCGGAACAACGTTGTAGGACCACTACAGCGCCTAAGATTGCAAACACACCTGCTAGCACTGAAAAGACTTTTCTCAGTTAGCCGCAAATTATTAGATGAGAAGCTTCCGCCTAAGTTGACCAAGGCGTATCTCTTGTCACAAGCCAACAATGCATTTTCCAGAACATGGGTTCACATCAAGTGGCCGTTGCTAAGAGGAAATCGGCGCCCGGCTGCTGTGGACGTGACATCTGCGTTCATTTCGTGGTTGGTGATGGGGAACTTGCTATGGATCATACTAGGCACCACCACGTTTGGCTTGGTCACCATGTATTCCGTTTACTATTTTGACAGCTTACGGGACAAGCTTACTATATTTTACAGCGGAGACGATAAAGAAGAACGCAATGACCTGAAGGATAAGAGTATCTTGGGGTACTTTACGAGTTCGATCTTGTCCAATGGATTGGGCATCAAGATTGAGTTTGAGAAGGGAAGCGTTTTGCCTGAGCTCAAGGATGGCAAGTTGAGGTTCAAAGACCTCCATATCAAGACAATTCCAGAGCTTGGGGGTATCAGCAAGTACTTTAATTTTGATGCCAACATAGATGCCATGGACATCCGTCTCTCCTTCAACAAGTGGTACGAGGGCAAAGGGTTGATATATGACTTGGAAGTGTACGGAATGAGGGGGGAAATATATAAAAACGACAGCACTGCACCATCCCATCCTACGATTGAAAGTTCCTCGTACCACCACTACGAACACTCGCACTACCAGTACGACCTCGATGACGAGGAGGTGCACAACGCACCACGCAACAAGCCCACAGAACCACAGAGCTACCAGTTGGAAAGAGTCAAGATCCACGACTCATACCTTGAGGTTTACAACGATGACAGCAAGACCCACGCTCCTTTGAGAGTCACGATTTTTGGTTGTGAACTTCCTCAATTGCGCAGCAATAGGCTCTTGGTGGACTTTTTCAACGCAAGCAACGTCAGTGGTGCTATCAACGACTCCATGTTCACCATCCACAAGCGCCAAGACATTTTGAGCGAGGATGAGTCGAACAACAAGATGGTGAGGTTCAAGATCAACGACATTAACTTGGGTGCAATTTCGCAGTCAAACCCAAATTCGTCCCTCAACTGGATAGTCAACGGGAAGGCTGAGGTCGTAGCAGACATCACCTTGCCCAACCTTAACGAAGAAGCATTGAACTTTGTGAATGACTTCAAGAGAATCGGGGACGTGGTGTCGAATTTGGTGAATCTGTTGGTGACAGCCACCTCTACAGAAGATTTGAGCAGCTGTGCCAGTAAAGGTGCTAGCGTTAGTGCTGAATCAGATACAAATGAAGATACTTTATTGAAGAGTGCATTGGCTGCGATATACTATACATTTTCCAAGCCGGAAATCAAGATGGACTCGGCCACAGAGTATGTGTTGGTGAATGTCAAGGTCAAGTTTACCGAATTGGTAGCCAGTCTTCCAAGCAGGATTCCTACTGCAGCCAGTACAGGAGCACCATTTATTTCCCTCCATAATTTAAGAGCATTGGTTGGCTTTGTCAACAAACATTCCGCACCATCGTCGGTAGCGGAGTCGGAAGATGCAGTGACTTCCGACGCAAACCCTTTTACGTATGCATATCCACTTGTGATTAAAACCACGGTGATTGAAAAACTTTCAGACTTGCACAACATTACCAACTTGAGTCAAACAAAGTTGTTTGATTCCATTGTGAGTGATATTTATGAAGATTTGACCAAGATGGCCAAACTCAATGAGCAGGAGATATTGAATGAGAGAGCAAACATGTGGTCTCATTCCTTGCCAAGTCAGTTGTTGTTGTTGGGCTTGGGTGTTATTGTATGATTAATGAATATTTTAGCAAGAAGTGTAGTCCTCCAGAGTCGGCGCAGCCGACGAGCGGAGCATTTAAGATGTAGTAGCACTAGGCTGTAATGAGTACCATGGATCTTCAGTGTCCCTAAACTGGATATTCCAGTGCAAGGGTAAGTATGAATATATCAAGTTCCAGGGTCCTTGGACATCAATGTTCGACAGACCCCCAGACGATTTCCTCCATACGAAACTCCAGATGACTTCCACAAGATGAACCCTGACGTGCTGTACAAACCACCGCCTGCGTTACGACGGCCAAACCCCTTTCTCTTTTCTCACCAAAGGCACCTCGACCTTGCCATTCAACTCATCTGCCAACTCCTTCTCAATACCTTTTGCACCAATCCCCAACACAACCAGAGGCCGCACAGGTACTACCTCACCACCACCCTGTCTCTCACCCTTCCATCCCATTCCTCGCAACATAGCTGCCCCAAACAGGTCAACAGGAATCTTGTCATAGTCTTGCTCTTCGTCATCCTCTTCCTCATCATCAGTCCTGTTCATTGGAATCACCAACCTCTCATCGTCCGCACCGTCTATCAAAGACTGCCTGGCACGATCTTCCAAGGTGCTGGTCAAGTTCTTCGGCACTATAACCAATGGAGCCTCTTTGGCTTTGGAGTCCACTGCCTTGCCATCCAACAATGCACCGCTCTTTGAAAATTCATCGATGGTGTTCTTGGAATCGGCCCCGTCGTCCTTCGCAGACCCACCCAAACCCAAGTCCAACGACTTGGTCACCTTCTTTAGCTGCGGACCACTCGACTTCTTGGTGATCCTCCCACTTTTGGGCTTGTTCTTCTGGAGGCTGATCAGAAACCCACTCATACAGTATTCAAATGAAGAAGTTTCCTTTTCAGGTCACAAAAACACGTCCGCTCTATAACGCGAATTTACAACCAAATCAAAAAAGTTGCGACCCCAACTATGAACCATGTCCTTTTACGACAGTGAAGTAACGGACGTGGATCTCGACGGACCCAGTGTTTCCAGTACCGCCTCCAGTGTGCCGACCTCTAAGATGGACTGGAGAGCGGTTTTGTCAGGAAACCAAAGCGAAACCAAAAAGCCTGTCAAAAAGAAGAAAGAGAAAGACGACAAGAAACTAGAAAGCAATCTGGAGCAACCTGATTTGATAGAATTAGAAAGAAAAGTATATGAAAAGAAGATAGAATCGGTATCCGCAAAGGACATATTTGCCAGATACAAAAAGGATAAGGAGAAGTGCGCTGGCAGTTTGGATCGATCTACAAGTGAAGTGCAACCTCATGAAGAAATAGATGTTTATGACCCCGAGTTGCAGGGAGAGTCATACAAAGGACTAGTTGGGTTGCATAAGAGTGAGCGGAACAACATGGATATCCAAAGTACGAATGGGTTTAAAGCTGCTGGCGTTGCCCAATGCACGATCGGTGAGAACCACAATCTCGAAGCAAGGCCAGCTACCTTCAAAGACTCTAGTGCAGTGAACAGCATAGGCAACCTTAAGGACACAAGCGGAGCCAACAGCATAATCAACCTCAAGGATACCAGTACAGCCAATAGCATAGCTAATCTCAAAGACACAAGTACAGCCAACAGCATTGCCAACGGTGCGAGAATAAACTCACAAAACACAAGCGTAGTGACCTCCAACCTTCAAAGAACAAACGAAATAACAATCCCAGTGGACCCATTTTTGTACCAGATGGGTGAAATTGCAGGTCCTAGTGAAATTGCCTTCTCATCTGAAAGGGAAACAGCCTCTGGCCTACCTGGTGCAGCACCTCAAACAACGTTCCCCTCTACAGATACCCCGACGCTTCCATCAGATGACGCCCCAGAAGACTTTTCAGTGCTCTCTCTAGACGATATGTCATTGGTGGACCCGGAAATCGTTGAGGTGATTCCCCAGCTCATACCGCAAGTTCCTTCCTTCTCTGTGAAAGATATACTCTCAAGAAAACAACCGGTTACCTTAAAAATACCACCACCAATTCTCCAAAATATAACTGAAATGGAGCCATATAACGAAAAGGAGCTGGTTAATGAAAAGCAGCCGGTTAACAAAATGGAACCACCTACCGCAAATGAACCAATTAACCAACAGATTGCACCTGAAATAGTACCAGCAAAAAAACAGGAGGAACTCCGGGAGTTGGAGAAGAAAATGTTTGAAAAGTCCACTTCTGTTTCTGCTAGAGATATCTTTTCTCGATTCAAGAAAAGCAAACCTGTGAAGATGGAGCAGACCGACCCAATTGAGGTTATCGACGACCCCGTAGAGCCAGCACCTACCTTGGTGGTAACGTTGAAATTACCTTCTTCAAAGTTGCGAGAGATAAAACGCCAGGATAACCCGTTGTTCACACGGGGTTCGGGCTCAGGCTCAGGGACAAAGAGCACAGCATCGTCATCTTCATTTTTTGCATCCATGATGGCCAACGCCAAGTCGTCCTCCAAACTCACCCCGCTCCAAAAGTTAAAAGAGTTGCAGCCACCTGTGTTGCAAAAGTCGCACTTCCACATATACGAGACCAACCACGAGCACGATAGACACCTTCTGTTGCGTCCTAGAGAACAGGCAGGCAATGAGAAACACTCACCAGTGCAGGGTACAATGGCGCTGGTTGCGCTGGAAGATCACTCAGTGCGCAGCATGTACGAATATGCACCGCTTTCGCAGCCAACCGAGACCCTACTCGAATCGCGCTTCCATGGGCAGAGTTCACCCCAGATTAATTCGATTATAGACAGGTTTGTGAACTCGCAGGTGGAGCAACCAGCGACTCTATGGACACAACTCTTCCAGCCACTGTCGTCGTCAGACATCCTCCTTCACCCCGACCATGTTACGTTTATTCGCGAGTGGATCCAGTCCGCATTTTCAAAGTCTCAGTCCCTCCAGAAACCGCGCAACATCCTCATCAAAGCACAGAAGAAGAAGCAGCAGAAGCTTGCGTCGTTGTACTCAATGAACGGGTTTGTAGTGGACGACTCATTTGACGAAGTGCTTGACTCGTACGACACCATCAACGAGAGTGTGTTCATGCCTCTCCTTATTCTCAAGGGAGAACCTGGCTCATGTAAATCGGCATCCATATACGCTATCATGCAAGAGTTTGGTGGCTACGTCCACGAAATCAACACAGGTGTTAACAGAGGTAGGAAAGATATCTTCAACAGCTTGAAAGAGTTTTGCACAACGCAGTTGGTCCACAAGCAGAGCGAACAGAAGACATTCCAAAAGGGGTTGGTGCTCATTGAAGATTCCAACGTGCTCTTTGAGCAGGACAAAAGCTTCTGGCTGGTGGTCCAGGACATTCTCAACATCTCTCGTCGCCCGGTGGTGTTGACCTGTGACGATTTGACTAACATCCCCAAGAACTTGTTGGAGTACTGCGAAGACCACAACTATATATTGGATTTGAGCAACAAGTGCGTATCGAAGAACTTGGTAAGAGACTATTTGTGGACATGCTGCTTAAGTCAAGGGTGTGAAGTTGACGGTGTTTTGCAGGAAGTTCTTGATGGGAACTGCCATGGCTCTTCCTACGACTTGAGAAGGTGCTTGATGCAACTTCAATACATATGTGTTGGGAAACAAGGATTTCATATAAAGGCAGCAATACATCTGCTGACACCACCACCTTTAGACACGTTGCTGGGCCTCTCCGAGTCGCTAGACACTCTATCCATTGCTGATGTAATCGGTACTGGCGAGATTTCCAGACACAACCATCACATCCAGGAGAACGAATTGATAGATATCTGCTACTTAGACGACTCCACCAGACTTACGCAACCACCACTACCCTTTGAATCGAGTATCGACGACTTTCTTCAGCTAGAACTGCCGTCGGTTCCGGTGCCAAAGTTCACAAGAACCTACCTTCGGGCGGTCACGTGCGAATTTGTGGGGTCCAGGTCCAGACCGCTTCCCAAGTTCATGCAAGAGCTCCAGGCAACAAGACGGTCCACGCGGTCGCACTTTGCTGCAGATGAGGACTCATACCGAGCAGAGTCCACCACAGGTATTCCGGACTGCTCAAGCTTGAAGTATGCTGGTCACAGGAGCTTTGTTACTGAAATTCTTCCTATAGTGAGGGGGTGGAACCGGTTCCAACATAGCATAGACGTGTTTGAAAGAGACCAAATAAGCAAGGGAATGCCAAGCATCAAGGCTTTTTTACGTTATAGAGATTTCCTTGCAAGCGGATTGGCCATAGGCAAGACTTTGGAAGGATACGAGGGCTGGTTTACATAGACTAGAGCTAGATTGCATTATAATACACTTACCATATGGTATATATTTGACAATGTTTCTGTATGATCGTTTGTTTTTTAGTGTGTTTACTCATCTTCTCATGTCAAATATTTTCTAAGTACCTCCATAATTCCTGTTGCACTTGGATTCCTTTCTACTTGGGTGCATCTACTTTATCGGTTTGATGCTGTTAGGACGTTTGATTGCTGTTAGCTGGATGTTTTGTTGATGTTAGCTGGATGTGTAGTTGTAGTTTGCTCTGAATGTCCGCTATGGTTCAAACTGCTTAAATCAACCTGGTTCTAGTCTTTATTCTTCCACCAGCAAACGATCTCAACGCACTATGCTTAAAATCCAAAGACTGTAATCTTCTCCACGCTTCTTCAATATGGTAAGGCATGATTGGGTTTGCCAACTCATCAGGCTTGTCAAACAAATACTTTCTCTTTTGCTGTTTAGGTTGTTTCTGAGATTCCTTCTCAGTCTTGATCTGAATCAACTTCTCTTCGGAATTCTTAATAGCCATTGCTTCTTCCGTCAAGGAACAGACAATCTCAAACGTAAGGAAACCCAAGATATCGACCACATCATCGTTGGGTCTGGAGTCACACAACTGCGAGATTTGGGCCCATTCTCTGAATCTTTTGGCTTTTCTGAAGGTGAAGGATGCTTGTCTACATTCCGACCAGTGGACGTACTCCTCCCTGGTCATGTTCTTTGTTCTATCATCGGCCATCTTCAATCTCTTTAAAGATGCAATGGTGGCAGCCTTTTCTTCGTCGTCAACCTGCTCAGACTCTTCTGCTGTCTCAAGGTGCTGCTCGCTAAACATAAACTGCAACTCCCAGGGCAACCTGATTTTGGATTTCTTGAATCTCGACAACATCTTGGACGAGTCGTTGGGCTGACTCCCTGCAGCAGGACCGCCGGCGGCTCCTTCGTTTTCCATCAATGATTCAGTGCCCCCCCCTTCTTGGTCCTTGGCGTTCTTACGGACATCCTTCCATGACAAGTATGTTCTCAACCGATTGACCTTGGCCTTGTCGTTTCTTATCAAAAATATAACATCTTCTGAGGCTATGGACTTGGTACCTCTCAAGGCCGCTGTCTTGGTCGCTTGGAGCAAAATCTCAATCACTTGGCCCCTAACGATATCTTCAATCAACGACGTGGTTTCGGCCGGTGGGTCGTTCGACTCCCCCAGCACAAACATCATCTGCTGGATCTCCAACCGGTACTTGTACTTGTTATCATTGACACTCATGTCTCTCCTACAGTATATTTGTTTGGCAGCCCTATTTTGGCTGTATAAAGTGAGAATCCGGGTAACCTCGATTTTTTTCCGCGCACTATAAAAAGAGCCAATGTCCCATTTTTTTTTCATCACTTTTAATTGTATGTACTATATGATTAAGATATCTATAGAATGATGACTCTGAGTGCATTTGGCTCGAGACTTTCTGTCGGTGTGGAAAAAACCAAGCTACCTTTATTTTTTTGTCTGAACTATAGATATATCATTTGTGATGTGATTACTAACAGTAATAAGATGAAGTTTTAGCACGAAGTTTGCGAAGAGACGTTAAAATGCTGTTGTGGGCAATGTAGAATGTAAGGAGGCAGGAGCGATGTGGAGAAGCAATACCAAGTGATTCTGATTGAGTGTGAAGGAATCTGCACGCTCAGTGTGGTGCGTTGATCATCACTGGCATCTCCACAGGCAGACTAGTTGCCCTCCACTAACATCTCATACCAGATAAGGTTACCTTGCGATATCTACAATCAGTTTACTAATTACCGCATAATGCTTGTATTAATGTCTACCCAAATAACTTAATGGAGTCTTCACCGACGTGCAACTCCTCTTCTTCTTCTTCCTCTTGGTCGACTTCATCTTCATCTACCTCATTCATGTTGATCTTTTGACCCAACAACGAAGCAAAGAATTCGTCTATTTGATCGTCGTTCCATCTCAAGCCAGTTCTTGGGGTCTCAAAGTTGGAGATTTGTTCTTGCACCTGGTACCTCAACTTTCTACCCTTGGAAGCCTTGGTATCGACGTTCTTCTTGTACTTCTGAGCCTGCTGGGCATTTCTCAAACTGATGGTCAATCCGCTGGTTGGGTTGGAGTCTTGGATCTTCTTGTCGACCAAGTCGTTAAGCAATAATCTGTAGAAATCTTCATCGTCAAAGATTTCGTTGAGCTCGGCGTACTTTCCTTCGTTGGACAGTTCCTTTGGAATATCGGGGATATCTTCGTCGACTTCTTCATCTTCCTCATCCTCATCGTCCTGCAGTTCTTTTTCTAAAGTACTCTCGTAGTAGTCGTAACCAAGAGGAACAATTTTTCTTCTATTCAATCTGGTTCTCTTGACCAATCTGTCCATATCGACCAAATTGTTTTGGACTTGCTGCTCGAAAGATTGGTTGATGGCCTTGAACTTCCCGGCGTTGATGGCGCTAGCACCGGACGAGTTCTGGATCTTGGCCGACCACTTGGTCAAGACGTTCGATCTGTATGCGTGCAATGATGAGTCCAATCTAGCGGAAGCCTTGGAGTACTCCGTATAGGTTCTCTTCTTGGGGGTGACGTCCACGTCCTTGACAATCTGATCGTCTCCCATGACCTTTTGTCTTAATGCAAGTATGTTATCCAATAAGTTGAAGCAATCTTCCTTGGCCTTCTTAATGTACTTGGAGGTCTTGGAGGTGCCCAAGTCTTCGGATGTCAATGTATCGTAGTTTGGTGGTAAGAGATTGGAGTTAGCAATGGACTTTTGCAACTTCAATCTTGAATCTATAATTTTATCAAAGAATTTGTGTTGTTGGGCAATGGCGTACCCTTTTATGGAGTCGTCGGTGGCTGACTGCGAGAGTCTAGACACAATGTGCGATTTCTCTTTTGCCAAAAGCTCTTTAAGCTTAGATCTGTTGTGGGAGAGCTGCAAGTCAGATTCATCTTCTGACTCGGAGCCAGAGCTTTCTGCATCGAGGTCCACGCCAGAGTCCAGATCGTCCAGCGCATCTTCCTCGATGTCTGCACGTTCGATTTCGTCATCTTCCTCGGCGTCTCTTTCATCGTCTTCATCGTCTTCATCGTCTCCTTCATCGTCTTCATCGTCATCATCACCTACTTCATCTTCAACGCCATACAAGTCCCTTCTACTGGTCATGGAGCCCTTGTACTTTTCACCCAACTTCAATTCATCGTTCTCACGTCTCAACTTGGACTTTGCAACAGGCACATAATGTTCACTTCTCAAATTGTCGTCATCTCCGGATGCCTCCGCATCGCTTTCATCGTCGTGGTCAAAAACATTGTCACGAAGATCGTTGTCTTCTATGTCAAAGTCGTTTTTGGCGTTGGTGAACTCAGAAAACTGCTCTGCTAAGGTCTTCTTTGCCATCGTGGAGTGCTCATCTTAAAAAAATGAAAGTCGCGAAATTTACAGACTGACTGGAGCGCACAGGACGTTGGTGCGACATTCTCGTAAATTGGCCGTACGACATCACAATAGTCCATCAGGTGCAAGCCATACATTTACGAGTCTACGTAGTCAAGTAGTCCTCCTGACAAAATAACCCCCACCCCACCACATTACACAGTCTATGACGTGTGTGGAGACAAACCTGTCAAGTTGGGTCCCAGAGTGCCAGGCAAACGGAAATGTAGAGTAGCCAGATTGTCAGACGGAGTAACGTGACTTCCCAATTCGTAATTCTGTCCGATCCTTTTACACATTTCCCCAAGATAAAAGATTTCACAAATAAAAACAAACCGTCAATGAAGCTCTCAATACTACAATTGTTGTGGTTGGTAGCTGCAGTCATAGCAGCAGGTGCCGATACCGCAACCACGACTGGTGTTACTACCGGCACGGGTGCTACCACTGGGGCTGGCACTGGAACAAACACAGGGACAGGCGCAGCAACAGGTACTGGGGCCACGACTGGGGCCACGACTGGGGCCACCACCGGTGAAGGTACCACTGGAACTGGAACTGGAACGGGTACCGGCACAGGTACCGGTACCAACACCGTTACTCCAGCCCCTACCACGACTGATACTGATGCTGCCCCCGCCCCTACAGACACTGACACCGATACCACGTCCAGCGACTCCAGAACCTTTGTCTACATAACAGTCACTGCTAATGGGTTACTTACCGTCACCTCCACTCCTTACACACAATCCTTCCCACTGTACTTTACTACTCCGTCAGGGGCCGTGCCATCTGGAGGCATTGGTCTTGGCTCGATTTCCGGTAGCGTGGGAGGAACTAGATCGTACGTCGAAAAAACCGCGCCAAATGACGCCATCAGTTTAATGTCAACTCCTGTCAGCTGGACTTTTATACTTCTTAGCTTCTTGTTTTAATATCTGTTAGGTTCCATCTGTATGTTTATACGAGTTCTGAAATTTACGCAACGCCCACTATGAACCAGTCTGTAAACTACGCCCAAAAAACTTTTTTTTTTCCTGTAGGCTCCACATCGTCAAGTTTCTTCGCGGCAGTAAAAATTTGTTCATTAGAAAGTTAAGGTAAAGGTAAGTGATTGAATGCAACTGAAGGAGAGGAATCAAGACGTTTTTGAAGGCGGATCCTAGATGGTTGAGTAGTGTTTGAGGCGGTGACGCTTTCCAAGCACGCAAAATGCTCAATTGTCGGGTCCGATTTACAGACGAGAGCTCATTAAGCGCCCAGGTTACTAACATTTCACTCTAGATGTCTGAAGAATTGACTAAACAAACAGAAGAATTGTCTTTGGAATCTAAAACAGTTTTCGACAACAAGGAAGAATTCAACGCCAAGCATCCATTGAACGAAAAGTGGACCTTGTGGTACACCAAGCCTCAAACCAGTCCAAACGAAAACTGGCACGACTTGTTAAAGCCAGTTATCACCTTCTCCTCTGTCGAAGAATTCTGGGGCATTTTCAACTCCATTCCAGTTGCCAACCAATTGCCAGTCAAATCAGATTACTACTTGTTCAAGGAAGGCATCAGACCAGAATGGGAAGACGAAAAGAACGCCAAGGGTGGTAAGTGGCAGTATTCCTTTGTCAACAGACGTGAAGTCAGCAACACCATTAACGACTTGTGGTTGAGAGGATTGTTGGCTGTCATTGGTGAAACCATCCAAGACGACGAAGACGAAGTCAACGGTATTGTCTTGAACATCAAGCAAAAGGCATACAGAATTTGTATCTGGACCAAGGATTGCGAAGAACCAAAGTTGAAGACTGTTGGTGAAAGATTGAAGAAGGTCTTGCAATTGAGAGAAGATCAAAAGATTGAATTTATTCCTCATGACTCTTCTTCCAAGAAGGATAAGAATCAATTGGTTTTGTAATGTTAATGTTTGAATTGAAAGATTCGTTGTATACTTATTTACGTTTATGAAAGAGAATGTAGAAAACGTTTAGTAGATGTTGTCTACTAAACGTTTATGCTGTTTTGCGGATCTGGTACTAGCTTGTGTGTGGCCTGTTTCTAGCTGTGCGTGCAATGAGGCTCTATTGCTCTAGCACGTCTGACAAAATTCATGGCACCGCATTACAACCTGGATTTTGGCCCCACAAGTACCACACAGAAGGCACGACAGTGCACGTCAAAACCACACACTACACATTGCCAAGGAAACTACACTTCAATATAAAAGCTTTACTACATTAAATTCTAAAAATGACAGTGTAGAAGTGAAACAATTCACAGCTTCCCTTTGGAAGTTGTTCTCTGAAGAAACAATCTATATTCAATAAATGCATGGATCTTCTCATATTCTCTTGATATCTTGATAAAATCACAGATCTTCGTTTATCAGATGGATCTTTTATATTCTCTAGGGAATTTATGGATCTCTTGAAATTCATGGATCTCTTATATTCTCTTGAAATCATGGATCTCTTATATTCTCTGAAATTTCCTTCTCATATTCTCTCGATAAATTCACGGATCTTCTCCCAATAGCCAGGTTGCATGACAGTGTCATTGTGCGCTGAGTTTTCAAACTTGTACATGACCTTGTCTCTTGACTTCAACAAGCCATACAAGGCGTCCATGTGCAGAGGAGGCACGATTTCGTCCTTTCTTGCGCTGAACATCAAGGCAGGGACGGAATCTGGGATTAATGGGGCCAAAACTTCGGACTCCCACTTTTGGTGCACAAACGAGGTAAAGTACTTCAAGGCCGGAAATATGTGAGGAACAGTCTTCCTGATGGAAAGGAAGGTGTTTTCTAAAATGAGGCCCTTTACTATTTCTGGGTTCATGGCAGCAATGTAAATGGCGACTGCGCCGCCCAAGGACCGGCCATACAAAACGAGGGAAGACTGCTTGTACTGCTCGTCTTCAACAGTGAGGTACCTGACGACTCTTTCTGCGTCAATCTTCAAGCCAATCTCGCTGGCCTTGCCGGTAGACTTACCGTAGCCCCTGTAGGAGTAGATGAACACATTGTAGCCAAAGGTCTTGTAGAAGATGGAGACAATGGGGAGTGCATGGCCAATGTTACCTGCGTTGGGGGACAATATCAAGACGGTTTTTGGCTTGTAGTCTGGGGAGGATGGGTTGTGTTTGAGGGAGTAGCACTGTAAGAGTTCTCCGTCCTTTGTCTTCAAATTGACGAGCTCGTAGTCTGGCATGTCGTATTCATCAGGAGTATCGCAGTGGCCACGGCCGTCGTTTAGCGACGACGGGTAGATCAAGCTAGACTGGTAGGTGTACAAACCCAACAAGATCAAGACACTGAGCGACACACCGATCTGCCCTATGGTCTTGACCAACTTGACGAGGAGTAATGCCAGCATCATTCTAGCTAGTGTTGTGGGTTGAGTGTGGGCTCCAAAAATAAGTTCGCACCAAATTGAAAAGCGCTACCACGACTGCGTTCCAGACAAGTATAGATAAGCCCATGTCGACCAAGTTCCCGTACATGTACGACCCATCAGCGTCGCCGCCGTCGTCGCTCACGTCGATGAAGTACCGAGCACGTCGGTTTCTGTACAATTTGGATAGGGAGCTCACGACGATCTCGCAGTTGAGCTTCCCGATCAAGAGCATGGCGTCCGATTACGAGATAGCCAGCCACGTCGTTGTGGGAGGAAGAAACTGTTTGCGTGTGTTGGGTGTGAACGAGGACCAGACCAAGATTGTCAACGACATCAGCATATTGGACCAGTATCCCGTGACGCTGTCGTCCAAGTTGAACAACATCAATACCATCAAGTGCTCAGACGACCTCATTGCAACTGGTCTTGCCAATGGGGGGATAACCATCTACCGGATGGGCAACAACGGGAAGTCCAAGATGCTCCACAAGTTCACGGACCACAAGAGATGCATCAATTCCATCGACTTTATCGACGAGACGTCGACGCAGTTGATTCTGGGGTCGCAGGACGGGTCCATCAAGCTCTGGGACATCCGAGTCGGCGCCGTCAAGCCGCAATTGACCATCATGTCCAACGTGCACTCGGACCCGATCCGGTCGTGCCAATACTCCACCCATTCGAGCGTTCGCAACAAGTTGACGGTGCTATCTGCGCACGACTCCGGTGTGGTGTGCAAGTACGACTTGCGGACGGCGCTGTCCCACTCGCTTGTGCAGCCGGAACGCAAGTGGAACTTGCACACCGGGCCCGTGCTATCCCTCCACATCCATCCGGAGAAAGAATACGTGCTTACCGGTGGTAGGGACCAGAAGATGTGCGTGTGGAGCTATAGCGAGTCGAGCTCGCACAAGTTCAACCCCGAGTATATGCTCAACACATATGGCCCAGTCATGAAGGTGAGGTGGTGCAGCTACCCCAACACCCCACTGTACGATTCCATGGACGTCTACGGCAATCCGGAGGAGGACGAGGGTAATTCGCTCTACAATTACGATTTCGCGTGCCTGTACTTGAACGACGACGACACCATAACGGTGCACAACTTGGCCAGAAAGTACATTCCAAAGGAGGTAATCAAGTCACACACCGGAAAACCGTTCCAGAACTTCATTTGGGGCCAAACGGGCAACAAAACGAGGCGGATTTGGTCCATCACCAAGTCCAACGTCTTGGCGGGCCACAACTTGGACGCCGTGGGCGAGCCCCAGCCCGACGTGGTGCGTCCCTTGGAGAACCTCAGCACCGTGGCCATGGACTGGAGCAACGGTGTCGGTGACTTTTGCTTTGTAAACCAGGAGAAACACGAGTTTGACTACGAGCCCAGCGACGACGAGTCTGATGTCGAGTTTGAGTACCCGGACGCACCGCCCTCGGCAGACAGGTCGTTTGTGGGCTCGATCCCTATAGCTCCGTCCCACTCTATGACAGTGTCGCCCGTGGAAAAGCCTCCGCTACGCTCCTACACGCACCACCAGCTTCTGATCGGCAAGTCGCCGTCGCCGGTGCTCCAGACGCGCACAGGCTCGCCCTTCAACGGGTTCATGGAAAGGCCAAAGTTGTACCGCAACAGCTCCGCAGCAACACAGGAGTCTATCCAGTCGTTCAACAGCCCATCCGCCCACCACCACCAGCCGTCCGCACCGCCAAAGGTGTTCAATGTCGGCCACGCATCGCCCTACGTCGTCCCACTAGAAATCCCTCTACCCTTGAACGACGCTGCAGTCTTCGAGGCATTGGCCAACGGGTACATGATATACATTCCAGACGGGTTCTCATTGGTGGACGTGTGCCTAATGAACGCTCAGACCTCCGCTAGCGTCAACCGCTTCAGAGATTGCCAGGTGTGGAAGGTGCTCGCAGTCAGCTTGCAGGAGGACAAGGGCGAAAACTTGGTCTTGGTGCATGACGACGACAACAACGAGGAGGCCATAGTAGACGACGACGAGTCCAAGTCCATGATGTCGGATCTCGGCCAGTTTGTAGGGTCCTATAACTCCAACTCCACATCAACCACAAACTACGGCAAGGACGACAAAATGTCCAAGACAAAGAGCAGCTCCAGTTTGGCCGATTTGATCAACCAACATAGAGGCAATAGCTTCTCCAAGCCGAAGAAGGACGACCAAAAGCTGGAAGACAGCCTCCCGAAGGTGAAGAAAGACGAACAAAGGCCGGACGAGACCCTGGTGTCCGCAGCCGTGCCTGTCGCACCCAAACCAACGCAGCCAATAAAAGTCCCCGAGGAACCCAGAACAGAAATAAAGCCGGAAAACCTCAAGGCTACACTCAAGGTAGACACAGACATATCGTCTTCCATGTCAGATAACGAAATGGCCATCATTGACGACGACGATGACACCTCCAAACACAAGTCGCGCCGCTCCTCCAGAAAAAGCTTCCAGGAATTCTCGCCCACCCGTACCAGGTCGCCCATAGACGCCAGAGGTAGCTTTTTGTTTGGCTCCCTACAGCGTAGACCCATCATTACGCAAGATTTGGATGATGAAAACTACAATTTCATGAACAGTGTTTCCGAAGGTGCCTCCCCCATGTACTACAACCCCAGCCTACCGTTCGGCACCTCACAGGGGTCGTTGTATTCCAGAAGAGACTCCACCATTCACCGCATGCGGCAGTCGCCCAAGAAATCGCGCTCTCAGGACCAACCAGAGGCTCCGTCCTCTGAGCTCTCGCGTGCTTTCAAGAGCGAAAACAAAAAGTACAAGCCCTGGAAAACCCACAATATCTTGAAGGAAACCTTGCTGTACGCACAAGCACAGGGTGATATCATCATGTGCTCCACCCTCAGCATCTTGTTTTACGAAACCTACATGGATAAGCAGTCGAAAAAGTCCAGTTTAGACTGGTTGTCGTTATACGTGGAGATTTTGCATAAAAAGCGGTTGTTTGTCACCGCAGCCAACGTCATCAACGCTGCTCCCTCCGAGTTGAGGGAGCAATTGAAGACCATAGCCACCAAAGAAGTCGACCTCAGATTCTACTGCTGCTGGTGCCAGAAGTTGATTATTAACGAGCGCTCCAAGCAGGACAACCCAGACAATTTTGGCTACTGGTACTGCGACGAGTGTTGCAGGAGTCAGCTGAACTGTATCTACTGCAACGAACCGTGCACTGGATTGACGGTGGTAGTGAGTTTGGAGTGTGGCCACAAGGGTCATTTCTGGTGTTTGAAGGAATGGTTTATTGAGGAGGAGAATGCAGAATGTCCTGGTGGTTGTGATTATCTTGTTGTGTAGGACCAAGAATATATATCCAAGTTTACTATCAAGTAGAACATATCATTAACTAGTCCGCTTAGGAATCCCACAATCAAATAAAATGCTAATGTAGTCAATACTGTTAAAATATCCAAATACCGTGTGAATCTTGTTAAAATATCCAACTACTGTGTGAATCTTGTTAAATTATCCAACTATCGCTTAATTCTAGCCAAAATACCAAGCGTCGTGTGAATCTGGCTTAAATTTTCTACTACCGGTCAATCCAGTAAGAGTGCAAACTGCCTCACGAATCTAGTTAGATGCCAAACAACCACTTGAATCTTTTCAGATTGCCACCGTGACAGAACTACTCTAGTCAGAATGCTAACCACCTTGTGAATCCAGTTAAAATTCTAACTCTCATCAAGAATACCTATACCCAAAGTGTTCACCAACAGTAGTCTCTATCATATGTCTCAATAGTCCTAACACAGCAATATTTCCATCATATTAACCGCACATCGCCAAGATTCAAGTGCTCCCTGATAACTCTGTATCTAACCACATATATACCATCTGTCACAAAGTCCACCTCTTCATCTTCGCCCAAATCAACAGTCAACTTGTCCTTGGCCAAGTACTGAACAAACACCGGTTGGTCCAAGTCAGGTTCTACCACCATCGACAAACCACCCGAGTTGTCGTCTAACAATGTCAATATCTTGGGAAGCTTGCTTAAAAAAGACCTGTTGTAGAGCTGCGTCAAGATCTTCAAGTGCTTCTGTATATACTCCTGCTCCTGGGGAGACATCAATTTACTGTCATTTATATCGTTAATGTAGAAGATGGTGAACTTCTCGATCTTGTTCAACCTTGTTCTCAAGTAGAGTCGTATCAAATAGTTCATTCTCTCGATGTCTGTCTCCAAGATCATCAACTGGAGCTTGAAGTCGCTGTCTAGAACACCCGAGGCTGCGTTCATGTCTCCGTACTCATGAGAGTCCAAGAGAAACTGCTGCTGGTTGGCCAACAGATCCAAGATCTTGTTGAGGAGAACGCTTTCAAAAGGAAGGAGTTCCGGTGCCATACGTTCGTTGTTCATGGCTCGCACCATGTCTGTGTAGAGATTGGATTTGGAGAGCTTGCTTTTGCGGGACGTCTCCTCGAACTCCTGGATAATATCGTCAATTTCCATGCTGGGCGTGCTGCGTTACGTAAGTGCTGCTGGAATGTGCTGTGCTATGCTGTGTTGTGCTGCTTCCACCGTGCTGTGTCGTGGAACGGTGCTTTGGATAGTCTCCAACTTGAAATTCTTTTTAAAAACGCGTCACTATGGACAGACAATCCCTACTTGAAGCCAAGCGGCAACGGCTCATTGAGCTCAAGCAACGACGTCTAGGAGGCCAGGACTCCCTGGTGGAGCAATTGATTGAGAAGTTTCTGGCCCCTGATAGTCCTATCGAAAAGCCCAAGAAGGTTTCTGTTAGTGTCGGTATTCAGGTCAGTACCGCGACCATAACAAGCGCCCCAGTGCACCACTTTGTCGACCCTAATAAGGAGTATATCACCTATGATAAAGCCATCCAAGCGACGCCTCTTGAAGAGGACGAACCCGAAGATACTTCCTCACATGTTTCCGTTCAGACAGACGCTGCCCCAGGCCAAGATCAAAACAACAACACCCTCCAATTGGCCGACTACGTGGACGAGTACAGACTCAACAGCGCCATCAAGGAGTCAATTAAACTCATCAACAAAGTGTTCATCAACCAGACTATAGAAACAACAGACATACCGAACTATGCAGCCAAGGTCAACCCAGACACCCAGTCGCAAACCCAGACCAAGCCGCTTCTCACACTCGAGAAAAAGTACAAGGGCGAGGACAGATCCATCCACAGTATCCATGTGTCGCCCCACTTCCCGGAACTCGTAGTAGTGGCCTACACAGAGCACACCCGTGTCCCTGGTCTAGCCATCATATACAACACCAAGGACCAGGGTATCTTTCCCGAGTTTTTTTTGCATTGTTCGGTGCCCATTTCCACCATCCAGTTCGACAAGGTCAACTCAAATAAGATCATAGGAGGTCTCAAGGACGGGAAAATAGTCATTTGGGACTTGCAGGAGAAGAAGGGGTCCTCACAGGTGGGCATTTTGCCGCTGTTGAATACTCCAAGGTTCTCCGCCATCTCGCTCAAAGACCCATCATCGAACTTTCTTCGCCATACCTTGGAAATATCCTCCATTCTCCAGTTGAGCGTCGACGGCAACGATTCCTTGGTCAGTTTCTCCTTGGATGGCATAGTCAACACATGGTCCACAAGCTTATTGGCGTCCCCCAGACTCGAGTCCATCAAATTGTACGTACCTAAGAAGAACAACGAATTTTCCAACTTTAGGGAGTCCATAAGGATATCGTCAGCTTTCCTCATGACAGTCGACCGGAAGTTTGAGGAACAGGCCGAAAACAAGTTCTTGAACGACGTCGTGGTGTCTACAGAGAATGGAAAAGTGGTGCAGCTCTCCAACAACCCCAAGGAAGAGTATGTCTCCAGTGTCCACGAAATAACAAAGGAGTTGGATGAGGGTGAGTACTACTCAGACGGAACGAACGACTCCGCTTGCATCTTAGAAAACCACATCTTGACCGCTAATTTAGACTGGTCATTGAAGATATGGTCTTTGGAGTCCTCAGAACCGATAGTCACCATACCCACAAATACCGTGGTGGAGAAGATTAGCACGAGACCCAACTCAATCACTCAATTTATCACCTTGGGCTACTCAAACAGATCGGTCCTAGAGTTCTGGGATTTGCGTGTGAAGTTGTTCAGTCCTATTGTACATATTCCCTTGGACGTAAAGACCAAAGTGACCAGCTTGAGCTTTAGTAGTGACGGCAAGAAGGTTTATCTTGCATTTGACGATGGGACCTTGGGTGTATGGAGAATGGAGGAGCACTTTGACGTTGGTGAGAGGCAGATGGACAAGGGTTTTGACGCATACATTCAACAAACCGAGACTGCAAAGTAGACACTAAATGTCCCATATTAGGTATTACCGCAAAGAGATCTACCATGTGAGGGGATATAACCGGTACTACCACATCAAGCTCCGTCTGATAATCTACTACGCAAAGGAAATGCCTTCGAGGGTCTCCACGACTCAACCATATTACTCTACTTTAATACACTAGCATGCAAGACTTGTAACTACAATGCATTTTCAAGACAGTAACTACAATAATTAAGACTTTAACATCAACATTTAAAACTACAGTAATTAAGACTGTAACTTCGACATTTAAGACTAACTACAATACTTAAGACGCAACATCAACATTTAAGACTCTAACTACAATATTAAAGACTCTAACTGCATTCCATATATCATTCAAAAACCTTGCCTACATCCACATATTATTCATGCTTTTGTCTATACAGTACTCCTAGACAAACCTAGTAAAAACAGCGTCTCTGGATCTAATGTCAATGCTACCTCCAATACCGTCGCCGACTTCCTGGTTGAGTTCAATGCAGTCGTTTGTGGCCAAGACCAACAACTCAAAGAAACACTTTGTGGCCTCTTTCCTCATGTTAACCTTACCACTGCTCTTGTTCAAACCAAAAGGTTCACTTCTCTTCATGTCGTTCTCTATGAGGTTTGCCAAGTCAGTCTGATTTGAGTCGCTAAACAAGCCGCGAAGGTGGTCTGCTACCTGAGCAGTGGCCCTTGCAGCAGACTCCATGGACTCCTCAAAGTCTTGACTATCCAAAGTCTCTTGTGCAAAAGAGGAATCCACTTCAGAGGTGTCAAACTCAGGCAATGAGAGATCAAAGTCTAATGGGTCGTTGAAGTCGTCGTTGTCGAATTGTAAATTATGCTGTGCTTCCTGGAGTTCTTTTTCTTGTCTGGCCATTTCAAGGCACTTTTGATGCAATTGATCGTAGTCGTCCTCAATGCTCCACAACTTTCTTCTCTTGTTGGACATGGGCAAGGACGACTCGAAGATTTGGTTGAGCTTTTCTGTGAGTGAGAGGCTATGCAAAGTAGGTGCTTGGAGTTGCACCGGTTGTGTTTCTGCTTCAATGGTGGAGTCCACGACCAATCTTCTATTTGCTATTATGAGCTCTCCGTCCTCTGTGATTCTATTTCTCTTTGTTCTAGGACGTTGCTGCTGTGGAGGTAAGATGGGTTCATCTAAGTTGACTGCTGCAGGACGGTCCAAGGCATCAAAGAATGAGATATCTGCTTCCAAAGCAGCGGCCGCATCTCTTCCATATTCGATCGAAATATCGTCGTCTGCGTCCCCTCCACCAATGTCTATCGGTTCATTATCATCATCTGGAAACTCGAAATCCAACTCCAATCCCAAGTCGTTGCCTGGAGTTGCTGGATCCTCGTGGTACCTACCAAATTCTATGGAATTGTCACTGTCTTCAAACAGTTCCTCGGACTGAGACTGAGAAAAGATTCCTCTGTGAGCAGTGGGGACATCGTCGTCATCGTCCAAATTCAAGTCATCTTGATATAACAAGTCGAATTTCGTGACCTGATCCTGTAATGTTATGCTCTTGACATTCTTAATGACGGACTCCTGAATCGGTATGTTGACCAGAACCATGTTGTTTGACGTGGTCGTTATGGTGTTGGTCACTCCACTGGCATGTTTAAATGAACTTTTCAATCTCAACAAGATTTCATTCACATCCTCCAAAAGATACTTAGTCTTTCTTGAATATATTCTTACTATCCCAAACAAAAGCTGTCCAGATAACCTCAAGGTGATAGTCTCACGGCCAGATTGAGAAGCGGACGAGAAGCTGATGGATTGGTTGCAAATGAGGTCTGAAGACTTCGGAATGCTGGTGCTGAGAAGCTGCTGTTTGGTAAGCTTCTTGTCATAGTTGGCTGCCAACCAAACGTAACCAAGGGGCCCTTGTTTGGACACCAATTGCTCCGAGTACATGATGAAGGCAGAAGTTGTGTTTGATTTTGAATCTTCTGCGAACGCGTTGCCGCGTATATACATTTGGTAGCACGTGACCAAATTTCAAAATCTCGCGTCGCGTGAATCTTAGCTAAGGGCTTATGTCAGCGCCCTTCCTCTTGGTGACCTACCCTCTGCAGCTCCATGGACGTCCCAGAGGCCGAGAAGGTCCTTTCTAACGCTACCCGTGAGACCACCTTGTACGTCTGGAGGATCTGGACCAATTAAGGGTTGTGCAATTTGTTGTCGTAGTTGAAAACCATTGAAACTCAACCAATTGCTTATCTAGAAACCCTCTATTGGAATGCTTGAATACCATGAGAGCTCCACCAGGTTCTGCTATAACACTCTTTGCACTTCGGTGCAAAGAGGACCCTTGGTACTTCTCATTAAATGCTGTGGGAGACTTACGTTTCAGTGCTCACGTGACGCCTGCAATTCCGCATTACAAAGTGAGACCAAACGGTAATCTTTTGATCAGCAATGAACCTCCAGACCAAGCTCGACAACTCTCTCAATGACATCTTAAAAACATCAGGGTACATATTTGAGATAATAAACAACAATAAGAAGCAGAGCAATTTGATTACAGGAAGTAATAATCAATTGATTTCTCCGTCCATCATAAATCAATTATCCAATAGTGTTAGTAAATTTGACGACATCCTTGACGAGACCATAGGCAAGTTCAATGACGCTAAATGGTGCATTGAGCAAATGCTTGAGAATAAGCAGAAGCAAGAAGAGTTGAAGTTGAAGGAGGAGATGGAAAGACAAAAGAAGATCAAGGAAGAGGAAGAGGAACGAAAGCGGAAGGAAATTGAGTTGGAGAGAAAGAAGAAGGAAGAGGAAGAGAGAAAGCGTAAACAAGAGGAGGAAGCAAGAAGGGTAAAGGAGCAACAGGAAGCCAAGGCTGCTAAGGAGGCTGCAGACAAAGCCGAGGAAGAGGCTAGAAAGAAGAGAGAAGAGGAACTTCAAAACCAAAAGAAAGAAAACCAATATACTGATTTCATGTCCCCAAGCGGCTTTGACTTCAATCTTGCTGATTTGGACAAAAAAGAAGATCCTGGAATACCCAATCCTGTTGATATACTATCATCTATAAACTATAATGACGACGCCATGTTGAATGACTTGGAACCTGAAAAGCCTACTGATGGTACTTCCAACAATGACAACGACAATATGGACTTAGACATGAACAACTTGCTTGGAAACGACGAGCTGTTATTGGACGGCTTGAATGCCTCGTTGCTAGACCAAGGTTATGACGCTGGTAGCGGTATGGAGTTGGGTAATGATGACGGCTTTGATGTGGACAGTTTCTTGCATCAATTTTCTAGTTAGGATATGATTATACGGATATGGATTTACGAGTAGCCATGAAGGAGTGCAAGCGTACCTGATTTTAAGGGCCTCACTCTGTATGAGAGCTGATGTAGGCATTCTACTCATTGCGAAGATCTCTAGAAGGGTTCTGCCGAGGCCGGATAGCGCTCGGTTAATACTAGTGACGCAGTTTCTGACTCAAAACTGCATTCAGACAGCTTTATTGCTCAAAGAACCACTAGATACTTGCCTTTCTGCTAGTCAGATTCGTATCTGTGGGGCCCCATACATGCTAGCAGCTGCAATTGCTGATTCGCAACCATGCCGAACAACTACTGCGGCCAAAGTCACCAAAATAAGAGAGAAAACCAATTAACTATTCTTTCCTACACAACTAAGATTTGCAACACATTATCCACTGCTTAGCTACGCTACTATCTACAGCTTTACCGATGACCCGCTTCCTTCGCTTCCCAAATCCGAGAAGAGACGCACAACCAATGCTCAGATTCTTTCCAATTACTTCCTGATTCGGCAGTCTGTATCAACCAATAAAAATTCACTTCAACAACCTCCAAATCGCAATAAGTGAAAAAAAACTTTTAAGCTAGAGTTACTCAACCATGTTTAGACAAGCCATTCGTCAAGTTGCCAAACAATCTACCAGTGTTGTTAGAAGAACCTATGCTACCGAAGCTGCTGCTTCTGACGCATTGAAGTTGTCTCTTGCCCTTCCACACCAAACCTTATACGCTGACTCCGAAGTCCAACAAGTCAACTTACCATCCGTCAACGGTGACTTGGGTATCTTAGCTAACCACATTCCAATTGTTGAACAATTGAGACCAGGTTTATTAGAAGTCATTACCAAGGGTGGTGAAACCGAACAATACTTTGTCAGTGGTGGTATTGCCACTGTCCAACCAGGTAACAAGTTGACCATTTCTGCCATTGAAGCCTTCAAGCCAGATCAATTCGATGCCCAAGCCGTTAAGAACTTGATTGCTGATGCTCAAAAGAGAGCTGCTTCTTCCGACGAAGCTGTTGTTGCCGAAGCCAACATTGAATTGGAAGTTTTGGAAGCATTGCAAGGTGTTGCTCACTAAAAGGTATAATAGTTATGTATGACCATAAACATGGATAGATGAATTATTGTAGACCAAAGAGGGGCTCCGATTACAGTTTGGAATTGTGACTTCATTACAGAACATGTTAGGTATCAATTGTAGATCAGAAGAGGTTGATTCCAAACGGTGTGATGCAAGATCAACGTGGGCAATGATGAAATACTTCAGTAAATACCACCATTTTTAGGATTACGTAGCCATCTACAGCTCAATTACGCCAAATCTTAAGAGTTCTCAACTGTCTACTAAAATTCGTGGTAAGGGTCCTGCGTGGTTCCTCTCGCTAGGTCTTACGATTGATTTGTTTCAGATAACCACGCAGTAGAACCGCCAAACCAGAGCCTTGGTGTCGTAAGATTCCACTAAGGGCTATCTTGGCGTCACCGCCGCCCCATGTAGTGTACATCTCGCAGGGCTACAGTCGCAAAAGTAGTGCTACTGTGCTCGCATGCTCTTATTCAGTAGGTGACCTCGTTATCGGACAGTCATTCTTTTCGCGGTAACCAAAATCTTTCTTCTCTCTATTACACACCATGTCGACAACTCAAGTTCCCGTTGTCGAAGGAGTAGCCCTCACTCAGATATTCAACGGGCTCAAATCTCCTAAGGAAGAGGAGAGAAACCGCTTTGCCGTTGAATTAAGAAGCTACCTTGAAACAATCGCAAGAGATGTATCGTCTGAGCAATTTAACAGATACAACAATGACATCAACAAGACCATCTTCGAATTATTGCATGGCAAAGAACAAGCAGAAAAGTTGGGAGGTATTGCCGCCATGAATGCATTGATAGATTTTGATTCTGGAGTAGGCGAAGAAAATGCCACCAAGACCGCCAGATTCTCCAACTACCTTGGTTCCTTGATTTTGTCTAATGATTTGGTAGTCATGAAGGCCGCCACCAACACCTTAGGGAAGTTGGCGACCCCAGGGGGAACTTTGACGGGGGACTTTGTGGACTTTGAGGCCAAAAGAGCCATTGAATGGCTTCAGAGTGACAATAAACAGCACGAGAACAGAAGGCATGCGGCTATATTGATTATCACGGCCTTGGCAGATAAGGCCCCAACTTTACTATTCAGCTTCATCAGCCAGATCTTGGAACACATCTGGATCCCCTTGAGAGACTCAAAGGTGGTGATCCGGACTGATGCTGCCGTCACCTTACAGAAGTGCATGCAGATATTGTACGATAGGGATATCAACTCAAGAGTGTTTTGGATCAAGAAGTTGATTGACATGGCATCCAGAACCCTTGTTGATGACCCATCTGATTTAAAGAATGACTCTTCGCAGACTTCCCCAGGTACCGCATCAACAAGCACTGCTTATAACTTAATCTCCACGACATCCCAGTCAGCAGAGGCCATTCACGGATCCCTTTTGGTCTACCGTGAGTTGATCAGATACTACAAAGACTCTTACATTGCCTCAAAGTTTGAGCAGATATATGAAAACGTCATTTTGTATAAGGGCCATAAGTTACCCATCATCAGACAAGAGTTGACGAACATCTTCCCATTACTCTGTAAGGTCAACACAGAGTTGTTTGTTGAGAAATATTTGCATAGAACCTTGTACTACTACTTATCGCAATTGAAAAAGTACAAGAACCAGCATAATGAAGCTGCCAATTCTGATAAAAGTGCAATCTTCAAGAGTATAGGGTTGATTTCCTTGGAAGTCGGAAACCAAATGGCCACATACTTGGACGCCATCTTGGACAACATTAGAGAAGGGTTGTCGTACCACACCAACTCCAATGTCCAGCTGATCTTGGTCAACGCAGTCATCAGCGACTCACCAATCTCCAACACCCCGGGCTTAAACTCGATTGCAGCTCTGTCCGGTAGCGCATCAAAATATAGAGTTAGCAGAAAGGACACTGAACCAGCTATATTCGACTGTATTGGAAAGTTATCCATTGCCGTTGGCCCTGCTCTTACCAAACACTTACAGAGAGACATCTTGGACATGATGTTCACCAACTGCTCCCTCTCCAAGCACATGCAAGACGTATTGCAAATTCTCATTACAAACATTCCTTCGTTAACAAACCTTATAAACATCAAACTTTTGAATCTATTGAGTTTGGTCTTATCTGGTAAGAGTTTCCAGCCACCTGGATCTCCCTACGGCGCTATCAGAATGAACGAGTCGCTCGCCAGAGACTACAGGTTGATCATGATCTCCCGTGATACAGGCAACAGCATCAACAGCATTCTTCTGAACCAAGACACTTACGAGACATATGACAGTGCCATTCTTATACAGGCATTAGAAATGTTGGCCTTCTTCAAGTTTGAAAACTACCTCTTGAACGAGTTCGTTAGGTACTGCACAATCACTTACTTGGAACACAATGACGCCAAGGTTAGACAAACCGCCACAATTACTTCCTGTACCATCTTTGTCAAGGACCCAATCTGTCAACAGACTTCTGTCAACGCATTGAATGCCGTCAATGAAGTTCTTGACAAGCTCTTGTCGATCTCAATTACAGACCCAGTACCTGAAATTAGATTGGAGGGATTAAATTGTTTGGCTAACGCAGGAAGCTTTGATCCTCAGTTATCACAGGCTGATAACGTCCGTTTGTTATTTATTGCGTTGAACGACGAAGTGTTCAGCATTAGAAAAATCGCGAATAAGATCTTGGGTCGTCTTTCTTCTATTAACCCTGCATACATTGTTCCATCTTTGAGAAAAACACTTATCCAATTGTTGTCAAGATTGGAGTATTCCTCCTCGAGCCGTAAGCGTGAAGAGAGTGCTATTTTACTCTCTTTGCTTATCAGCAACTCCAAGGACTTGACTAGACCGTACGTGAAACCAATCGTTGAAGCATTGCTTTCCAAAGCAAAGGATTCTAGTCCATCTGTGGCTTCTAGTGCCATTATTTGTTTGGGAGAATTGGCTGTAGTTGGTGGAGAAGACATTAAACCTTTTATCCCAGACTTGATGCCAATAATTCTTAATACTTTCCAAGATCAGTCTTCGTCGTACAAGCGTGATGCTGCTTTGAAGACTTTGGGTCAAATTGCTAGTTCTTCGGGCTATGTTGTCCAACCTTTATTGGATTATCCAGAGATCTTAGGTATGTTGGTTGGAATCCTTAAACTGGAGACTTCCCCTCAAATTAGAAGAGAAACCGTCAGGTTGTTAGGTATCCTTGGTGCTCTTGATCCTTACAAGCACAGGGAAGTCGAGCAAAGGTCAAAGACTATTCCTGTTGAACAGAACAAGCCTCCTATTGATGTGGCACTTCTTATGAAAGGAACATCTCCATCATCAGAAGAATACTACCCTACCGTTGCTATATCAAATCTTCTCAAGATCTTGAGAGACACTTCATTGTCTGCACACCACACTAAGGTTATTCAGGCCATTATGTACATATTCCAAACTCTAGGCTTAAGATGTGTTACCTTTTTGGATGAAATTATTCCTTGTGTGATTCAAGTCATGCATACTTGTCAACAATCGATGTTGAAATTCTACTTCCAGCAATTAGGGGCACTTATTTTGATTGTCAAGCAGCACATTAGATCTCATTTGGAACCAATTTTTGGTGTTATCAAGGAGTTCTTCAACACTGCTACGCATGTTAACATCCAGGTTATTATCATTGGATTAATTGAGTCTATTTCCAGGGCATTGGAAGGTGAATTCAAGATGTACATTCCAGAGGTTTTGACTATTATGTTACAGGTGTTTGATGACGACAAGTCCAACAAACGTGAACCTTCACTTCATGTCTTGAAGAGCTTTGTTGTATTTGGAAGCAACATTGAAGAATATGTCCACATTATTGTTCCAAATATTGTCAAGATGTTTGAAGTGGGTCCTTTAGTATTGAGAAAGGCAGCCATTGAGACTATTGGAAGAATCAGCAAGAACGTCATGTTGAGTGATATGGCATCTAGAATCATCCATCCTATATTGAGAGTCTTGAAGCAGGGTAACGATGAGTTGAGAAATTCTGCCATGAACACTTTGAGTTGTTTATTGTTGCAATTGGGAAGTGAATTTAGTGTATTTGTTCCAGTCATCAAGAAGGTGATGATCCAAAACAAGATTCATTCTCCAAAGTTTGAGCAATTGGTAAGCAAGCTTATTTCTGGAGATCCTCTTCCTCCACATTTAGAGTTTTACAAAGACTTTGACACTCACTCGCACCATATGGATATTCCAGAGATTGATATGCCACTGAAGAAATTGCCTGTGAATCAAGCAGCGCTTAAGGCTGCCTGGGATTCCACCCAGAGAAGAAGTAAAGAAGATTGGCAAGAGTGGATTAATAGATTGAGTAAGGAGTTACTTAAGCAATCCCCTTCGCACGCCATCAGAGCATGTGCTGGTTTGGCTTCTGACTACTACCCATTAGCCAAAGATTTGTTTAATTCTTCCTTTGCAAGTTGTTGGAGCGAATTATATTCCCAGCATCAGGAGGAATTGGTTCAATCATTCTGTATTGCTTTGAGTTCTCCGAACAATCCACCTGAAATCCATCAAATCTTGTTGAATTTGGCCGAATTCATGGAACACGATGACAAGTCATTGCCAATTGCAATAACTACCTTGGGTCAATATGCGCAAAGGTGCCATGCCTATGCTAAAGCATTGCACTACAAGGAATTGGAATTTTACGAGGAACCTACTACCCCAACTATCGAGTCGTTGATCAGTATCAACAACCAATTACAGCAATCTGATGCTGCTATTGGTATTTTGAAGCATGCGCAATTGCACCACGACTTGCAATTAAAGGAAACATGGTACGAAAAGTTGCAACGTTGGGATGATGCCTTACGTGCCTACAATGAAAGAGAAATTCACGAGCCTAACAATATGGAGATTACCATGGGTAAGATGAGATGTTTGCATGCGCTCGGAGAATGGGAGCAATTGTCGGAATTGGCAAAGAGTAAGTGGGAAGGTTCATCCAGTGAGATCAAGAGACAAGTTGCACCATTGGCCGCTGCAGCAGCCTGGGGTTTGGGACAATGGGATAGAATGGATGCTTGCATCAAGGTCATGAAGGTAGAATCTCCAGATAAGGCGTTCTTCAATGCCATTCTTTCTTTGCACAGAAATAACTTTGAAGATGCAACCGAACAAATTGTCAAAGCAAGAGATTTGTTGGTCACTGAGATTACTGCGTTGGTGAGTGAGAGTTACACTAGAGCGTATGGTGTTGTTGTCAGAGTTCAAATGTTAGCCGAATTGGAAGAAATCATTCAGTACAAGCGCTTGCCTCAGGGCTCCGAGAAGAGAGCAGTCATGAGAAAGACATGGAACACAAGATTACTTGGATGTCAACGTAATGTCGATATCTGGCAGAGAATGTTGAAGGTCAGAACGTTGGTTATCAAGCCAAAGCAAGATATGGAGATGTGGATCAAGTTTGCCAACTTGTGTCGTAAGTCAGGAAGATTCAACTTGGCTGAAAAATCCTTATCGTTGTTGTTGGATGCTGGTTCTCCAGATAATCCATTCAAATCACACCCTCGTGTTGTCTACGTCCAAATCAAGTATATGTGGGCCAAGGGTCAGCAAAGAGAGGCCATACGTCACTTGGTTGACTTCACCACTCGTTTGTCTCAAGACTTAGGATTGAACCCGAACGACTTGATCACGCAACCACTCCCATCTCAAGGACCTGGAATCCCAAAGAATGTTCAAGAATATACCAAGCTTCTCGCCCGTTGTTTCTTGAAGCAAGGTGAATGGCAAATTGCATTGAACAGCAACTGGAGAACACAAACTTCTGAAATAATCTTGGGTGCGTATTTGTTAGCAACACACTTTGACAATAAATGGTACAAGGCATGGCACAACTGGGCGTTGGCCAACTTTGAGGTGATTTCCATTTACACAAGCCAAAACAGCAACTCCAAGTCTGAAATTATGGAGCAGAACGATCAAATACAACCTGTCACTGAAGATGAGGAAGTAAACGGCAAACCAGTACCACCAAAGGGAGAAAACCCTGCTTTTGCACCTCAACAACCAAACAACATGGTTCCGATGGAAGTCGTGCAAAGACACGTGATTCCGTCGATCAAGGGATTCTTCCATTCGATTGCCTTATCGAATTCGAACTCACTCCAGGATACTTTGCGGTTGCTTACGTTGTGGTTCAAGTTTGGTGGTATTGCCGAGGCAGCTCAGGCCATGACAGAAGGGTTCAACATGGTTAAAATTGACAACTGGTTGCAAGTTGTTCCTCAGTTGATTTCACGTATCCACCAACCCAACGCAATTGTCAGCAGATCATTGTTTGGACTTTTGGCGGACTTGGGTAAGGCACACCCTCAAGCATTGGTGTACCCATTGGCTGTTGCAGTTATTTCCGACTCTGTAAGCAGAAAGAAGGCTGCAGAGTCGATTATCGAGAAGATGCGTGTGCACTCGTCGAACTTGGTGGACCAAGCGGAATTGGTCAGTCATGAATTGATCAGAGCCGCCGTCATCTGGCACGAGCAGTGGTACGAAGGTTTGGAAGATGCCTCTCGTTTGTTCCTCGTAGAGCACAACACCGAGAAGATGTTTGCCGTTTTAGACCCATTGCACCAAATGTTGCAGAGGGGACCTGAAACGATGAGGGAATCGGCATTTGCAACTGCGTTTGGCCGAGAATTGGCCGATGCTTATGAATGGGTGTTGAATTACAGAAGAACCAAGGACGCAACCAACTTGAACCAAGCGTGGGACATCTACTTGAACGTTTTCCGTCGTATCAACCGTCAATTGCCTCAATTCCAAACAGTGGAGTTGCAATATGTTTCTCCTAAGTTGTTGGAGGCTCGCGATTTGGACTTGGCAGTTCCAGGTACCTATGCGGCTGGGAAGCCAGTTGTTCGCATCTCCAGTTTTGCCCCAGTGTTCAAGATTATTTCGTCCAAGCAAAGACCTAGACAGGCCACCCTTACCGGTAGTGATGGTAAGACGTACGATTTCTGTTTGAAGGCGCACGAAGATATCAGACAAGATAACTTGGTTATGCAGTTGTTTGGATTGGTCAACACCTTGTTGACAAACGACCCAGAATGTTTCAAGAGACACTTGGACATCCAACTGTATTCTGCGACTCCATTGTCTCCAAAGGTTGGTCTCTTGGGATGGGTCGCTAACACAGACACCTTCCATGTTTTGATCAGAGAGTATAGAGAGTCGAGAAGAATCTTGCTTAACATTGAGCACAGGATTATGTTACAGATGGCACCCGACTACGACAGCTTGACGTTGTTGCAAAAGGTGGAAGTTTTCACTGGCGCCTTGGACAACACACGAGGACAAGATTTGTACAAGGTTTTGTGGTTAAAGTCCAAGTCGAGTGAAGCTTGGTTGGACAGAAGAACAACGTACACCCGGTCGTTGGCTGTCATGTCGATGGTTGGATACATCTTAGGTCTTGGTGACAGACATCCTTCCAACTTGATGCTTGACCGTATCACCGGTAAGGTTGTGCACATTGACTTCGGTGACTGCTTCGAGGCCGCTATTTTGAGAGAAAAGTACCCTGAAAAGGTTCCGTTCAGATTGACTAGAATGCTTAACTATGCGATGGAAGTGAGTGGTATTGAAGGGTCGTTCAGAATCACCTGTGAACACGTCATGAGAGTGTTGAGAGACAACAAGGAGTCTTTGATGGCTATTTTGGAAGCCTTTGCGTACGATCCGTTGATCAGTTGGGGGTTCGACTTCCCTACAAAGGCCATTGCTGAGGCCACCGGATTGAAGGTTCCTCAAGTCAACACCGCAGAGTTGATGAGACGCGGCCAAATTGACGAGAAGGAAGCAATCCGTCTTAATAAGCAAAACGAAATGGAAATCAAAAACGCTAGAGCGGCATTGGTCTTGAAGAGAATCACTGACAAGTTGACCGGTAACGATATCAAAAGGTTGAGAGAGTTGGATGTTCCTTCTCAGGTCGACAAGTTGATCCAGCAAGCCACCCTGGTGGAAAACTTGTGTCAACACTACATTGGTTGGTGTTCTTTCTGGTAGTAGTATGAGTAAAAGCATGTTTAAATGAATGTAGGAGTACTTGAGTAAGAGTTTAGTAGAAGTGCCCGACCTTTTCGTACAACTGCGAGATCAGTGCAACTGCGAGCTTTCCAGTACGCTTTAGAATAGAAAATTATATATTAAAATAAACACACTACATGCACAGCACTCAAGCCATGTCTGTAAGAACTTAAACTTTGGGATATTTGGTCTCTACTGTATTCCCACAACAGACAATTCTAAGGTCCATACTCTTCTGATGTGGACCTTGACCTTCATTTTCTTATTACCATCGGAAGGATCCAACTCGATTTCAACCTCCTGGTTTGACCACCAACACTTTCTGGCAGGCTTTCTCCAAAACAATAACAATTTCAGAGGGTTTGTATTTTCTGTGTGTTTTGATCTCAGTTTGGAGAGAGATCTCAGCGCGGCTCTGGCACTACTGGCCAACAGCGCAATCTTCAGTCTAGATCTGGACCTTCCAGAAGCGTTGGAAGCAACTGGCGATAACGTGGGGGACTCTGGAGGGGTGTTAGTGTTGCTGGCAGCAGTCAGGTTTGCAGTTTTCAAACGGACCAACAGCAAGGAGGAAATAACACACTTTGCTGGCTCCAACAGTCTCTTGCCCCAGGTTCCCTTTGGATCAAAGCCAGAGGTGCACAACATGTCGAAAAGATGCTGTTCTGCAGAGCCCAATGTTTGGACATTGTGGGGGATGTCTTGTCTATAACCCAACCCACTGAAAATGGACTGGTTCTGCAACAAATGATGGGCTACTTCCAACTTGACGTGCTTAATCTCCTCCATAGATAATCCACTTTCGTCAGGGATGACGTAGTAGTCCAAGTCCTCTCTCAATACAATGATGGCAGGCTTGTTTTGAAGAACGTTTTCCTGTAATTGCTGTTGCTGCTGCTGCTTAGAGCCGTGCAGCAACGTCGTGTGCAAGCCTGTGTGACTCGTGGAGGGGCTCAAGGTCGGAGTTTCGATCGTAAGGAGTTTGAGATCCTTTTGCGCCTCGCTGAACACGTCTATGATATATTGGAAACATGCCTGATCAAAGTTGACGCTGACTATATCGTTCTCTGTCAAGTTGGTGATAACCTGTCCTTGCATGTCTAAGAATACCCCGTTTGGGAAAAGACAGAGCAAGATGCTCTCTGGAAGCAGCATCAATTCATCTCGGGTAATGACAAACTCAGCACCACGCACATTCAAATGGATCTTGGAGTTGTAGTCTATGTTGCTGTTGTTTTCGGTGTACGAAGCTGGCGTGTGGTTATCCTCACTCACTTGAGTGATGATGTTGGCGGACATGTTTATATGGGAACAGTTCGCAAGATGACAATTGGAGATCTTGCTTTCAACTGCCTAGAGTTTATTCAAATCGATCTTCGTCTTTGTAGTGTTCCAGTTACCAGCACTGTAAACGCCAATGTTGTTTCTCTCTTTTTTTTTAAAGGTGTTTTTTTTTTCGTTTCCTGTATCGCCAGCCACCAATTAGAATGAGTTGTCAGTGCAAGGGAGATAAGCAGAAAGAACCGGTAGATTTCTCTGATAATGACGATGTGTGGGGTGATGGGGAGCCCGAGGTGAATGCTGATGTCAAGCGGGCTCACGAAAAGCAGGGCTACCTTGAGGGGCTTGAGGCGGCTAAAAATGAAGGATTACAAAAAGGGTTCGATAGCTCGTTCCCCGATGGCGCTAACTTGGGCATGAGAGTGGGCAGAATATTGAGCAGAGTCGTTTCCTTGGGCGATGACCTGTTGTTGCAGAAGGCAAAGGCTGAATTGTCTGTTGCAAGTGTCTTGAAAGGTGAGTATTTCGGTGAGGGGTTGGTCTTAGGTGAGCACGTATTAGTGAGCAAGTGGGAGAGAATCCTACAGGATGCAAAAGAGGCCAAAATGGCCAAGCGACCAAAACTCGACGTATCTGGTGCAGTACATGTTGACTTCTAGTGTCAAATGCTGCGTTGCACTGGTGTGTTTGGTTATCTTGTACCGCGAGAGCCTCATGGCTGGCAGAAATGTTTGGGGTACAACTTGGCGAAACCACAAGAAAACTGCCCAAACATGGTATCACTAATCGCATGGAACATGTCCCATAGTAACCAGACAGTTCCCATAGTAACCAGACAGTTTATACACGAAGTCTCACCAACTTCATCTCACTATCGGAACTTTATAGATAATAGAATTGTTTGACATGGAAACTATATTTCTCGTATTAGCATATATTTTATTGACAAACTGTATGACAAGAATAATTACCACTTAGCTAGACTCCTGTGCTAGTATTTTAGCCAAAATTCGTGTGTTTAGCTAAAATCCATGTGCCTAATGCTTTGGAGTGTTTGGAGCACGTGAAAACCTTTGGCGCATGTACCGAGCAGCCCTTTTACAATTGTATACACCCACTTCTCTAATTATCTTATCAGTGTTCACTGGATTTCACCTGCTACTCTACTCTTTTTAATATTCTACCTTCTTATTGGCATTTCCCCCTCGATTCCCTCGTTCAAACTTTCCTGCAACCCAAACACCTTTTCCTGGAACTTAAACCTGCCCTTGGACCAATCGACCCAGACCTCACTAATCAAGTACTGCGTTTCCTGGAACATTAAGAACTCCTCCAAGCAGCTCTGCTTGATCAACCAGTCGTTGTTCAACTGTCTAAATATTTCTTGCTTGTCATTGAATATCACTTGTCTGAGTTTAGCCAATTCCGTGGCCTTGATGTCCAGATCCTCGGTGTTCAACTTGTTCAACCTCTCCTGGTTCTCTCCAATCTTTTTCTCTAATGCTGCTATGTTGTTAACGGAAAGCCTCTTGGTTCTCTCGTATAGTTCTTGTAATGAGTAAAGGTAGTCCAAGAAATTCTTTAATTTTTCTATGATATCGGTGTTGATGCTGAAGCACTCGTCAACAAGGTACTGGCTCTGGGTAGTGTAGAAGTCCGACACCCTTCCCAAAGAATCGTTGATGGTGTTGACATCGTCCCTGTTGTTGTCTCCAATAATGGACCCTTTTTCAACAGGGTACAATCCCGTGTTGAGCTCTCTGAATGCGCCCAACACCTCTACAAGCTTGTTGTTATCGTATCTGACCTGCTGCTGTCTCTTTTCATACCTTTCCACCAAGAGGACTATTCTAGTCCAGGTCTCAATGAGTTTGTTGATGGACTGCTCAGACTTGGCCCACGATTCCAAGAACTCCTTGCCGATGGTAGGCCAGATCAGGTTGATGAACAGCGGTTGGATCTTGACGCCCTTGAACTCAAACGAGTAGTCAATGTTGGCCTGCTTCTTCCATGTCAGAATGTCTGTGGGGACACTGAGAAACGTGATCACAACCGGTTCTTCTTTGAGAACTGGGTGCTTGATCAATTGGTTGAGGAAACGGTGTAAACCACGACGTCTCCTTTGCAAAAACTGTGAATCTGGTGAAGATCCTACTATATTGGTTAGTACTGGATAAGAGTGAGAAAGCATTGGTGATACATACCAGAAAACTTTTTGGGAGGCAAGCCTGGAATAACCCTGAATGGGTATTTCTGTAATAAATACTCTAGTAACCACACAAAGTCAGAGTATCTTCTGGTGACTTTCTTGGTTCCTCCATGATTGTTCATCCCCAACTTCAAATCATGGGTAATGTAGTAGTTGACATGCTTGAATAAAAGTCCTTCCTTTTCTGGAACTTCTTTGATTTTGATGGTGTCTGAGGCGTTGATCAAAGGCTTGAAGCGGTCCCTGATATCGTTGATATATCTGTTAATGTCGTTGTTGTCTACAGGTTGCTTTTTAGGAGACTGCGCGGTCGTGGAAGTGATGCCTGTTGCGTTGTCTGATGTTGCTGTTGTCTTCTTGGATGGTTCTTCCCAGCCAAGCGAGGTTTCGCGGAGCTGTGAGGTCAAAGGGTCTATCACTTCGGGCTTCGCCTTGAACTTGGCAATGAAATCGGATGGGAGGTCTGGAAGGTTGTTCCTTCGGAACTGCACGGTCACATAATCCCCAGTGCCTGGAGTATCGATCTCCAAGGCAATCAATCCAACGATAAGGTTAAAGTTGGTGTCTATCGAAGCAGGCAACAAGCTGTGTTCAAAACAAACATCCAACAATCGTTCCTTTTGGTATGACGAAAGGTAGTTCAATTCAACAAGCTTGTCAAAGAGGAGTGACCTCAACGTCGGCGTCGACGTCAATTTGCTCCCGACAAGGGAGAAGAGTTGTTTGTATGACTCTGGTACTTCTCCTGATTCAAGATCCGAAGCTTGAGGAGATTCTCGGTCGATCAATTGAGAACTTGTGAGGTATGTTGAGCTGAATGGCGCCTGGGTGGGTGCAGACGTGTTTTCGCTGGCCCACCCGTTTTCAAACGGATCGTCTCCAAAGATGCTGTTGTTCATTGTTGGAGGTGTTTAATTGTGTAGTGCGACTGATTAAACCTGAGACGTTACAGATAAAACTTTGCTATACGACGCACCACGTAAACACAAAGAATGTTTAAGTTTAGAGATAGTGAGTTTGTTATTCTAGTGATTTAGGTGGTTCAGTGTAGTTGTAAGGTAACCTGATGTGTGCTTTCATATGATATGATGCTGTAGGGATCTTTTCAATGGCAAGGGCTCATTTATCGCAGACGCAACTAGGCGTTGGTCCCCAACGATTCGTCTGTGGCGCGCAAGACCTCGCAAACTTCCCGTAGCTCCTAGGGACCTCTCGCAATTTTCGCGCCAAGCATACGCAGAACTCCGTCAAAAATACGCTACAGAGTACGATACGGTCCTCAATTCTAGTCCATGCTTAATTCATCCAACCATACACTGTATAGCGAAGGCCCTCTCAAAGCTTCTCTAAAAGCTCATATCCACTTCTCTACAACTTGTTAACATCAATAATTTAACAATTTTATTACAAATTATTTAATACTCTCACAGATAACGGAACACTACACTAAAGTACCACATGCTGTTCATATCTATAATTCAGCAATTGAAAAGTTACTATACAAGAACCAAGTACTCACAAACGTATTCAAGCAGCTACGCTACTAGGTTTATACTTCTCCAACAACTTTTTCAGTTCTTCTCTCAAATCTTCCTGGTCCAGCTTGGTCAACTCGTCCAAAATATCCAAACAGACATCCTTGACAGGAGGCCTGTACATGATCAAAAACTGTAAGGACAAGAAGCCTATTTTGGATCTAATTGGATCCAAGATTAACGACTTGATTCGTCCCACCAAATCGGCGTTTAAATATGGCAAGTCACTTAATAGTCTGATAAAATTCTTTCTGTCGTTGGGTTCTAAGAACGGAATCATGGCGTCCAAGACCTTTCCTGCCCATTTGATATATGTTGGTGTCTCCTTACCCTTACCCTTCAGCTCGTTAAATACCTTTTCGGAGTACCACTCTTCGTTGAGCCACTCGATGATAACATCTATACGTGCGTGGATGGAATCCAAAAAGTAGTCAAAAATAGCGTTACGGATCATATCGCTCATTTCGTCGTTGGCCTGTGCATCCTCGCCTTCGTCGGTGCTGTTTCTCATACCTCTGGTTGCTAATCTGGTCAACAAAACCAACCAGCTATCTTTTTTCCATGCTTTGATGGCTACCTTGGTCAAGTCTGAGTTCACCAGGTCGTTCAACACAACCTGTTCAGGGTCGTCCTGTGCTGGAGCCGACGCCAACTTGAAAAAGTTCTTGATGATGATAATGATGTGCTCCTTTTTGTCTTGGTACGACAATTCAGAAGGAGGTGGCAACGTATACACAGTTTCTGGATTGTATGCTTTGTCGTCTGCGTCGTCCTCTTCGTCGTCCTCGTCACGGGCTGCCTCCAGCTTGATTTCCTCCTTGACAAATGTATTCTCTTCTTGAGGCTCGTCCTTGATTACATTCAAGTATCTCTCACTGATGATGTCTAAGGCCTTGGTCAATTTTTCAACCAGGGCACGTTGCAATGCTGTGATGACCATAGTGGACAAAATGTGTTGGGGAACAGCACTCAAGTCAAAGTTGTTCAACTCGTTATCAACGTCGTTCAAACAATACAACTTTTGGTATGTGTCCCCGGTCTTCAAGCGCTTAGTGTTATTAAGGAACCCTTCGAATTTACGCTTCTTGATTGTGTCGTCGCTTATCACAAACAAGTTCTTCTTTCTGATATCGTTACCCTTGTCAACCAACGCAACAACCTTCTTATTTAAGGACTGTTGATAGTTTACGGGTATCAAGTTATTCTTTTGCAAATGCTGGATGAAGATTCTCAACACTCTATCGATATATTTCTTTGCTAATTTAAACTGTTCAACACTCTGGTAGTTGGATTGGAACTTCTTGGATGTATCGAATTCTTCAATCACATTGAGTACTTTAGTAACGTACTGAGGCTTTCTCTTCAAAATGATGATAAAATGGTTGATGGTGGCTGTGATTAAGGGAGCAATTAATATATCCCTGTTGAAAGTCTTGAGAAGGAGATCCAACAACGACGAGGACTCGTACTCCATATTCTGGTACTTGATCAAGGAATGGTTTGGAGGCACATTGCTCAAATTGAAAGGAGTAGGCACAGACGACGAGCCTATCACGTTGGACTTGGACTGGAAATCGATGACTATTATAATGAACTTGATCAATTCGATCTTGGTCTCCAAGTTTCTCAATAAATCGTGTTCTTCGTTGTCCGAGGCGGGCAATGGGAAGTTCAGCTGGAACTTGTTGACAAGGGAGTTCTTTAATTCGGTGAGCTTACTCCAGACTTGGTTACAGCCATCATTTTCTGCTACGTATTTGAAGACTAGACGGTAAACCACAGCGGAGATGTTGATTACATCTTGTAGAATTTGAACATCTTTGATTTGGCTTAGTTCGATAAGCACATCCAACGAATCGATGGCCAAGTCCACCCTTTCTGGGATTTTGGCAAAGTTGGTTGTGTTGTTGTCATCAACAAACGATTCTCGAAGAAAGGTCACACACCATTTTTGCACAAGCGGTTCGGGATTGGGTAAAAACTGAAGAATCTGACGAAGAACCTGCGGGTATGTGATTTGGTCTGAGAGAGCGAGGTTACGTGCTTGTCCAAGCTGGTCGATGATTTGTTGTTGACTGAAGGACATGGTGGTGAAAATTTGTGAGAACGAGCGAATCTCAAAGTGAGTGCGGGTACCCTATCAATTGAGCTTTGTTGCAATGTGTGCGTTGCCACCGTAGCAAATCATATATTTGTCGAGGCTATGGTGCGATTAGCCGCTCCCACTTTGACCCTGCCGTTGCCACATTGACTTGTTATCATTTGTAAGGTCTTGCTTGCGCAAACTGGAGTTTGCGATTGAGGCAATATATCCCCTTACCTATGAGTTTACCCGCTTGGAACTTATGTACAAGCAGTATGGAAAATTGTGACAGACTGTGGATGGATATGATATTAGAAGTAGGAGTAGTAGTAGTAGTAGTAGTAGTAGTAGTAGTAGTAGTAGTAGTAGTAGTAGTATGTGTCCATGGACCGTCTACTTAGACAAATTAGGTTTTTGCTACAATTGCCGGATGTTGGTGCAACTGCCCTTGCAAACATAATGCTGCGTTTATGCTTATGGATAGCCAAAGAAAAGTACAATAAACTATCACTATGTCAAAGTGCTAGGTGCAATGGACGTTAGTGATTGCCATGTGTGCTTTCCTTAGACTGATGTTATTTACAAGTATGAGAATAGGATTTGTCTAATCTTGCTGCAAAGGTAGGTCTCATCTGATATGTTGTTGTAGCAAACACTTTTGACTGTTTCAGTGTGAGTAACTACTCCGAATCGGTGGAGAAGGAATGCTACCGTTTGTGCCATGACAGTCAAAGTGTTGGCTTATGCTTGCTCTCAGCTCCGAGTGGGTGCAACCAGCTTTGTGAGTCTACATGTGAACGGGTGCACTCAGTCATGCGGCCAGTCTTTCGGTTTTTGGGGTGGATCTGTAGGTTCTTCACCCTTACAGTCGTTAGGAACTGCAGTAACTAGCTGGCTAAATGGATTGTGCTGGTATGTAATGTAACGCTTTGCTCAGAGAGATGCAAAAGTCTAGACTCACGTTTATTAGAGGGTTGCCTTTTCTGAATATGGCCTTAACGACCATGGTGACTTTGATTAGTTCAAAGTTAAGGGTGCTTATAGATTTGGCCAAATCACAGTTTTAGGCCAATACTATAGTTTTGAATAATTGCTTCGTATCTTGTTTAAGCTCAGTTGATCCGATTCTAAAGTCCTGGAACGTTCGTAGTCATGTTACATATTCCATACACAGGCCAGCAGAACCACTCAACGGAACTTCAGGTTAGAATAGCCTGGTTCATGGTTCTATGCATATTTAACCGCTAGTTTAAACTTTGGCTACACTAATCAGATATCAGGGCAGACCCTTGAATAGAAGGGGTGACAAAATGCTCAAGCCAGGTAACATATCAACACTTTATCTCCAACATCTCGTCGCTGTTGTTCTCCCACGTATGGAGTTGTATGATTTCTTATCAACCACTTATCTCTCCGACTTGTTAATCACTCTAGATATCATCAGCACGCCTTTTCTGTACTCGAGATATCCAATTTCTGATATGTTGTGATCCAATTTAAACAGATCACTGAACAGTAGCAACCACTTAGAACCTATGAATATCATGAGAAGGCATAACCACTGGAGGCAGTGGAAACTTGGTTGGAGTGACTATAATCTGAAATAAGCTAAGGTGAGCATAAATGCGAAGGCTACAATTTGGGGAGAGCTATTCATAGCACGCATGGCTAGTAGTCTGCTGAGCGGCTCGTAAAATGTACAGCTGGATCGGATTGGAATGACCAAATATCGTAAATGAAGAGGTCGTAGGTCCAAAGAGATTCACCAAAAGCCTGGTGGAAAAGCGCTTGACAGAACAGCTGAACAAACACCGTAAACGCATTGAAAGTAACATCAATAGCACCGAAAACAACACGGCACTTGTACAATGTCCATCCTACCGCCGATAACAATACTGTGTACAATGGGCGCTTCTCCGCCACCAGAGCCTGGCACGGTATTTTTAGGAGACGCACACCTGCTTATCTTTCACCCAAGACTTGGTAGAAGGTTCCACAGAGTCTTGGTGTACCCCATGGACACTCCCAAAGCATGCTGCAGATCCCCACATCTGCTGGTGACCTTCTCTGCTGTGCCAGGGTGCTTCCAACGTCTGGATCCGCCAAGAAGGTTTGTATCCCGCAGTCTCTTTTTATTTGATTCGCAGCCCCGGCCCTGAGTTCTATTCTTATCACTCGACATCAACATCTGAGATGCTGGCCGAGACACACAACAGGCCCCAAAAACACCTGTGGCTGGGTCCCTGGTGCCCATCTCATGCCCTTAAAAGGTCCTGCCGATCTCAATATGTACTCCGCTCTCTCGGTGGGGCTTCTCATACACGTCTGAAACTGGCCAGGCCCATCGACACTGAGACGACCTGCATACACACAGTTGTTTAATCTTGTTTGCATCAAAGTAAAAAGTTGATATTTGAACCAACCATCCTTCCCCGACCTAGAACGCAAACCTTCGTTTGTAAGCGACCATTTTAGAGTAAGATGGACGTGAATCATTTCAATGTCGATGCACAACTTCGAAAGTTCAAACTTTCCGATACTACGTTTGATGTTGTGGATGTGGATTCGTTTTATAACTCAAAATCAAGCACTGTGTTCTCCTACTTGTATGAGTGGGTTCTCATGATCTTGAGTACCGCCTTGTTAGGTTTGGACATGTATACATGTATCACTATTCTAGTATATCATAAGTGGTCTAGTAACGAGGTTCAACCCTATGCCTACCTGACCGCTAAGTGGATCTTTACAGGGTGCATTATTTTTGAGTTTGTCTTGTTGGCATATCACTTGGTGGTGGGATTCCGTACCTTTAGAACCAAGAATATTGCTCTTGGGTACCTCAACACCTTTGCAAGGAACTTCTACACCTTGAGATCCTACAACTACCACTGCTTCTTTGTGTTGATAGAGCAGGACAACTTTTTCGACTGGGCGTGCTTCTTCACTCACTGCGAGCTCAACCTGGCTTTGAACATCTTGATTGCAGATACTCCAAGACAGGTCATCAACTTCCTCACCCTTCGTTACTACGCCACTGGGGGGATATACACGTCGAATATCTTGACCAACATCAAGCACATTGCCACTACCAACATTCCCTTGGCCGTGGTTTTGTCGTTCATGTGTTTATCCGTTCTCATCTGGTCCTTCTTCTTCCTCAAGTTCTTGCTTGGTATGATATTCTTTCCGTTTGTGTTTGTCAAAGTCAGGGGTAGGGGCTACAAGTCGATCAAGAAGTACTTGTGCCACTTGGTTAACGAAGCCATCAAGTTCATTGTCTTCAAAAACAGAACCAAACTCAAGCACAAGGAAGACGAGCGCTACTTCTCCAAGAAGAAAAAGGCAGACACTTTCACGTCATTACCAAACAAGAGTGTTAGTTCGTTCCATAACGACAACTCTAAGTTGCTCAACAGTCAATCCACCCTCACTTTGGACACCGCCAATCCGTTCCTGGACATGCACAAAATGGTGAATCCGTTCAGTGATGCAAACCGCTCGGCTTCAGTATCTTCCTTGACATACGACAAGCCTAGAAATGTTAGCCTAGGCATGGTGCCTATTCCAAACATCAGCCAGCCTCCAAGATCATACCTGTTGCAAAACCAGGCACACGACATGGGCAAGCTGTATGAGAACATTCCGATGGAAAATATCAGTCCACACAACGAAAGAAGAGATCCTATGGGTACTAGCAAGTACGCTGTTCCTGAGGACCCTAGATTAGCTGGAAGAAGACCTCCTCCTATGGAGGCTGCTGCTAATCCTTATGGAAGACAAGGTTCTGTAGAGTCCAACACTGCATTCCAAAACGTTCCTAGGAGCGGCGGCCAAAAACCTGTGTCAAAGGCGCATACCTACGACACTACCACCAGCAATCCAGTCATGCTATCGTCCCAGAATCACGCTGGCTTTGCTGCTGGTGCTGGTGCTGCTCCTCCTCCCCTCATCAAAAACACTACTTTCAGCAGCAGCGTATATTCTGGAGCTACGCAGGCATTTGAGGGAACAGGTCATCGTTCAGAAACAAATACTTCTGGGTTTATGGGTCCCTTTGGTGACTCTCAGGCATTTGACAATAGCAGGCCCAAATTCAGACAGTCGCCCCACGGCTCAGCACACGCTTCGCTGCACAACTCTCCGCATAACTTCAACACAGGAGCCTTTCAACGTGTGGACTCCTACACCACGCAATACGAGGATATATCCACACCACAGTCATCATCGTTTGAGCGGCCCCACGGGACCCGAGGGTCGTATGGGTCTGCGTCCAACGGATCCAATGGATCAAAGGGATCGCCTTACGGCCACAACCCACAGGATTACAACCGTAGCAACTCCTACACAGATCAGATTCCAGGGAGTCAGGGATACGAATACGAGCCACAGCCACATGAAAGCACTGCTGCTCTCTTACATCCTACCGCTGCTGACGATGCCGCTCCCTACCCGGTAAGAGGAGTATCCATATACGACCAAGACTACACACCACATCAAGAGAGAGACGATTGGGGGAAATAGACTTATAGAGAATAATAGTGATTTTAGGTACGTTGACGTAGTTTTCGTAGTAAAGGTTGGTAGTTTCGTTATAGACACAGTAAGTAGAGAAACTTTAAGTGGTTAGGGTGTGGGACTACGAGGAGAAGCTCTTGGTTGTGCATACAGGGTCTAGGTCTAGAATTACACTAAAGTTGGGCTGGTAGTGAACCCTAGGTACGTACAACATCATACAACATCATACAACATGTGTTTTGACTACAAAAACGTCTTATATACAATTTATTATGTTATTTACAAGCTTTGGAGAGGAGGTATATGAAAATTCTGACGGGATACGGCACTCGACAGTGGTAGGCAATCACTTGGACTTGCTGGCCTCGTACTCCTTTTTCAACTTGCTCAACTCTTCGTCAGACATAGGAGGAATAGGGATATCGGCAAAGTCGTCGCCGGTCATGGTTTTCCAGGCATAAGCGTAGACTCCCAAAGGAATGGCGAGGGCAATACCCAAGGAAATGGTGTTACGCCAGAAGAATGGGGCTCTGACTCTGTACAATGCTGGTGTCATTTGGTGGGTGATTGGGTCACGGTAACGATCATGCCCTTTTCTGTTTCATGTTAGTGTGATGGCCTTCCTTGCATGGCAGCATGGCAGTACTTACGGGGCACCGATGAACTTTGGCATGGTGTGTTGTTGAAAGTTTTTTGGGGAGCCTCCAAATCACGTGGTGCGCTTGGTTGCAAATCGTGCAGTGGTCTGATGATCGAGGATGCAGCACCAAGTGAATTTCTGCACGATGCTGGGGAGTGGTTATGGAGCGGTGATAGAGGTGGTTAAAGAGCGGGGATATAGGTGGTTACGGATAAAGAGCAGGGATAGAGGTTGTTATTTTTAGAGTCGTGTGATCTACTTTTGTTGGTGTTGTGCACATCGAGAGGAGAATTTGTGGCTGAGAGGTGGCAGTCGGTGGAGAAGGAAGCTGTCAGTGGGTAGTAAGCAAGATCGTTAGAGTGGGGTGTTCTGAACGCAGCGGTGGTAAAGATGATGGCCTGTTCCATTGCATCTGCTTTGTGGATGCTCTGTCTGAGTTCACCAATACATCGTCTTGCTTGCAACTTCTCTGCAACTGTATCATCACAATAAGCACCCCTGCAACTACGGAGAGGATCACCACTGCTCAAGGCTTCCTGTTAGGACGTGGTGAGCAGCATGCTGAGCAAAGTGGTGTGGAAAGGGCAATGCACGCCAGAACTCACAACTCGGTTTTTGCATGTGGCCGCACTTCCCCTGGCATATTGCAATCAGGTGAGATGTCTGGCGGCAGGTAGTTGGCATGAAACACTGTTTGAGAGGGCTAGCTTGTCTCTGGAAAGGTAACTGGCGTCAAGGAGGGTAGCTGGGTTCAGAGAGGGCTAAGTCGAGCCTGACACTTGCCAGATAGAGTTTGGGCTGGCCTCTCGGTAGTGCTTCGATAAAAAGATGGTAGCAAAGTTGACCGGCTAACTGGTGCTCATACGTAGACGTAACTGATCTTCTTCTGTAGTACCGACACATACGATCAGATATGGTGCAGTAGTTACATTCTGGATAGTGCCGAAGAGCGCGAGCGTAACTGCAAACTTGGCATGTGCCCCGAGCATCAGCCACTGGCACCCTCTGGTGGCTAGAAGTAGCGATACATGGTTCTAGCCCGTAGTCTCTGCCTGCTCCTAAATTTTTCAGCCAAAACAATAGAACACGGAGCGGTACGACGAGGAGGCATTAACAATAAAGGCGCATTGGCCACGAACTATCTCACGAAACCGCGTCACAGTGGCCTCGGGACACCACATCTCGCTGGAATTTGAGACGAAGCAGCCTCTATGCACGTCCTTAGGCATCCCAGGTGGAATTTGAAAGCACCGCAAGAACACTACCAAAGAAGCTGCTCCCGATGGATCTCACTTGATGCCTCGTTTCAGACGCAGTGAAGTCACAGCGTATTGGGAGAGGAGTTCCCCCATTCCCCCCACGATTCCTCTGCTGCAAAGCCCTTGAAGCGCAAAGACACGTTCGGCTCATCCGCCTAGCTTCTGCGGACACGCTCAACAGGGTATCGTAAGGGCTTTGTTTGTTTTTAAGTAGATCAACATATCAGGTACGATGGTAACCCTATTTCAAAGAGCACCTGCGATGGAATGGAATAAGACACCAACGACACGTTGACGGGCATTTGCCGGCGGTAGTAGTAGCCCTTTGCACACCAGCACATTTAGAAAGATACCACCTGCTTTGGGTTGATGAAATTAGCTTTGACGTGTCCATCATCATCAACCTTAAACATCTCTCTCGTTTAAACTCGCAGGCCCAACGAACACCTTTAGCGTGGACGGAATCCAAAATAGACTACAACTGTACACACACATAAGTGCGCAAAATGACACATGGCACCACATATTTCCTCGCCACCTGAGGAAACACGCGGTTCTCTTCATAAGCTCTCCCTTGCTGCACTGCTAGATTCACCACAACCTTAACCGTTAGTGGAAATATATTTTTTCGCACAAACAAGGTATGAGCGGGCTTAAGGTTTTAGACAATAGACACACATTTTGGCTCAAATAGGATATGCATCTAAAAACACGTCTCAAAATAGAAGGCGACGCCAGCATAACGCTCTTGTCGAATGTCTACAAGGATCTAAACACCAGTGGCACACCCGGAAAGTTTGATTTGTTGGGCAGTAGATTGCTGAGAAGCGAAACTCCCCGAACTAATTCCTATTTAGGTAGGCAAGCAAGACAATGTCTGCGCGCCCACCAATAGCAGCAAAGCTGGGGATTACAATCGAGGGCATGACAAATCTAAACAATACTTGTCATCTCGAAAACAAAGGAGGCGCAAACAAAGTGGACGAAAAGCTTCCCCTGGGTGTGAGGATTGTTAAGGTTTTCGAGTAAACAAAAAAATGTGTCTACTGAAATTGACACTGTAAGAAAGCTTAAATTAGAGTGTGTGTTGAAAAACAAATCTGTAGACGAATACGGACAGAGGTTGCACAACACGTCACCTAATACTTCAAACGCACATTAAAAAGTCTTATGCGAGAGGGCCGGTCCTCGGCATGTGCTTTCCACAGACAAATCATGTAGTCCAAATACGAAAGACCAGTGGTTTCCACAGACAAATCATGAAGTTCAAATACGAAAGACCAGTGGATTCTACAAATCATATAGTTCAAATACGAAAGACCAGTGGATTCTACAAATCATATAGTTCAAATACGAAAGACCAGTGGATTCTACAAATCATATAGTTCAAATACGAAAGACCAGTGGATTCTACAAATCATATAGTTCAAATACGAAAGACCAGTGGATTCTACAAATCATATAGTTCAAATACGAAAGACCAGTTGTTTCCACAGACAAATCATGAAGTTCAAATACGAAAGACCAGTAGATTCTACAAACCAATCAATTTGTAATTGTAAAGTTCGAATATGGAATGGATTATATAGTAGATCTACTACAATGAAATAAAGGGTATATAAACCAAAAATGCAATCTTTATTATGAACCAGAATGGGCAAAGTACAAAATTAAAAGAATCCTTTTGTAGGAAATCTTGATGAAAGTGATAACTTGACTGTTAAAGTAATAATACAAAACGAAGCCTGTGATGGCCTGTTACTATGGGTAGTTGTGGAAAACCTTGCGAAATAAATATTTGAAATCAATGTATTAACACACCAGATGTTAAATTGATGGATATTAAGAAATGTTGTAGCAAAAGTAGTTGTTGAACTTGGACATTCTCTATTCTAAAACACCTAAAAGCCTGACAAATATGAGACTCATTGTGTAGCATTAAGGGACTTAGAAGAAGTAAGCCAATGGGATCAAAGCAAGAGCCAAGTAGGTGGCCTTGTTGTTACCGGCAACGTTGAAAGAAGTGGTAATAGCTGGGGATTGGGATGGAGCAACGGAACCAGAGGAAGCTTCTTCAGAAGAAGCAGCTGGAGCTGGAGCTGGGGTAGTAACGGATGGGTTAACTGGAGCTGGGGTGGTGGATTCTGGAGAAACGGTTTCAGTGTGTTCTTCAGTGATGGTGGAGGTTTCTTGGGTTTCTGGAGCAGTTTCAGCTGGAGAGGTTTCAGCTGGAGCTGGGGTTTCTGGAGCTGGAGTCTCTGGAGCGGTTTCTGGAGCAGTCTCAGCTGGGGTGGTGGATTCAGTGACTGGGCACAAGGTGGTGTAGATGGTGGTTTCGCCGTTGACAGTTTCGGTGGTTGGACCGTAAGTGGCTGGGACGGTGGTTTCGTGGCACTTGTTGTCGGAACAAGAAGTGATGGTGATGATGGTGGTCAGTTCTTCAGTGACGGTTTGGGTAGCGTATGGAGATTCGGTAGAGAGTGGGCACCAGGTGGTGTAGACGGTGGTTTCACCGTTAACGGTTTCAGTGGTTGGACCGTAGGTGGCTGGGACAGTGGATTCGGTACACTTGTGGTCGGAACAAGAGGTGATAGTGACAATGGTGGTAGCGGTTTCAGTCTTGGTTTCGGTTTCACCACCAGCTGGGGTAGTAGTAGCACCTGGAGCAGTAGAAGAAGAGGATTCTTCGGTAGCGTTGACGACAGTCAAAGAGGAGGATGGGATGGAGGATCCATCAATCTTTTCCAAAGAAGCAATGAAGTCGGATTCTTCGTCTCTCTTCAAGTCGTATTGGTTACCGAACAATCTTCTTCTCAAAGCAGCGGTGGAGTTAGCAGCTGGGGTTTCTTCAACGTGAACTTGGAAGAATGGGACAGCTGGGATACCGAACAAGTCGATGGCTGGGATAGAAATGACTCTACCGGCGTGAGCAATGTCGGTGAAGAATCTTTGGTTGGCAGCAATAGCGTAGTAGAAAGTGACGTCAAAGTCATCAAGACCGTTGAATTCAAATTCAGTTGGCAAGTTAGCTGGGATGGTGAATGGACAAACACCGGTGGCCAAGTCGACGGTGGCAACAGTGACACCGTTCACTTGACAGGCGACGTTTTGAGCCAATACAGTGGATGCAAGAGTGGTAGCAACAAGAGCGAGGGAAGATAAAGACACCATTTGTTTCTGATCTAAGATGTTTTTCCAAATGGAGGGCTAATCAATCCCTTATATATTCGCACACCGTGCAATTTCGCATCCATGATTGCAAATCGGTCCGGCTGCATCCTTTTCAAGAATATTTTTTATGCACTGCAGGTTATGAGAAATTTGGTGACACAATCAATAGCAGTTGTACATAATGTTGGTTATCTCATTGAAGGAGGCGCTGCCTAATGAAAACAAAAAGGGATATCCTCGGCGGCACAACAAACTAATGGCCGCAATGTTTTTTACAATTCTCCAATAGGACTTGTTTACTCTGTAAAAAAAAAGCTCAACTCAAATCGGATGATTCTCTCTAGTCTACATCTCCGCTTATTTTATACCTCGGCCTGTCCGTGCCCTTCCAACTGTAGCTCTGTTCCACCCCTTTCTGTGCGCTTCTCACCATGTCAATCCTATTTAACTTTAATCCTCCGTGCTGGGATTTCTGGGTAACCTCGTAATCCATAAAATCCCGAATAGTACACAATAGCAACTCTGCAAATTTTTCCTTTGGGACTAATGATAACGTTTCAAGCCACGGTAAATCTTTCTCTGCCTAAGGTGTTTTTGTGTAATTTGCGCTCAGGTAGTACATCCTTTTTGATGATGTCAGATCGTTTCAAGTGGATATTTGTATTCACCGCGTCATCTGCCTCCTGTTTACCACTCCCCTTTTGAGGTACCCCCCGTTGCTCTTTTCCAATTACCATGTTGGTATCATGGCCCATGCTTTGCCATCGCGATTATTGTTGTAAATTCTTTTTTTGTCTTCCGAACGCGAAATTTTCTTCGCGACAAAAGGGGGGAGAGAATACACAGTAGAGAGAATGCTCAATGATAAGCACGTTTATAATTAAGGTTATGAGGAAGAAAATATGGCAAATGAATTTAGAATTTAAGGTTTTTGCTAGGGTCAAGAATAACCCGATGGAAGGGTAAATAGAGCACACATGGTTCGTCTAGTCCCACTGTTCGTCAGTGCATTGTAGGGCTTTCAAGCATGGACTAAAATCTACCCATGAACAAGAAGCTAGTACTTGTTCAATTTGTGTTAGTGCTGGCTTAACAATGAAAAAGGAAGTTGACCTGAGTAGTACTACTTTTATTTTTATGAACCGCAAATTCTGATTTTGCACTTCGTTTTGTACCAGTGTTTTCTAGATGCAGACAATATGAGTATGTAAGTATTGCATGAGCAAACTATCCAGGGCTAAACTCAGTGGCTACGAGCGAGTGAGACGGGGGGGTGATGATTGCGGATGAAAGATTGCGAACGGCTTTTCTGTGGAGAATGCAACCTGTTTTTTTTATTTTTTTCCTTCACTTCAATTAAACCCGAAATCACCAATATTAAGCTTTTGCTTATAATTGGCGGATTATCGTAGGCAACATCATGAACTTCCGGGTGTAAGGCTGTATGGCTGTTAAGAGATATATAGAAGAGAGGTGAATGCTAATTTACGTTTGGTGGATGTTCGTATTTTGACGAGCCACGACACGGTAGGCTGTAATTCAAGTGGTAGGCAATATTGGAAGAGCAGTGCACCATAGACTTGAAATTTCATGGATTTCGGAAGAGGAGAGAAGAATCCCAGTGTACCGGGAATCTGCATTGCTGACTTTGCTTCTTGGCTGCATTGTAGTATTCTTTAGGGGGTTAGCATTCTGAAATGGGATGGGGGGAAGTCTAAGTGCTGGTATTTTTTGGGACGAAAAAATAGTGGATGAGGATTTCAGTGTACGCGGTTTGCAATACTCGTAGCCACCGAATTTGAATCGCATCACCCAACGAACACGAAGATCCTCCTTTCGTAATTTGCGCCTAGGCTCTCTTTGGGGAATCTACGAGATCTCTGATTTGGCTATGCAGATACTATTCTTGTAACCGCCATCGGAATGTACAGGTATTATCTGTTTGTGTCTAGGTTGCATGAGTGTGTGGGAGTGCAATCGACATCTTCATTGGGTTGATGCTGCAGATTCTCCTCATACGATCTCCCCCTTCATATACACTGTGCCGACCCTGCAGTCTATTGTAAATCCCCAAGCCCAACTAATGATGGACCTTGTTTGGGAATTCACTTTCCTGTTTGGGCCTGGCACAGCTCAACTACAAACAAAATTACGAACAATGAATTATAACTCTTACACAATCAGCGATCGAACGTTCATTAGTAATGGTTTAATCTCCATAATGTTACCTTCCCTCCTTCATTGCCTACTGCCAACATCTCATTGTTCGGAGAAAACTCAACGTCCGAGATCCGTCCCAATGGCGTGCCGCTGGTGGGCCAGTTGCTGAAAACACTACCACTTGGCATGTGTACCAACCTCATAGCGTCTCTCTTGGTCTTGGATGCAATGCAGAGGATTTGTCCGTCAGGACTGAACTTGAGACTTGTAATTGCAGAAACTAAATTCTCAACACTCTTGAATGGTTTGATTTTGCCATTGTCAAATGTGTGTCTGTCGTAAAGGTTGACAATACCATTATTGGACCCAATTGCAATCCAACGGTCTTGCCTGCCTCCTAATGCGATTTTGGTGATCCCAACTCCTCCTTCGTCACTCCACTTGCGGAGAATCTTGTTCCCGATCTTGCCTGTGTCGCGATTCTCCAACTCGTATTCCCAGACTTGACCTGATCTGTTCAACAACACAATAAATGATTCATCCTGTGCAAACTCAAAGTCGACGATAGCGCCCTCAACCTTAAAGCCCTTGACCCACTGTCCTGTTCTACCGTTGAGAATGTTGCACCATCCTCCTCCTCCGCTCAACCCTATGTACTTTCCGTTCTTGGAAACTTTGAAATATTCAAACGACCTTTGGAACTCTTCTTGTCCATACAATCTTGTGATCTTTTCAATCTCTCCGCTGTTTAAATCCCACTTATGCATATATCTTCTTCTACCTGCTGCAAAAATTAAATTCTTGTCGCTGTCGGTGCTGCTGCTTGAGAACTGGCATGTCATGATTGGAGTGTTCTTCAAAAATAACGAGGTAACCAAGTTGTTGACCTTACCGTCGATATGGTATATTCTTAAAGTCTTGTCAAATCCACCTATGAGAAGTAATGGGTGCGAAGGATGGAAGCTGATCGACTGGATACCACTCTTGGACATCTTCTGGTAGTTGGCGTCTTTGAGTCGCGTGATTGCAATCTTGTGGGCTGGAAGAAGTTTGAGATGGTCCTGTAAAATGAACTTGGATCCGCTCTCCAATATCTTGAGGACTGCGTTGGTATCATTATCTTGGACTTGGTTTGCAGCTCTCTCGTCGTCTTCCTCATCGCCCATCTCCACATCGGAATCGGAGCCTGCGTACTTATCTTCATCTTCTAATTTATCAATCCATTCCGGTCTTGGATAAATCTTTTCAAACTGTGACCTCAACCTAGCGATATATGATTTGGACAGCACTGAGCTTTCTTCTTCTTGATGCTTCAACTTCTTAAGTCTATCTCCTTTCAAAGTGATTTTAATTCTCTCGTCATCAGAGTCTTCCCATGCATTTTCATTATAGTCTGATGCTGCGGACTCATCGCCATCAACATCCATCTCGTATCCTGTATCTGAGTCGGCAATCTCATCTATGAAAAACCCATCGTCACTGCTGTTCTCGTCTTCATCGTCGCTCGATTCCACAGCAGAATCCACCTCATCCGACGAATAATCGTAGAGATTCTCCACTTTTTTAAGGTTAGATTCAAAGGAAGTAAGGTCCCCAAATACTAGTCTTTCTAGGAGAAGTTCTTCTTCTGATTTGGGTGGGATATCCACCTCATCTCCATCGATGTTTAAAACCATGGTGATAATTTTTCGAGATGAGCTGATGAGGTAAATGGTAACTGTTTGAGTGCGAATTCTCAGCGAATGCAAATTACTGGCAGCGCGCGCTGGACTCCACCGCTCCCTCGCGGAGAGTCCTCGCGTGTAGTCCCTACTTACATTTTTTTTGTAATGATTCTCAGTAAAATAGCGAGCTTTACTAGTGCCTGCAAAATGTTAGAGCTGCTCTTCAATCTACAGCACCTTAAAGCTAAATTTGATAAACCTTGGCTTTTGAATGGGGTTTATGCAACGCACTCCCTCAAAAACTACAATTCGCCCTTCCACCATGGTACATGCTAGCTCCAGAGGCCAGAGTCTGGAATCACCTTCGCAATGGATTGCAAAAATTGCTGCAAGGCTTGCAACTACACAACGCACCACTGTACCGCTAAGTCTTACCTCACCCTGTTTCCAAGGTGTAGATGCCGTGAATATGCTCACACACTTGGTCATTACTTCCTCTGGCCGTTATCTTGTACCACTGTTGCCTGCCCTAGAGTTTATTCCAGTTCTTTTGCCATTCACATTATTTTGTGGATCAGAAAGCGCGAGGCGATATACAACATTAGATATGATCATGTTTTGGAGCTTTCCCAGCTAATTAAGGATCCGGGAACTTACGGCTCGGTCCTTTCATGCATCTGCCATAGAATCACTCTTCTGTTTGCAAAAATGGCGGACTTCTCATATCCTTTTGCTCGTTGTCCTGGGGATATAGGCTATACCTCAGAGGGCATTGCATACCGGTTTGTGTGAGTCCTAATTAGGCCTCCTCTTTACAAATCTAGCAGGGTCTGGCTACCACCCCTATCACATACGTAATATTTATTATTATCTCACCGAAATTTCGAACGGTTGTAAAGTGAGTGGACGAATTGTCTTGTACAAAAGTATCTCTCGCGGATGGATAAGCGAACAACTCAAAAAAGGAGCCCACCAAAAATAATACCAAACACCCCATTAGCAACTCCAGGGTTTGTCCTTGACAACGACATACCCTTGTTCTATTCTTCTATTTTCTATAATATACAGTGGCTGCTATTTTGTGGTTCCGAGCTTCGTCCTCAACGGATTAATCAGATCTAATTCGGGACAAAGTGAAATGAAATTGGAAGCAAGTACGATGGATGCGAAGCTTCTAATTTCGATAAGTAACTCTACGTCACTCTCCTCCCCCTGATCCTATCTTGGCGCAGACACTCAACGATTAGGAATTAAGTTCTTAAGATAACCTTCAGAGCAACTCATCCTTCTGATGTGACCCAAATGTATTGTCTCTAATTAATTTTGGGGTTGCAAATTCAACGCCGCCGATAAGCCCTAGGATTCTTGGGTAGGTGAGGGTATCTCAACCATTTTCCGCCATCATATGGATTTTGGTTTGTCCACCAGGGTATCTAGAGTTTGGTAATGAGCTTAGTTTTGGAGTTTTAAGTTGGACACTAACAGTGTGAAGCTGGATTCCGTCGTAGAGCTACAAACGACCAACATGGACACTCTTTTACTCTTTTTGACAAGCTTGCATCTGAGGTGCTAGCCAAGGATTGCATCTTTCAGGAATATGTGGATTGAGTTATCGGTGCAAAAGGGATGGTGTTCTAGTGACAAACAACCAACTAGGCTACCTGCCTTCCCAGAACCAGTGAGTACTTTGATAGTCGCATGGAAATATGTTAACAGGCGTTTTCTCTGACCACAGAGACATAGAAGAGCCCAAAGTACTTCCGGGTATCCCAAGGTGTTGCAAGCATAGCAAATATTGAGTATTCGTTGATATTTGAGGGAAACTCAGAGTGTGTGGAATAATACTGTGAGGTCCATAGGTGTGAGCTATTGGGTGGATTACAAGCCAACAAGTTGCGAGACCAGCTGGATACCCAATACTACTGTATTGGTCGAGCTCTCATCACTGATGGAAGAGAAGCCAAAGGTGAGTGACCAATCAGAAGAAGAGGCACGGAAAGCGGCTATCCAGCAGCGTTTAGGGAGGCAATCTCCTATGTGGTGGCTCAAGATCCAAGAGTACACAGGTACAAAAGGAACCACCCTTTTGTGCTATACATATCCAGATGCCCATCCATTATTCTAGAAGAGGTTCTGCCTAAGGGGTGGATATCGGCTTGGTAATGCTTGGGGCGTACTCGACCTACTTCCCGATGACGGCCAACTCACGTGCACAAATCTCATTCTATACAGCCGTGAGCCCTGCCGCAATGAAACGGATGCCATTGTTCTTGAGCCCTGGATTCATGCATGAGGCAGTCAACTTTAATGGGCCCTTCTCTCTTGTTATCCGATGCAACATGGCTATTGGTAAATCACAGGACTTCCTTTCTCACAACCGCTCCTCACATATGTTAATGGATGGGGTTTACTGTGGTAGCTGCGTGTTGCAACCATTTCGAATCCAACCCTGAGAGAGCGACATTTCTGCCTTCCTCCAGTCGTGCAGCTTAAGGTTCAGTTGATCCGTGCGTAACTTTTATTGGAAAGTTAAAGGGGGAAATTGACAGGCTCCCATGTGTGAGTCAATGACGCCGATGGTTGCGTATGAGCAACCATTTCTGTCTCTCAAACAGTTCAGTAAACTATTTCAAAACTTTATTAACCTACAGGTGGTGGGAGAGAACGCACAGCGGTGATGCTGCAGACACCAATTAAGTTCGGGAGAACTATATATGCGATCCTTTTGTTGCTTATTTGGTTTAAGGATAAAAAAGCTAATCGCCTACCTGCAGCCTATTAGCTTACCTTGATTGCTGATAAATATTGCGTATCTGAATAGTGATCGGTCTTTGTTTGAAGACTGCTGATCAACCTCGTAACTACCAGCTGTCTGTGGAAGGCTGCGGAACCATGTGAGTTAAGCCAGGTCTAAATATATTGCCTTATCTTTGCCTCTCGCTCTCCCATTGATTGACGATCGGGCTTTATATTGTGTCTGATTTCTCAATCCTCCAGCACGGAATCCATTCTTTCTAACAAGAGTAAATGCTCATTGCTGCACGTATAAGCTCATTGATTACTTGCATTCTCACACAATGTAGTCATTTTTTAATGGTCTTGGTCCATCTATTTTGCTTTCATCACTCGTGTGTCCGTTTGAATGTGGACCTCACGCCATTGTTCTACGGTCATGCCTGTTGTGTCACATCCTACTGAAACGTGTATATTAGAGATACATGAGTTGGGCGTGCTAATGCCATCTGACTTTGTGTGAACCGCGCTTTCAATCAGTTGCAGCCATCCATTTTACGTCAACGCCGCGTTTGGAACGGCCCGCATAAACGTTCTATTGATGCGGGAATTGACGTGCCATTTCTTCAACGTACGACTATCTTTTGATGTTGATCTGCTACAAAGATTGTCAGTTGGTCGAGGTTTGAAGTGCGCATACACATCTGTAGTCGTGTCGAGAGCCTCGGCTATTCGCCATGCCAAATTGAGTTCCATTGGCTGCGTCAAAATTTTAATTTCGTCAAACCTATAAGTCATTGGGGTCACACCAAAGTATTCGTACAAAACAAACTGTTGAGATGCTTCCTCGCTCTGCCTACGCTTAGCTTAATATGTACATGCAACTTCTATAATCACTTTCTCAACTCTGCCACAAAACTTATAAAGTACTTTTTGAAGGCCTTAGCGTCCATTTTTACCAAGCTTGTCGCAAAGTTACCCACTAAGTCTTCCGACAAACCCATCTCTCTCAAATAATTTGCCAAGTACGCAACATACTCCTCACCTTTCCTGTCGTGGAAGGTCTTCAACAACAATGCAATTTCCTGCGCAATTAACCTATATTGAGCATCCTTCAAGTCGAAACCATCATTCTTGAAAGGCAACTCAAAACTTACTTGAGTCACCTTGTCCATCAAGAACTGTTCGATACCTTCAACTCCTCCAATAGTCTCTCCATATTTATCTTTTTTGTCGTTAATTTTGCCACCATTGCTTCCAAACACATTCACAATGTTGATCAACTGTGTCAACGATAACTTCAGAACAGAAGTATCGGACAAATCATATGCGAAATCAAATAATCTGCCCAATACCAATGGGAACTTAGGTTTATTGGACTCGGTGATCAACAAACTGGATGAATGGTTCAAAATCAAAGAATTAATAAAATTCATGAATGCTTTCTTAAGGAAATTCTTATCCCTAATATCTTCTGGTATGACTGGGCCGTCTACTTCTTTTAAGCTGCCGATCATTTCAAAAAACTTGTCAAAGGTTGGACTCAACAAATTGTTAATCAACAGATAAATGTTGTCATCCGTGTGAAAGTTGTGGACAACTTGTCCCAAAAATGCAAGAAAGTCTGTTAATTCTGTGATCTTCAAGTTGGATGCCCCCAAGATAAGCGTAACCAATTTAGTCAAGTGAATGTTTATTTGGTTCTTTAGGATTGGGATGAATCTTGCAAAAGCAAATCTCAGGGCTTCTCTGACGACTTCCTCCTTTGGGAACGACTCCAATGTGATGAGCACTATCTGCAGTGCATTATTAATTTTGTTGATAACACATGAATTTGATGCAATAGCTTCAAACCCACTCACAAACGTTCCGATTGCCATTAAGGAATGATTGACCTGAAGAGGGATCAATGGGTCCTCTATTCCCAACGAAACGCACTTTTCTAAATCTGCGAAGATGGGCTGGAAAACCAAATCAACAGACTTTTCTTTGATTGGACCGAGCACGGCTGGCAATGACAGCACTATCATCCCCAAGCCCTCAAACAAATATAACTGCTTGGCAAAGATATTGCCACCTTCTTCATCGTCGTCACCTTTGGTTGCTTTAATAACCAACAAAGGTTGTATTTTGATCAAGAGTTGCTCGATAAACCCTTCGTTTCTCAACACCGGCCTGACAACATTGATATACCTGAAGAACAAGTACCAAGTCCTAAGTCTAACTCTTTCAACCAGATTGAATAACCCATATGGACTCGTGAAAATTTCTAGGATTCTATTACCTACCTCGCTCTGGCTCAAAAACGAGGAATGTTTAACTATGATTTCAAAAAATCCAATTTGGATCTTAGGATGGTTGACGTCAACAATAATAGAGGAGTTGATCAATTTGTTCATAAATTCTTGGGCAACCATGAGAGCTTTATTATGTTCGATCTGTGTCTTAGAATAATCGATGACGTGGTTTCTCAAGGAGTCCATGAAGTTCAAGAGCTCAAACAAGCCCAACTCCAATTTCCTCCAATCTGAGGGGTCCTTGAAAATAGATTCATTAATGACAATAGGAATGGCCTCAAGGTAGAGGTCTGGCTTGAGAGTGGCAATGTTGTCTTGGAACGTCTTCAACTTGCTTCTCAACTCTTTAAACTGTTCGTCGTCTTCGTTGCAGCCGTCGTCATCCTCGTCGTATTTCATTTTCAAGATTACCTTGTTCAACAAGTTCAGAAGAAGCTCCACAGTAGTAAGTTCTGGAATCTTCTTACATAAAATCAAGTATGATTGGATAAATGGGAACACTTGTTGCGACACGTCATCGAACTCGTGGGCCAAAAAGTCAAAAACCAAGGGCCACAACTTGAAAACCTCTTCTCCTATAGAGATGTTTTGTTCTGCTGTGATGATCAACTCAATACCAATCTGATTAAGTAGTTTTGCAATGTTCTCCATGAAATCAACGTCTTCCATATCATTATCTACCAAAGTCGACTGTAAAAATGATGTTAAATTAAGTAGTTGGACCAATTCTAATTTTGCCTGCGGTTTCATTTTCTTGGATATGATTTCAATGAGGGTAGCGCATGCTTCATTACGCTGTGGGGTCTTAAGGTACTGGAGAATCACCAGAATTTTAGGAAGGAACAACGAAATTTCCATCCAGCCAATGTATTCTCCGATTATCTTTAAGGTTGATGCTGGAGATTCGCTACGCTCCAAGAGCTGGAACCAGTATGACACTTGCGTGACCATGTCTCTATCTCTGATGGCGTCTTTTAACAAGGTGATTCGGTCAAGCTGTTGAGAGGATCTGGAAATTAGCTTGTCTCCAATCTCGTAATGAATAGAGCGTATAATTCTAGTATAGTAGTCAACAGACGCCACCTCCGTCAAGTCTGTGAGGAATGACGGAACTATGTTTAAGTAAACTGAACAAAACAATTTTCCCATAATCAGAGCAAATTTATTCTTAAGATAAATAGGGTCGTTTGTAAGTGTTGTTATGATTTGAAAAAGCTTGGTGTTAAGCGTATATAATGATGAGTCGTCTAAAGAATCTATACGTTCTTCGATAACCTGATAGATGAAAAATTTGAGATCACTGTTAATCGATGTGTTTGTGGTCAATATTTCAAGACATGATTGGTAGCCTTCTTGCGATCCTTTGATTTGATTGATGAACTCGATCGCTTGAGACTGGAGGGTCGATGATGCAGTGCCACTCAACGCAATCTCCACGGCTTGGAGAATCTGCGATTCCATAGTGATGAGTAAATTTTTATTTCGCGGTTGATGTTCACGAACGTAGGCTCACGAAACCGAGTGGACAACGATCATTTGTGTTTTCTTGTGTATGCTTCTGCGCTAGCACCAATCACGGGTGAAGGAGCAGCAGCCTGTGTGCTATAGCATATATACGTTATGCAAGTCGTGTGTCTGCTTGCTTTACCTCAGAACTTCGCCATCATTCACTCACTACGACTATGGCATCAGCTTTTGCCAACGTTACACAATTTTAAAAGTCACAAGAGATGAGTGAGCGCAACGGCCCAATCTTCACTGGGGACTACACAACGAAAGTAGTAGTGGATGACATGACTTTGAGGTATACAAGTCCTCGGGCTCCTCGCCCTTTAACTGGCTTTCACTGTTTTTCTTGTTTTGCCTGATGCAGTCGTACTCTTCAGTCGTTGTAGCTATTGTGGAGCCCCAGCGAGAAGCCCCACTGCAGTGAGCAGTGGTTCAAAACGACACATGGTGCTTAATTTGAATCTAGTACAAATAATCACGACGTTTCTTACTCTTTCCGTATTGGATTATTGCATTTTACTACTTCCCCAGCTTTTGCTCCCTCGGGCGTATTGTGTGCTCTCCGCTTTTTCTGCTCTACATCGTTTGTAGCGCTTGCAATATATCCTACGGGCTGCATGGGTACACCCTCAGAAGTCCCAAGTATGAGAATATTATCCCCAGAACAACTTTGTAAGCTCCTACATCTTGAGTCTATTTGCTCACAAACCACGCTTTGGAGCTTTGAAGTGTCCGAAATTTCAGAGATGTCAGTGCTTCACTCTACTGCAAGATTCTACTATGCCAGCTCCGAAAGAAAAGCGGAAATGGTTCTGGAGTTTCCACTCGTTGAGCATGGATTGTGTCAAATAGTCTATCCTTAACTTAACGCCAAACCCATGGTCCCCAGTTGCGATGCTACACCTGGACAGCATGGTAGTTTACCAGAATGTAAAAGAGATACTCAAAAATTAAAGACTTTCAAAACACTATTTTAGGTTTATCATAGCCTATAGCAAGAGTTCTATCTCTTTACAGATACCAGAGACTTGGGGTGTGTTGGACATGTTTATTGGGGTAGGTTTGGATATAATTAGGGCTCTCACGTGAATTTTATTTTGTCACGCGCGGCGCTCATGAGATATATTTAGACATACGCTTCCTGCTAGCCTGGCAGACTTACGTATAAGTAAGGAGATTTTAAGTTTGACGGGGCAAATTTTTGATCCATTTGAAATAAATTCCAAATTTTGGATAAAGTTCGAGTCTTTTGTTGGATGAGACTTCGGTACTGCTTGATATTTGCGTCTCGTTTGCAACCATGCTCCAAGATGAAAAGAAGGTCCTTCAGATAGCTAACGACTTTTTGCAAAGCAGAATCAGCTAAGTTATTCAACCCCGTGTTTCACCATTATCCAGCATGGTACCAGTGGTGAAGGACAATGCAAAGTATCGGGAAACCTCCATAATCAAACCTGAAGCTGCAACATTAACACAAAAGGAAGAAGATATTATGCAATCGATTCAGCATGAATAATGAAGCTGATAGAGCCAACGCTGGTTCTCAAGAGTTATCTTAGTTTGTTGGGCCAATTACAACTAAAATGAAACTTAATGGCATGGAGCTAAGTTTATCGTTTTTACGACTTCACGTATTTCGCGTGTGAAGCGCTCGGGTCGCTTACCAGAAGAGCTCTTGTGCCTACCAACTCCAGCTGCAAGACGCCGGTCATTATTGTCGATTTTTTCACTCATGAAGTAAACAGGACTGCCCAACTTCACGACGCAGTGACGACGTAAGGCTTCACCTTATCGCAGCACGAACTATGACATGTTCTTGGGCTCGTAATCTCATGTTGACAACTTTGTTCTGAACCCTGTGTCGTGACATGATGAAACGGCCCCACGACATATAGTGGGCGAGCTGGACCTCTCACCTCGCGTCTGGGCCCACATGCTCTCTGCCGACCCATCCCTGTGTGCTGCTCGTCCTCGGTGTTAGCAGTCACGTGATCGGTTGCAAATCGCGGGTATGCAGCGGAAGCACTGTGGTTTACTTTGGCGCTACCAAGCCGCCAAAGCTCAGGTGCTGCTGCATTTCATAGTACCACCGGCGATAGTATTAATGGTGAGAGTCCCGGACATACCTTAGGTGGCACTAGGGTTCGATATGTATGGTTAGTTTCAAGGAATCCCCATGGCCATCCTTAGAGCTTTATCAGTTCAGCGTGACTAGAAAACCGGCACCTTCACGTTCATGTGTTCTCTCTTGACCCTTAAGTAGCTGGTGATACTGATCAGCTGCTTGGTGTTTCCAGAATGAAATAGTGTAAACGTCTGAAAGGTAAATTTATGGAAGCAGGTTTACAATTTTAATACTCGCCATATGATGCAACCACTCGGTGCCCACGCTGGGCGGTTGGCCCACCATAAAACCTGAGTTCGTATCACGAATATTAGCTCACTAGCTCTACCTTGGGTTCCTTGTTGAATTTAAATGAAGTCTGGGGTAGAAAAAGTCGCATACTCTTACCTTACTGGGGATGCGACAGATAAGCAACGATAAAGCAAGTCCAGAGCAAGCTGGAGGTCATAGTTGAGAGAAGCCAGGAAGAAGCAGGCTCCGCCACGCTGATTGTAGCTGAGCAATAGATGTAAAATAAGATTGTTGGGGCCTAAAAAGGACATGCAGACCCTTGGCAGACCCTTGGCAACCCCTTGGCTCCAATATCCCAGAAATAAGCCGTCAGTGAGAGCAATTCAGCAATCAGACCGAGAAAAGAGCCGGAGCAATCGAATGTCATGGTGCTTACTCTGGCTACCAACTACGTAACTTTGCATTTTGGTTTTTAACTCCTCAGTGGAAAGGCGGAGGGTATCATGACCATTTTTCACCCACAGTTGTCGATATGTGAGAGGCGGGCAGGCCAGGCCATTCACTTATCCGAGTGCCATAACCAGGGTGAAACCGAATATTTTGATTTCCATTTCATGTACAAATTTCTAATAATAAGTGGAAGTGTGATTAACCAATTTTAGCCAAAGGTTCGTGGCCTTAACATTTGTGAGGGTAGACAAATCCACGCAGCGGAATTGGGATGGCTGCGAAATTTGAGCTTGAAACGACGAGAAAACTGTGTGCAAGTCGTACCATAGGGGGAGTGTCCATGTCAACCAGAATATGGCCAAGAAATGGATGCATGTGCTTGTTAAGAATGAGGTGAAGTCGTACGAAATCTGTCAAAAGTCGATGATTATGAGCCATCTCCATGCCTGTACTTGGAATTGCGCGATGTCTAACAGATTAAGATTTGAGTATAAGGAACTCCGTCGGACTTCCACGTCGATTTTGAGCACCTCACAGGTATGGCCCTTTTTCTAGAATACACTTTTGTCACAAAAGTGACAAATAGAAGGTTGTACAAATCCAAAAGTTTAAGCTGGGGAGAGGGGTACCAAGTCACCGTCGGCATATTTTAGAAATCTCCGTTTCATTTGGCGGTGTTACCGGGGCAACCTTGGAAATTTGGGGGCACGAGAGGGTGGTCCTCCAGCTGATTGGTGGTAGGGTCAAGAAATTGGTTGAGGCTGCTGCAATTCGGTAAAAAAAAAAAATTAAAAAAGCTCGACGTTGATCTGCTTGAAGGTTCCAGAAATCCCCATGCAGCAGCTGTCACACTATGTCCGTTGCGCAAATCTACAAAACGGTGTACTATTTCACAGGACATTGTAAAAGCACTTTCCAACCATCAGCTTGTGACAGGAAATGCATAAGATTTTGACAAGGAGAAGTCAAAAGTGAGAAGTTTAAAAAATATTAAACGGAGGAAGTATAGCCTTGAGGGAAAGAACGAGATGCCCCCCATGGGTCGACTTGAATTTACTTTACCCGAGTCATGCAGGCAGTGCTGATATTGCCTATATTGGTACCCACGACTTACCCAATTGATAAGAAGGAACGGTATGTTATGTACATTGTTGCCTCGAAAAGGGTTTATGCGTGTCTCGGAGGTAGACACCATAACATATAAAAAGCAAAGCTCGGAATTATTGTATTTGTTTAGGCATCTAGACCTACAAAGCAAAATAAGGTTTTAGTGATAATCTGAACAAGATTGTGGTAAGAGCAAGGAAGAGGGATGTGTTAAAGGGCTCGGGGGAAGGCTGGAGAATTTCAAGTTTGAAGCGACGCGTCACACCTGGCGTACATTCCGCCCATAAAATTGCGAGTGGCCCACTGCTGGCGCCATGTACATGTGCGTTGCCTAATTGTGTTTATAATTACAAGGTAAGCAACGATACTTGTTAAGGGGAATGTGATGTGGGAGAAAGAATACGAGGCGAGAAAAGGGGTGGCAAAACATTCCGCATCATTATTTGGATTCGTTGTAGCTGCCGCCCTTACAGTGAGGACCAATTTGGAAGGTGGACTTACTATTGACTATTTACTATGGTACTATCTGGGACATGTGGAATCCGTTTAGGGTAAGGTGTTGGTCCCCCATAAATGCCAAATGGTCTACGTGCTGTCACAATGATGAAGTATTATCTGTCGATCCCCGCAAACGAAGTAGCCGTGTGTTGCCATTTCCTGAATGGGTCTTGGCTACAGTTACGAGGCAAAAAAAAGCAAGGGGTGCTGGAGAGGCATAGGTGGGAAAATCGGGTCCGTGGAAAGGTGCGAGTTGTTGTCAGTTATGTCTATTGTTTGGAATGAAATTGCTCCGCTTCTTGCTTTCTCGTTTCTTCTAAGATTGTTGGCCGAAAAATATAGAAGTTTTAGCCTATTAGATCGCCTTTAGTCCGGTGAGCCAAACACACATCCGATCGTATGATTTCACCTGGCAACAAGGTCCGCAATTGAGTTGCAGGGGTTCAACCATCGTTGCTTCAGCGTTTTGATGAGATGCTTCTGTGAAGAATCTTCGCCAGGGCAATCACGCTTTAAAAAAGGTGTGGGAAGGGAGATCAACTCAGCTATGCTTGAGGATGATCCATGCCATTGTATGTCATCAGGAACGTCACGGATGTGGTCCTTGAAGCTCTCGTTGACCGTATCTTGTGAGTTCGGAGAGTAGGTCACTATCTTTCTTGAGCAATTTGTTGTTTGGGGTCAAAAAATCAATCTTATGGAACGGGTGTGGGATCATTCGAGTCGTTCCTTTATAAAACGGAATTGTCATGCTAGGGGAGACGTTATTCCAGTAGTCTATTCTTCGTCAGAGGTCCCTTCCTCTTCTCTTTCTATTTTCCTCATGTGCTCTATCATTTGCTTCAACCACTTTCTTGAATCCTGTTTTGTCTCTAGGGTGATTTGTACAACAAGTCTATCGTCTGCATTGAATCGTTTAATAACAATATGCTTGTGATCTTTACCAGGGTGGAACTCATCATAGTCTAGTTCCTTTTGATCTCGCTCGAACTTCCGAAACTTCACGAGCGAGCTTGACGTCAAGATGTCGGTCAAGGGGATAGGCATTGGTAAATTAAATAAATTGAAATCAAGACAATAGACTTACATTAAATTTCAACCTTTCACATCATGCGTCGTATACACAAAAAATATGGTATTGGATCATCTGCGTATATTCTCTTGAATAATTACCTAATTCGTAAAAGCCTCTATGGCCAAGTTGGTAAGGCACCTCACTAGTAATGAGGAGATCGTCAGTTCGAATCTGGCTGGAGGCATTCCTTTTTTTTGGATTCCGTCCGCTATCTTGCTTCCGGGCTCATTTGGCTACCCTGTGCTAGCTTCTTTATAGGTACGTGGCTGTCTGTTGCTCCCACGAGGCACACACATTTTAAGGTTTGTTTTCTGCCGTGGTGCATTTTAGTATCTTTTGATGGAAAATCTTGCGAAAGCACTAGAACAATAATGGTAGGTGAACATAGAGGGAAATGCTAGCAAAAAAGTAAACAAACCGCCAAGATAGATCCAAATCATACGTTATAAGCTGGTTCATGCATCATCTCTAACATTTGATCTACTACAATCAGGTGAGTTTGGGGTTGCAGGAGAACTAGAACTAGGGTCCATTCTCGAATATGGCAAATCAATAAAAAAAAAGAGCTCCGCGACGGGGAATTGAACCCCGGTCTACCACGCGACAAGCGGTAATTCTAGCCACTAAACTATCACGGAATTTGCTTCTCAAAAGGCGGAACTAAATTACATATCGTAGCATCCCAAAGCCACTATTTTTTTCTCTCCTACTTTCCATGAGTAGCAATATGCACATAATGTTATAGCTGCAAATGCTGGAAAGTATGCCGATAGCCAAATTTTGTTGGGGAAGTACAAAAGAAACAAGCATAGAAGTAGCTTTTGTAGAAGCCTCCAATATTTTTTTAATTCCACTTATTCCGTGGCTCGACCCGGGACCCTGGAGAGGCTTTTTCAGTTTGGACAAGAAGAAAGCCAAGCGCTACCTTTTTGTGATTTGGTTTGCTGTACAAAAAGAATTGGCCCATTAACACCGCACGGCTTGTGACATGTGTCAACTGGCGATGTTGAGACCTAGTAAGCAAAGCGTTGCTATTAGTTTTCCTTGTGTCTTCAAATTCCTTTCTGCACCTCAACGTTCTAGAAAACCCGTTCCCTCTAGAATCTCAATAGTCACCCTTAGAGATTTACATTGGGAAGTTCCCCCAACATTCCCCGGCCGCCTTAGAAGGCACCCCTGGGTTCGCTAGTGCGTCCGTGGGGGACACATATAATAAAACCTTAAAATCTAGGGTGAGCTTAGCACCACTGTGAAAACTCAAAGAGTTCGTATCTCCCAATAAGTGGAAAACCTCCCCCAGCTCCTAACCCCTTTCTTGAGCATGTTCTATTATGAACGGAAGACACATCTGTGTAACGGAACTGGGAAGGTAGTATTTATATATTGGCTGGATTTGGAAGGCATAGCCCCAGTAGCCTTCCGTGCATTTCATTGATAATTGAAACAACTGGTAACTTTGTAACCTGGCCAAAGTTTAGGAACTCAGACTTATGACACGCACCAAAGCTTCTTGCGCCTTCTTAGCTTCGCATTTAAGAATCTGCTTCTTCACAAGTTTTCGGCAGAATTATGTGCACCGGCAATAGTTTCAACTCAAAGAAACTTCCAATGATATCACTGAGCATTTCTTCAAACCATTCGCAACTGCACATAGCAGGGGAAGCTTTCGAACCGCCTCAATTAAAATTCCATGCATTGTTTGTGTCAGCAAAGTGCAGAAGTTTAGGCATTGGTGGAGGGAACCTGTTGATCCCATTACAGGAAACCAAGAAATCCGTTGCCACGTACTGAAATGACCAAATCCCAGGTATCTGTGGAATGTGGAATTATGTTTCACGCTCCGGATTTCCCGATGTGTACAACCTTCGGAACCCAATAGTTGTGGTTAGTAATTCGGTGAATACTTCTGCTTTCAGTCCCTGCAAAAAAATAACTCCATGTATCTTTGCTAAATTCTAGAATATTTGATGTCTGCCATCGAAATATTAGCTTTTAAACTTTCAGAAAATAAAGGGACCCTTGTGACTGCTGTTAAGAAGGTTGAAATGCAAGGCGATGCCGAACAGCAAAAGTAGGTTTCCTCCGAGACCCTGGTTTGGTTAAATCCGAGACGTAACCATAAACAGCAAATTCCTCAACAGGAAGTAGTCAATTGTTGCAGGGTTTGCCCTATAAGGGTTATGCAATTGGTTGGCGAACTCCCTCTCGGCATCCGTGGCCCACTTTCCGTCAGCGACGGACCTGCTTTTAAGTTTTTCCTTTCAGCTGCTTATCTTACAGTCGGATCCGTCTGTCCAAACCCTGATACGTAAGACAATTATTTTATCACCTTTGTCATCAACTTGGTGAGTGATTGCAGACGATAATAAAATCCCAAGCCTTGGGTAGCATATGAAGCACATGAATTAGTGCATGGATCACCTGAGTGGAGTATGATTATACGGCACCTAGTTGCCTCTGCTTAATCTTCACTTTTGTAACGATTTTTACACGTATACGACACAACCTCCGACAAGAATGTCTAGATTGGAAGGACGGCGGTCCAGATATTTGAAAGCGATTTTTTTTTTGTTTCGCTTTCTTGAGGTTCATTTTAGGCAAGACAAAGTGAGATGGCAAGAGCGAAGAAACAGTGTTGTAGCGCATGCCCTCTGTGACTATGATGTACGTACATAGGTATACGTCTCAAGTAGTTCAAGACCATGCATGTAACTTCCTCTAGACGCCGACCCTGTAGTGGGACCCTAATTCTACAGTATCGTTCAGATCAATTTCATATGCGACACAAGTGTAATACATTTTGACAGGAGACAGGATCTAGCGAGACACATGGAATTGACACATACACATTACAGGCTGCCTCGAGTATGCATCAGCTCAGCGTCTGCAGAGAATTGTGGAGAAGATAGCTGGGCATTTCAGGTCCTTCACTCCACACACACCACAAAACTGGACTTCAGCACAAGTGCTCTTACTTCTCCTCCATTTAGTCCCATTAGTTCAAGGAGGCATACTTTCTCAAATCTTCTGGAATAGCATCGTACAAACCCTTTTGCTTCAACCAAGTCTTGGAAAAGACTCTCTCTGCGTATTTGTGCGCGGAGTCAGCTAAGACAGTGACCACATTAGAGCCTTCTGGCAATTTTTCAGCAACCTTGACAGCAGCCACCACATTAAGAGCACCGGTACCTCCCAAATACAACCCTTCTTCATCCAAAAGTCTGTACAACATCTCGATCAGCTCTTCATCAGGGATTCTCAATGCGTAGTCAATGATGTCTAAGTCACCCTTTAAGTTATCGGTGACTCTACCTTGACCAATTCCTTCTGTGAAAGAGGACCCCACCTTTTCTAACTTTCCATCTGTTACGTAAGAGTAGAGGACCGATCCTGGTGGATCAGCAATCACAGCTTGGGTCTTTCCCCCAGAAATAGACTTTAAGTAGCGCGAAGTACCAGCAAAAGTTCCCCCAGTACCCGTGGAGCAAGTGAAGGCATCAACCTTACCGTTTAATTGAGCCCATATTTCAGGCCCAGTGGTCTCAATGTGTGCTTGTCTGTTGGCAATATTGTCAAATTGGTTGGTCCAGACGGCATTTTCCAACTTTTCAGCATGTCTCTTAGCCTGGTGGTTGTAGTTCTCTGGGTTTTCGTAGGCGACAGCGGGAACCGGGTGGACCTCGGCGCCCAACAATCTCAATGTGTCGATCTTGGATTGAGCCTGGGTGTTTGGCATGTATATGATACAATTGTAACCCTTAGCTCTGCATACATGGGCCAAACCAATCCCAGTGTTCCCAGCAGTCCCTTCAACCACAGTTCCACCAGGCATAAGAAGACCTTTCCTCTCAGCATCCTCAATAATGAACTGTGCCGCACGGTCCTTGATAGACCCACCAGGATTCATGAATTCGGCCTTCCCATAAATGTTCCTCTTGATTCGGTTGGAAATACGGGGAAGTCTGAGTAATGGAGTGTTTCCGATGGCTTGGGGAAATCCATCTTCGGAAACCAAAGGTATGAATGGAGGCTTGAACAGCGATTCCAACGATGACGCCGGAGCCTTGGTAATAGAGATGGCTCTTCTTGCAATTCGCAACATGGTGTTGAGTGAAATATTGATTCGATTCTATATCTACCCACGAAAGATGAAATGTCACGTGCGAGCAACTCACAGTGAGAAGCTCGTAGTGGTCCAATTACGAAGACGACCCATCCACGTGAAGCACTCCGCAAAGCGATTCCTGAGCAAAGAGCAACTTTTTAGTAGGAAGGTTTAATTCATTGGCAGTTTTGGGAGTGCATTGATGGGCCACCACTGCCTTACTGCTCAATGCAATGTACGTTAAAATGATACACGTGAATCAGCGACACGTGAGAACATCATGAACCCTGTGCGTCCGCATTTGCTATTTCAAAGGTAAAGGTTATCATCATTCAAGTCCCAAACAATCGTAAACTTCAAACCAACAACAAGTTGGCGGAGAATTTTATGCACAAAGACAAAGGAACTGGGTACCCGGGCAACTTCTTTTTTTTTTTTTTTAATGTAGAAATATATTTTTTCTTCCGTTGGGATTATGAGGCAATGCGAGATAATGAAAACAAAAGGACCGTCAGGAGTAGCCAGTGGGGGAGATTGAGCGAAGCCATGAGCAACAAGTCACGAAATGGGTTCTGGACCGACGAAAAATTCTCCGGAAATATGTGAACCAAGTTGTTTCTGCCCACCCCATTGGATAATTGGGTGTCCTTCTCTATCTTGACCCTTGCATATGCGCCTATTGGATTTTTTTTGTAACAGTAAACTCATAACTGGGGTGCACTACCTAACCACCTTTTCACCGAAAAATACCCAGTAGCAAAATGTAAAACAAGCGAACTAAGTTAGCAAACCAATATTCAAGTAATGAGTTGCTAAATGATCTGACTGTTTAAGGTTTGAACTCTAACTTCCAATTATAAAATTCAAGTTGACATAATTTCATGTCAATTATGCTGGAGACGGCAGGGATGATACGATATTGGTGGAGAGTATGGGCACACAACAGCAGAAACAAGTGGTTTCGAGCTCAAGTGATGGATTCTGGCCATTCTTTGTTTATACTTGAACTGGTCCAATTTTAGGATTGCTTGTAGGAGGCGGACTTTTAGAGAATTCACTGAGAGGGAGAAAACCATGGGTATTGGTCTATAGCAATGCAACTCGTATCTATTGCAATGAAAGCAGAAGGTATTAGCGTTCTTTGTTTCTTCTAGACATAGGATAAAAACTAAGCCTATTGTAATCACCCTTTTAGATTAATCTCCTTCGTTTTGTCTGTACAATAGATCCTCTGAGAACCCTGACCGACACAAAACGAAACAAACATCAGAGCTTAAACTGCTTACGTAAGCTAGTCATAAGTGCGAAAATTATAGTAATCTCCACTGGCCATAATTTTAATGATGGAGGGGGTGTATTCTCGGTCATTACGCAGTGGTACTCGCTGAACTTAAAAATTTCGGTGATTATGCAATAAATAGTGAGCGCGCGTTTCCGCTTCCCAACAAGCTTCTTCGTTACAGGGTGTTGCTAAAGGGGTGCTAACGGTCACTTATCGAAGCTAAAAACTTACAATGGAGAAAACAAGTAGTCAGGGATTCTTGAAATTAGGGGACACAGTACAGAGACACAATCACATGAACCTCTGGGGGGGGGGAATACTATTGTGTGCTACTGAATAGATTCATAACGCTTGTTTGCATACTGGCACTCCCATCATTTTAAAGTTTGTGCACATGAAAGTCTCTGGGTTGAGTACAAGTGCGTGACGCCATAAAAAAAACTCAATGCTGCGGAAATGAAACAGGAGTCAAATTTCCGACCCAAACTTAGTCTTGTACATGCTGTAACTCCAATCTTTGTTCGATAAAGGGAATCTTCGTAAAACTCTAAGTCTGTTCAAGGCTGACAACCGACATATGGATTGAGTGTTAACAAGGCGGGAGATGCAATTGACTGTTGAGACGGAGAGAGTAATGGGAGGGGACACACAGTAAGAGAAAATGTAACCTGCCCAAACAGAAAAAAAAAGTCTACTTCACGACATTAAGGCAGCAGGGCAAAAATTGGCACTTTCTTCCGATCCATGAACTTCTGATATCTATGTACGCCAAGTCGGTAAAAGGCAATTATCATTCGACTTACAAACAAAGCCTTGCTATATTTCCCCCGCCACCATCTCGCAAACAGCCCCTAGTTCCAGATGGATGCAGCCTTGTAGAGCGCCTCAGGCTTGTGCTGTCCAAAAGATATAAGTCTTAGATCTCTTTTTCCGTCCTCGGAAGGGAATCCGATAATTAATAGTGCGGCTATTTTTGCAGCTACGGTGACAATATTTTTAAACGTCTAGAAGGGGATACAGGTGAGAAGCGTGGGGGATATCACGATTTGAGAGACAATAGCACATACCAATATGATAGAGATGCTAAGAAAGCAAGTTAACCTGAAATTTAGTCAAGCATTATATCGTTCTCCAACCTAAAAAAAAAAATACAAAGAAGTGTAACGAAAGTAGGAGCACCGAACATATCTGGCAACAATTATCGGCAATTACGCCAGAGTGAACTAGAACAGCTTGCACGAGCAGCCAATTGGCTTACATGGCGACCGGTCCCTTCAAAAGTCACGTTTGCATCAAAAGGATTGACACGAAATGGAATTTAAGGTGATTGTCACAAGTTCGGGATTGACCCGTAAAATCTCCGTAGGGTAAAGAGAAAAAAAAAGACCTATAACCGGCAAGAACGAGCGCATTTCGGCGGGTTCGCCGAACAACTTAAAGTAGCGGTAGATGGAGGGCGATTAGAACGTGGCATCGTAGATTAGATTACTATCTCGCTTAGAGTTCAAACAGAACGTTGGAGAATGTTTAAAATTGAGTTTAGTCAGAGATACTTGAGCATTGAAGAAAAGTAGCTCACCTCTCTTCTGCTGCTCTCGTCAACGTGGATTGGCAACCATTTCTTTTTTATTTTCTAGCGGGTTAAGTTTAAATATTTTCTAGTGTTTTTGTACCTCCGCATATATATTTTTTAATACTCAAAACTTAAATATACATTTTGCAATATTTTATATGCCACTCTGCCAAAACAATATTTTAGCCCTTTTTCTATTATGAACCTCAAAAAATATTTCTCTGTGTCCTACTATCAAAAGGGAGCAGCAGGAAAGATTTATATAGCCTTCCAGATCCCATTTCTTTATCAAAAGATATAGCATAGACATGTTTCACACTAGTCCTTTAAGCAACACACCTTTACCGTCATTTAACGAATTGTTAACCAGCATACCGTTGCCACATGAATTCAAGAGTCATCTGCCACGAAAGAGTGGATCACTTCCCACTCCATTGAGTATGCCAACTCCTAACATGGCTATCCCATTGATGACTCCACAAAGCCCACCATACTTGGGTACCCCCCCAGCTCAGTTGGGGCCTATCGTTGCTCCAGCTGGTTCTGGAAATTATCAATATTACATGGGTAGTCACCACGAACCAAGGATGGCAACTCCTCCATATAGACCCGCACTGGCCAGCAGCGACGAATCAAGTCCAAAGGCTAGCGGCGTCGAAGACAATAAGAGAAAGCATGTTTGTAAGGTTTGCTCCAGGCAGTTTACAACCTCTGGCCACTTGGCTAGACACAATAGAATACATACTGGAGAAAGAAAACATGTGTGTCCATGGCCAACTTGTGAAGCTAGATTCGCCAGGCAGGATAACTGCATGCAGCATTACAAGACTCATACAAATGGAAAGAACAAGAGGGCGAAGATGGGATTCAAGAATCCAAAATATTAATAGATTTGGGAATGGCATGGACAATATTTTACTAAAATTGATTATAAGTAGTAACAACGCAATAAGCAAAATAGAAGAACTATGCATGTGTAGCATTACTATCTCGTCTATATTGTTGATCAAACCTATATGGTGATTGAATTCGCCGAATTTACGAAACCGTCACGGAACGACGGCGACAGGAGGGAAGAATTACCTTCCGGCAGGACAAGCGGATAAAGTTAACTGTATGGACTCCATTTGTCCCACTTTTGGAAAAGACATGGAAGCTGCACGTCCTCTCTAGTTCTGCTTCAGGAAGCCCTCCGCATTTCACACATTTTGGCCCAGCAGAGCGCTGCTCTTATCAACAGGGTCCGAGATTTAACAGTACATTGAGTGGTAAGCAACTCCCGCTTTTCTCCTAGCAGATCTAGCCTGATTAAACCATAAATGAACCCTTCGAAAGTGTGTGAACGCAGTTGGGTGGGCCCATCGACCACCCTTGACTGATCTCTCTGCACGTAAAACACATAGCCACCACGAAATCGCAGCCTCGTTGAAATGTGCAGCACCAAACTAAAATACAGATTCCCCCACCAACACCAGCCCCAATTCCCAAAAAGCCAGGCTCGATTAAGCCTAGCCCCTGTTACGGTACACCCAAAAAGTACACCCTATCTCCGAAAGTCATGCGTGGGTGGCTTCTCAAGGTACTTTCGTTAAACCAGAGAACGTTACCATTTTTTTCCCATGAATTTCTGACGGGTCTCATTATTTTTATTTCATATTCTAAGATACGCAACCGAGTTGTAAAAGTAACAAGAGGTGAATGGTTGCTATAAATGCTGTTACATTTGAACCGTGTGCTTGCAACATCTCTCTTACTCTTTCACTACACGAAATGCAAGAAAAAAAGTGGAATGGACTGTACATGCTTCATGGACACTTCATTCTGTAATCAGCGTTCTTTGTTCTTCAAGTTTCTGTGTACGTCCCTGCAATGCGGACAAATGTTTCAAGATGACTATATAGGACGCGTCCCTAGATGGATATATCGCAAACAAAGTCTTGCATACGGTAGTGTGAATTTTATAGGCAGGTTTTTTTTTTTGGCTGGCAGGCAGCACGAGGACATCTGTATCCTGCTTACACACAAACTGATAATCTTCCGATTTTCCGATCTTCTGCACCCAAAAGGCTTATTCAGACGATCATGTACTGATAGGTGAATGCCGCACCAAACCTCGTATCAACCGAGGCTCGTAGCCCCGTGAGTTCACGGCCCTCCCCTAGTCACATTTTTTTGATGGATACTTCAGCATATCGTATGCTCCGTAACGAAGGAGTAGCCAGTCTAATTGTGAAATTTCATTCTGTGGAGCGTCCACAGGGTTTGACGTTGGGAGTTGCCAAATTGAAATTGAAGTGAGCGGTTACTACCACTTGCCACCTTGTTGCAGTATTTTTGCTGAAATGTGTTCTGCATCCTCCAATTAAGGGCTACAGTCTCTAACTCTCCTCCACGCTGCCCACCCCCTCTTTGTTCTCATATACTCCACCTACCACTTCGTACCCAACATTCTTTATTTTCAATGCACTACAAACCGTTTACTACCCTGATATTAGTTTTATTATTCTCACTTCGGCCGATGTCCCTGACAACTGAGAGATCAATTTAGAGCCCTTATACGAGCCCTCCGTTTCTGATGACCAATAAAACATTTCTACATTTTAGCGACCCGCATAGTGGTATTCAGCGGATCTTATTGTCTAGAGTCAGCCCCCACCAGCGTGAAACTTCACACTAAAACTAACCATTGCTTTACCCTTAACTCCTTTTTAGACTTCCCCTAAAACCTAGTATGAGGTAATTATCTCAAACCCTCTGGGATTTGTACAAATTGACATGCATGCCGAATGCAGCATATCTATGAATCTAGCAACGAAACCAGGTGGGTGTGGAGGAGTCGGATGACGGACAAAAAGATCGGCAACATCCGAATGTACATGATTTTGTATTACTTTTATGCTTGATTCCGCCTTGTAAACCCTGGAGCGGATATCGGTGCGCATTGCAAGGGCCTTCCATATCCGTGGCCCCAAAAATAGATTGTGTAAGAATTATTAATATGATCTTGGGGCAGGATGACACTTTAATAATTACCAAAGTAAAAGCAGATAAACACAGCTCCCGTACAGCAAGTTTATCACCAAGTATGATGCAGGATAATTGAGAGTTTTAATTATATGGCTGTGACATGTCGGCCGCAGTCCCGCCAAATTCCCGCTGCAGAAATCGAAGCATTTGCTCCGTTCACCCATCCTTCTCGTCTCCAGTTGCAAGGCAAGCCAGAAGCACCCACAGCAACCTTAGTCATATACACTCGTATAGTAATTGGTCCCGTTCTTTTCTTTTCCCAAAATGTACTTCAATCCGTTTATAGAAACACCCTTTAACTTCAGACCCTGTTCTCCCGATTCGTCATCACCTCCATCTGTAAACTCCCATTGCTCAAAATCAATCTCCTCCGCGTTTCCTCTATACAAATTCACCATGGAATTTAAAACCTCGGTGTTAAGAAAGTGCACAATGCATCTTGCTATTCCCAAAGCAATCGTTCTGTTGAAGGTGCAAGCTTCAATCGTTTCCAGACTCTCGAAAAATACCTCCTCAACTTTATCCTGCTCTGCTTCGTCAAATTCTCCTTGGTCTGCAACTTGGATGTCGTAGCATCTGAATGGAATATCGTTAGGTAGGTCGTGCATGTTCCAAATAGCGTTTAACAATGGATAAGGTTCCAAACCCGTCACCAACATATCTTCGCCAATAATTCTTGTGTTTAAATAATATCCAATGGTGGAAAATACTATTGAGTTATTAAAATCCCTCCATTCTCCGTCTCCCACTTGACGATTATAATATTTATGGTACATGGAGTATTCATCAATGAACTTGAGGTAAACCTCACAATGTGCACATTTGCATCCATTCCAGAGCAAATGGTTCATTCTTGCTTCATATCTTGCTAGCGAGCAGAAGAAATTGGGGAGATAGACTTGCTCCACGTTAACTAGATGCGGCAAGATTTTGTTAAATAATTTGAGTCGACGGAGATAGTTTCCTTCCACTCCGTCCTTGAATTGTCCGTAGACTGGAAGCCAATGGCGGATTGAAAAGCTTTTTAATGTAGCCCCCTTGATAAAATTAAAGACCCCAATATCAAACGCTTCCATATCTTTATGACTCGAGGTTCCGGAATTTTGAACAACAGAGAGTTTGTTGATCTTGTCAATTGGAATGTGATGCAACCATTCAAGATCAGAATCGCCTAATTGGACCTCTAAATTCCTCAACTTGTTCCAGTTGATGCTCGATAAGAGTTCTTTGTTCCAATTGCTGTTTGTTGGATGGATAACGACACGGAATGTAGTTGCATTTACAGTCCTAAGCTGTCTTGCCAAAGACCAATACTTTTCAGGATCGGAAGGAAATATCAATGTTTCCACTTGCAGAAAATCATACTCCCGTATGTCTATAGCTTCTGGAATGCGGATATCCTTCAAGCCATGTCTGAGGCCGTTGGAATCATCAATGACAATGGGGTTCAAAGATTCCCCATATACGAGCAGCTTACGTAACGCCGCGCTACCAATGTAAACCTTAGAGCGCTTCAACAAGTCTACCAAGGGCTGTAAATCCTCCTTTTGAAGCTGGATTGACTGGAGCACTACCAATTCTTCGATGTAGTCCACCAATTTCGTATTGATGGTTATGGACTGAATCAATATCTTGATCTTTGCCTTAACCATGGCTGTTTGAGTATCGTCGGTATACACAACAATCTTTTCGCCAAACTTGTGCTGTAACCCCAGGATCGAGCTGTAAGTAGAATCAGTGTAATCGTACTTGGCCTCGCTTCTATGGCCAATTTCCGGATCGCCCCTCTGTTCAGGGGATTCTTCTTCCCAACGAGCGGATCTTAGCACTGGATCTTTCAGGACCAATAGCTTCTTGTAAAGTCTCTTTAAACATGGCTCATAAAAGTGGAAATTTGAGAGAGAGAGGTTAATCAAACTCTGCTGGTCTAGAAACGTCGTGAGGGACTCATATATAAGAGTTTGGGGAAGATTTGTGAGGGACATTAGTTAGGCGTGGGTTTTGAATGGGCAGATGGCTAGATTTGGCTGTAAAAACGAAATGTTGGGAAGCACGCGCACACGATCACATGACATGTACTGATGTTGAACAAGCTCCCCTTGCTCTGCTAGTCACAGGTAGGGCATAGTACTGGGAAATCGGCACACTGCTAGTCAATCACCAGTAATTTCCGACCACTACTCCAGTCGTCGCTACTCCAGGCAGGGAGCCAGGTCAACTCACGTGCCGGTACTTTAGCCGGACAAAGAAACAGCAATAAGTGTCGGGTTTCGATAAAAGCAACAAGCCTGAGAGGAATCAGCTTAAGCTTTCCTTAAAGCGTAAACAATACAAAAGTCAATACACCAGTTTCAGTTGCAAGAAGTCTTGACTTGAGGTGCACATTGAGCTTGGTTGGTTACGATTTTGACACAAAAAAAGCGATGCTCAAATCTACATGCCCTAGTTGCCAATAGGAGCAGTAGCCTCTCTGAAATATTTTTATACTTCTGTAAAACAGTATCTAAGAACGTGCATGCAAACCTTTACAAAAAAGGCCTATTGTTGACGTAATTATGCCATGATCAAGGACATACGGCAGGCTGTGTTCACGTGACTGCATACGAGTCAGCTTCAGCCATATCAAGGTAGAGCTTTGTAGGCGCCAACCTACGCCAGGACAAGTAAGAGCGAGATGACGAAAGAATTGGAGTTCTGCGGTCGTAGTTGCATTGGAGGTATGCCTTTCTAGCAGCTTTTATGCTATGCAACTTGTTGTTATCATTGATAGGGGAGCCAGTCACGGTAGTAAATGGTAGCAGAGCGATTGCGTGGTGCTTCGGGACCCTTTACTAAGGCATTGATAGTCGTGCGTATTTTTTACATGTGAGAAGAAAGGCTTCTAGTTGACTAGAGACCGACGAGAAGAATGCAAAACAAAGTCTAAAGATATGCAGTATAACCACAGAGTCGAAGGATAGAAAATAGGGTATTGAAAATAACGTGGGAAGCATGCGTTTTCAAGATGAACAAGATGAGAGTTTCTGTTGCGTTCAAGAATGAGGCCGGAAGCCGGAAAGTTTACGCGGACAACAAGCGCCTTGGTACAGGGTTTGTAAACCCCGACATATTACAATGGATGTTCATTCCTTAGGCAAGCTTATTGTTTGATTGTTGCAATTGTTGGTTTCAACGCACTGGTTACGAAACAAGATACATTCGTATTTTCAACAATAAATATTTGCAAAAAAGCCTACCGGTGCTACAATAAGTAGGGAGAACAGGGTCGGGGGGGAAGATACAAGACCAAGGCACTGAAGTAAGCAGAGAGTACAAAAGATAAGGGAGAGTTTGTCGATGCAGGGCGCCAATTCTTGTAAACAGTTGGCACTAGCTGTAAGTCAGGGCCTCTGCTTTGTGGTTGTACAGAGAATAAAAAAGACACGTACAGGGTAGGAAACAATAGGGGTATTTGTAAGTATGTTGCGATATTAAGATGGGGGAGGCTTAAAGATGAAGAAATGTTGGAGAAGGGGAGCGGGAGCGGCATGGAGAGATTTTTGAGGTGGTTGACCCTCTTGGACGTAAAAAATTGGATCTCGTCTAGTGCGCAGCAGCCTGGGGGGGGGGAACGGCACCAGATGCACGGAGGGAAGAAAATGCGACTGGAAGAATGGAGTTGATTGGCGTTGGTCAATGGGCTATCTTCTCCCGATTGCCAGATCGGAAACCCCCATCAGTATGTGAAACGGACTTCTTCAAAAACAGAGTGTCTCTGGTACCTACGGGTAGTATTGTGTTGGTGTTCGGTTATAATGTCCTATATTTTAAATAAGATATTCCGTGGCAGAGATACATGAATGGCTCTACTTCTATACGTCCAATTAGACATGTAAGAACTAATGGGGTATCAAGCCTGCCTCCGCTAGAAACGATATACAGCATGTTGGTATAAGTTTAGAGGTGGTGCATGTTTGAAGAGAAATGGGGAGCAGATGGAATGTTATTTTGCGGGTAACATTGATTGAGTTTCCTACATGCCTAAATTTCACGGAGCCCAATTTTTTTTTATGCAAAGCACACAAAATTATCATAGTAGCTGGTGGACGAGGATCAGCAAAAGAAGGAAAGATATAAAAAGGTTGATCTGCAAGTAAGATTATTAGAGGGGGCAGGAGGGAAAGAGGAGGTAGGTAGGTGAGGTGAGGATACAGATCGTGACCTTGGAGAGGGCTTATGAGGTGAGGGGCGGAAAAAGCAAGAAAAGCAAGCAACAGAAAAACCCGTGCTGCAATAGTAAAACAGGCGCACACTACCTGGAGACTGGCAAGAAATTATACGCCTGCTCCACACGAGACGTTGGCGGATATGCTCCACTGATATCAACGGTACGTCATCTGTGTGAGCACGTGCGCTGAAGACGGGGGAATCTAGCAAGAGGGTCGGAGGTGTTGGAGAGAGCGGTTTACACCCAACAATATCATTCACTTGCAGGAGGCCAGACGAGCGTTCTCACGCGTTTTAGACCATGCTCTACGTCACCCGCCTCATCTCGCTTACCGACAGCCATTGAGATGCGTTTTTGACACATGGAAAAAGGGATACGAACCTCTGGGCAGGAGGAGAGTGCCAAGTGCGAAAGCAATTGAGTTCGTAGCTCAGCCCTTAGATGAGCCTCCTGAGCGCTCGCACACCCCCTCCCTCTATACGAGCTTAATTTCTTTGGCTAACGGGAAGGGTGTGTTTGTTGCTGCTCGCTGTTTATTTTATGTGCCTCAAGTGGCTATACGTTACTCGCACCAACATTTTCGTTTCTGTCCCGAGCTTCCCGATGGGAGCACGATACGACGGGGAGGAATTGGAGGGCCAATTCAGCCTCACAGGCAGCCGGATTTACACCAGCACCCCAGTACACACCTCCTCTTGCCGTTGGCGAAGACGCCAAGTGCTCACCTTGTAATTGGTTCGGCTGGACCAGCGTTCCAGCGTCAGAGATCCGATGTCACTCATTATTCCTGCCGTGCGCTTTTTCGGTGTTTATTGTTTCTTTTTTTCTTTCTTTTTCGCCCAGAACAATCACCATAAATCCTTGTAGTTTCCTCTTTGGGGACGGACCAGGGCCGACAGCACGCTCGAAATCCGGCGTTATCAGAGGGTTTCATGTCCACTCCAGTCCAGATCGACCTATGCACTACACCAAACCTTCCGCAGAGCACCCACGCCAGTTTGCTGCCGCCATTATTTCATTTTTTCAGGGTCTCTGAAAAACCACTCATCAAAAAGGTTTACGTAACCGATGTTTTGTTTTTCTTATTTGGGAGGCAGAAACAATAAGGAAGTATAAATAGTTTGCTACAGCCTCAAAAATTGCTCTGTTTCAATAAAGTAAATTCGACATGTCAGAGACAGACGTTAACGCACAAGAGTCATACGATGGGGACTATGACAATGAAAACGACGTGAGAGAATTCACAGGTAAGGACGGGAGCGACTTGGAGAGACAAATTCATGACGTTGATGAATCTGTCCCTGAAGGAGGTAATGAAATGACTAGATATGAATCCCATGTGTCGTCTTCCCGTACCTTGTCCAGACGTTTGACTGGTGCGGACAAGATTTTGGAAGAGGCTGCCAAGAGCGACGAGCCCTTGCCTGTCATGGGGGGTGGCAGAGACTATCCTCCCGCATTGCCTGACAGAGAGCTCTACATGGTGCTGTTTGACGGGCTTGACGACCCAATCCACCCCCACAACTATGCCTTGTCCACCAAGTTGCTCTACTCCGGGTGTGCTGCCTTTTCGGCCTTGTGTTTGACCATTGGTTCCGCCATGTTTGCTCAGATTGACGACCAGTTGGTTGAGCACTTTCACATTTCCCAGGAAGTCACCATCTTGGGTACCTCGCTTTACGTTTTGGGTTTTGCTACCGGTCCTATCTTGTTTGGTCCGCTTTCTGAGTTGTTTGGCCGTAAGATTGTCTTGGTTCCCTCCATGTTTGGCTACACCTTGTTCTGTTTTGCCACTGGTACCGCCAAGGACGTGCAGACCATCATGTTGTGTAGATTCTTTTCTGGGTTTGTTGGTGCTGCCTGTTTGGTTGTGTCTCCTGCGCTCATGGCCGATTTGTTTTCTACAAAGGCCAGAGGTAAGGCCATTGCCATTTTCGCAATGGTGTTGTTTGGTGGACCTATGTTGGCCCCTATCTTTGGTGGTTTCATTGACAAGAATAAGCACATGAGCTGGAGATGGACAGCATACATCTGTGGTATCATGGGTGGTGTCTCTACCCTTCTCGATGCCCTTGTCTTGGACGAAACCCACCATCCTTTGGTGTTGGTCAGAAAGGCCGAACAGTTGCGTAGAAGAACCGGAAACTGGGGTATCTACGCTGCGCACGAAGAAGTGAACCTTTCGCTCAGCGAAATTGTCGAAAAGAATGCCACTAGACCTCTTGTCATGTTGGTCAAGGAACCTATTTTGTTTTTCATCACCCTTTACAACGCCTTTATTTACGGTATGTTGTACCTTTTCTTGACCGCCATTCCTTTGGTCTTTGGTGGGGAATACAGATTTATCCAAGGTGTCAGAGAATTGCCATACTTGTCCATGCTTATCGGTATCTTTGTCGGTGGTTTCGTCATCATCTACTTTGAAAAGACCTACGCCGCAGCCATGGATGCGAATGGTGGTAAGCCTGTTCCAGAACAAAGATTGCCTCCAATGATGATTGGTGGTTTCTTCTTTGCCATTGGTTTGTTCTGGTTGGGCTGGTCCGGTTCCTACCCACAACACGTCCATTGGATTGTCCCAACCATTGCCGCTTCCTTTGTTGGTTGTGGTTTGATTTTGATTTTCTTGCCATGTTTGAACTATATCATTGATTGTTACTTGGTTTTGGCTGCTTCCGCGTTGGCTGCAAACACCTTTTTGAGATCTCTTTTCGGTGCAGTCTTCCCGTTGTTTGCCAGACAAATGTTTGTGAACTTGAAGATCCAATGGGCCTCCACCTTGTTGGGTTGTTTGAGTGTCCTTATGATTCCTGTTCCTTTCTTGTTCTTCTACTACGGTAAGAGATTGAGATCAAGATCCAAGTTTGCATTTGTCTTATAGATGCTGCATGCCTCGGTGTGAACCAAATGTAAAGTATAGCTAATAATTAATATAGAAAGAGAAAGTTCTTTGTAATATGGGTGCAAGTAGCATCGAATTTATGCTTTGCTAGCGATACTTATGGTTTGCTAGTGGTACTAACTTATGCTTGCGCCGGCATCTTGTGCAAGAACCGGCGGTGAAACGCACTCTGAGTGACTTACGAGGTGCACTGCAAGTAGCTGGAGGAGGGGTGACCAGCAAGCATATAGCTCCGTAGGCAAAGGACCCTAAACCTGCAACGGTGCAGATGATAAGCGTTAACCTTACATCATCACCTTGGAGCTGCACCACGGGTCCGCACCGGGTGTACTCCGGTACCCTGCCAAGGCACGCGCACGCCTATCCCACATACAAGTAATTATTGCTATGCACCATCATATCCAAACGAAGTACGCTAGTTGAGATCACCATGCTGACATCAGATACACACACACACACACACTCACGTACACGCTTTATCGAGACGAGCACTCTCGTGGTGTTTTGGCTGCCTAGCAGCAGTCACTGGAAAGGTTACCATTTACGGGCTGCTACAGAGCACACCTTTCGACCACGTGAAGGGTACACTATGTACTACAGACGCTCTGATGTTTGCACCCAATAGCAAGCTAACTTGTATTATTGTTTTGCCAATAATGTGGATTTCTTTCCCGTATTGCAACTTGTTGTCTTGTGCAACCAAAATTGCAACAACTCGAATGGGTGAGATCGAGGCTCAAATTGAGGCACAGGTGGATCCAGGGGTTCACCTCCAAACCAAAGCACCCGCGGAGAACCTCGGAGATACAACCAGCACTTCAAGGGCCGTAGACGACGGCTTTTTGTTTTTGTTTGCAGTGCATGTTCCAAGCATTGAGTTTCGTTACACTAGCATCGGATAGAAAATTAGTTCGGGCACATGAGCAAGAGCGGAATGGAGTCGGTGTAACGCATCGGGAATAAGCAGAGAGCAACCAGAGGTGCAGGTGTCTGAGCTATGCGTAGAGGCAGCCAACTTTTGGGTGTGAACGGTACTTGAAAAACCAGTTAAAACCGATTACAACGCCGAGATTTTCTGCATGGCTAGCGATGCGGTCGAACCAAAACCAAAGCGTCTACAGTAGAACGTTGCAGGGGTGTAGAAGTGTCTCGGCTTTCTGCACCCGTAGTAGCCAGGGTTTTGGATGGATATGTGTCAGGTGGTTGATGTCAGGTGCAGCTAGGGCAGTGCATCGGCACCTTGTGCTAATCGCTGCTTGTCTCGCAGGTCTCACATAGGCATCAAAGCCGAGTGTGACCTATTGATGTCATAAATGTGTCGTATGGTTAAGAATCAACTTACTCGGTGATAAAATGTCCTTAAAATTGCCGTACAAGACACCGCCATCGGGGCTATCGAACATGCAGCGGTGCTAATACCGTGCAACCAACACCCAGACCTCACAGGACCCTCTCTGGCTACTGCTCAAAGTCATTCTTACAGATTGCAGCACCCACTCACCAGCTCGTGCCGCTCAACCAAACAGATAACGGTGCGCGCACTTTTCTTTTTCTGGACCTTGTAAAGATGTATCTCATCGTCTCTACCCTGGGGCCCGAAGACCCGTGCCGCAATAGTGGAGATGGTGGCAGCCAGCCTTGATGGCATACCGGACACAGAGGGCATTGGTGGGGCGCAGTAGACGACGCAGGCACTGGCCCAGACAATACGTGCGGTCTCTAGGCAGCATGTATTGTCACCACGCAACCCAACTATTTGTCCGCTGGGGGCTCGGCGTCCCACGTCTTCGTACCACAATAACTTACATGTAGGTATCCTTTCCTCTCCCTGATACATGGACTCACTTCCGTCTTGGATAGTCACGGTTGTTTCTACTGTGGTTCTTGCGGTTGCAGTGTTGATGGTAAACACATTGTTCACCAGAGGTTTGCACGATGCCGGCGGCCTCGCTCGTGCCTCGCACAGCACCTCTATGAAAAATTCACCCAACAAACATTCACCTGCCATGGCAATTTCCAGATCCAAACCTTACAAACAGATGATTCCATCTGTCTTTAGATTCTGGCAATCTGCACCTGCCATTAGAAGCTATTCTTCTACCGCGAACCCCCCAATCCCGCCGGAAAAGGAGTCGTTGTTCAACCCACGTTTGAGAACCATCTTTCAACAACTCGATGCTATCGCTCCACGATTCGTGCTTCAAAAGGGCGACATCCAAATCTTGACGTCTCCCTCAGATTTCTACTCAACACTCAAGTCCAAAATACTTAGTGCCAAGCGTCGTGTGTTTTTAAGTTCGCTTTACATAGGTAAGTCGGAAGCGGACTTGGTGGATACACTTCACCAAGCTTTGGTCACCAACCAAAACCTATCTGTATCGATTTTGACCGATGTGTTGAGAGGTACCAGAGAAGCCCCAGAGCCTTGCTCTGCTTCCCTCTTGATCCCCTTGGTTGAAAAGTTTGGGCCAAGAGTAGATATCAGAATGTACCACACTCCGCACTTGTCGGGACTCAGCAAGGCCGTCACACCTAAAAGATTGAACGAAACATATGGACTTCAGCACATGAAGTTGTACGGGTTTGACGACGAGATAATATTGTCAGGTGCAAACTTGTCCCAGGACTACTTCACCGACAGACAAGACAGATATTACATCTTCAAGAGTGCGGCCCTCACAGAGTACTACTGGACGATCCAAAAGGCAATCCAGCTGCTTTCGTATAAGGTGATGCTTTCCAAGAGAGAGGCAGGGTTCAGGTTGTCGTGGCCAACCAGCAATAAGTCGAGTGAACCCCACATGAACGTCGAGAGATTCATTAGCGATTCGTCCTACTTGTTGGACCCAATCATGAAGCAACAGGCATTGTCGAACTTTGAGCAAAGGGACGACCAAAACGAGTTTGACACCATAGTGTACCCTGTATCGCAGTTCACTCCGTTGTTTCCTGCTGACCAAGACACATCCACAGAAAAGCCTGCTGTCTTGAGATTGTTGCTGTACTTGGATTCGCCCAAGATCAAGTGGTGGTTCACCGCTGGCTATTTCAACATGCTCCCTGAAATCGAAAACCGTCTTGTCAACAGCAAGGCTCATGGTTCAGTAATCACCGCGCTGCCTAAGGCAAACTCCTTCTATCTCTCGTCGGGAATCAGCTACTATCTCCCCCAGGCATATCTCTTGATGGCAAAAAAATTCTTGCAGCAAGTGCACAGCGCCGGCAAGTCCGCCATGATCAAGGTCTACGAGTGGCTGAACGGTGTGGTAAACACCGCTGGAGGATGGTCGTACCACGCCAAGGGGTTGTGGATTACTGCACCGGACGAAGTAAACCCAAGCATCACCATGATTGGCTCCTCCAACTACACAAAGAGAGCCTACTCTTTGGATTTAGAAAGTAACGCCATTATTATCACTAAAGATGAAGAATTAAAACTGCAAATGGGTAATGAGATTAAAAACTTGATGACTCATGCTAAGAAGTTGGAGTTGCTGGACTTCGATGGTGAGGAAAGACAGATTCTGGGCGGTGTCAAGATGGCTGTAAAATTATTAGGTGGAAGGTTGTAGGGAAGCATCACTGCCCAGAAAATCACTGCCATTTCATCATCACACACTGTACCAGCATATTATGCATCTTGTCCTGATGGACTTGTAAAATATTATATAAAAAAGTTCAAGTATCGTAGATTGCTGGAACCATAAATAGACTGTAAATGTATTATTCCCGCCAACATGTAGGTGATGATAGATTTCCGAAACCATAGATAGATTTTGAGAGAATCCGCCAGACAGCTCTTGCTAATATCGAGTGCAGAGCATTTGTGCCTGACTAAAGACTTTGTCCCCAGTTTCAAACCATTTCTCCATAACGCAACAAGGTTTCTGTAGTCTCTTTTGCATCATGCCCTTCAGCACCCAGACCAGCCAGATCCCTTATATTATCGTCTCTACCATCGTGGATTCCGTCAATTGGCCTAATATACTTTTGGAGTTGTAGTATAGTAAGGCAAGCCCCCCAACCGACAAGCTCACACAAAGAAACCTCATTAACTGGATGTTTCCACCAGTGCAAACTTGAGTTCACAAACTTCCCCAATGCCATTGAAATCAAGCCCAGCCACTGCAAAATGTACCATTTCCTCTGATATGGGCCATTAAACTGCCCGATCTCGTTCACCAGGCACTGCGGGAGTAGCGCCACAGTCTTGCTGTACTGTCCCAACAACCAAAGGTAACCACAGACGTCTAGCAAATTGAAAGAGCCAACAAAGTCGTAGACCCAAGCACTTCGAATTAGCCAAAAGAATGCAGCATACATGCACAGCAAGGTTCCGATCAATGTTCCGCTCACTCCTTGATTCTCGAAGTAGGTGGATCTGTATATGTACAATTGGATCATCCACCCTCCGGTAAGTAGTGTCAAGATGAAGTCTGCACCGACCTCAAAGTAGTCAATTTCAGCTGTTGCATGTAGTGGATACCTTTTGGAGTATTGGTGCCTAACTATGGTTGTAGTGCTTAGCAATGCATATATTAAGTTGAATAGGTATGCGTTGAAGTATAGGATGGTGGAATCAACAGATAGACGGGACACTGACCGTCGTTTACGGTTCAATCTGATCTGCTTAAACACAGCTACTCCAACGAGCACATTGCCTATAAGATAAAGATATGGTGCCATTTGGTTTGTTTTCATTGCTTAACTGTCAAAAAAAAAAGCGGTAGGCACCACAATGGCGGATGTGCATCACACTAAAATAATAACAGAGAAGGACGGAGAGACAGAGGGGAATACAAGTTTTGAATCCGGAATCATGCGGCGGCCTCAATTGGTGCTTCTCCGAGACGATATCTTCAATTCTGGCCAGCTGACGGAGCGTTTTGCAACTTCCTTTTTATGCAATTGGGTGGTCTCAGGAGCAGAAAAATGCAAAGAAAAGTACTTCTTGAGAATGATTGGGGAGATGCAAAACCATTGGTTTCTATCCGAAAGGCATTCCTTTCATTTTCATGTATATCGGTTGGGTGCAAAATTATTAACCCACTTTGCGCTGTCGGGAATCATTGCTCCCAGCAGCTGCCAGACAAGTACTTAAGGACTTAAGGACGCTCTTAAAAGGTAATATTCTTTGTCAAATTAACAGCTTCAGACCTATACACAGGGTATATCTGGAAATGTTGCCTGGGTCAACGGGAAGGAGTTGGTCCAAGGGTGCTCACGTGAGAAAAGCGGTGAAGCTGGTGAATATCACGAGGCGTTGCACGTGCACGCAGTTCATCCAAACGCGAAATATCTCAATCACACATCACAAGCAGCTGGTATTGAAGATGACGGAGATCGACAGCAACTGGGACATGGTTATCACGTCCCTCCAGGACATTTGTAACGCCAACGAGTCGCTTTCGTTTGATAACAACTACAAACAATATATTGGTGGTCTTCCGAGCGACGAGGAGGAGCTCCTGCGTATAAAGGAAGACGTTGGAGACCACAAGTCCAACATTGGCACTGCGTTGAGGTTGATTGAAACGTCGCAGCAGAACCTCAAGCTGATAATTGAGAGCTTAAAGGTGGAGGACGTTGCGGAAGAGGAGGAAGTTGTTCCCACCAGGCTGGCCACGCGTGGAGGAAAAGTTGGAGGTAAAGGTGGTAAAGGAGGGAAGGGTGGAAAAGGTGGTAAAGGAGGAAAGATGGGTGGGAAAATTGGTAGCAGCGTGAAGAATGCACAGGTAAAGAAGAACAAGGTTGGAAGACTGATATACACTTCCAAGTACAACCCTCTGGAACCGATTGTTTTTGGGTCGGAGGTTGCATACAAATTGAAGAACAGGCACTTAGAAGAGTGGATTCAGTGTGAGGTCATGAAGGTGATTGGAGACGGTACCAAGTTTGAGATCAGAGACCCCGAACCCGACGAAAACAACAATCCAGGACAAGTATTCAAGGCCAACTACAAGGAAGTATTGCTCATTCCGCCTGTGAGCGAGGTGAAAGACTTGGTCAATTATCACTATGGTGCCAAAGTTTTGGCCAAGTACCCGGAAACCACAACCTTTTATCCTGCGATTGTGGTTGGTAATAGAAAGGATGGGACTGTAAGGTTAAAATTCGATGGAGAGGAGGAGGTTAACAAAGAGACTGAGGTTGAGCGCAGATTAGTATTGCCCTTCCCAGAGAAGTGAGCGCAGCTGGGAGGTGATCTCATGAAGTTGAGCAGCTGCTTAAGCTTGAAGTAAGCTGCTCTTGTTTACGAGTTGGTTCCACTACCGAACCACACTGAGTTTATTTTTTTGGATCTAATCACAGGCATGTGAAGGATACACTTTGAAACACATCTTCTCCACAGGCATGAGCGTCAACTGAAGGAAGCACACTATTAGGGGAATAGTACACGAATGCGAGGTCGAATAATATCATATTGCATGGTTTCCAACAAGATTCTCTCGTAGAGGGTTACTCCTCATTGGCTCGGAGATAAATTTTGCGAGCTTAAGCCAACTGTGGGGCCAGTGTGAACACTACGGAACCACAAGAACACCCTTTGGCTATCCTGTATACCAAAGGGAAAACGAGTTAACTGCCAATCCAGATCGAGATAGACATGGATGGTGGTTATGTATAATACAACTTTTTATATAAAGGGACAATCGGATCACTGGATGTAGCGAAGGATCTAATTATATGCGGCTTGATTGACGGAATATATTCCGAAAAAGCGCCAAGTAAATTGCGAGAGACAGACAGCATGCACACGCAATCGTGGTATAGACCACTAGCCACTTCGTAGCAGATCCGAGCCAAGTAACGTAGCCATCCACAGCGGTCGATCGCGGGGGCTCTGAAGTGTATAATTGAAGGCACGATTTGCGTTGCGCTCGCTGCTCCCCTTCGCTCTCACCAGTCGTGCCCTCACAAATCCCGACAAATAAAAGTTTTCATTAGCCAACCAATTGCCACAACAACAATGGATGGTATGGACATTGACGACTATTCTAGAGTATGTTTTACAGCTGCGTTGATACAGCGGTAGAAATTGTTCCCGAATTCCCCATTTGATTGGGGTTTCGTGGACGAATTGACGTTGTGCCTTGGAGAACGAAGAATATGCGTTCGTCGAGAAACGACCTCATCCGCCGCCGTAATGATCACCCAGTAAACTAACCCCATATAGGATCGTTCTCGTTCTCCTGTGAGAGAGAGATCCCGCTCCCCAGCCAGGGATGAAAAGTACTCTAGAAGGGACTACGGGTACAGTCGTGAAGGCAGCAGAAGAGACTACGAGAGCGGAAGCGGCAGAGGCAGAAGAGGAGGAGCACAAGGCTCTCGCAACTACCGCGACAACGGTAGAAGCAGTAGAGACTTTGAGTCTAAAAGAGAATACAAGGAGGCCGGAGATCCAGATGACTTGTACCGTGCAAAGACCGAGAGAAACTACGATAACTCCATTTTCATTGGTAATATTCCATTCGAATGCACTCCCTCCGACGTGCAAGAAATCTTCAAGGGTGACTTCAAAATTATTAGAGCAGACATTGTAACCAATAGAGGACGTTCTCGTGGGATGGCCACTGTCGAGTTTGGCAGCAAGGACGATGTGCGCCAGGCTATCACCAAGTTTGACCATTCCTTGTTCCGCGGTAGAGAAATATTCGTGAGACAAGACTACCCACCCCCAGAAAAGAAGCAGGCCCAGGCAAGCAGAAGAGAACAGCCTGCCCGTGACTCGTATAGGTCTGACAGAGATTCATACAGAAGAGACGATTATAGAAGACAAGACAGATCCACAGCTTCCTCCTCGCAAGGTGCCCAAGGTGCCCAAGGCGGTGCCAGTGGTGCAGGCGCTGATGGGTTCGAGGTTTTTGTCGGAAACTTGCCATTTTCCATCAATTGGCAAGCATTAAAGGATTTGATGAGAAAAGCCGGGGAGGTCTCCAGAGCAGACGTTAGATTAGACAATTGGGGCAAGTCCAGAGGGTTTGGGACCGTTGTGTTTCTGAATGAAGAGGACGCTACCCGTGCGGTTGAAATGTTCCAAGGCTATGAAATCGAAGGCCGTAAGTTGGACACTCGTCCTGGCCGTGGTGCTGCCCAAAACAATAGAAACTCCTACAATGGAAGAAGAGACAGAGATTCATACGACAGTGGTTCCTCCCGCGGACATGTCCAAAAGAACACCCCATTCACAGACGGTGTTGCTGGTGGTGGTGAGAGATCAGACACCATTTTCGTGACGAACTTACCGTTCGTCACCAGTAATGACGATTTGTACGAATTGTTTGAAACCGTTGGAAGAACCACCAACGCAGAAATACAGTACAACGAACAAGGCAAACCTACTGGGTCTGCTGTTGTTCAGTTTGAATTGGCCGAGTTGGCTGATGCTGCCATCCAAAACTTGGACAATTACCTCTACGGGGGTAGAAACTTGAAGATTACGTACGCTCAAAAGGCACATATTGACACAGTAGTTGGGCCTGTTGCTGAACCTGCTGATGCCGCTGCACCTGCCGAGTCTACTGCTGAAGGTGTTGCTGAGGAGGCTATCGAGGTTGATCAAGAATAGGTTAGTTACCATGTAAAATAATAAAAATAAGGCATATCAGAAAGGTATTATGGTGTAGGACCTGTGAGTGATTGTTTACAGGTAGGCTGGATGGCTGCAAATCCGGACTTGGCTTAGAAGTGAACATAGAGCTCAGACAAGCAAGCAAATTGAGTTTGAAAACGGTAGTATGGGAAAACTAGGTACTCTAAGGCTAAGAGGGCACATTTAATGGACTGCAGGTGAGTAGGTATGCTCCTTGTACTAGATCTTGCATTGATGCGCAGCGCAAGTTCTCCGGAACATGCATCGAATTTGCAGCCACTTAAAATCCATACTTCACGTCCCCAATCCTAGTAACCCCGGGTAGAACTAGAATACAGAATCACAACCCCGGATGTCCTATGAGACACGCAGGCTCAATCTGGAAAACTGCAATATCTGATGTTTTGTGCAACAACACCAACACGCCCATCTCAAATTCGGTACAATATTATATTAAATGCATTTAAATCCAAGTCACTGTTAGGAAGAACTCTAAATTCTCAGGTTGCCTTGGGTTTTGGCATTGTGACTGCAACGTCATTATGGAAATGAACAACAGTGGCAGACAAAGGGCATCAATATACGCAAAGCTCAAATCGGGAAATAAATACCCAAAACAGGAAGCATATGAAAACCGGCAAAGTGGAATGGAAGCACAACCCATTTCTCGGACTTCCAAGAGAAGTACTGCCTCGGAGCACCCCAAGTTCGCTATGGGGGCGGCGGATATAAGCGTCTGTTTGGATTCGGAGATTCACGTGGTCCGAAAAATCAAAACCATTACGAATCCTTAACCTTTCGTGGAATGCTAGATATCAACCTTAACCACATTGGAGGAGCCATTGTTGTGATCGGTTTGATCACAGTGCTTCTCTATGTGTTTCGAAACAAGTTAATTGGTGTTGTTGACCAATACAGAACCAGAATGCGTTTCCAGAACGAGTGGTTCCGTTTACCTCACGATGGCGACGACGGGTTTGAGCGTGATCTCGAAAGAGGGTTCAACAGCGACAATTTCAGCATCGCAAGCAACATTTCCGGAGGCGACGACCGTGCTGGGTTACTGGTGGAAGCAAAGAACGAGATTGAAAAGATAATGAAGAGAGAAGGTCTCAGTTTCGATGACGCCAGATTAAAGTATTTGAGGGATAAAATGGATAGGAACGGTATCGATGATACTGGGTTACCCCGTGACCCCAAATTGGTAACCTTGAGGTGAACAGAGATACTTTATACCTCACTTGCAAGGAAGATAAGATACTTCATACCTGACTTGCAAGGAAAGATACCTCCAACCTTTGGTCAATAGGCTCCAGAGACATTGCATTTAGCACACTACAAAGAAGATAACGAGAGAAATGACAGGCTAGGCACAAATGATACTGGGGAAAACGTCAGCAAAAGAGCCAATGTGCCACAACAGAAGTGATGTGCTACACGAATGCATCGACCGACAAGCATTGACTGTATTTACACCTGCATCAACCCATGTACTATGAAATTTATCGAAATATTGTATCCGTCGGCTGAAGACTTGATAGGAACATATAATGAATGTATGAAAGGATGAAATTTGGGCCGTAGTGTAGTAGAAATCATTTTAACAAGTAGCTTCGCAAGTGCAACTCTTGGAGTGTTATGGCTGCACAAGCATATTCCGAGAACAAAAAGTCTGCACAAGTCACGGCAAACCAGTAGCTATTTGCACGTACACCCCACAACTCACAACTCACAACTCACACTTTTGTTTACTTTCACAATGTCATATGTTGCAGATGCCTGTATATCCGTCGCTTAAACTCGTGGTCAGCGTCTGACTCTTTGAAGATGCTGCGTTCACGTAGTGCATGGCATATGGCAGCCAGATTACAACTTATACCCCATATTTCTGCTGTCACTAGTATGGCCATTGAAAGTGACAGCCCAAACAATAGCCTAGCTATGGTTCCAGCTGTTCTGCCTTGCTAGCACACTCCAAAACGGTGGAGTGTTCTGCGTTGCTAAGTGGTCGCAAGCAGGTAGAAGCACGTTACAGACCCACAAACCACCGAAAACACAATTATAGATGTAACAATAACAGAATCTAATTAATTACAACAAACTAGCGGCCCACTACTCACCGTAGCAAATCCTCTTTGTAAGGTGAGAGCAAGGAAGGTATTCATTGTAGAAGCACTTTGTGCCTATTGTAGATTTGCAGCCAACAAGGAGTGAGCTGATTAAGAAACCAAGGTAACAAGATGTCAAGAAATAGATACCTTCATCATCCACTTAGAGAGTGACGCCTGGCAGTAACACGAATGCTGCTTGAGCAGAAGCCAGTTGTTGCGCAGAAGCCTCTCACAAAGCACTGGTGGTCGCGTCTTTGTGGATCGCGACCACAAGATCGAGCTGCTGGAGAGTGCACCAGCTGAGCAGCACGCAGAGTAAGGAGTCGTCCTGACACCGTAGACGCACGCCATTCTTCCTCCTTACCCATGAATCGCATTGCTGCTGTCCTACCCTTTATGTGTTGTCAAGGCGAGTCCCCTGGAACAATGGTAAACAAAGATCATTGATTGCAGCCAGCAGAAATGAGCGAGGGCACTGGGAGATAAAACCAAGCACCAACGCACATCAAAAAGATTTCACACCCAAGAAAAGCAACCACACCTGCTTAGACGCTTGCCAGCCTATATATGAAACTAGATCCAGCTAATTTTCGGTCAATTTCACTCCCATTCCTTCTCTCAAACCGTCTCGCTAACGCTCACACTTTGTTTCCTGCAACCATCCTAATCCGGTAATACCAAAATATTTACATCTTCACATTCCATCCTCCCATATATATTAGCAAATCCCATACAAAGTTCTTCCTCATCATGAGTATCTACCACCGATACGCTTCTCGGGAGCACGACGAAGCATTTTTCAAGGATACAGCCACGTCGTCAGACGTTTCGATCTACCCTCTTCTTGCGCAGCACAAACTCGATGATTCGATCCAAGATTTCGATCTCCAGTCATGGAAACAGTTCCTCAAAAAGTCCACCATTTTCAAAGGGGATGATCCCAAATGCTTTGGGCCCTTTTTAATCATTGTCCAGCAAGAGGGCCAAACGTCCACCAGGTCAGTCACCAGATTCGGGGTCACCAGTTACCAGGACTTGATTGTGGATGAATCGTCTAGGTTCTGGCCTGCCGTCGAGAACTTGTCCAAGGAGCACAAGCAACTGAAAATTCACAGGGCATTAGCCATCACCATACTCAAGAACTACAGCCGTATGTTCCCAGGGGGCATCCAGAACTGGGATGAGACCGATGCTGGGGAGTTGGCATCGTCCATGAAAGAAGTTGGCTTGTCGTCGATATACGACTTGTTTGATTCCGGGTTGATCCAGTCACATAAAATCAAATCGTTGGTGTTGGACACCCTCTACGACTCGTCGTCCATCGAAGAGAACAACAAGTTGGTGTATTTATTGGGTGAGCAGCAAGACCAGTTGTTTGACCCGTTGCTCGAATACTCGCCAGAGTCCATGAAAATCACATACAACGTTCCCACCAAGTGGGAGCCACCCGCCCAGCATAAAAACGAGTCCATTGATTCAATCATCAAGGAAATACTCAAAGTACAGACTAACTACACCATGGGGTTGGTGAATCTCCTCCAAAACTTGATCATCCCATTGAGAATCCACATCTTGTCTTCCAAGATCAACAGCGGCATTGCGAAGGTCAACTTGGTGTTTCCACCCACAATCGATGAAATCACAAGAATCAACTGTATCTTCCACGAGGCGTTGAACAGAGCAAACAATTACGGTTACATTGAGGTATTCAATGTTTTTGGGACCATCATTCCGTACTTTTACAAAGCGTTCACGCGTCACGAAGCAAACCTTAAAAACTTTACACACAGACTCCGCAAGTTCGACCAGAGGAACGCAAAGATCTTTGCCAACAAGGAGATCAACAAGTCCAACTACAGCTTGCGTGAGATCGACTCCCTTATCTCAGGCAGTTTGTTGGAGCTTCCAAAGTTGAAGCTTATTCTCACTCGACTTTACGAATCTTTGGATGTACCAGACTGCGAATTCAACGAAATCACAAAGTACTACCAGTCCACGATATCTGTCATTGATGCGTTTGGGAAAATCGAAAGAAAGGACTTACCCCACAGAGTGTTTACGCCATCTGGGAAAATCCTTGCTGAACTTGCCACAGGCTGGCCTGCGGAACTTCAACACAACTGGCTCACCAGAAAGGTGGTAGGGATCTTTGAATTGAACCCCTTGAACCAGAACACCATTGACGTCCTTATCGTATTTTCTGACTACATATTGATCATGTCCATTGACGACAAAGCTTACTACAAGCAACAGGATCTTAAGACGATCTCTGTGTCGGATATGTTGATGCACTCGCTCATCAACGAGAAGCCGTTGCCGAACTTTGACGTTTTCCCTCAGATGACAGTGAACTCTTGGTGCCCGATCAATGACTTGGTTACCACTGTGTACACTGGAAGAGACCAAGACTACCTCAGGTTGATCAATGTCAACGGAGAAATGAAGAACTACCAGGTGTTGGGAGATGCAAACCCTAACAAGATTGTAGAGCTAGTCACCAAATCCAAGGTTTTGAACAAGCTGCTGCCATTCCACTTGTTTAAAGGGTCGAGCCCCAGCTTGGATCTCTATCTGACTGCACACCAATTCAATTCGTACGACAAGGAACAGAGCAAGTCTCCGTTTATCTTATTGTTGAACACCGCAATTGGAGACCGCAGCACCTACTTCAAGAACCGTCCACACTTGCACTTAGTCATTGAAGCCAGCTTTGTCAAGGAAGACATCAAATTGAGAGCATACACTAGGTACAAGGATTTGAAGAAGGAAGTGGTGAGTCCTAAGAACTTCCAGGCTGCGGTGAGAGACGTCGTCATCGAGTCCTGCAAGCTTATGTTCAGGTCCAACAGCATCAGGGAGGTTCTAGGCGAGGGCTACCAGCGCGAATTGGAGGATATCTTTGGCGATGGCCAGCACTCAGACCTTCAACTGCAGTCTTCTTTGTCGCGGAAAGAGCCTCGTACCGAGAAAGCAGCAACCCGCCAGCCGCGCGCACAAACTACAGACTTGCCAATGGCTGCGAAAAGCGCGCCGCAACAAGCGTTAAAAGCAGCCACGCAAACTCCAAGACCGCTGATGCAAAAAGCTGCACCGCCTGTGGTTGCAAAGCCTCAAGAACCAACTCTCAGAAAGAAGTCTTCGTTTATTCACAAGTTATTCAAGGGATTCAAAAAGAGACCAGAGACTGGTGCCAGTACTGCCCCAGTTGCCAGCGAGCAACCACCAAGGGCAGTTAGTGCACCATTGCAGCAAACCGTCAATGCAACTTCAGACCCACACGTCCTTGCTCCACCTAAGTTGCGTGGAAGACCCTCTACCACAGTTACTCCGTCAACCAGAACGCCATCGTCCACGAGAATTCCTTCTGGAGGGTCAAGAAAGGCATCTGCCAGCAAAAACTCGCTTGATCCATCGTACGAAAGAAAAATCTCTAACACCACCATTCCTCGCGGCAGAACCACTGAATTTGACAGCTTTATCAACCCTGTCCCAGCCCTCAAGCAAGTGTGGATTCCAAACAAGCAACCATTGGACTCTCCACCTTCTGTTCCTACATGTATTCCGAGCGAGCCTATTCGCGATCAAACGCAAGAGGAAGTATTGGTACATGACTTCAAGGACATTGACGAGTCAAGTCACATGGACACTACTGTGGTGATACTGCCTGCATCCAATGTCGGTGCCGCTGTCCAAGCACAGTCAACCCCACAAATGGAAAGAGAGATCAGTGATGGTACTATCAGCCATGTTGATCTGGGCCACCCTATTGAAATCGGCACAGCAGTGGCTGTTTCGGTCAAGTCCAGAAAGAGCAGCGGTGCCACACTCAAGTCGAAGGAGTCGAGCAGTCCGCCTCTGGACCAATTCTCGGACATTAGGATCACCAGCGTCAACTCCACGATCATCTCCAGCACCACTCCAGCCCACAAAACACACAAAAGACAACCCACCAACAACTCGTTGCCTCCTGTTCCTCCTATTGACTTGAACCGCCTTCCAGTGAAGGAATTCTACGAAGATGGTGAGAGCAACTGGATAGCAATCAGCAGAGACAATCTGTCGCTTTGTGCCGACATCCATCAGTTGAAGGCTGAGGATGCTCAGGCGAGTGAAGCTGCCGACAAGAGAGTCAGTTCTGGCTCAGGCAGCAGATCAATCAGAACCTTATCTAGTGGTAAGAACAGTGTCAGTTCCAGACAGTCTTCCAGCAAGATGCATAGAATCAACACTTCTTCCACTTCTGCCACATCCACCGGTGAAGACGACACCAGTGGCGACCTCAGCAAGACATTCAATGTCAATCCTTTGGTTGAAGGCGTGGTTACCAACTTTGACCACAAGGGTAGGTTTGTAGCAGGCCAAAGCAGACAGTCCTCGGGTGTGTCTGAGATCCAGAGAGAAGGATCCGAGGGTAAGGGCTACAGAAGAAGCTCCGCAGAAAGCTCTACCTTTAGAAGAACCTCTGGTGAAAGCAGGAGATCTGCAGAAGGGTCGTCCAGAAGGGCATCCAACTCGCTGCAATTCTACTTGGGCCACGAGTTGCTGACCTTCGAGGTCCCATCCAACTACTTTTCACTGATCAGAGAGAAGGAAGTTCTGATACAGTCTCTTTCCTCTGCCCAGGTGATTGAAGAGTTCAAGAACAACATCCAATTCGATAGTCCAGGCACCGAGTCATGCTCGCACTTGGACTTTGATGTTAGCAGTGTCGAAGGGGTGGAGTTGAGCCAAGAATTGTCTTCTTCCGAGGCGTCTGAGATTGAAGAGCTCCAACCCCAAAGAAGACAAAGGACCAGTGTTTTGACCATGACCAGCTCCGAGGAGGAGTTCTTCTCGCCTGACGAATTTGAGTTCCAGAACGGCGCTAACAACTGGGTTGTGCTGAACTCTCCACAATCGTCGCTTTCCAGTGAAGCAACCATCATTGACGACAGAGCAGACACCACTACGGAGTTGAAGAAGGGCGAATCGGATGTCGAGCTCCTGATTCAGCTTGAGGACCCTTATGCAGTGACTGCCGCCCACAAGCTGAACTTTGACGAGCCAACAAGATCCCTCAAAACAAGCGGGTTCCACGTTCTGGAGATGGATTCTCCAACTCTCCCCTTAAGAATCACCACCAGGACAACCACTCCACTGACCTTTGCAAACAAACAGGCTACCATCGTCTCCACCGGCACCTTCAAGCGCTCGCACATCAAAAAATCAAGCACAGACAAGAACCTTTTCTCCAGCTTGACAAGATCTACAACAGAAAAAGAGTTGATGATTCCAAGAGACAGCTCGATTGCTTACTTATCGGACGTCTTGAACGGGGATATGGACTTTAACGCATAAGTTTAATGTGGCATGTATTATATAGAATTAATGTATAGAGAATAATGTGAATATACAAAGGTGTAATTAGAATGGGGTGGTATGTGGCAATAACATTAATCACAGCAGCATTAACAATAATTAATATCGGAATTAACAACAACATCACAGAAATAACAACATTTGCAATTGAATCAGCAATACATTTGAAATCAGTCGGACTACTTACACAATGGAAGTAATTGTATCTTTAATAAATATATACATTGATAAAAGTAGGGCAATTGCTCGGTTGGCAATGCATGGCCCAGTATCGTCATTAGTTCGTTAGCTTGAGCACACTTGGACAATTACTTGGAAAGAATCTTCTTGACGGCGGTGGCGATAGCATCACCAACTTCCTGAGTGGAGCTAGACCCACGCAAATCGGCAGTTCTGACGCCAGCATCCAAAACTTCACCAACAGCCTTTTCCAAAGCTTCAGCTTCCTTCAAACAGTCCAAAGACAATCTCAACATCATAGCAACAGACAAGATGGTGGCGATTGGGTTGACCTTGTTTTCTGGCAAATCCGGTGCGGAGCCGTGACAAGGCTCATACAAACCAAATGCCTTGTTGGTGTCTGGCAAGGAGGCGAGCGAGGCCAGTGGCAAAAGACCAAGGGACCCTGGAATGACCGAGGCCTCGTCTGAGATGATGTCACCAAACATGTTGGAGGTGATAATGATACCGTTCAAGTGAGAAGGACTCTTGACCAAGATCATGGCAGCAGAGTCAATCAACTGATGTTGGACCTTCAATTGTGGGAATTCGGTGGAAATAACGTGATCCACCGTCTTTCTCCACAATCTGGAAGAGGCCAAGACGTTGGCCTTGTCCAAGGACCAGATTGGCAATGGAGGGTTGTGTTGCAAGGCCATGAAAGCAGCCATTCTGGTGATTCTCGTGACTTCAGCAACAGTGTATTTTTCAGTGTCCCAGGCACTTTCTCCATCAGCAGATTCTTCTTGTTCTTGTCTTTCACCAAAGTAGATACCCCCAACCAATTCACGGACAACAGTGAAGTTGGTACCCTTGACGATTTCAGACTTTAATGGAGACAACTCCAACAAGGTGTCGCTGACAAAGTTGCAAGGTCTCAAGTTGGCGTACAAGTTCAATTCCTTTCTAATCTTAAGCAAACCTTGTTCTGGTCTGACAGCACCAGTACCCCACTTAGGGCCACCAACAGCACCGAGCAAAACTGCGTCAGATTGCTTGGCTGCTTCCAAGGTGGCGTCTGGCAATGGCACACCGGTAGCGTCGATGGCAGCACCTCCAATCAAATGGTGCTTGAATTCAAACTTGACGTCAGATGCACTTTCAATGGCCTTCAATACCTTGATGGCTTCGTTACAGACTTCGGAACCGACGTGGTCACCTGGTAAGATGGTAATAGTTTTAGTGGACATGTTTTGATGAGGTTTTGAAAAGTTGGGGATTGGAAATTTATATATGGCAATTTTTTTTCAGCGAGCCGGTGCGGGCCGGCAACGGAGCACTGCAACGGCTGCGTAAGCGGAGAATCCAAGCAGGAAAGCAACCGGCAACTAGCGGTCGACTGTGGGGGCCCAAACAGCCCAATTATCATTCGGGCATTGGCTCGACAGCTCTGTGGAGTTTGATAGTTTAGGGATTTACAGGTTGCCTGAGGGCTGAGGCTGCAAGTGTGTTCTGAGAGGGACGTTTGACGTGCTGGAGCAAACGGACCAGCTGTGAAGTGGTCCAACCACCAGCACTAAGCAAAGGCAAGGATTCGTTGCCAGACACATGTAAGGACACCCATATGTCCATGACCAACACCGGTATTTCGGATTAGAATATTATTACTCATTGCTCGCTTTGAGTCACAACACCGGTACGCTGTGCGGTGCGGAGCGAAGGTTGTCCTACCAAAGAGAACACTCAGCACCATATTCTTCGTATACTTGCTTTGTAATGTGCCTAACACTCTGAAACTCCATACATTGAGTCATTTAAAATTCTTACTATACACAAGAAACATACCTAATGTCCACTCCATTCAATGGAATTCAAGTCAATACCCTCTTGGACCATTTCCCACAATGGAGACAAGTTTCTCAAGAAGGTGACTCTTTCATTGATGGCCTTGATAACAAAGTCAACCTCATCTTCAGTGGTGAATCTTCCAATACCGAATCTAATCGAAGAATGGGCCAAAGCATCGTCGGCACCCAAAGCATGCAAGACATATGATGGTTCTAAGGATGCACTAGTACAGGCAGAACCAGACGAAAGTGCAATGTCCTTCAAAGCCATCAACAAGGATTCACCTTCAATGTAGGCAAAGGAGATGTTGACACATCCAGCGAACTGACTGTTTGGATCAGCAGAACCGTTGAACTGAGTGGAAGGAATAGTCAACAAGCCGTTCTTCAACTTTTGCGAGAGTCTGTGGATGTGCTTGGTGTCAAAGTCAGCTTCTTCCTTCATTAATCTGGCGGCTTCCCCGAACCCGGCAACCAAAGGAGGAGCCAAGGTACCGGATCTCAAACCTCTTTCTTGACCACCACCGGTGATAATAGGATCCAATCTCACTCTTGGACGTCTTCTAATGTAAATAGCACCAATACCCATAGGACCGTAGATCTTGTGAGAAGAAATAGACAAAAGGTCAATATTCATCTCGTTCACATCAATAGGAATCTTACCATAGGCTTGTGCAGCGTCGGTGTGGAAGAAGATCTTGTTTTCTCTACAGATTTGACCAATTTCCTTCAAAGGTTGGATCACACCAATCTCATTATTGACGGCCATGACACTGACCAAACACGTATCCTTACGGATAGCCTTGCGCAAGTCGTCCAAGTTGACTAAACCTTCGGAATTCACAGGCAAATACGTCACGTCGAATCCTTCATCTTGCAAGTGTCTTGCGGAATCCAAAACACACTTGTGCTCAGTTTGCAAGGTGATGATGTGCTTCTTGGTCTTCTTGTAGAAACGTGGGACACCTTTGATGGCCATGTTGTTGGATTCAGTGGCCCCAGACGTGAAAATGATCTCCTTTGGGTCTGCATTGATCACGGCGGCAACGTGTGCTCTAGCCTTTTCAACTTCGGCGTCTGTCTCCCATCCATACTTGTGCGTGGATGAGTGTGGGTTACCATACATCCCGGTGAAAAACTGCAACATCTTGTCTAAAACACGAGGATCGGTAGGGGTAGTGGCCTGAACATCTAAGTAGATTGGTCTTTGTCCAAATTGGGTCTCTTCAAGGGTGGCATTTTTCAATGATACTGAAGACCCCTCTGGTGGGGACACAATGGTTGGAGTTGGGGCAATGGTGGATAATCCTCTCAAGGCACGTACTCCATTATAACCGGATGTAATCAACGCAGCCTTAGTACTTCTCCTGGTTGCTATCTTCAACTGTTGAAACATGTTTAGTGAAGAGTGATTAATAAGTCTTTTTTTTTTTTGTCTAGAATTGTTGCCGTCCTGTAGTGAGAAAGGGAGTACGGGAAAAAGGGAGACCAACACCCAATAAAGTGCAAAAGAAACTACATTGAGAACCCTGGAAACAGCAGAAAACCATCTTTTACAACTCCTTGTTGACAACTTACTCATGTTTTGATTGCTGTCTTGAGTATAAGGTTGGCGGTTCCCCGGTGCCTGGAGATCCACAGGGAGCGAGCTTTGGCAGCTGACGGAAAAGATAAAACGGGACGGAGTCTGGGCTCGTAGAAACGGTCAGGAAACGGAAAATCTTCTTGACTCGGAGCAACGGCGGGGAAAATGACCCTTTTTCAGTGACCGTTGACTCTGATTTTAGCTGCTGATTTGTTCCTGGTCCGGACTGCGCTACTGCTTGCAGTGTTGCAAAATTGTTATCTGTCTATTGTCTATTACTATCTACAATGTACTACCGTGGATAATTCTATCTGCTGCTCCAACATGTGTACCGATTGATTATCACGATAGAAGTTTAATCATAGGTGTGGCGTATGGGCTGGGGCTCCAACGGTCAGATGAATAGCTAGACGCTTGTCAAGTTCCGCAGGCAATCTAGCAAAGGTCACAGCATTTGGGTACACACACACAACGCACACACACAGCCTAGCTCATGCACTCGTCAACTCCCCGTAATTACTCCAACTTATTCTGCTTTGACTTCAAATTAGTAGCCACCAACTCATAACAGCCTAAAAAGATAGCACCCCCGGCACTGATCCACATTGTTCTTGGACCTATTCCGCTGAAGAAAGTCTTGAAACCTTCCTCCTTCCATATGTTGCTAACCAAGGGCACCACGCCAATTCTCTGCTTGTTAAGCATAATTCTGGTTTTGATGACATCCAATGGAGTAGTGGCAGCAGCAGCAATCCCACCCGCAACGGACCCGCACACGGCACCCTTCAACAAGGAGAGATCTGCGCCGGTCTCTTCGGCCCACTTCTTCTTGAAGTACTCGTAGAGTGGAAATTGAATCATGGTGAATGGTATTTCCCTCAAAATCGTGGTGTTCCATCCTCTATAAAGCCCTCTCAACGTTCCTTCTCCACTTTTGTTTTTGATCAAATACAAAAAGTTTGACCAGGAGCTGGATTTCCCGTCAATACCTGGTACACCAGTCTGGGTTCTTTGCTTGATCACCTCTGCAGGCACTCTGACCAAACATGCCGCTATTTCACCGCATGAGGCCGAAATCATGTGGCTCTGGGCCGGAGTGCTCGTGAGATCCTTGGTGTATTCCTTCATCAGGTCGTATGTCACAAAAAAGAGCGAGGCCAGTGGAGCCAGTGCAACCACACATGAGCCCAATCCCTTGTATATACCGCTCCATCCTCCGTTCTTGAAGAAACCTCCTTTGGCTTGAAGTCGAGTTTTCAATGTGTCTATCGGAAAGAATACTAAATCAGTGGCAGTACCTGCACAACCACCACTCTAATTTTGGTTAATATCAGTCATACAGGGTAACAGCGTCCGAGTGGGCACTATTTGTGAACACTACTTACGATCAATGAGACCACAAACGATTGGTTGTCCATGGCTGTTGCTGGATAGTCTCTCTGATTTTTCAGCTCTATGTATCGGAGATTTTCGCATACCCGAGACACGGCAGCGAAGTCACGTGGAATCACAGACCTGAACACCAACTTACCCACGGGCTCCAACTAGAACCTTGCTCTACGTCTTGAGGTTCGTGCTTCGACGAAGAAGAGAGAGGTGAGACTTATGGGTGGCTGGGTGTATTGTGTGTTACGCTCGGCCAGCGTTGACTCAACATCTACCAGATGACTCAGTCGCGACTCAAGTGTGACTCAAGAATAGCCTCCACCGTTATAACAGTGTAGGAGATACAGATGCAATACAAGATTAAACTATGGTGGCCAACATTTCTATATACTTTGTTGAGCCTAAATAATGCATCTAACGTCAGAGACTAGCAGTGACCAAGCAATGTACAAGCCGTGACCAGTAGTGACCACACAGTGTGTACTGTGCACACTTCAACCATTAGCTCGAAACCTACCTTCCCGTTACCACAAACTTGCCCTTACCTAAGCTCTTTTTCTTTCCATGCTTCAAGATGATAGAGTCGACTGTCTTTCCCTTAGGAACAAAATCATTGATAAACGGTATAAAGTCTTGGTACACCCACTGCTTGTTCAACAGCAACAATTGATTGAATCTTAAACTCAAATTCGTCAGGAGTGATGCAGGATTCAAGTACTGAATCTGAGTATCCGTTGGTGTAAAGTAGTACCCTCTGAGGTTGGCGATATCGAGTGATACATTGTAGAACTGGGGAAGTGACTGTTTCCAGTACAATAGGAAGTCTTTCTGGTTCAAAGGGGTTGACCCATTAGCTATGAGTTGCTGAACTCCAAACCACACAGCAACTTTAGGATGATCTACTTCAAATTGCAGGTCTTCTCGTTGACTGCAAAACTTGTGCACGACGGTATTGGCGACCGAGCGAGTGAACACCGGGTTCTCGTCAATCACCAACTTTGAGATCTGATCTACTGCAAACACGTCTATTTTGTTGGCAAGGAGCACCATAATGACGATGGAAAGGCATTCTGTGACGAAAGCTTCTGTCAATACGTGCACTTTGCCGTTGACTTCGCATCCACACTTCTCATAGAGCTGACTGTAAAACTCACCCTTTGAAATCGGAGAATTGTCAATCAACTCTTGTATAGTCATGTAAATGACATCGCTAGAATTGTTAAAAAGTGTATCACCATTGAAACGTGGTAATCTGTCCAAGTTTAACGACCCACCGGACTCTGTCAACTCGTACTCATAGTGATTTTGCAGGAAACCCAACAATTTGGACGATTGCTGGCTGTCATCTGAACCTTCGTTAAAACTATAGTTCAAGTCGGATCTGATATTGGAGTTACTGAGGATCATCATCGTGCTCAGCTTATTCATTTGTCTAAGCTTCCAAGTTCTGTCGGAGGTACAAAGCACCAAGCTGGAGTTTTCTTCCTCATGATCTAAAGGAGATGACTTAATAACAAGTTCACTATGGGGATCGTTCTTAATAGACTCAAGCACACCCGGCGGAAGCTGAAGAAGTTTGTAGGTGTGTGACAGATCGGTGTTGAGCTGCTTGTAGATGGAGTATGAAGGCATATGTTGATGGTGAATTCGCGATCACGTGAACAAGTGCATTTTGATGTGGGGCTCTGTGCAGGTCAGACTAGCAGACGTACGCTTACCAAGTACGAAGAACCACACCCTAAAGAAGGTAGGAGGGCACACAGATGAAAAGGATCACATAAGCAAACCCAGAGTCTCAACCAGTTTCAGAGCTAAGTATTGCTCACAGACGCAAACACCGACTATCAACAAAAACCAGTTGCAATACTTTTCACGCAAACTACAGTCATACAGATTCCTTCATTCTATTAATATTCAAGTTCCAATGGATCTAACTGATTGGAAATCTCATTGTCATATTTAAGAACCGCCGCACAGGCGGCCGTAACGCCCTTTTTCCACCCTAATTTTGTTGCTCGATAACGGCATCGATATCTTCAACTTCCTTAATCTTGAAGTCCTTGCTCAAACTGATGGATTGCTTGTTTTCTTCAGCGTAAAGCAACTTGGCCAATTTAGCTTGAGGGTTCCAGCCGTTGATAGGAGCATTCAACTTGAAAGGCAACAACCAGGAGGTGATGGCGACAAAGTTGTCTGAGAGGGAGACCAACTCGTGGATCAAATCTTCTATACAGATCATTCCCAAGTCATCACCAAACTTGTCTTCAACCAACTGGTTAGTGTCCAACTGGATGGAGTTATCGATTTCTGCGGACTCCACCACATCTTGATCTTGACCAGCCTTTGGATCTCTTATACGGGCTCTCTTTTGGAATAATTTACGGACCGATGCCAATGAAGGTTTTCCAACGATGATATAAGGTGCAATGATATTCAACAAGTTGATGGTGTTGGTGGTGCCCTTGATGAACACACCAGTATCTGCTTTAGTTAGCTTTAAGACACTCAAGATTTGTTGAGCTTGTTGAGGGATTCTCAAACCTTTCTTGTAGTTTGGAATTCTAATGACGAACAACAACTTTGGTTCAACCTCCTTTTGTTGTGAAATGCTCTGTTCTTTTTGCTTGGAAAGAATGTTGTTGATTCTCTTCGTTTCCAATTCATTAGCTTTATGGTTTCTAACCAACACTTCGGCTCTGATGAATTTGGTTTGATGTGCAAACTTCTTCTCTTTGGCGGCCTTGACAGCCTTCTCCTTGACTTCCTGTTGCTTCTTCAACCTCTTTCTGTCATTGTCCTTTCTCTTTCTCAAGAGAACCTCTGGGTTTGAGTTTACCACGGCCATTAGATGAGATGAGCTTTTTTTTATTGAAAGATTGAAGATGAGGAATGCGCAAAAAAAAAAAATTAGACAGAGAAATGTCGCAGACAACAGCATCGAAGGCCAGGCCGGAATGTCGACACGCAATGAGGGGACACGGCGAGAGAAATGTCGCGTGCCCACCGCAATGAGATCTGGGATATTTTTGGGAAAATGGGTGATTGGGACAACCCAGATGATAAGGGTTTATCGCCCCCACTCTGCTTCCCCTCGGGAAGTGGTGATGTCAAGACGTCAGTTTTCGCCAGAGGGAGGTCAGCAGGGTCCTGAAGATGGACCAGCCATGCGAGCCTAACTCGTATTGTAAACAATCTTTCTCGCAACCCCCATTTAGGGTTCCGTTGGAGACGAGCCCTTCCGAAAAGGGCATCGTCATCGATCTGACAATTTGTCTGTGCTGCCGGCGGTGTTCGCCAGAACCTGCCTCCCCCATACACCAAAGAATATGGCTTACGCCTACCCTCACCTCATTCCACTTTGAAATTCTTGTCCCCCTCCACCTACACACTTGATCCTTTTCCCACTTTCACCAACTTTAAATGAATCTCACCTATTTTTAGAATGACCTAGATAAGAAATACTCCGTATATATGGCATACGCATTTGCTTTTCGGTTCTCTTTCGTGTATTCCTCGTCATTTTCTCATGTACTCGCATTGCGCTTACGTTCTCTACGTGCCTTCTTTTAACCTTTGTTCCATTACATTTCTTTTCCTCCTTACAACTCTTGCCCTTCCTCTCAACGCATCATTCATTAGGGCTCTCACAAAAAAACACCAAAATCAACATATGTGTAACATTCAGCCAAGTCAACTTGATAGGCACCCATCACGTGAAGGGCGCCCATCTCTGCTCCCTCCCCCCGTCATCCTTAAACTTCTATCATTCTTTGTGCTTTTCAAAAATTTAATATTAACCTTTTTACTACTTCTGAATATACATATTTATATTACCAGATTAAAAAGGAGTAAATAAACTTTTTACTTGCATCATTAAATATCCTGAATTGATCAACACATTTAAAGGAGATTGCACTCGAGACTACTGCTCGAAACTAAATAGACCAACTCTAGCACAATCTCGTTAACACGTTTCTAGCACCGATCTCTACTGCCAGGGTGCTTTTGAAAAATCACAGAGCGTGGAATTGATCTGATTTTTACGCCTACTGCAAGTAAATTAAAAAAAGATCTTGTTAGGCAAGTACAAGCATAAGTACATTTGAAGGGAACGTTTAATATAAATAACGCGTTTAAGGAGGATTAAACTAATAGCCAGAGGATCAACAATCATTACCAAGCAAGTTTCTAAAGGGGTCCCACTTTTTTTGCAAGCTAACTTTACTTATGAGAGGCAGAGGTTACTAATGGATCACAACCAGAATCAAAAGATAGATGATCCGTATCTTTTACAAGGGAAGCCCGGGGAGCAGTACATAAAATCTGAGGGTGACCAAGCATACAAGTTGTCCATGTTTCCAGATCAGTCTCAGCAAGGGCCCTACCAGTATCCCAATTACGACTATCAGGGGGATCAGGCTCAGGACGTGAACCGCCAACATCAGGCTCCCCATCCTCAAGGTTTAGAATTATCCGAACGGGATCTCCAGAGGCAGAACTACATGGACTACCAGTATATGCTGGGCTCTCCGCAAGTTGCTCCACCTTTGCAATCACAGCCACAGCCCTCCCTTTCCAGCGCACAACAACACACTCAGCACACCCACCCCCCTCAACTGCACCAGCAACAACCCTTGACGCAACAAGAGGCAGGCGCTTCGGCTTCCCACCCGCTCCTCCAGCAGCCCATACCTTCCTCCTCTTCTGCGTCTGTGCCCCTGCAACACTCGTTCTACCCTATATATGCACCAGGCATGGCCATTGAATCTTCTTCTTCTTCGAGCATTTCCCACAACCAGCCACACGAGTCCATCCTATATCCCCCTACAAAGAGAAAAAGAGCACGCAAGGCGGATCACGCACTCCCCGGAGAAGATGGCGATACGGAGTTGAAATTGTTGGCCTTCAAAACCTCAGGTGTCCCCTTGGCCGAACTAGCAGCCAAAATAAAAATATTGGAAAACGACGAGGCCGCTGAGTCCATGGAATCCCCAGACATTGGTGAGTCCTTCAAGCTGAAAGAAAATAGAGAAAGACAGCGCCAATTATTCGGTATGGTTTGGTTACTAAATTCGTGCGAATCGAGCCCCACCGCAGTCGTACCAAGAAATCGTATATATGCCAGGTATGTCCAGGTTTGCGCCGACAATAGTTTAACTCCTTTACTGCCAGCTAGTTTTGGTAAATTAGTGAAAATTTTATTTCCTGGCTTGACTACTAGAAGATTAGGCATGAGAGGTCAATCAAAATATCACTACTGCGGAATCAAACTTATCGGTGACCAAACAATGCAAGAACAACAGCAACAGCAACAACAACAGCAACAACAACACCAGCAACAACAACTGGAACGACAACAGCATCACCACCATCACCAACAGCAAATTCTTCAGCAACGAGTCAGTGTCGGGGGTACAAACCAGTTGTCAAGCCAACAGGTGCAGTCTCCAATTTCATCTACAAACTCATCGGTCAGCTATGAAGATTCTCCAATTAGCACATCTCAAATGCATACACCGTCCTACACGCCGATCAACTCGCCGGCCATAGCAAGCTCCACGGACATTGCAGACCAGCTCCCGCTGGTTTCGCACTTGAGTTATGTTCCTGGACTTTTGGACCTATTGAATACGAACCAGTCAAATTCAAACCCAAACATCCCCATCCAGCTCCCTTCCATATACCCATACCTTCCAAAGGACACCGATTACGATATAGCGGACACCTTGTACTCGCTCTACAAGGTGCACATCAACTCGATCTTTGAATCGTTGAGGTATATGCAGCTAAAAAAGTTGTTTTGCAGCTTTAATAATTTTAACAGCACACTAACAGCCCCAGTTTTCAAACTATACACCAGCGAAGGGATAGCAGAGTGGGTGAAGCAATGTGATTTGCTCATGTACAAAAGAATGATTCGAATGTTGAGCAGATTACAGTTGCAGTTTGTTGTGCCACAGGAGGTGATACAACAACTCAAGCAAATTTCCTTAGGATACGTTCAAACCTTGTCCAACAACTTAATTAACAACAAAGTGGGCAACAGCTTTATAATAATGAAATTAAAGCTAGCCAAAAACTTTACAAACCTTTTGAACAGGTTGATCAAGATTATCGAGACCGGGCAATCAGCGGCACGAATTTTAACAGATACTAACGAAAAACAAACCATGATTCAAGATTGGTCCAAGTTGGATCTTCAGGAGATCATCCAGAGAGAAATCCCATGTTCCGAACCTAATCTTGAAATTTTATTTAGCATTTTAAAAGTTGATTTATTAAATCTATTAAATCATGAAGCATCAATGGAAAACATTGGCAAGTACATTTCTGAGATACCCGGGAAATTTCTTAATATCAATCCTCGATTATTCATTTTACTAACAAGCAATTTATTGACCACATGTTTGCGAGAGATAAGTCTTACTAGTGGGCAAGGGTTTGGAGCTTGGTGGTGTGTGAGATGTTGGATAGACGAATTTTTATTGTGGACCTTTGAATTGGGTGGTTTGTTACTGCTGGATTTGAATGTGCAACACCACACAAAGGTCGACCCACCGTCTCCCTCAAATAATCAGGATAAATCGTTTACATCCAACACATCCTTGCCGGTGGACTTGTTGGATGGTTCCTATGGGTTTGACTAACCGTAATTAGTAATTATATAGCATAATAAAATAGACTTCTCTTTTTTGCAGCTTTGCAACTTAATACCGAATTGGGAAATTAATTTTTCGAGGCGTCGCTAGTATTGTTCGTAACGGTGATTGTAATCACGTGAGGATCTTCGCTGGCGTCTCGTCGCAGTACCGCGTACGCCCTCGCTACCAATGGCTCCTTCTCCAGAATTAACCGCTGGGGGTACATCTTTTCCAACAATGACCCATTCCGGCAATTGTTATGGTGCCAAAGAATTATCGTTCACCATGTGTGCATTAAAAGAAACTCCCTGAGGTCTCCAACAATGCTCCCCCTGCTCGTTTTGGGGGTAATGAGTGGAATGTTCTATTTTTACAGCAATATAAGCTTCCCCCTCCCTTGAATCAAGAACACCAAAGACCTCCCTCTCGCCAAAGAAAAAGATTGGTGACCACGGGGACTCCTTATCTGAAATACTATGTCCCCGCACAGAATCCTCTAGTTTGCCGATTGAGAGCCACGGAGTGATGTGATCTTTGAAAAACCTTATTCTACGTCTTCGGCATAATTCACCTGTATAAGAAGGTTTTGAAGGTCGTAATTTGGCGAGGCGTATCAAAGCTTCACGGAATTCTTTGTCTATCCACGCCCGCATAGTTCCCTTGGATCCCAACAAATGCAACCTATCCCTTTAGCCTATCTCCAAAACAAGCTGAATCTCCCCCCTCAATTCCAGATCTTGCCTAGTTCTTGTTTCAAGCTATTGTTAGTGTAGACGGAGTGGGATTCGTACGAAATCCATAGGATACAAGTTGCTTTAACGATGTACTGCCGACAGTACCAACAAGGAACGCATTGATGGCACCATGGTTGCGAAATCAAAATGTAATTGCCATTCTCAATTCTGACGTCTTACCCATTATCCACCACAGTTCCCAAAGTCAAAGATTTGTCCTAAATAAGCATTCGTATTTCATGTACTACGAAACAGTCACCATTGATTGTAGGTTTGGGGCATTGAAGTACAGAAACAAAGACGTGGAGACACAAATGGTGTTGGAGGAACTCGATTACATTGATTTACCCTTGTGGCATATTCAGGAACAATAGCCTTACATTCTTATGACCGCAACTGTATTATTCTATAAAAAGCAGGGGAACAAAACAATAGCTCCAGGTCACATGGATCGAAAGCGCAGCAGGACAGCATATTGTTTGCATTGGTAGAGACTCAAGGCAGCAAGAGAAGCAGCCGAAGTCTTTAGATTATGTAATACCTAACAAATTTGGATTGATCCTGCGTATGCGCATTCGCAAAGAAAACCAGACCAATTGAATTATCACCGGAAATGTATCTTCACACATCGTTAAGCGCCACACACACAGCTCCCTTGTGATGTCCATTATACTGCCTAACAGTTTCACTATTGGACAAGTCCCAAAGTCTAACGTAATGATCAGAACAGGCAGTAACCAAGTACGCACTGTCTGCGCTAAAGGCACAGTCCCAGACCCACCGTTGGTGGCCTTGTAAAGTAGTTTCCAAGTGGAAGTTTTGCTCTGTCGACCAGATACGAGCTGTGTGGTCTGCCGAACAAGTAGCAAAGTGCTTCATGTCTGTCAGCAACAACACCCTTGTGATGTACTTCATGTGAGATCTAAATTTTGTAACTGGAGTGAGAGAGGTGATGTCCCTGTTGTTCTGCATTTTCCAGACATAACAGTTTCCTTTGTTGTTCCCAGCAACAAGCATGGAGCCATCCAGGGCCACCAGCAAAGAATTGATTGGAACGTCGTCTTCTGGAATCAAGTGGTGTGTGCATTGGTTTTCGCCCAAGTCCCAAATCCGGATATTTCCATCTTGGTCACAACTTATTAACTCACCTTGGTTAGGGTGTATCACCACTTCATTCACTGGGCAAAAATGCTTGTAATTACGTTGCACCAGCGGAGCACGAACGTCCCACACCTTCACCATTCCATCTTCCAGTGACGTTACCATCCACTTGTTCTCGATTTGAAATGCTAATGAGGTGACGTTGTTGGTGTGACCTTCAAAGGTCATGACTGGATTGTTGTTTCCGTTGTTACTTCCGCTGGAAACTCCATTCCCATTGGTTCCTGTATTGGAGCTGCTCACAGCACCATTGTTGGTGGCGGATGCCGCTGATGAATTGTTGCCTGAACTGCCTGTTTGGCGTATATCGTAAAGTCTGACGTATAGATTGCCTGCTGCCGCAAGAAACCGCTTATCGCTGGTGATTTCAAGACGGTTGACTTGGGAATCGGTATGTTGGATGGTTCTGGAACATACCCCAGTCAAGGCATCCCAGAATCTGATGGTATGGTCGTATCCTGCTGATGCTAAGATGACAGACATTGTTTAGATATTACTTTTTTACTTATGCATTTATCAGCGTGCGAATTTAGCAGAACTTTTACTTTAGCTAGTTAGCGAGGGACACTAGATCAGGTGTGACCAACCAAGGATTTTCCAATGATTTTGCTATGGAATGAAGAAATTGAGCACTAAATTAATGACCATACTTATATTAGCTTTCTAAGATATCTGAATATGCGTGGTCTGTGTGTTTCGATATTGAATATGTTCTACGAGTATTCCAATACTTCCCACTAAATTACCGAGAGAGTATTTTTCCTTAACGGCAGGTTTCGCACAGTGAGCCAAGAACCAGCTAACAAGTCTTTGCCTCTACTGAAAGTGCTCTCCGAAATTGCTTCCTACTAAATCTACAATAATTATCCTTCAGTATTTACATTAATATACAAGTCTATAACCTTATCATCACCTTAAAAGTAATTGTTAATCATTTCTTTTTGTTCTTGAGACAACAGTATTGGGTAGTCCACCTTGAACGCAATTTCCAAGTCACCCTTTTGACCTGGAGTCTTGGAGATAGGCATACCTAATCCTGGGTATGTAGTAGTTGAGTTTGGTTGAACAGGGGAAGATCTGTACATTGGGATTCTTCTTCCATCGATGGTTTCAATTTGCTTTTCGAAACCGCATAAACTTTCCTTGAAAGACAAAGGTAAGTTCATCTTCAAGTTGTTACCATCTCTTTTAAAGACTGGGTGAGGTCTTTCTTCAATTACAAATTGGATGGTTTGTCTAGCACCACATTCTGGTTGGAAATCACCTTCATTTACAAAGTTGATTTTAGTACCAGCCTTCCAACCAGGCTTGATGGAGATTTCCAACACTTTACTTTCTCTCGATCCATCAGGACCTTTTCTGTTTAACTTCATCTTCTTGACACCTCCATTGTATAATTCTTCCAAGGAAACTGGCAAGTTCATGGTGACGGTGTCTGGATCAGGACGCTTTTGGCTTTGGCCACCGAATCCACCTGGCATCCCGCCGCCCATTCCACCTGGCATCCCGCCAAATCCTCCGCCTGGGAAACCACCTCCGAATCCTCCGCGGTGGCCTCCGAACCCACCACCGAATTCGTCACCTCCCATACCAAATCCACCCATTTGGGAGAAGATGTTGAATGCGTCTGCTTGAGTGAATCCTCCTCCACCAAAGCCACCACCACCCATTCCTCCGAATGGGTGACCGCCAGCACCTCCACCGCCGGAAAATGGGTTGCCGGCTGGAGCGTTACCACGAGCAGCTTCTAATCCATAGTCGTCGTAAACTTGTCTCTTGTCTGCGTTGGATAAGATATCAAAAGCTTCGGAAATTTGCTTGAACTTCTCAGTGTCTCCTGTAGGTTTATCTGGGTGGAACTTCAAGGCTGATTTTCTGTATGCCTTCTTGATCTCCGTCTCAGAGGCAGATGGAGAAACCCCTAATAAGTCATAAAGTTTGGTTTCTTTCACCATTGTATGAGTATTAAAATCTAATTGCGAAAATTTGCCCACCAAGGATAGCAATACTTATATATGTATGGACTGGGTGTCTAGGATGAAAAGTCGGGTGCTATCGAATTTTCGAGACATTTCTAGAACCTTCTAGGCACGTGACACCAGTGTCGCTCCAGCCTCTAAATCACCACTAGTGAACAGGAATCAGAGTGGAGTGTCGGGTAAAACGGCTCAGGTGGTGCTGAGATGATATTTATATACGGTGGTAACCTTTCCATCTGCGTAGAGGGCTCGGAGGTGGTGTTGTATTGAATTGAAAGTGATGGAAGTGTCACGTGAGCATTAGATAAGTGAGCAGCACCAGCATGCCCTACAGATAACGGGGACTATTTGCCTCAGGAACGCGCCAGGGAAGTTGATGCGGCAAGGACTCGTAGGAGACACATCTGCCATGTGTTGATTTTGCTAGGGCTAGGCAATTGGTGATGTTGTAGAACCAGTAGAAGTCACGTGAACATTGGCTGCAACTTCGGCGTAACCAAGGCCGGACTTGTGAACAAAGAACCCAACACATGGAACCTACGTCGACCAGGACTTACTAAACTTGAGTGATTACCAATGACAAAACATTGGCTCCTACATTAGGTACAGAATTCGTATGTATTGATAAGTAACTCGTCCTTATTGAACAGCACTTGGAACCTAATCCTTTTTGGCCATCCTTGCAGCCTTCTTCAAAGCTCTAACACGAATGCTCTTGTGCATGTCAAAGTTGAGCTTGTTGGCAAGCTTGGAGTAGACACCGACGGTGTTTTCAATACCAAAGTGCATCAAAGCGTGGGCCCAGTAAGGAGTGGAGGTTGCAAATCTGTCTTGCGCGCCACCACGACGGCCAATGGAAGACAAGACGGACCTGACAAACACCTTTGGGTTTGGAATGCTAAGGGAAGATCTTCTGATCTTGGACATAGCAGAGGTGACCAAGTAGGAGATGATCAATTCAACATCGATGCCTTGGGACTTCAATTCACCGGCAAGAGCTGCAGACCAGGCTTGCAAGAAAGCCTTGGAACCAGAGTAGGTAGCCAAATATGGGGTTGGCAACAACCCACCGAAGGAGCCCATGGTCAAAATCAAACCGCGGACCTTCTTGTTTTGCTTGGCAATGGTCAGAGCAATGACAGGACTCACGATTTGGGTGATCTTCAAGGTAGCAATATTGTTGATGGTGATGATGTCTCTCAATTCCTTTTCTTCGGTTTCCAAGAATGGGACTGGGATGGAGTGGGATTGACCAACGTTGTTGATCAAAACAGTGATTGGAAGTTCATTGATAGCGTCGGCCAAACCGATGTAGTTGGATGGCTCATCGGTGGAAGCATCAAAGGTGACGATCTTGGTCGACACCTTGTACTTGGATTCAACGTCAGCAGCAACCAATTCCAACTTGGATTGGGTTCTGGAAACCAAAACAATGTTAAAACCCTTGGAGGCCAATTGAAGCACGTATTCCTTACCAATCCCATCGGATGCTCCGGTAACAACTGCCCAGTTACCCTTCTTCGCACCGTACTTGGAGTAGTTGGTGGCTGGCAAGACAAACAAGTCAAGAATCAAGGTTCCAAGACTCAAGGTGAAGGTAGTCAACTTGTAGACACCAATCAATAGAACACCATAGAGGATGTTGTGGAGGCATTTGCAGCTGCCAAAGGATTCAACGAACTCGTTAATGAAGGACATGTTTTGTTGGGCGTAATTTTTTCAGGGAGACGCGTTAACTTGACCCGAGGCCGTAGCCTGCCACAGACAATAGGTTTCCTGAGTAGACATGTTTGCACGACATAGTAGTGATTAAGAAGGAGATATACTGTGTACTAGACCTACAGCTGCTGGTTTTAGCCATCATCTTTGACTTTTGCTACTCTCTTGTCACGCTATAGAAATATCGTTATAGTGAGGATAGCTCTGAGGATAGCAATGAAAACCATACCGTCTACCAACAAGCATATCTCCAATTTTTACTCTTCTTTATTCGTATGAGTAGACAGTGGGCCCTCTGACTTTCTCGAGGAAACGTTTTTGCAGTGTTTCGCTACATTTTCTCAAAAAATTGACGTCTACATCTCAACAGAACCATAAACCTTCCCATTAATATACATATTTTACATGCTTTTACTTACAAGTAAGAAAACTCTTCCAACTTCTCGTTGGCAAGCTGTACGTGCAAACCTTCCCTTGCAACCTGATGCTCGAGAGTAGCGTAAGAAAGTAATAACTTGCGAGTAGTCAACTGTTGGGACTGGATTTCTCCATTGACGGCTTCCAAATCCTTGTATCTGTGTTCCAAAATTTCCTTCGTTTTGTCATCCAGGATGTTCAAAGTGTCTATCCAAGGGTTTTCATAGGACTTTGCAGATGGTGCTGGTTTTGGGGAGAATTTGGGCTTGGAGTCCTTGTAAAATGGCTTGGGGTACCCTTTGGATGGAGGAATAGAGCTTCTACCTGTGGCTCCTGCTTCTGAGTAGCTTCCTCTACCCCCTGCAGGCTTGTAGCGGTAGGTTTCTTCGTCATTAGGGGGGTGGAATTCTCTTGGTTCTCTTGAATCTCTACGCTCTCTTGGGTCTCCGCCTTCTCGTATAGTGTGGTCTCTGGAGTCTCTGTGTTCACGGTATTCAAAGTTATCACGGTATTCGGCATCACGAGCATCACGAGGCTCACGGGAGCCACGATAGTCGTGATTGTCACGGTATTCATGGGAGTCTCTGTAAGAGCCAGACTCGCGAGGGTCGCGAGCTTCACGGTTGTCACGACCATTCCAACCATCGTGTCCTTCTCTTGTTTCTCCACCTCTGTACACATCTCTGTCTTGGAAGTCTCGTCCGGGATAGTCTCTACTCAGAATATCCCTCTCTTGATAGTCTCTTGCAGGGTAGTCTCTCGCCAGTTGGTTGTTTCTATCGTAGTACAGATTGTATCTATTTCCTCCTCTTCCTCTATAACCTCTACCTCTGTATCCTCCTCTGTATCCTCCTCTATGGTTCAGATAGTAACCATCATCGTACCTTTGGTTGTCGTACAGTCTATCGCCGTAGTAGTTGCCAGAGTCACCCATTGTATTGGAGTTTAAATTTTCCGCGTAGATTTTTTTTTGTGAGGTCGGTCTAGCGACACTGGCGCAAACAGTGGTGTTGCAATGGCAATACCAGTGCTAGGTTGTTGGCAGAGGTACTGACGTAGTTGCAAGGTTGAGTGGGCTTCTTGGACTACACCCGAGGTGTTTCCAGTGTAGTAGTGTGCATATTGGATACTGCACAGGCACATAGCGTCCAGGAAGCAGGGGGCCCCAAATAGAGTCACCGTGTACTAGGGACAACAGCCACAACCCCATAGCAACCTAAAACACACCAGCATCGGTCCACCTCACAACTTTGCGTTCATTCCCAAGCGTCATTCCTTAACCGTAGTCGTCATTCCTTATTCAGGTCTTGTAACCATTCTGTTTTTTCCCCAGGACATTGTCCAGGGACGCTGTAGCTCGTATTTAGATTGCGAAAGCAACGTAAGGATTAGCAGCCAACGGAAAGACACAGCACCTCAAGCAAACAAGAAACCAAGCACAAAGGGTGCCCCAACGACGTATACAGCCCGGCTGGCGCTAGCAATAACAAGGCTAGCTGTTCATCTTGTTGTGCATCATTAAGATTAGTTTGTTATTGTATTGCTCGATTCGGTCTCATTAGGTTTCCTAAAGCGGAATGTCCAACAGTTTTTATAAACCTTATTGCACAAATAGCTGGAAAGTTCCAATTGCCATCAACAATTTTATAAACAACCCCTAGCATGGCCGAAGCATCCATCGACACGATGGAGTCTCCCACACGCTATAAGCGATCTACAAACATTCGAATCGACGACACCTCGATCTTCAGCACGGCCTGGAACAAGGTGGCACCGAAAAACAGTGACGCAGTCATGCTATACAAGATCCACGACTTGTTACGCCACATCGAGATAGAAATGCTAGGGACCGAGTCCAACTTGTTCCTCTCTGGCGATCCGGCCATCAGCCTAGAGATGAACGCTATAATCCGCGAGATTGAGATGCATTTCGGCAAGTTTTCCAACGACATCTTGATTGTCAAGTCCGACATGTTTGCACTCATTGAGAGTGTCCTCCAGCGCATCACTGTTTTTGACTATACCTCGTTGAAGGTGTACGGGGAGTACCACAGCGAGGACTCTGACGGGCTTGGGGAGGAATTTGGCGACATGTCTGACGAGGGCGGGTACACGTCGGACGAGTCTTCGACGTTGATGGACTCGCCAGCACCATTACTGTTGATCGGATCCCCCAACACCGTGCACTCCAGTGACATGGTGGACGACATCTTGTTCACCAAGCCGTGCACATCGCGTGAAGCCTTTGAGCTCCGCAACTGCTTGCACGAATTGGAGTTGTTTTACCAGCTGTTGAGCGACAAGTTTGACCAGTTCGAGGTCGACCTCGACCAGCTCCTGGTCCAGAACAGCATGGACTTTAAGAGCTTACAGATATTGAGCAACAAGAACGGACAGATGGAAAAGAGATTGGTTCTGTTGCGCTCAGATTTGACCTGTTTCACGGCTCAGTACGAAGAGTTGGCGGCGCTGGCGTTGTCGATCACACCCGTATCGGACATCGGGCCTCCGATAATTGCACACATGAATGGAAATGACAGCGTGGACGACCTTATTAATGAGGTCAGTGCACATACTAAGATGTTGGTGACAGAAATCAGCGTGGAAAGTGACAAGTTGGTCAAGGATATCACCGTTCGCGTAAACAAGTCAAAGGACGAAGAGCTCAGAAAGCACCAAAATGAGACCAGAATGTACGAAAAATCTCGCGAATATGATGATATTGAGAGCAAGAGGGAAGAACATACTGATGGAGTTGCATACGAGGAATTTGAAGAACTGGCTGAAGGGCATGTATATATGGAATTTGAGGGACTGGCTGAAGGGAACATACAAACGGTAGAATTGACAAAAGAGCATGAACATAATGAACATAATGAACAACAAAAGAAGGAAGTGATCGAAGAACAAAAGGATGAACTGAATAAAGAACAAAAGGATGAACGTAAACTTCATCAGATATATGGAAAACACACACTTGAATACCATGAAGCATACTCGAAAAATGAAATACATGACAAACTCAGAGAATTACAACAGAACAGGTCCATTTTACCCGGCTTTTACCAGGATACACATCATGAACCTTCCATTGATGGTACCCCAGACCAAACCATGCAACCTGTTGGAACCCATAACCAGGACGCCGGCCAGGAAAAGCATGGACCGTTTATTGTCATGTCACTTGCATTCCTACTCTTTTCATTCATCTACAACAAGTATAAGTCATAGTAGATTGTTGATGGGTAGGCCAGAGTTAATTCCGTTACAATTGTTTTAACATAATTGATCAAATAATAGTTCTATTCCTGGTCAACACTTTGCAAATACAAGATATACTCAGTTTCTACAAGATATACTCAGTTTCTACAAGACATACTCAGTTTCTACTCACTCCCCAGTACTCCGTCAATACTTATACATAATTGTGTGCTGTAAAGAGCTCCTTCGTGCCTATTGTTAACCTCCCATATCATTCACATACTCATTGATTCTTTCATGCAACTCCATCCTATCACTACAATCGGTTCTTTTCATTACAACTGGATCCTATCACTGCAGTTGATTCTTTTCACTACAACTGGATCCTGTCAATACAGCTGGATCCTATCAACAATGACTAATCTTGATATTATTCGTGGTACAGTACTCAGCACTCATCTCTTTGTTTATTGTCATGGTAATTAATGCTCTACAATTCATAGGTCAACCATTTATTTATTCCATATTAACCGAACGAGAGTTGTAGTCGTAATTTTCGTTTTCTTCTTCTTGGAAGTAAGGGTGCACCAATGCTCTCTTAGCACTGATTCTTCCGCTTGGGTCGTAGACCAACATTTGTTCCAAAAGGTCGACTCCGTCTTGATCCAAGGAAGGAACGAACTCGGCCAAGTTCTTCTTCAGCCACTTTGGAAAGGTTGGTTTAAAGTCTGGCAAGTACAGGACGTCAGGCCAAGTTTCTTCGGTTGGAGTTCCCAAGATTCTGAAGATCCTGAAGATCTCATCGATTTCCGAGTCACCGGGGAACAAGGGTTTTCTATTACACATTTCCGCAAAGATACAGCCGACGGACCACATGTCGACGCCTGTGGAGTACTGCTTTCCTCCCAACAAGATTTCTGGAGCTCTGTACCACAATGTGACGACCTCGTGAGTGTAGGCACGCAAGGGGACCCCAAAGGCGCGGGCCAAGCCGAAATCGGCCAACTTCAAGTTCCCTTCCTTGTCGATCAACAAGTTCTGCGGCTTCAAATCTCGATGCAACACACGGTGGCTGTGGCAATGCTTTATTCCCTTAACCAACTGGTTCATGAAGCGCTTGACCATGTTGGCTCCCAAGCCCACGCCCTGCGGTATGGACTCCATGTACTTTTTCAAGTCCAAGTCTAAAAACTCAAACACCAAGTAGAGCTTGTGTGAATCTGAATGTATTATATCGTATAGCCTGACAATGTTGTCGTCTCTCATTTCCTTCAAGAGCGAGATTTCACGAATCGCTGTGGAGGGGACCCCTTCGTCCTCCGACTCAAGACGGATCTTCTTGAGCGCAACCACTCGATTGTTGTTCCGCGTATCAAGCGCCTTGTAAACAACTCCATACGTCCCTTCCCCTACCTTCTCTTGACGCTGGAAGTCGGATAATTCAACCATTGTAAAAGAATGTGCTGTTAAACAAAAAAAAAGTGACGGAATAAATATTCCTGATTTGTGTACTGTAGATCACGGCACCTCCTCCACAATATACTACCGGTAAAGTGTTTGCAAATTAAATCCCTGTGAGCTCAGCGGGTGCTTGAATCTGGATCGCTTCCCAAGAATTCAAGGCGTTACAAACTTTAAAGCAGGTCGAAAGGGTTGATTCGCCGTGGAATGTCGATGCTGAAATTTGTTATTGTTTTGTTTACCAGATAGGAAAAATCAACGCGCCCACACGAGGCCTCTCGTGCCTCCAGCCGTGGCCAACCGCTGCTGCTCCTGCGCGTGCCTCCGCGTTGCCTGGCAACTGCGCTGTCCGTGCAACAATAGTCTCTTTAGACGATTCCGTGCGGTGGGGGCTGCTCCCGCTTTGTTTATCTTCCGTTCCGGTGCTGCTCTAGACGAGCTCGAGGGCTCCGAAGCCTCGCACGCACCTTTTCGCTTGATCTGATCCTCGTCTATCGGACTTGCCTGTGCCCACGTAACTTATCGGTGTGCGGTAACTCAAACTGAAATAGTGTAGTATACGCTCCTCTACGTAATGCCTGCATTATTTTGCTGGTACCTACGTACTCTTGGTAGTGCCTTGCTGTCTGTCTTTCTCAAAAGGTGGTGTAGTGCTCCAAGTGCAGGTGCGCGTAACCGGCGTCTCTGTGTCTTACGACTCAATCCTCCACATCCTGGCTATCCCGATACGTAGGCCGACTTCGAGGTACCTCTCCAATACCCTCGGCTACGGGAGTTAAGCACTGGTGTCCACAAAAGCAATGTTTGCTGCAAATGTTCCGGCTGCAACATCCAGCGAAATACTACACTGTTGCGAATTTTATCTGCTAATTCTGGTTGCAAATTTTGCAACCACAACTGTATGCTTAAGCTTTGGCCTGTTGTTATACATTATACGGTTCCATCAATTTAGCCTCAACTCAAAAATAAGTGGCTTTATAGATGGGGTTTGTCAGAGAAATCTCCCAATAGTACCCATAACTACTCCAATCACACTTTACTAATATCCAGAGATATATACAGAATAACTATAGATTATGTTAGTTTCCAGTGACAATAGGTTATCTTAGTAACCAGAGTCACTAGAGATGACCAAGTACCCAAAGTAAAACCCAGGTAATTTCCAGAGTAATTAGAAATTTTAGATTCCAGTATCCTCCAGAGTAACTATAAAATATCTGAAGACCCAGTTTCTGAATATCCAGTAACCTATCTGAATATCCAGAGTAACTAAAGAAATGGAGTATCCAGTAACTACATCTTAGTATCTAGAGTAACTAGAGATTATCTTAGTAACCAGTAACTAGATCTTAGTATCCAGAGTAGCCAGTACTTATCTTGATTATCTTCGTACCTGGAGTAACTATCAAAGATCCAGAGTGAATCTCTCGATAAAATAGTAGTTGTGGATAATACGTGCTCTTGCCACAATACGTCTAGTGTGTGAGTGCCTGTCCATCACCCTACTTCGTATCCTTAGGGAATTATATATATTATATACACAGATTATAAATATGAAGTAAATATTAATATGTAGAATTGGTCCACGATAATTAAGTAACGTCTAGAAACGTTAATCGGTAATGTTATGCTTAACCACCGCCAGCTTCACAAACCTTGATTTCTCTTCCCCATTCACTGTTCAAGATTTGCTTTGCGGTGATTCTTCTATCTGGCTTTGGGTCCAAGATGGAGTAAATCACGTTACGGCATCTTGCTCTCTTCAAGCTTTCGATTGGGTCGTAACCAGTGGCGTCTTTTCTTTTGATTAAGTATTCCTCAAAGAACTCGTCCTTCTTGGGGTCGGCCAACTTCCACAATTGGCGACCGGTTCTCATGGCCATGTAGATGACCCCACAGGCCCAAATATCCACGGGACGAGGGTCAAACGAGGATAGATAAAACTCTTCGGGGGCAATGTACGGAGACGAACCACAAACTCCTTCACTGAGTTGTATTTCGCTTTCCCATGCCATCTTGAAGCACTCACCGTTCCCAAAGTCGGTGATCTTGATGGTCCCGTTCTGAGTCAACAATATGTTTTCTGGCTTCAAGTCTCTGTGGCTGACACCCATGTCGTGCATGTAGTTCACCCCACGGATCAACTGCTTGAAGAAGCAGTCAGCTTCTGCGTACTCCAACCTGCCTGCCGCAATAATCAAGGTGTACAAGTCACCTCCCGAGCAGTACTCCATAACCTCACAGTAGTCACCTTTGGCGTCCTTCAACAAGTCCAAGGTTTCAATGATGTTGATATGCTTGAGGGAGGAAGAGATGCAGAACTCGGACGTCAATCTTCTGTTGTACTTTTTGTCGTTTTCGTTGGGCTTTCTCCTAAACTCCTTAACGGCAAACAACAACTCGTCGCCATGTTGGCCTGCAACACCTGTCGAGTTGTTTTCTGTGCCTGCACCGCTGCCGTTATTGAGAATCTTCTTGTGCGAAATACGCACCACTCCAAACGAGCCTCGTCCGATAACTTCGTTACAGCGACCGTACTTTTCAACAAACGATCTTTCGTCCTGGATCTTCAGGTCTTCCAATTCGCCTCCGTGGTAGGGCGAGGTGTTGTTCTTGACGTGGTGCACCAAGCCCGCAAACAAGGTGGGGGGCTTGCTCTGCTGGGCGGCCACAGTGGGACCTGCGCCGTTGGTGCTGTTTCCCATGGCGCTCTGTATGATGTTTGGAACCGCACTCTTGGCTTCGTCCCGGAGCTTCTTGGCCCCGAGCAAGTCCTTCAACATATTGGATAACTTTTCTTGTCGTTTGGCGGAACGCAAGTTGTGCTCGTGGTTTCCGCTTTCAAGCACCTTGAAGCGGGGCTTTTGCGGGTAGTTCAAGTTATTGATGCTGGCGGAGGAAGGGTGGGCCGAAATGGACGACTTGACCTTGGTAGAGGAGGATCGGGACACTGGGTTGGACTTTGGCTGCGATTGCGCTGACGAGGAAGGGTTTGGCTGTGCGGAAGATACGGAGGATGCATGCTTACGGATGTGGCCCGAGGTGGAGGAGGACCTTGAGACGCTGGGGGACTTCTTGGATGCTGGGTTGGAGGAGGAGGGAGCGGTCTGGGACGCGGCCGAACCGTTCACCAAGGAGGTGTTGATCTTGTGTAGGTTACTTTCGTTGACAGTCTCGTTGGGGTGATGCAGAAGCTTCAAGTCAGACACACCAAAGGTCAAGTACGAGGTGCCTTCGGCAGACAGGCTCAGGATGGGCGAGGTGTTGCCAGAGGAAGGAGAGGCCACCTTGTGCTGGGACAGCGCTCTCTTTGGCTTGGGGCTGGTGGCACGGTCGTTGGGCAAGGGAGACACACTGTCGTCGTTTTCGTCAGATAGTATGTCGTCCACCGCCAACAACTTCGAGTCGTGGGTGCCGATCGAGGTGGTGCTGGAGGCGCCACCGTTGGATCCTATGGTGGAAAGGGTGTTTGCCATAGGACCACGTTTTGGGCCTCCCACGGGAGAGGACGGCCTGGCAGGTTCGGCTGACGAAATGCTCTCGCTCTCATTCTCGTTCTTATAGAGCTCCTTGTGGTGGAGCGTGCTGAGGTTGGTGTTCAGCTTGCCAAATAACTTGCCCAATATGTTCTTCTTCGGCTTGGTTTCTCCCATAGTGTATAATTCCAGTGGTCAATAAATAGTGCTCTCTTTTTTGCAACAACTATCAAAACGACAACAACAACTTCTCAAGCGGACGGGAAATGTTCAGACAGATCGGTGAGCTTTAGACGAGCTTAGGCAATCACACAAATACTCTGCTCAAGTGGTATACCCCTGTGATTAGTAAACTTTAACTAGTGGTAGCTCTAAATTTTTCACAATATGGGTAAAATAAATATTTATAAAGGGAAAATTTTTATGAGGGAACAGCAAAAAAAATCGCGCTTTGGCCTTTCGGGAACTCATTCAAAATTTCTCTGTGGAGTGGCTTGGGGACCCGAGGGAGCACAGTTGTAATCGCTAGATGGAGGGTCATTGGGTGGCAAGCACAGAAAGGAACCTTCCAGCATCGAAGTTGCTGTGTCCAAATCAGGTAATCTTGGCATCCTGCAACGGCAACGGCAACGGTAACCATGCTGTGCGCTATGGCATGATCATTATGCTATTCCCCGTTACAGCCTCGCTCTTTCTTGGTAGAGAAGGCACAGTCAAATATCTTTTGTGGGAGAGTGTGCTGATCGCACGAGCCTGTTTTTTTTTTACCTTCTGCGAGTCATCCTGGATCACGTAACGGTTCGAGTTACTAAAAATGGGCGATATTCTGTAACGTGATTTGGGGTAACTGTATACAGTTACGAAATGATAATACGGCCATAGTCAATCTTTTTTTATTTTTTTAGGGCAAGGCGGTGGGGCAGAATGGGCAGCTGCCGATATCATAACCTTTCAGCCTAAAAAAAAAAGTTTCGATGGTGAGGTTACATTGTAGAATGATACCATCTTTGTGGATGTCAGAGAGCAGCAGTGAGCAGAAGAGCGATCAAAAGGCAAAGGGAACAAGGAAAAAATGTCAGAACCCGTGTGTGCACTCCTTTGCGGGACGACGTCTGGAAAGACGGGAAAGCCACGTAGGGGTCCCATTTATGCACGTGCACATGGTCCATCGGCACATGACGAATCTGCTGGTGTGCTGTGGGCCAGGATATGTCAAAGTGTAAGGCGGAAATTTGTTTGTAGGGACAACGGCGTACGAATTGAGGAATACGTAATTTGTTGCGCTGGAACTCGCTGCCCATCGGTAGCCACACAATTTCTTTTTATATAATGTAGGTGTTGGTTTCGAATTTCATATAAGTGTAGGAACAAACGTGTTGCAAAAAATTAAATAAAAGATTTGCTGGATATGTGGATCGGAGGGTTGGTCTTGTGGATGGTGCTAGTGAGTGCCACTGTTGGGCGTCGAGACGACGACGACGACGTGAACCCATTCGACCACTTGGACATGTTCTACGGAACACAAAACGACGGTCACATGTTCCCCGGCTCGTCGAGGCCGTTCGGAATGGCCAAGGTTGGGATCGACACCGGTCCTTGGGGCGACATCGACGACATCTTTGCGGGCTACTCCAAGGGAGGCAACGTGACCGCCATCTCGATGATGCACGAGTCAGGAATCGGAGGAGCTCCGCAATATGGAGTGGTGGCTCAGCTTCCCTTTTCATCCAAATTTAACGTTTCTTCGTTACCCCATTTGGTGCGATCCGGAAAAGATAATGCAACCCTTGGCTACTACAGCTTCAACACCACCGACGGCATCTTTGCGGAGATGGCCGCGGCCGACAGGTCGGCCTTGCTCAGCTACACCTTTCCCAAGAAGAAAAAGCTGCAGGTGGTGGTGGACTTGTCGCACCGGTTGCAGGCGGTGTTGCGGCCGCAATTAACCCAGACCTTTCTTGGTGGCCAAATCAACGTTACAAAGGGCTCCACGGGGTACACTGGTTCTGCGTACTACTCAGGGGGCTGGGGCGAGCACCAGAAGTGGCCCATCCACTTCTGCGTCACCTTCAACAGAAAGGCGTCCAAGGTCCGCCTCTTTTCCAAGTCCAAAGTGTCCAAAAAACACAGCATTTCCGACTTTTCGGGACAGCCCATGGGTGCTGTGTTTGAGTGGAGCAACAAGAAGAACCACACGGTGACTTCCAAGGTCGGAATCTCCCACATGTCGCCCGAACAGGCGTGCTCCAACGCCGCCAGCGAAATCAATGGCTTTGATCTCAACCCGGTCGTCCAAGAAACGCAGCAAAAGTGGAACGACGAGGTCTTCAGCAAGGTCACCATCACAGCCTATAACGACACCTTGTCGTACTTGGTGTACAATGCATTGTACGGGAGCCACTTGATGCCCACCAACAAGACGGGCGAGAACAACAACTGGCCCGACTCCACAGAACCCTACTACGACGACTGGTACACCATCTGGGACACGTTCCGCACCTTGAACCCGTTGCTCCACATCATAAACCCCACCAGGAGCACGGAATTGGTGCAGGCGTTGATCCAGATCTACCACAGGGACGGGTATACCCCGGACGGACGATGCGCCAACCAAAACGGCCGCACCCAGGGCGGATCCAGCTCAGACATCCTCATGGCAGACGCCTACCTCAAGGGCGTGCCCAACATTAACTGGACCGACGCATATGCGGCTATGGTGCACAACGCCGAGGTGGTTCCCACCTTGAACGGCCTCCCACCGGACTCTTATGCCCCCGACACAGACAATTACGAGGGCCGTGGTGCGCTTTCCGACTGGACCAGGCTCGGCTACGTTTCCCGGAACCACACCCGCTCAATCAGCAGAACCATGGATTACGCATACAACGACTTTGCCTTGTCCGTGGTGGCCGCAGGTTTGGGCCTCCACGACGACGCCCAAAAGTACCTCAAACGGTCCGCGGGTTGGCAGAACATCTGGAACTTCAACTATACCACCAACCACACCTCGTACAAGGGGTTCCTCCAGCCCAAAAACGTCGACGGCACCTTCAATTCGTCCGCCTACCAACCATTTTCCTGCTTTGCATGTTACTGGTGGAGCGACGCCTATGAGGGTCTCCCTGTTGAGTACGGTTGGGGCGTACCATTTGATCCCGCGACCTTGGTCAACTTCGCCGGCGGCAACACCACCTTTATCCAAAGATTGAACGACATGTACTTGTTACACGGGAAAGAAGAGTATGCCGACGTCGGAAACGAACCGTCATTCCTCACTCCCTTTTTATACAATTACGTCAATCAACTGTGGCGAAGTGTTGAGTTGGTCAGGTGGATCATTAACAACTACTGGTCAACAGGCACAGACGGGTTGCCTGGCAACTCAGACGCAGGCGCCCTACAGTCATGGCTCTTGTTTGCCTTGATGGGCATCTATCCCGTAGCTGGAACTACCACTTACCTCCTTTCTTCCCCCTTCTTGCCGTATTTTGCTCTCAACCTTGACGATGGCAAAAAGTTGGAAATTACTGCAAATAACCTTTCCGAAAAGAGTTTCTACGTCCAGTCCGTCAAGATCAACGGCCAGACACACACCCAAAACTGGGTCGATCACGACACTTTGTTCAAAAACGGTGGTTCTATTGAGTTTACATTGGGAGAGAATGCTACTGTATGGGAAACAGGTACTGAACCCCCTAGTCCAGGGCATTATTCTTTGGTGAATCCACCTCTGCATTAGTAATAGATTTATAGAATACACACATATGTTAGAGGAGTAGTGGTTTATCTTATGATGACCTAGAGTGAGGTAGAGTGGTGTGAGCTCAAGTGAGTGGTGTGAAATTGAAGTGATTTGTAGTTATTCGGAAGTTCTGAGGTGGTGGTTGATAAAATAGTGCTTAAGGTGCGGTGGTTGAGGTAATTCAAACATAGGTCATTGATTCAAACTTGCGTTAAAGGTATGGTCATTGATTCAACCTTGCGTTAAAGTAGTCATTCGTCTGAGGTTTGGCTATGTAATTCACTTATTATCAATATCTCTGAAGTCATGTCATACTCTTCTTCACACATCTCTTCCTCTAAACATGATTCTTGTAAATATCTCTAAACTCAAAGGTCAGGCAACTCACATCACCTTTGAAGTCACCTAATACAGTTGAACGGACTAAAAACTACTTCTTTTGATCTCTGGATGGAACTTCATCAATTTGTAACTCAAGACCATCAATGCAACATCGAATATCTACCAACACAAGTACCTCCCGAATCATTCTATCAACATTCCAGTCCAACGAATGTGATGCTCCAACAATTTTCAATATGAGATTATCCACAAGTTGCTCTTTAGTCACTAGTTTGGGTCCTTCCTCCTTGAACTGGTAGGTTAGCTCCAAAACAACCGAGTAGCACATGGAAGACTTGACCGAAAGGTCGACTTTACAGAAATACTTCGTTCCTCTGGCGTCCAGCTTGGAGTCTCTGACAATGCCTGCATTATTCAAGAGGGTCAAGACGCATCTGCCTAGTCTTGCAACCTCATTTTGTACGGAAGACACTTGGACCGCGGGCCACCGAATGGATGTGGACGTGCTATCACTAAAGAACTCAACCAGTTTTGCATAAACGGTTCCTGACAGCATAGTGGAGGGCGCATCTGAGTACTTCGAGATAATGTTTTGCTTAATTTGCACGATTCTGGTCTTGGATGAGGTGTTTCTGGGGTCGGCCATTCCAGATGTATGGCTGGGGTTTGGATCAGCTGGTGCGGAACACCCATTGACAAGTGACGAGATAGGAATACGGCCCTGCATTGGAGTCCAGCAGATTGCTTCGTAGTTGCTCCGGATGTGGGATTTCGCCCTGCTTTATAGGTTTGCTGTGGGGGAATATGATCAGTCACCTCTGGTGCTCTTCTTGTAGGAACTTATGGTTGTGAGGGGGGTATCTTGAGGGACGGAATCCATGAGGGAATCTGCCGAGCTTAGAGTCAGTGTTTCAGTGGCGTGTGTTCTGTTACGCACGCTTGTGGTGGACACGTTGGCGCCGGAGCTCCTGCTTCTGTCGCCACTGCCCACTCCAGCAGTGTAAATGGTGTCTTCTGAAGTGGTTGCGGTAAGCTCGCTAAAGTCACTGAACGGCCCACTGTCCGTCGACTCACTAGTACGTATAGGAGTAGGACTTGGGAACTCTGCTGGGAGCTCGACAACCACATTTTTGATGTTCACAGAGTCAAGAACCTTGTCCACCTTGCTCTTCTGGGGAGCCTTGGTCTTGCTGGAGAACTCAAACAATCCAAAAACAAACCGGAGGAACTTCAAATGAATACCGGTGAAAAACCCTACCGTAACCCCAATGAGACAGCTAGCTATCGAGAAGTGAATCACCGTGGTTGCAAATAAATGGAACTGTTGTAGCAACCACTTTGTTTCATAGTTGTCTTCTAGTTGCAACAAATACTTGATTGGGGTAAAGGGTATTTTGAGGAATGGAATATAGATGACTATCTCAAAAAATAGCAGGAGCGGAGTAAGTACTAGGTCGTACACAAAGAAATTGAAGGATGCTCGTATTATGGTGATGCAAAGGTTGAATGGGTTATACATGTTGCTATAGGTTTTAAATTTAAAATCACAGGAATGAAAAACAATTAGTCCGAGCACATGCACAAAATTACGTCTTGACGAAGAGTACGTAAAGAGAAGCAAACCCAAAGAGGTAGCCACACTAGGCATAGGCACCATGCATAGTCTCCTTATAATCCACTTAGTCTCCTTATCCACTTAGTCACCCTACATATCCATAGTCATAAGCACCTTACATAGACGCCATACGCACCATAGCACGTACGCATCACACATAGTCCTACGAAACCCTACAATTAGTCATAAACAATCGTCATTAATTCCATCCCATCTATAAACTCTATGGAACAAGTTCATTCATTTTAAGTAGATAAGATTGCAGCTGTTGTTGCACTGCCGGCATTGTTAGCTGCGGTAGCCTCTTCCTTGGAAGTGGCAATCTTACTTTCATCTTGGCTGTTATTAGCCGTATTAGCAACGTTAGGAGTGTCCAATACACAATTATCGTTACCCAACACCACCTTTCTCTTATTCATTTTGTCTTGTTGGATCTTGTGGTGTTGAGTACGGATGTAGTCCACATAGTATGTACGGAAAACACTCCAGTGCAACTTCACCAATGTTGCGATACGGGAAGCGATAGACTTGAGTTCTGTAGCACCGCCAGACGAAGGAGAAGAACTGTTGGATGAGGTATTTGAGGAGCTGGAGTTGTTTGTGCTGGAACCTGAGGTGGAAGCGAGTGCAGTTGAAGTGGAAATGGTGGCAGACTTGTTGGTAGCAACAGGGGTGGCAGATACGTCGTCAGCCAAGATGGTAGTAATCTCGGCAATGAGGTCCTTAAAGATCTTTGTTTCCATCAAACCGTACACTTCCGAGTTTGGTTGAATATGTTTGATTAACCAGTTGTAACTGAATTCAATCATGTCTTGAGGTAATGAGGTGGAGGATGCAGAGGAGGCGGAGATGGTGGTAGACGAAGGGGCTTGCGAGACATTCTTGACCAATTGCAAGGAGATGGCAGAAATGTTCTTTGTCCACTTTACGTTGCCATTATCGTCCGTGACAATGGCGAGGATTTCTTGCTGGACCTTTGTGATGTTTTCAAGCAGCAACAACTGGGCCACGGGCAAGCTTGGTTTTGACTTTCTGGCATTGATCACCAACTGCTTGTACAAAACTATGCATAACTGCACGCAAACCAACTGTCTGACGTCTGCTCTGAGGAGAACCAATCTTGTGTGGTCAAAGGCCAAGGCGGAGGGGAACTCTGTGGCCATTTGGCGGCACGAGAGCAAGTCGATGATGGAGCTGATCATGACGGGCTTCAAAACCAGGTCGTTCAAGACCGCGTCCTCGTTTTCCTCTTCCAAAAGGATGTTTGATTTTTTGATGAATTTCTTATAAAGCCAGTTTAAGGAATCTGTGATATTAATTTTCTGGTGGGCAATCAAGGTTTGAAAGTAGTCTCTTTCAAAGTCCACGGCCGTTTCAATCAAGACAGGTCTGAGGACCCTAATCTGGTGGTTAGCCACGTCCAACTTCATTGCTTCCAAGATTTGGAAGATGAGTCTCAAGCCAGCGACCAAGTGCTCTACCGAGTTTTGGGAGTAAGCGTCCAAAAACTTTTGGTGCATTTCCACCACCCACTGGTCGCGCATGGGGGCACAGTGCAGCTTGAAGACGTTTGCGAGCCACTCAGACATTTCGACAAAGTCAAACAGGCCGTGGTTGAGCTGCTGCACGAGCAAGTCAATGTCCATAATCTCATTCACCTTTTGGCGGTCCTTTGCGGGCAAGAGCGACAACAAGATGTCGCGGAGGGTTGTGAACAATATGGGCAATCTGTTGATCTTTACTGGAGACGCAAGGGCGGACGTTGTGGAGGAAGCGTTGTTTGCTGTGTTTGAGAGGGAGAAGAACTGGGTGCACTCCTTTTGGATTTCCAACCAGTACTTGTCTATAATGCTTTTCTTGCGCTTGCCTCTTTCGCCGTCCAAGTTTGGTCTGAACTGTAACTGAGGGTCAAACAAGATGTCGTGTCTGAGCTGTGGGTTCTTCAATATCTCGTAGAGGTCTATTTCTTTCAATGACTGGAGGTTGATTGGGGGCAAGGGAGGGATGGATGACTTTGAATGCAGGCCGGAGGGGGCGTGGTGGGCGTGAGGATGAGCGTGGGACAGGCCGTGAGCGTGTGAGTGAGGGTGCGAGTGCAGCAGCAGTTGTTGTTGTTGGAGGTGCTGTGCGGACGCAGTTAAGTTCGCACTCGCATTCATTTGCGGAATATGAAATTGTCTCTGGTTGTAGCTAATAATAGGGAGTGATCTTGAACGAAACCTGCGGATAAAGGTTGGGGTCTTTTTGGCCAACTCTTGTAGCTGCTGTGGATGCTGAGGGTGCTGCTGTGGCTGTTGTGCTGATGGATTAAGTCTTATTCTCTTTGAGTCGGCCTTGAGCGAGGAGACTGGATGAGTCAGCAGCGTGCGCTTGCCCCCCGTCAGCAGAACAACAACAACGTCGGTCGACGACGAGTTGATGCTGGCCGCCTCCTGGCGAGGCAGCACCATCCGCTGGTGGTGATGACGGACGGTGGGGGACTTGTCAAAGCACACCTTGCGAAACTGACGGCCCTCCACGAGCGAGGCGGGGCCTTGTCCACTGGCCGCCGACCCTCCCAGCTCTCCGGCAACCCCAACAACAACAACTCCTCCCCCAATATGCTCGTTTCCATTCACTCCAACCCCTACTCCAACCCCTACTCCAACCCCTACTCCCACGCCGCTGCTCCCATGCTCAGGACTGGCTTCACTCCCTGCGCTCGTCAGCCCTCCTCCGTGGCCAACTTGCTCCTGGTCTAGAAGTTGATTATCTTTGTTATTTATTTGTGAGTTCATCATTTAACAACTCTTCAAATCTTCAAATCCTTCTTTTTGTATTCGTAATGTATGTAATTTTAAAAAAAATTGCTGATTCCCTGTTGTTGATGGTATATATAAAAAGTAAGGAGGGAGACAAAGGAAAAAATACAGTGTGATGAAATTCCATAACAGAGGCAAATAAAAAAAAAATTTATGACGACACTCCAAACAAAAAAAAAAAAAAAAAAAAGAAAGTGAATGTGTAATTTACGGGGAGCAGCAATTAAAGATGACTGAGAGAGATGAGAATACGCACCAAAATGGAACAAGGGAAGCCGAGAGGTACATTGTTTGGCGTTAACGAAATGTCGGTAATAACGGGGATTTGTAAGCAGGTAGTGCAGAGTGCCGAGAGGAAGGTCAGGGAGAAGGGGGGCAGGAGTGTCTGTTGTCACGTGGCTCGACGGTTGGCCAAAGGGCCAACAAGATATGGGGGAAGGGCCGTATATGATTAGGTGTTCATATCCGTCATGTATGATCATATCCGTAGTCGATCAAGTAACCCTCGCAACATAAGGCATTTGCAAGTGATTTTTTCCTTTCCTGGACGGGAGATTCCCCCGTAACTGCGCATCTAGTAATGCATTCACAAGATCAACGGTTTAGTGTGGAACTGCGCAATCTCTGAGGTCGCCTCACAAAAAACTCAGAGGAAGCCCCCAAAGAAAAGAGAAAATAAAAAAAAGGAAAGGGCCAGGGCCGCAAGTTGCCAAAAAAAAAAAATGTTAAAAAGAAACTCTATCGGGATGCTACCCGACAATAATAGGAAGGGATTCATGTAACATTGCACATCGTCGGTGGATAATAAGGTTAAAATAATAGAAGGAAAAATAAAACGATCCCGGAATAGGGATATCTGGAGCAGAATTTCATAATGCATAGAAGTAAGGTAAGACGGTTTTCAGCAGGAGTGAATTTTGTGTGTGGAGGCCGGATTTCAGTTGAAATTGGAACAATAGGTGGGCACTCGTGAAGGTGATCGATGCAGACGTCAAGGTGGAAGGTGCTGTGCGAGGACTGGCTTATTGATCACGGCGATACCCATGACGTAGGGCAAAACACCACAAGTACCCCTGTTGGCCGTTTTAGAACCTTTTTTTGTGCGGGATCTTGTACTCACCGTTTCACCACTCGTACTTCTTGTGTACTTTGTCTCGTGGAACAACTCCTTCCTTATTCTCACACTTTAATACAAATTTTTCCAAGGAAAAAAAATTCGTTATAGAAATAAACCCTTTAAGCTGGAGAGTTTTGGATAATGTACAACAATGTCTATTAATACAGCCCCTCCTTTAGATAAAATCCACGGAGTAAGCACTGCTGGTGCGAAGGACTCCAAAGAATTAGAGAATGAGCATGGTCCTGCGTCTGCTCCGCCAGCCCAACCGCAGCAGCTGCACCCGCCACCACCACAACAACAACAACAGCAGCCCTCCCAACAGCAGCCTGCCCAACAGCAGCCCAACCAGCAGCAGCAGGGCCAGCACGCGTCGGCGTCGGCGTCGGCAAACTCCACCGGAAAAACACAGACGGTGTTTATCCACAAGTTGTACGACATGCTCCACGACCCTTCGATCTCCCACCTAATCTGGTGGACTCCGCTGAACGACTCCTTCTGCCTCTTACCTGGCGAAGACTTCTCGAGGGTGCTTGCCCAGTACTTCAAGCACACAAACATTGCCTCGTTTATTAGACAATTGAACATGTACGGCTTCCACAAGGTGAACGACACCTTCCAGAACAGCCAGGGCGAGGAAAGCGAGCCCCACTCGCGTCACAACTCCACCTCCAGCACTTCCAGCGTTGGTGGCTCCTCCAACAAGTGGGAATTTAGACACTCCACTAACCAGTTTAGAAAGGGCGACGTCGAGTCCCTCAAGTTAATCAAGAGAAGGCTGTCCAAGAACATCAACTCGCACAAGGAGGTGGTCAATTTGAAGTCCTTGCCCCCCACCTCCATGCCAATGGACCACTACCAGCAGATGCAGCTCCACAGACCTCAGCCCAACTACCAATTGGCTCCTCCCTACTACTACGACGACGACGCAATGCTGACCGGCGTCAGGTCCAGGCACAACTCCTCCGACAGCCTCCACCAGATGTACCCCTACGGAGCGCAGCAGATATACCAGCCAGCGCCCCAGGGACAGCCACAGGGCCAACCGCAGGGCCCCCCACCGCCCTCTGCACAGCTGCTGCTGCAACAGCAGCAGCAACAGCCGCAGCCGCAGCCGCTCCAGCCTGTCGCGCAACCGGCTCCCTCGCTCCACCACCTCCACACACGCACCTCGGTCGTCCAGCCGGCCTCCCCTATACCGGGCTCGCCCAGCTCCCACACTCCGAGACACCTGCATCCCCATGTGCACGTTCCCGTGTCGCAAACCCCACCAATTCCGCCGCACTACCACCAGCCCGTGCCCTCTCCGTCGCCGCACTCGCACACCATCCCCGGCCACGCTCCCACCCTGGCCCCCGTCGACCCCGGCCAGGCCCCACAGAGCGTCCAGGTGCAACAGCAGCAGCCCCAGCCGCGCCCGCCGTTGGTCACAACCTCCTCGTTCGAAAACTCCATCAACTTCAAGTTCATTGAGTTGAACACCCAGCTCAACACCTTGCGCCTGGAGCTTGCAGGCATGCATGCACGCTACGAACTGGTGTCCTCCGAGTTGAAGCGCAACCAGACGGACACCTTGCACGTCTTGGACATGTTTGAAAAGTACATGCAGCTTGTCAAGGACAACCAGCACCACCCGCACCAGCAGCCCGCTGCAGTAAAGTCCGAGAAATCAGGCGAACCTCGCATCAACACCAACATCTTTGACCCGCAGGACCGCTCTCTTAACAACAAAACACCCATCAACAAGCCCTTTAGCGCGCCAGACAATGTCGAGACGTCGCCCATGCTGCGCATCGCCAACCGCGCAGCCACCCCAACCTCCACCACAAACAACACCCAGTCGTTGCGCACCGAATTGACCAACTTTAAGTCGATGTTGTTGCAGCGCATCAATGGGCACAGCAGTGCGTCCGCCAACCAGCCTGGCGCATCCCAGGGTTCCTCCGCATACCACCTCAACAACACCGTCTCGCTGAGAAACCCGCTGAACTCAAACATCCAGATAGTGCCCCAGCACTACCCGTTGAACCCCCACTACACCATCTACAACGCCGCTAACAAGCTCTTGAAGGGGGAGGACGGTTCCGGCGGCAGACACATGTCGGTCTTGATGGACCCTTTGCAGCCGTTGCAGCCAATCCCCACTTCGGGCTCCGCGCGCATGCAGCTCGATGACAGAACAGTCAGCCCGGTGCCCCAAAAACCCTTTGGACAGTATCCGTTTCCGAACATGAGCAGAAGCAGCAGCACCGACGGTAAGGAAAAGGGATACAGCGCTCCCACCACCACCACCACGTACGCCCCACCACCTCCTCCTCCGTCCTTGCCTCCACACAGCGCTACGTCCCGCTTGTCCAACCCACGCACAAACTCGTTGCCTACACCGTTGTTTGACAGAGGCAGCGACACCCAGGTCCCGCCAGGCAGTAGTCTCCCGCACGTTGCCGCCACCTCGCCGGTCATTGGCGCGCTGGTGCACCCGCAGAGAAACTCCTTCACCCTGCTCTACCACAAACCCTTGATTCCGGGCGTACCTCACTCCTCGTTGCCCCCGGTCCACAAACCATCTGTATCGTCCAGTTCCGTGCCAATCATAAACACGCTTAACGTTGACTCTCCGCCCCCAAAGGCTACCACGCCGGGCTTGCTGATCAACCGCGACGGCCACTCCTCTGCAGTGCCCTCACCAGTGCCTACCCCAGTCCAGCAAAAACAACCAGGCATCTCAACAACTTCCTCTCCACTCGAAAGTAGAGTCACCCAGTTGCCTTCTGTTGTCGAGCTCGACAAGTCAATCAAGCACAGTGCCACCATGAACGGTAGAAGCGGCGCCTCCACCCCGGTCTCGGCCGCAGGACCTTCCTTGGGCGCCCCTACTTTGATGGTGCCAAGCTTCTCCCAGGCTCCAATCAGCCCTGGCGCTGCTCCTATAAGTGCCGTGGTTTCTGAGCCTGACGCGGACCCTCTACAAAAGAAGCGTAAGGTTCAATAATGCCGTCTCACTCCTTTACGAATTTTTTTATTACAAAAAGTTAACTGGTTCTTTATAAATGGTCGGTCTGTGAAAACTGTAATTTTATGTGTATCAATATTTAATATATAAATCGTTTAGATTGCAACAATTTCATGTTCTGCTGGCCTCTGTAGTGTATTGCTGCAAACAATATGCGGATTTCGCAGCAACCCTGGAGATTGACTTTCCACCTGCCAGACCCAATCTCATCGGATTAACCGAGGCGGTACACCCCCCGCAGAGGTTGTTCCGTCACTTCCCCTCTCTATACCATCGTACCACTTTTCCTCTGGTTTCTCCAATCAGGCTTGCACCCAGACGGGCAACCCCGAGTGACATCACCCATCCTGCCGCCTGGGGGGGCTCGGTATGCATCCCTGCCGTTAGCAGATTAAAACCGGCACTTAGTTCCTTCATCAGTATTTTCAGTGACATCATGTACATTTAACCCCCCCTGCTTATCCATCACCCATCGGTGTTGGCTGCGAAAGGTGAGAATTTCCCAGTAATTCGTCCAAAAGCAACAAAATCACACCCAGTGGAAATATGCCTACATTGTCTCACAATATCACCGCAAACGCTTCGGAGAACGCCATCCTTGTACTACCTTCACCCCCATCCAACTCTTGGCCATTCGTTCTGGCAACGCACAGGGGTCTTCAGTACGGTCCTTTGTGTTCCACAGTCGAATTCCATGACAATAGCCTTACAACACGCAAACTCTGCATGCTCATCGAGCTGCAACGGTCGTCCAAACGCTACAAGTGGTGTGATACTGAGATTACACGGATATCTGTATACTAACATGAAATTTCAAATACGTCGTATTCACCAAATCAGGCATGTAACTGGACCTAGATCTCAGTTACGATACTAGTCATTCCACGGCTTCCCCTTCCGTTTTGCATATTTCTAACTATAGCCTGAACCGGACTTGCGCATGATTCTTATCTGCAGACACTGTGTCGATGACTGCGACAATTTTGTCATGCATCGCGAGACATCATGTGATTTCATTTTTCCGGGTCATGTACGTCCTGGGTTGCACAAAAACAGCTACAACTTCAAGGAATCTCTCTCTTCAACGGTTCAATGTACTCTCCTTCGAGATTCTCCTTCACATAGACAACGTAGTAAGGTGTGGCTGTGTTGCCCTCAATAAAGTTGAACACCTCGGACTCAGGAACTTCGGTCACAATCTCGTCGTTATACTTTCTGTACATGCCCGTCTTGGGGTCTTTGATGTAGATCCAGTAGTGGCCATAGCTGGCTTCACCACGGTGAATGAAAATAGCAAAAATCAGGTACCCCACCTGCTTGTAGTCCGCAAACTGGCGGCCCACCAAGTCGCGGAGCACCTCGACCTGTGCGTCTATCTCCTTCACTTCGGCCCTCAACTTCTCCAGCTCAAGCTCCAACACATTCAACGTGTTTGGATCGACATACAAGGTCTCATGGTTCAATATCTTGGTTTCCAAAAACTTCTTCGACGTCGTCAACGAGTCAATAATGTTCAAGCCAGTGTGCGGGTCAATCCTCATAATCTCCTCCTTTCTGCTGGTGAGCTTCGAAATCTCCAGCTTCCATTTAAACACTTCGTTTCTCTTGTTGAGGATTTCCGGATCTTCAGTGTCCAAGTATCTATCTAGGTAAATTGTTTCGCTGAACGGAATATGTTCAAGAGACTTGTATGCAACAAGCCTTTCTCTATCAAACATAACTCTCTGCACATGGAACTGCAAGATTTCAGGCAACTCACTGATTGTAATTGACTTCTTCACCAATCCTTCTTCCAAGTTAACCAAGTCATCGCTGAAGTAGTTATCCAACGCATCGTAGATGTTTTTAGGGTGGTCACTGACATTGATGATCAAACTGAAGAACCGCTCGTACGAAATACGCGCCTTTCCTGTTGGTGTCATTGGGTAGATGGTTTGCTTGGTCTTGCCGTAAAACAACTTCTTAATGATGTCATATTGTTCGCCATCCTCATCCAATTTCTCCGGAACCAAGGCCGTTTCAATCAGAAAAGTCACATTCTCAATACATTCCGTGACATCCTGTTGACGCCCAACCTCAATCGTGCTCTCCATTTGGTCGGTGCTGATGGGCAACAACTTGGACACCTCCGTGCCCTGGATCGACAACACCTCGATGGGGTTGTTCTCTGTCCCAGAAATATCCAATTGACGTTCGTAAACGTCATCGGTCTCCATCTTGTGTTCAATATGATCGGTGAGTTCATCCACGTCAATGGCAGTGTTCACTTCTGTGTTCATTTCCTCATTGCTGATTTCAATAAGATCATCCTTGGCATAATCCTCTTCAATGACTACCACCTCAGGCTCAACCTTGAAGGCAACGGGTTGAGACAATGGCAAGAACGACAAATATGCCAACTCCTTCGATGGCTGGACGCACCTCTTGTTAGTGTGGATCATCTCTTGGAATAAATTTTGCAAATGATAAATAAATTGACATGCTCTCTTGATCTCCAGTGCTTCAACCTTACGTCCTCCAATCTTTCTTTGACAGTCTAATCCTTCGTGTTCGTCGTAATTGAGAACAAGTTCGCGCAATGGTTTAAGGACAAAGTAAAACTGCAACAACGAGTTCAAGTAGCAAGTGTTCCCAATGTTGTCCAACCCTGTTGGCCATTCTGATGCTGGAAGCAAGCTTGGATCGCTCTTACCGGTCTTCAAGAACTGAAGCAAGTTTGCGGACTTGCGCTCTTCCGCAATTACTCCCAATGCATATCTCAAAGTCCGGACGTCAATGTCGCTAGTCATCAGGAGATTCGTGTATGAGTTGCAGATTTCCAGATCTGTTGAACGAGATGTTAATTTCATTAACTCAAGTGCTCTTGCGTATGTGATTTCGCCTTTCATTGGGATAAAAAGACATTCGGGCATCTTGGTTTCAATATAGTTGAGCAACACAATGCTCTTACGGTGCACAGCAATCAGTACCAACACCTTTTGGGTGACTTTGATATCTGGAGCGTTGACGTTAAAGTTGTTTTGTTGAATGATTTCGTCCAACTTAAACTCATATGCGGTAATGACAACTTCGTCCTCAGTAACAGGCTCGACTCCCAACTTTTCCATCAGCCACTCATACGGCAAGATCTCAGAGTCAATGAAGTCCTTGATAACCGTGGAGTTTCTAGCATTGGCTATCATATTCAAGTTCTTTTGGAAGAATGGATAATTGTTAGGGTCGTTCTTGAATGCGTTGGAGTAGATGGAGACGATGGTGTCGTCAGCAATCGTGGAAGCATCCGTGATGCCTTGGCGTTCAATATCTATACCTATGGAGCGCAAAGCACTAATGTAGTCATCATACCCGACAAGCTCGTTGTTTTGAATGTACTTGTTGATTTTGTTGCTTTGCAAGAAGTTGGAGGTCTTCTTGAGGAAATCAACATAGTAAAGCTTATTATCCTCGTCAGACATCACAGTGTTCTCAAAACATTTCAAGATGAGCTCATCCTGAAAGTAGGTGTTAACACTCAAACTAATCATAAAGGTTGGGGGAGCATCCGCGACAAACCTGGCTATGCTTGCCTGTTTGTCATATTCCGGGATCTCTGTGAAAATCAACAGCAAGTTCTCAGAATACGTGCAAAGAGAGAAATCGTCGCTAATGTGTTGAGCAATTGCGCGTTGACGAGCTAAAAAGTGGATTTCTTGCACTTTTCGGATGTACAGTTCTTTTAATTCGGGCATGGTGGTCAACTTCGGGGGTACCAAATCCTTTCCGGTCAAAGAAAAGCCCAATTTCAGAATAAGGTAGTCTATGTCAACCTGTGCTTCTAATGTAGTCGAGTTTAAATTAATCGTTTTTATGTTTTCTTCTGGCTTCAACATGATTGGGCCTCTCAAGACTTTGATCAACATTCTCATACAATCGAATTCGGTGGGAATTGCGTCTGGAGATAACAGAGGATGCTTCTCAAGCGCATCCTTGTATCGTTTCGAGATAGTGTCTGTATCTGTCAATATGAACATGTCTTTGGTGGAGAACTCAGTTGAAAATACCAGGACCCGCAAGACGTGAGGAGAGTTGAGACATTTGAAGAAAGCATCATCCACCAATTGCTTTTCAGACTCCTCGTGCTCACAATATCGCAATTCAGATAGTTCTTCAGGTAACAAGTTATTCTTTGAAATCAAGTGGTATTCGTTTTTGCCTTGCAGAACCAAAAATGGGTTGGAGGATTTAGGACGCAACGCCAATAATCTAAAATGGTTTACTTCGTTGAACGAGTTTGTAATCAACCCACGAATAACAATCAATTGCCTCGCTCCCACGGTGTTTTGCTCGGAACTAGGTGCGTAGGGTAAATGGTTGTTGAGGATCTGGAGCTTGTAATCGGTAAGTGAGTTGAACTGTCTCAACTTGGATGCATAATCAATCGGCTTCGTACGGAGGAGAGACGTTCCAGATGCACCTGAATACGGAACAGTCCATCTGACTTCATCTAAAATACGGTTAAGTGTTTTGAAAGGGAGTCTCTTTAAGTCAGCAGGAGCTATTGGCGTATCTACTGGTTGTTGCTCTTGGTGGCCAGCATGACCCTGATCTTGCACCAAGTCCAGTTGGTCTTGCTTTTCAACACCAGGATATGCAGTTGTGGATAGATCTCGACTCTTGGCTTCCTGTGGTGGATCTTCTCTGCCTCCAACACTCTCTCCAATTCCCGATTCTTGTCTCATGTTTTCGTATGTGTTGTATAAATTTTGAGATCAAGGATACAGAAAAGTAAGAAATTAGTGAGAGAGCGCTAGCGACTTATGGAGGTGGCGGAGTTAGCACAACTAGGTGTTCCTCCATACATACAGACCCACCCATCCACCCAGGTGAAAATGTATACACCGGGGGTGTTGTGAGCAGCTTTGTTCTACGTTTACGTGTTTAGCTAGGGGACCGATCATGCTTGTTTTTGAGCCACCTGTATGATACAGCAGCCTCTTGAGACGTTAGTACTTGCCCGCCATGCCCAACAGCGACTCCAGAACAAAGCAAGACGTAACTAGACAGCCCTAAACACTGCTCCATATATACTCTGTACCGATTGATCTGAGAAATGGGTGAAATTAGGAAGCAGTGCTTAGCCGCCACATTGCCCACTGGCCAAGTCTCCGATTCTCACTCACTCGCTAACTGATTTTGGCTTGTACGCAAAATAAATTTTCAAGTATGAGCCAACAGATAGATTTGGAGAAGATCCGAGAACGGTCGGATGGGTCCGTTGGCAGTATGATCAGCGAGGGATTCCAGGAGGTGGTGGTCAACAATCCATACTTTGCGGCAGGTGGGGGTCTCATGCTCTTGGGAACCTCATTGGCATTGGCACGTCAAGGTGTTATCAAAGCATCTAGCTTCATCTACCGCCAGATGTTGGTGGACCTCGAGATACCATCAAAGGATAAGTCGTACTTGTGGTTTTTGGAGTGGATGTCTCAGCACAAGAACCGTTCTTCTCGTCACTTGTCTGTTGAAACCAACTACGTGCAGCACGACAATGGTGCAGTCTCCACCAAGTTCCTGTTAGTGCCTGGTCCGGGGAAGCACTTGATCAACTATAAAGGTGCATACATGTTAGTTAACCGTGAAAGGCTGGGGAAATTGTTGGACATGACCAGTGGCACTCCGTTCGAGACAGTCAGACTCACCACCTTGTACCGTGACAGATTCTTGTTCCAGAACCTTTTGGATGAAGCCAAAAACTTAGCATTGAAAGCAAGAGAGGGGAAAACAGTGATTTATACGTCTTGGGGACCAGAATGGAGACCTTTTGGCCAGCCTCGTAGAAAACGTCAATTGGGGTCCGTTATTTTGGACAAGGGCATTGGCACCAAGATTCTTCAAGACGTCAAAGATTTCTTAACCAGCGGCGATTGGTACCACAGCAGAGGGATTCCATACCGCCGTGGATATTTATTATACGGGCCACCAGGTAGTGGTAAAACTTCGTTTATCCAGGCCTTGGCCGGTGAGTTGGACTACAATATCTGTATTCTCAACTTGGCCGAAAAGAACTTGACTGACGACAGATTGAACCACTTGATGAACCACATACCTGAGAGACTGATTTTGTTGTTGGAGGACGTAGATGCTGCCTTCAACAAGAGAGAACAAACCAATGAGCAAGGGTTTGGCTCCGGTGTCACCTTCCTGGGGTTGCTTAACGCCTTGGACGGGGTCGCCAGTGCCGAAGAATGCATAACTTTTATGACCACCAACCACCCAGAGAGACTAGACCCTGCCTTGTTGCGTCCGGGAAGAGTCGACGTTAAGGTTCTCGTGGACAATGCCTCAGAATACCAAGTCAAGGAGATGTTTATGAGGTTCTACGAAGGTGAAGAAGAGTTGTGCCAGGAATTCATTACAAAGTGCCAGGAGTTGGGCTTGAAAAACATGTCCACTGCACAATTGCAAGGATTATTTGTATATAATAAGAGAGATCCAAATGGTGCTATTGCCATGGTCAAGGATCTCAAGGAGCAATCCGCCATGAATATTTACTAATGTATATAGACAGTAACATACGTTCACCCTAAGGCATCAGATATATTCTCCTAAGGATACATATGACAGAGAAATATGAATATGTATGTCTATTTCTAATTAAATCCAAATAAGGATAAGATTAAACAGCGTAAAGCTCACACCCACCAACATCAATATATTCTTGGCTGTAATGCGAGCTCAAAATCATAACAGGCACTGGTTGGATACAGCAAGTGAATCTACAAATTGTCAATGAAGATTGGTGGGTAATAAATGGATATGGGATCAATCACAACATAATGTACCTTTATTATTTATGTTCAGGCTCTCTATTGTGATGCTCTTTTGTGATGCTCTATCTAAACCGTAATGCTCTTACACTGTAATGGTCTTAAACTTTGATGCTATTTCAAAGCAAATAAGCACAAATGAACTCTATTAGATTGACCTTTGCCCTGTCCTTATTGTAATGGTCTCTGTTTGTCTATCAAGTGCTGGAGAATTCAACTATCCAGGAGTATGTTTTGATTTGAGCGGCCCCCCAAACTCTTGCTAAATCCACTTATTACATAACTTCTACCCCCGGTACTTCTTCAATAACAACTTCTGTACCTTACTCAATCTATACTTGGTGATTTCACCCTCATCTCCAGCACCACCTGTTTCGGTAGAGCCTGCTTCTTTCACAAGCTCGTTCATGTAGCTCACGTAAATTAAGTACAACAACAAGTCACAGTTGTCCTTCTTGAGCTTTGGCTTTGAGACCCCGGATGCCCCGTCCTTAGGCTCCAATTGGCTCTCTAGAACCTTGCGGAATTTGGCCTGGTTGTATGTTTTCATGGAGTTGTCTCACAAAAGAAAGGAGAGTGCCGTATTTTATCTTGCCCTTGAGAACGTGACTGCGGATCTTTTTAGCAACTACAACTTTCACCCAGCCACTCACTTTAGCACAGCCGTCAACCATGAAGTTAGAAGCACTCTACGGATTGAGTGCTCTTGCGGCTGTTTGTTTAACACCTTCTTTCGTGAAAGCAACTGAAATTGATGGCTCAATCAATACAATTACTATATCCAGCCCCTCGCAATGGAAATCCTCGTTCGATAAGATTAAACGTGGAGCCGTCTTCAACGACTTGTTTGAGGTGAACAGAGAGTTTGCAAGATCCCATATGGAGAAGCCAAAGCCACCCCCTGAGGATTGTCCGCCTTGCTTCAATTGCAACTTGCCCAATTTTGAATGTACTCAATTCTCCCAGTGTAACGCCTTCACAGGCATGTGTGAGTGCCGTGATGGGTATGGGGGCATGGATTGTTCCGAACCCTTGTGTGGCTCGTTATCGGACGGCAACAGCAGAAGACCTGCCAGAAAAAAGAATGAAGCTACTTGCCCGTGTAAGGATGGTTGGTCTGGTATCAACTGTAACCTCTGCACTAAGGACTCCGTGTGTGACTCGTTTATGCCTGAGGGCGTCAAAGGTACCTGCTACAAGTCCGGTATTATTGTTAACAAGTTCCACCAGATGTGTGATGTTACCAACCCCAAAATCATCTCAATTCTTAACGGTAAAAAGCCTCAGGCCACCTTCAGCTGCAACAGGACCGCAGGCGCTTGTGATTTCCAGTTTTGGATCGACCAGAAGGAATCCTTCTACTGTGCTTTGGACGAGTGTCTGCTTGACTACGACTTGAAAGCAAACACCACCCGTTACAATTGTGAGAAAGTCGCCTGCCAATGCTTGCCAGAGAGAATGTTGTGTGGTGAGGCAGGTTCCATTGATATCTCCGAGTTTTTGACCGAAACCATCAGAGGTCCAGGTGACTTCACCTGCGACTTGGAAAAGAACAAGTGCCGCTTTTCTGAGCCCAGCATGAACGACTTGATTTCGTCTGTTTTTGGTGATCCTTACATCACCTTGAAATGCGAGTCAGGTGAATGTATTCACAAATCGGAGATTCCAGGCTATGATTTACCCGATCGCTCCAAGTTCACTTTGGGCAACAAATTGTTGATTCTCGGGTTTGTAGGTGTTTGTTCATTGCTTGTGATTACCTCCATCTACAACATTAACAAGTCTCCGTTGTTCAAAGGGTACTCTGCCGCAGATACCTTTGACGCCGACACTAGCGACCTCAACAAGAACTTCACCCCAACCACCATTTCCTTTGAAAACGTCAGTTTCTCTGTCAATGAAAAGACTATTCTCAACAAGGTATTCGGAGTTGTGCAACCAAGAGAGTGTCTTGCTATTATGGGAGGATCAGGTGCAGGTAAGACCACTTTGCTCGACATTTTGGCTGGAAAGGACAAGAATGGACATGTCGAAGGTGAGATCAAGGTGAACGGGAACACCTTGTCTAGTAAGGACTATAAAAAGATTGTTGGTTTTGTTGACCAGGAGGACCACTTGATTCCAACGTTGACTGTATACGAAACTGTGTTGAACAGTGCCTTGCTCAGATTGCCCAGAAGTATGAGTATCGGCAGAAAGGAGGCCAGAGTAGTCGAGGTCTTGAGTGAATTGAGAATCCTCAACATCAAGGATAGAATCATTGGACTGGACTTTAAGCGTGGGATCTCTGGAGGTGAAAAGAGACGTGTGTCTATTGCATGTGAATTGGTTACTTCTCCTTCGATTTTGTTTTTGGATGAACCCACCTCCGGTTTGGACTCGTACAATGCTCGTAATGTGATTGAAAGCTTGGTCAAGTTGTCCCGTGACTTCAACAGAACGGTTATTTTCACCATCCATCAACCTAGATCCAACATTGTTTCGCTTTTCGATAAGTTGTTGTTGTTGAGCGAGGGTGACTTGATCTACTCTGGTGACATGATCAAGTGTAACGACTTTTTCACGTCCAACGGATACAAGTGCCCATTGGGATACAATATTGCCGACTACTTGATTGACTTGACTGTGGACCAGAAGAAGGCAACAGAACTGAGCCTTGCCGAGGTTGGCGATGCTCATGCCAACTACTTGACGGGAACCAGCTCTGACGTAGACACCACCAGAGAGTGGGAGCACTACGCTATCCACAGAGACGAATACCAGCACGAAGCACAGCAAGGACAACCACAAAAACAGCAGGACCCTCAACAGTCGTCGCTGGAAACATCTTCCTTCAGCCACGTTAAGAACCGCCTTTCCACCATCTACGCCGAATCACACATTGCCAGGGAAATCCAGACGGAAATCAGCAAAATCAATGACCTGCCTACTCCGCTTGACTTGCTGAACCAAAACTTGAAGCGCGCCAGCATCCCGTACCAAATCCTTGTGCTTTCCCTGAGAACTTTCAAGAACTTGTACAGAAACCCAAGACTTTTGTTGACCCAATACTTCTTGTCCTTGGTGGTTGGTAGCTTCTGTGGATACTTGTATTACAGCGTGACTAACGACATCAGTGGGTTCCAGAACAGATTGGGGTTGTTCTTCTTTATGTTGGCCTTCTTTGGATTCTCTGCTTTAACTGGTTTGCCTTCATTTGCTTCTGAGAGAATTATCTTTATTAGAGAAAGGGCAAACAATTATTACCACCCGATTTCGTACTATATTTCCAAGATTCTTTGCGATGTGATTCCATTGAGAGTGCTTCCACCCATCATCTTGGTCAGTATTGCCTACCCATTGATTGGTTTGACCATGGAGCATAATGGATTCTTCAAGACCGCACTTGTATTGGTGTTGTTTAACCTTGCGGTTGCAGTTGAGATGTTGATTATTGGTATTTTGATCAAGGACGCAGGCACGTCGACCATGATTGCGGTCTTGGTGTTGTTGTTCTCGCTCCTTTTTGCCGGGTTGTTTATCAACAGCGAAGACCTCAAGATCCAAATCAAGTGGTTAGAGTGGATTTCCGTGTTCCATTACGCCTACGAAGCTCTTGCCATCAACGAAGTCAAGGACTTGATGTTGAGAGAAAAGAAGTTTGGATTGTCGATCGAGGTGCCTGGTGCTGTTATTTTGAGCAGTTTCGGGTTCACTGTGTCGGCATTCTGGCACGATGTCACCTTGTTGGGTGCGTTGTTGGGTGTGTTTGTAGTGTTGGGATACGTTTTCTTGCATGTGTTCACCTACGAAAGAAAGTAAAAAGGGCCAACACTGGCCACGAAAAGATGAAAAACTTGTTTAGGATTAGATTATACATTCATTACTTTCTTATACAATAGCCTTTTCAACTCCAAGAGATCCAACTCGTTTTTAGGGACGTCAAAGTAAAAGTCGCTGGGTGACAATGGGGAAGTTGTAGGCTCGTCGCTAGGATCGTGGTATGACGAGAGGTACGCGTGCGCCAATGCCTGGTCCACAGTAATCCTCTTTTCAGGGTCAAACTCAAGTAGTCTCAGTAGCAAGTCGATTCCTAGCGGGTTGGCCGGTACCTCACCCATACGGCTCAAGCGTCCTGGGTGCCTGTTGATAAAGTACGTGAGGTCCGGCTTCATTTTGAATGGGAGCGAGCTGACGAATTCGCGTGCACGCCGGGACTTGATGCAGCTGAGCTGTCCCCCCTGCGGAGTTCCGAGAACGTCAAAGATGAGGAGGATCTGGTTCCTGTAGTCTGAGCCTGGAAACAACGGGATGTACGTAAAGAGCTCACCTAAGATGCAGCCCACAGACCACACGTCGATTGCAGTGGAGTACTGGGACGCCGAGAGCATGATTTCCGGGGCTCGGTACCACCTGGTTGCGACGTACTCAGTCAACAGGGAGATTCCAGGGGTTTCTTTGTTGTCTAGCAACCTGGCCAAACCAAAGTCTGCAATCTTTACGTCACAGTGGTTGTTGATGAGGACGTTTTCGGGCTTCAAGTCTCTGTGGATGACGTTTGCGCTGTGTACCATCTTCAAGCCCCGCAAAAGCTGGTACACAATGTACTGACAGTGTTCGTCACCAAGCACCTGGGACTTTATAACCCTGCTCAAGTCCGTTGGCATGTATTCCTGGATCAAGTAGACCTCGTTGAAGTGGGAGTAGTCCTGGGGCTTCTGGACATCAAAGAGCTGGATAATGTTTTCGTGGTCCCGGAACTTGCACAATAAGTGGATTTCACGGAGGGTCCGCAAGCTGAACAAGGTCAGCTCAAAGGGGACTACCTTCTTTATAGCAACAGTGGTGTTTGTTGGGAGATGGACTGCAGAACAGACCACTCCGTATGATCCCAGTCCCAAAACTTTAATTACTTGGAAGCAGCTCGAGATGTTGTACACCACCTTCTTCATTCTTGAGGGGTGGGGTTTATTTGGCACTATCTTCATACCTTGGGCATTCTGGTAGGGTATTTCTGTAGCAAGCATAGTTGTCATGTAGATAGCTAGCGCTCCAAGACTTGCGCTGAACCGCATTTATAGGGCTTGCAGATGTGTGAATTTTGCACCCAAAAAAGAAGTTGCGAAAACCAAATGTGGAAGTTTCAAGGCCGAGCGTTGAAACGATGAGCAGAGAGCTGATCTTAGAAGTTTTGAGTGAAACATTGCAGAGGATGTGTTACAGTGATGGGTCTGATTAAGGTGTTTGGGTGAGCTCTAAGGCGACCCGACCTGAACATATACTCCCTTGTGAACCGTGAATATGCTCATCTAACTTAAGAATGAACTAAACAAGAAGTGCGTAAATGCAGCTAATGTGTATATGTAAACCGATCTGAGACCACTAAACTGAGTATCACTACACTAGTGTCTCTGGTAGTATATAAGAGAGCATAAGTAAACTGTCTCTTTAAATCATTACTTCTTAGTCTCACAACAAACCATCTCACGTGATGTAAAAGGCACATTTGACTTCAGTCACACAAAGAGACTCATCTCAAAGCACAAGAGATACGATAAGCGGCACTGTTCCGAACCCCCCCTCTAAACCCACCAACCTAACATAAGTATTATCGTAACCGGGCCGGACACAATATGCAGTGTTCAAAGCACAGAAGAGGGAGAAAAAGCAGCAGCCAAGCGAAGGAGCGTGTCAAAGTTGAAGGAGAGGGCCAAGAAATAACGAGAGACGGCATCCCGGAGGTTTTGATTTATTGTCAAGTAGAAAAAGAAAGAACTCCGTTGCGATGACATGTTAGGGGCCCCATCTAGAGGCATTCGAGAGGGGGCCGGAGCTATTCTGCGGGGCAGTCGGACTTATCCCCATCCCCAACATTGTGTTTGTGAAAAATAGCGTTGGCAAAGCGTACCCCACAGTCGGCCCAAGAGACAGCTAGGTTGTTGCCGTCTTTATTAGCGCAGTGCTTGACCCCACCACCCAGCGCACCAAAACCGCCTTCCTGGCTCGACCGGGAGAACAGATGTCAATAGGCTGCACCGGCGTAAGTGACCAAATGCCTACATATTTTCTCTTAGTAAGCTTTTAAATGACAGCACTTTGACACTATAGGTACAGCATGTACGCCTCCGAGCAACGCATGACTCTCAACTACTACTTGTGGCCCAAAGTAAACCACCGCTTGACGGATATAACCGCTATCCCTCCCACAATTGGCAACTTGTCCGAGTGGTTAAGGAGAAAGATTAGAAATCTTTTGGGCTTTGCCCGCGCAGGTTCGAATCCTGCAGTTGTCGGTAAGCTTTTTTTAGCACTTTTTTTTGTGTGGGCTTGCCGCGCATCCTTCGCTGGGAGCACATGATCTCTTGCATATTTCCAAATTGGGGTGCTGCCACTTGTAGTATGCTCTTCGTCACCAGCTCTTCCCCCAACCCCACAACACCACACAGCATTCCAGCAATCTGACGAATTCCGTAGATCAAACACGTATTGCAATAGCAATTTTTTTTTGCTACAAAGAAGAGGGATCAGCACATCGTCGGGTGCATGTGACGCCAGCGCAGGCGACGCCCTTCAATAGCTTATCCTGAAGCTTGTAGGTTCTTCGTATCAGCAAGGAAACCTAAAAAACAAAAGTTTTGTTTCCTATTGACAATCTTTGGGGATTTTGTGCGACAAAAATAAAGGTCAAGCACAAATTTGCGAATCTGCTAATTTATAAACCTCAATCACTCGTGCATTTGAAAGTAAACACCAAGCAAAGACCATAAAATGCCAGAACAGAGCAGAGATTCGTTTGACTTGAATGCGCTCCGGGACTTGGTGGAGCAGAATCCTTCGTCATACAACGGGTTTCAAGGGAACGACGTGAACTGGTTCTTGCGTGATAATTCGGTTTCGAAGCCTGTGGGCAGCTCCGACAACTCGAGCGAGCTCAGTCTTTCGTCCGATGCGTCCAAGGGAGCCGCCAATGTGACCGCTGTGCCGACCCCTCCACCGCAGGTGGGATTGCCGGCAGGAGGGCTGTCTTCGAGGCCTGCTGCGAGCAGCTCGTCGCCCGCCGTGCCCGCAAACCCTTTGCCAGCAGGAAACCGGATTCCCACAAGAAGAAAGAGCGTGAGCAGCATCAGTTCGGCCACACTGAGGGAGTCGTCGTCGCCACCAGGCGGATTCTTCAACAAGCTCAAGGGCAGGTTCAGAAGAGAATCGGTGGCCGGGCCCTTGGACCTGCTGTGCAAGATTGCACAGGAAGACTCCATTTCCCCTTTGGACACCGTCCCCACCTACAACCCATCCACACCTGCAAACCAGTGTGACATCGACGAATACGTCAAGTTCTACAAACAAAAAGAAATTAGAAGAGGGTCCATTCTGAGAAGGTCATCGGTATCTTCGGAAATCGCCCCCAACCAGAGCTACCAGGTCATCAACCCATTCGACACCAACATCACCGGCGCCCTCCTAGAAGAAAAGCGCGAGAGGGAGCGTGAGGATGAGAAGGAGAGGGAAAGAGAAAGAGACAAGGATAAGGAACACAGCAAGTTCTCCTTTATGCGTCGTAGATCGACCCTGCAGTCTGTGTCTGGGGAAAAGAAAAGCAGCATGACAGCAGCGTCCAGCTTTTCGCCTTCGCCGTCCCCAGCCCCGTCATCTGAAAAGACTACTAAGCTTCCATCTGCCCTTGCGTGTGAGGTTGCCGAAACAAACTTGGATCTAAACCCTGCATTTAAAAACTTAAAGCCCTTGAAGCGGGTCGCCTTCCACTCCAGCACCTTTTTGATCGACCCACCACAGCAGATTCCGTCCCGTACGCCAAGAAGAGGAAACGTCGACATCTTGCCTGGCGGTGTCGTCAGAGTCAACCCGCTCTCCGAAGAGGACAATATTGCCATAGAAAAGTCGCAGATGGGGTTAGGCGGAGGTATTGTAGTGGGAGGAACCGGGGCTCTTCACCACACGCCAAAAGTGGAGGAAGACGACGAAGAGGACGAAGATGGAGGCTCCACCTCCACCGGAACCAAGAGCAGCTCCAAGAATGACTCCTCCAAGTCGGACATTGACGAACCTGCTGTCGACAAGAACGCCAAAAAAATCAACATTGACAAGCCCATGATCAGCCACTACCAAAGACACTTTGACTCATCCTCCGCAAACTATGATGCTCCAACCAAGAAAATGGCGCTCGACCTCATGTACACACGTTGTTGCCATTTGAGAGAAATCTTGCCCATTCCTGCGGTGCTCAAGCAGATCCCCAAGGGGTCCATGGCTCCATTGCCCATCCTCCAGATGAGAAACCCAGCACCTACTATGATCGAAGTGCAGACGTTTGCGGACTTTATCCGTATCGCGCCTGTGATCACGCTTTCGTTTGACGGGGTGCACCTTTCGTTGGAGCAGCTCAAGATCTTGTTGTCTGCCATGAGCGCCAAGACGCAGTTGGAACACTTGTCGTTCCGCAACACACCGATAGACTCAGAAGGCTGGTCCTTGCTCTGTTGGTTTCTTTCGCGAAACAAGGTGCTCAAGAGATTGGACATCACCCAATGTCCGTCGCTCTCGGTGAATGTGTTGAAGCGTCGCAAGAAGAAGTCCACGGCCGAGTCCAAGAAGTTTGAGGTCGACATGCCCAGAATGTCCTGCAACAGCGAAAACAGGTCCGACATGGACTGGAACTTGTTTGTGGCCACCTTGATTGCCAGAGGCGGTATTGTAGACTTGATTATGACCGGCTGCTGCATCACTGACGTTGACATCTTCCGCAAGTTGGTGATCCGCGCGCTTCTGAAAAAGACTGAAAGGCTTGGTCTCGCATACAACCGTTTGACCCCTCAGCATTTGAAGATCATATCCAGGTACTGGTTGTTCAGACCCAACTCGCTTGGCTTGGACTTGGGCTTCAACGACTTTCTGAACGCAGATATGGTGGAAACCATTCTCGAGCAGGCCGCGGAATCGGACTTTGCCGAAAAACTCTCCAAGTGCTCGTTGACCTTTTTGAGCTTGAACTCCACCAATATCGAGCTTACGCCTGAGTTCAAGCAGTTTGTCGATAAGGTGCTTCTCAAATTCCCTCGCTTGCGGTACCTCGACTTCTCCAACAACCCCAAGTTTTTCCAGACCAACACCAATGACAAGGAGAAGGAATTGGCCAACGTCAAGTACTTTACCACCAAACTCCCGCTTTTCCCTAGTTTGATGAGGTTGCACGTGGAAAGCAACAACTTCTGCACAAACTCCATCATAGCCTTTGCAGAAATCCTTCCCTTCTGCAAGTACGCCACGTACTTTTCGATTGTGGGCAACAAGTTGAAGTTGCTTGCGGCTTCGGCCTTGATCTTGGCCTTGAAGAACTCCTCCACCATGATCACCTTGGACTGTGACTATGACCAGTTGCCCGACTTCTTCAAGGACAAGATTGGTTTGTATTCCATGAGAAACATGGAGAGAAACTTGTACAAGCAGAAGGACGGGCGCGACAGCATCCCACTTGGAAGGGCACTTGAAAAGCCAAACGATGAGGGAGGTGTGGCCGACGAGTCCGAATCTTTGACCAACCAGTTGAACACCATCTTGGAGTTGAAGGCCAAGCACGAGTTGGACTTGGACTCACCGGAGGTGGTCAAGTTTGTGGAAAAGTCGCACAAGGTGCGTCGCGAGTTGAAGCGTGCCATCGATGAGTTGCTCAAGGTCCAGTTGAGGGGCGAGTTGAACCTCGAAGGTAAGGAAACCTTGATTAGGTTCATCTTTATCGACTCGTCTATCGAAAAAGGGATCATGCTTATCGACCCCAGCTTGGTCAACCAGGACCTTCCTCACCTCCTGACCATCATCAGGGCTGGTGAAAATCCAAACTCAGACATCAAGATGATGAACGCCACGAGAATCACAAGCGAAGACGGCAGTCCTCCAAGTTCCACCTTGGGTCCAGACGACCAGTTCCAGGAAAACGTGTCGTCCTTGAACAACTCGCGCAACTCGTCGCGCGTAAATTTGCAGTCGTTGGACCGCCAGGAAGGGTCCTTCCTCAAGTTGTCAAAGTTGCACGATTACCACGACGCCAACAATGAGTTCTTATTCAAGGAGTTCAGCAACTTGAACGGCGAAGACATCAGGAAAAAGTTGCTCTCTGTCGACTACAACGACTTGGACAAGATTATCGGCTACTTGGAAAGCTTGAAGCTGCGTGGGCTTTCCTTGGAAAAGTTGTACCACATGAGTGAAGATGCCTACCACTTGCGTTTAAAGGAAGAAGGCATGGAAATTGAAGACATTAAGCAGAAGTGGAAGGAGTTTGCAGAGAAAACCTCTCTGAGCGACGTCAAGGTTAATGTGAAGAACTCTAGCTCCGAGGAGAGCGACTTAACTTCTCCTCCTCCAACTGACTTGGAAAACATGGGCCAAGGTGTGAATGCCGCGTACGATGAAGTGTTGAAGAATTTCCTTCCTAAGTAGTTGTACGGCTTTGCTCCTTGGTAGTATAGTACAATTAATAGACCATAGAGAGGAATGTAGGCGAGTAGCGTAAGCTTGAATATAGGATTGGGATTCTTTCTGGGTATTTGTTTGGAGTTATTGGACGTGCACCCTTGAATCGTTAGCGTAGACTTCAGCGATTGGCTGTCTGTTTCGGTGGCTACGTGGGTGTTTGCATCCGCAGTATATTCCCATTAGCAGACCAAAATACAACTACCGAATCGAGCACTTGCGAATCAACACTTTAGACCTGAATATTCCCAATTTTCTTGAAATGTCACGTTCCCGGGTACTTTAACAAGTGTCTGAACCTGCTAGACCTTACTTCAGCTGCCTCACTGGCTATCAGCGTGGTGGCAACCTACTTGGCTTCGCATTTGCGACCACATTGGCACCTACATCCAACGAATCGAGCACTTTGGGTTAGAAATTCCCAATTATCTTGCAATATAGTTTTCCCCGGTACTTTAGCAAGTGTCTGATTCTGCTCCACCTCGAATCGGCCGTCTAACAGGCTACTGGCAAATTAGCAGTCTTGCGTCGGCCCACCTCCATCAAGACATTGAAAACCAGAATACACCAAAACAGCTAGGCCTACCTGTATGCGGCCCACAGTATCTACATTGATATCATCATACAACGTTCATTCCTTTATACCTTTATAATACAAGCTAATAGTCATCATCATCGGAATCAAACCCAGAGTCAGGACGCTTCAATTTGGAAACACCAGCCTCTTCGTCGTCGTCACTGTATTCACCAGGGTCGTCACCTCTCTTTTCAGCTTCGGCAGCCAAGTCCTCACATGCATCGATCCAGTCAGAGTAGATGTCCACCGGTTGTGACAATGAATGTATGGCTGTTTGGAACGATTGACCGCAGATCTTGCAGTGCAACTCCCCGAGAAGATTCTTTTTATCCAAAGTACAGATGACAGACTTTTCGTGGTTGCAGAACAAACATGTGAATGTGGTGTCTAATGTTTGCTTGATCTTCTTTTGTGGTTTGGCAGATGACTTTCTTTTACCCATGATTGCTTGTTGTTGAGATTTTGTTTTTCGAGTTGATGTTAGTGAGAAGACCAAGATCAAAGAACCAGAGAGTTGGGAAAAGAGATGTGAATTGGGTACGTTTGGTAAACATGTGTAGCTGCATTCGGTAAGCAAGGTTGCTCCTTCCGGTCCTAGTGTAATAATTAGCGTTCAACTATCTCAAAAGGTAATTTTGGAAAACTTCAAGCTTTGGTCTGGTCAAGATTATTGAAAACACTGAGTTCTACGAATCTACTCTAATCTATTGTAATTATGCTGAATTGTGAAAAATGAAGCAATTTGCTTCAGAGTAGATCTGCCTTGATCTATAGATGGTCATTTACATGGATCTAGTCTTTCAGGAGCAAATATGAAGTTGCTCGAGGCGACCCATTGGTGTCCCGGTTCCCCTTTCTTGACCGAGTCCTACTTTTCACCCTTGTTTAACAACTCTTGGGTCCTCTTCTTTAACCTCATTTCCATTCTGACCTTCTCAAACTTCATTCTCTCAGCTTTTGGGTCTGGAGGTGTTGGGGTTGGAGATCTCGAAGGAGGAGCAGAGTTCGTTGGTGTATAGTTCATGATGGTTCTTAAAGTAGGATTATATATAGCATTAAGCTTCCTTCCCATTTCATACAATTGCAAGTCGTTGGAAGCAGCCTCATATAACTTCAAGGAATCCTTGACCAAATTGGTCACCAGAGCATGTTTGTCATGGCTCTTTATATGGTAATGCAACAAGAGCGATAAGGCCTCGCCAAAGTCACAGGTGATCAAGTCCATTTTCAACTGAATCAACATCTGGATGACCAGAAACATGACCAAGTCGGGAATGGCAGCGGTCCCGTGCGGGTTGCACACCAATTTGTCCCAGTACAACAGGACGATCTCAAGACTGTTGTTGTTGACCAACTCCCTGAGCAAAAGCAACCGCAAATACCTGATGATCCACAACTGGGACTCGATTTTAAGCTTATTTACCAAGTTGTAGTGGATCAATTGGTCCACCTTCATGAGGTTGATGTTAAACTTTTCGATGGACTTCCATAGCGCGTCCTCCGACTGGTAGAAGCAGGCTATGACGCCACTCTGAATGCAGAATTTGTTGATGACAGTGAAAACATCGTGGCAGATGTAGTTAAAATCAAACATGTTCAAGATTATTAAATCCTCGTTTGTGTACGGTTCTTTTCTATCAATGGTAATGGACTCCTTGTAAAAGTGCATGTAGATTAGCCCCAGGATCTCATGGAACCCTTGCTTGTAGCCCACATCGGAGTTGCATTTGGCCCACACGTATAGCACCTGGATCAATTGCTTGCGGATCCGGAGGGAATGCGGCTGGCTGGGCTGGAAGAACTCCTCTCCTGGGAAAAGCCGGTCAATGTCCATGATGATGATCTCCAAGAGCTCTACGTCGGATTCCGCTATAATGTACTCCATGGTGCCTGAACTCTGTGCCATGGCCAACGGGTCCCCCACCGCCACCCGGGTGAGCGACACTGGTTTTCTTCGGGACTGGCCTCTGGCCAATTTTTGAGGTGACGCCGACCGAGATCGAGGATTGCTGACAGGAACGCTGTTGTGCTTTTGGTAATACACAGAATCTTGTCCTAACCTGTTCCACGGAACCACCATGTCGGCTCGGTGCACCAACTCCTCGTATGTGGCTCGTGTGCTCGACAAGGAGCTGTCCCACGTCTGCAACTTCAAGCTGTCTGTGATCAAGGTGCACTTCCACACCAACGTCCTCAAGAAGTTGGGGGAATTCTTAAAATTATACTCATTTTCAATGACGCTATTCTTGAATTGCGCTATGTTGCCTTTGTACTTGTCTATAGTCAAGAGAACCCTCGATATGATCACATTATCCGCCATGATAAGGAGATCAGCTTTTGTTGTTTTCTGGGGATTTGCAGTGAGGCTGGAAATAAAAACGGGCTGCCCGTCAGAAAAATAAAACAATCCCTCATCATCCTCACTTTACCAGAACAATGTCTGACGAAACAGACCTCCAGAAGAGCTTGGATGCTCTTGCGGACTTGGAGACCCAAATGGGAGAAGCAGAGAGAGACGTCGAGATATACAGGATCAAGAAAACAAGCAAGATCTACCAACAACGAAGCAAAATATTGAACGGCATTGCCAAGTTCTGGTACATTGTTCTTGCGGAAAATGACGAGTTTGCCGAGTACATCGGACTCGAAGATTTGAAGTATTTGGAGTCCATTGAGAATATCGACGTGCATTATCATGTAGTTGATAACGACGACTTAGATCACTTCAAGGATTTCGACATCACCTTCCTGTTTGGTGGGGATTTGATCAAGACGCAGAGCGTAACCAAAAAGTTCCAGGTGGTGATTGAAGACGGTGAAGAAAAGATTATCTCCAAACCTGTAGATATTGAGTGGCCAGAGGAGTTGACCGACATCAACCCTCGTATCATTAAGGAAAACGCAAAGAAAAACGGCCTGGAGTTGTCGAAAGATGACAAGAAGAATTATAGATTGGGCATGAAGTCCTTCTTTTCGTGGTTTGCATGGACAGGAGAAAAGCCAGGCAAAGAGTTCAGAAATGGCGAAGATTTGACCAGGTTGATAGTCGATGACTTGTATTTGAATGCCATCAAGTACTATGTTGTTGCTTTGCAAAACGAACAAGACGAAGAACAATCGGAAGATGACGATGATCTGTCCGAGGGAGAACCTTTGGACTTGAGTGACGACGAAAAAGAAGAAAAGTCTGAAAAGAGATCTGCTGATGGTGAAGACTCTGATACTAAGAGAAGAAAGGATTAGGACAAGACTTCAATAGCTGGGCGCAAACTTCCTGGGTGAGAGCTGCAAATTTCACTTCTCGGTTGCATATTGTTGCAAAATGCACCTGGTTGCTGTAAGAAGTGTGCTTGACCCTGCTGATGCTTCCTAAATGTACCCTACAAACTTCAGGCTAGCGTTACAAAAATTATATACGTTGATCTTATAGCTGCAACCACAGTGCTGCATCTACTTATAGAATATTTACATAAGGTTACTTCCCTGTACTCGAACGAGAATCGTCTCAGATACTAAAAAATACTTCTAGAAGCAAGTAAAGGCTGTATTAGAAGGGTCATAGGACTGACCCCAGCGATCCTGAAAGCAACCTCCCAGTTGCAGCTGACCCCCGCATTTCACTGTCAACTGTGCACTGGGCCAGCGTAGCGACTATCTACGTAATTAAGGTAATCTGCTTGAGTGGACTTGTCACCGCTGCGCTTTCCACCTACTGATAGGGATCTGCTACGGCTGAAGTAGCTGCCATTGTCCTTGACGTAGTTGGCGCCCCTAATCCGACTGCGGAAATGTCACTCAGTACAAAAAAATCCTGTGGTTGAAATTGCGTACTCAAACTAATCTCATACCACCACCATGTCAGAAGCTAGCGCCAGAATCACTAGCCACATGAACGCAGACCATAAGTTGTCCTTGCTCGATTACGTTGTTGTGTACGGAAAGGAAGATGCAGACTCAATTGACGCTGATTCGGTCAAGAGCACCCTGGCCGACTTGGAGAAGTTTGTCCTTGAGTACAGGGTGAACGGCAAGCCCAAGACATTCAATTTGAAGTGGACCGAAGCCGAGGAAAACGATCACCTCCAGGTCAAGACGTTAGCAGACATCAAGGGTAAGTTGATTTCAATGGCACACTATGCCGCTGAAAAGCAAGGTTTCGCCGTCAAGCAAATCAACAAGGTCGAGGGCCCCTCGCTCCTCAGTGCCATCATGTACCCACTTGCCATTGTATTGTTCTTGAACGCCATCAACCCTGCCATTCTCCGCAACATCTTTGAAAAAGACTCCTTGTTCCAATCTATAGTCCTGTACCTTCCCGATCAGGTGGTCAGTAGATACCTGGGATTCGAGCGTCTTTCTCGTCTTTTGGTGCTGGCCATCTATTCTATCCACTTGATTGAAATCACATCTTTTACACTCCCTCTCTTGAAGAAGTACAGAGTTCCTACAGATCAAAAAATCAAGTGGGTGTTGATGCACTTTTTCGAAGGTATCTTTGTTATCAGAAGATTGAAGGCTTTACAAAAGTAATTTTATGAACTTTATATCTAGCTTGGTATGTAATGTTTCCTCACAACTTACCCAGTCTATGTCTTTTACCCGCAAGTTGGTTTTGGAATTCGTAGTATGCTTGTAATGCTGTTTGAGCGTCTGGCCCGTCTCGTCCTAGATTCTCTTCAAGGTACCGTTTGTAGAGTGCCTTATTGGGATGTGCTTGTATCATTAACTCTTCTTCTGTTGGGATCCATTGCCAGATATTCCCGCCAGCGTAGACGGCATTTCTCGCTCCAATCGGAAACCCTGGCCCTCCAAAGGATACAAACTGTCTTCTTCGCCTGGGTCTGGCTCTACCTGGGCGGTGCATGTACAGTGATAGCAAATCTAAATATTTGGGATCGGCACGCAACTAACAATAGGCTTATTGGCGGGGGAGTTTTTCATGTGCTTACTGTGTGCAAAGGATGTTGGAGCTAACAGGTGTGCACAGGATAATGGAGCTAGCAGGAATGAGTCTAGATGAATGCAATGCGTGTCTTCACGCCAGTTGATGCACATGTCTTCTCTTTTGCCTTGCCTGTGATTTGCACCCATATTTCACACCCAAGCGCTAAACAGTGAAAGTGACATTACTCTTTGAAGTACTTTATAGTGTACACTGCAGATGTTGCAACTGTGTCCTTAACTACAGAATAAGCTACTGAGTCCCCTGGCGGCGAAATGTGCTTCTAGCCAGTCACCTCTCCTGCAGGTTGCTTGCTACCGTATGCACTGTGCATGTGCTGAACTAAGTTGGCCGTCTAGTGCATATGAGCAGTTGAAAATTAAATCTGATAACATTTAACGTTTACCAACCTGGAAGTCTGTTTGCTGAGCCACGACAGCCTCTATGGGCCATCCTGGCGTATTATAAACGCTAAAAAGAGATGAGTTGCAACCTCGAGTGAAGTGTTCTTGCAGCTCCTTTAAAAAAATGATTTCGCCCAGGATCGAACTGGGGACGTTCTGCGTGTTAAGCAGATGCCATAACCGACTAGACCACGAAACCACTTCTTTGGTGTTAATTCTTATTAACCTAGAGGTGTCACCAGATATAATTACTTAGGAGCAATGCCTATCACACCGCAACACATCACTCCTACATCACAAGTACGTGATTCATTAAATTTTACCCTGTGACTATCTATATCAAACCAAATCCCTAAATAAAGTTCTTGCTCTCTTCAAGAATCTAACCAACTCTTTGTGGTTGTTGAACTCGTTCTGTAAATCCTTCACTACTTCAGTGTCCAAGACTGGGTTTGTTTGACCCACCAAGTATTGGTCGGAGGAAACGTTCAACTCAATTGAAAACTCCCTATCTGTGTCATTTGGATCGACGTTTATAAATATGAAGTTGATCAAGTCCACAGAAACGGCCACTATCTTCAACCCAAGGTATGTTTCGAACTTGACCAACTCCGGGTGATCTTTTTGAATTTGAGAAACCAAATCCTTTTGTATTTCGTTGAACAGATGATCAAGAAGGTCTACTTGTGAGGTTAATTCATCGACTTGAGTTTGCAATTCTTTCTTTTGGTCTAGTAATTCGTTCTGTTTTTCATGGAGCAGCTCCACCTTTTCCTTTTGAACTCTCAACGCCACCGTTGACTTATCCAAATTGTCCTTGGTCTTGGCTTCTTTAGCTTGTAGCTGTGATATCTGGTCCTTTAGTCTGTTTTCTTGCAACTGAAGTTCATTGACTCGGACTAGATAGTCCAGCTTCTCGGTCAACAATTTTGTCCTTTTCGAATTCAATTTTCTCTCCAAGTTTGCCTGAAAGTCGTTCATCTGATACTGTATCAACTCAAACTCCTGCATCAGCAGTGGGTTTGTTATGGAGGCACTCATTGCGATGTGTTTTTGGTGTATGTTTAGTTTTTTGTTTTTCCTGTGTTTACAGTACGCGAACTTTTTTTAGATAGTCATTCGTATACAAACCCGCTGTAGCAAACTTTTGTCAAACACGAATTACTAATGACTGGTACAGCCGAGTCCAAAAGTGTTAGGTTGTTAACTTTCAACACATGGGGATTGAAGTTTGTTTCCAAGTACAGAGAAGAGCGTCTCCGTGCAATAGCAGAGCGGTTAGCAAACCCACGCAGCTCCGAAGAGGAGTACGATGTGGTGGCGCTCCAAGAGGTCTGGTGTCAAGGTGACTGGGATTACATAAATAAAACATGTGCAGACGCATTTCCGTATAGAAGGCAGTTTAAGTCGGGGATAATATCAGGTCCTGGGTTAGTTCTCTTGTCCAAGATCCCCATTGAGGAGACGTTTTTGTATCGATTCCCTGTCAATGGGAGAGCTTCTGCTTTCTTTAGGGGCGATTTTTACGTGGGTAAAAGTATAGCTATTACTCTTTTACAGCTGCATGATGAGTACTCGAAGCCAATTGCCTTGTTGAACTCCCACATGCACGCTCCCTACGCTCAGTCGGGCGACGCAGCTTATGCTTGCCATCGTGCCTGTCAAGCCTGGGACTTTACCAAGATGGTCAAAATGTTGAAGAAGGCAGGATATGCAGTGATCCAGGTGGGTGATTTGAACTCCAAACCGGGTTCTTTACCGTACAAGTTGTTCACTGTTGAGTCTGGATTGGAGGACTCGTGGATCGGAAGCCATGGAGATGTGCAGGTATTAACGAACGAAGAGATAGCAAAGCTCTCCCCAGAGGACCAAATCACCTACGGAGGGGTCACCTGTGACTCTACATTAAATACCTGGAGGGCTCAAAGGCAAGTTTGGGAGGCATGTCGTTTGGATTATGCGTTGATCGACTCCAGCACCACCCGCTCCATAAGCGGTTCCGTGCATTTTACAGAAACCTTGCCGGCTCCATTGGAATGTTCATATTCCGACCATTTTGGGTACTCTGCGCAGCTTTTGATCCAAGACAGAGGTACTGTTAGCAAAGAGTCTTCGTACGAAAAGGAGGAGGTATACAAAGAACTAATTAGGGAAATCGACGGGTACTTGAGAGATACTATACCGTACCAGGCTGGCTGGAGAAAGAATCATTTTTTTGCATCTATAGTGGTAGTTATCTTACTACATGTTGCAGTAGCATTTGCAGCCGACCGTGCTGCCTGGTCTTCGATCCTTTTTGTGTTGGCAAGCACACTTATTGGGATCACCGGTGTTGTTAATGGTTTGATTTGGTTTATGGGAGTTAGGGCTGAAGAGCGTGCACTCCGTGAGGTTCGCATGGAGGTCGAAGACTCGTATTCTGCTCTCATTCGAAATAGAAGCAAAGGAAAAGTTGCATAGATTGCCCAATAGAGCATCTCTTAATAATATTAATAATATTAATAATATAGGTAATAATCTTGGTAATAACATCAAGCATTTGTAATCATGACTGGACCGTAGAATCGATAGCAAGTGAACAAAGATGAGAATTTTGTGAGAAAATAAGGTGGATGTATGAATTCATATTACATAAAATGAGTAATATTAGTGATGAAATAGTAATGATTAGCGTGGGCAACTTTTGAAGTAAAATGAGTACAACTTGCATAGACTAGAATGCAGACTATTGAGTTGATGCATTTGAAAGTGCAAGTTGCAAATACACTCAAAATGTCAGTTGTTCCATTTTGCAGCTTATTCTTTACATTTGTGAACCACATTTCTAAAGAATTTCGCAGCCATTTTAAAAAATTGTCGCTCCACTTCCCTCCAAGATGGCAGACAAGAATGAGATCACAGAGAAGTGCTTCTATGTTGAAGATTCAGAAGCCGAAGAAGCAATGGCTTGCACTGAGGCAAAATATAATAATCCCAAAAAACCACATAATCACTGTAAGTTTGTTTGCAAAGTCAAAAGTAAGGAGATCCCGCTCACGATTGCAACCGCATCAGGACCGCCAGGAAAATCCAACACAGAACAGTCAAAGTGCTATGAGGACTTTTTGAATGCCATTATTCTAATTCTTAGTATTGTTACGTTGGTTTTGGTTTGCAATTTGTACATCCAGCTGGTACCTATTGGCAGAGTCGAGACGGAGAGCGAGGCAGTAAAGAGCTTGATCCAAGACTTTTTGCGTTTGCAAGTAGCAGAAAGAAGACTAGTAGTTGACCACTTCTCCAAGAAGATGTTTATGGCGTAATAAATGGGTCACATAGGGAGACACTGTAATAGGGCAGCAGAAGCGCTGTAGCGTTCTTACCGTGAAGTTGGTTTGGTAGCGCGCGCCCGAATCTCAGATTCAATTTTTTTTGCAGACGTGTAAACTACAACTACATATCACTATGATTGCCACTGCATTACCATTGGTGCTCTTGGCTGGGGTTGCCCAAGCAGACTTCTTTAACTTTTTCAATCAAGGGTTTGGGCAGCAGCAGCAGCAACATGAGCCAGAAGGTAGACTCGATACCGCCGAGCAATTTGAAGAGGCTATGTTAAACACACGCTGTCAAAAGTTCTTGTGCCACGATACAGGGATTTGTGTGGAGGGACCTAAAGACTGTCCATGCCCTTACCCAGCATCTCAGTTGAGATGTGTTTTGCCAGACAACAACTTCATCTGTATTTCCAAACCAGCAGGAGAGGTAGCTGCAAACTATGGCGATAGCCTGAATAACTGGAAGGTAGACGCAAAGGACGACAACATACGAGACTGTGGTTGGGTCACAAGAGCCTACAAGGGGCTTTTGTAGTGGGATAAAGGTTATTTAAACACGAGTATGTTGAAGTTTGTTTAAAGATGAGCATGAAGATAACAGAGGTTAGCTGGAAGCATGAACGGAGGGAGTTGCCAAGAACAATTGGTTAACCAAAATGGGGAGGATATTTCTTAATAGAAGCGGCTATGCAGTTTTATTGATCCTAAATAGCAATAGATGTACGATACGGTTAGATGTAGAGTGACAAGAGGTGATTTCGTGACTAGAGGTGGGTAGAGTGGTACACCTGATAGAGTTTGTCGTGACGTAGGTATCGTGACCTCATTGGTATTCACGTGCACTCAGCTATGACTCTTACTTTTCCGGCCCGCACGTGAAGATAAGATTCACGGCGCGCACTTCTCTGAGTCATATCCCCAGAATCCAAAATGGAATTTCCCTGTTGGTAATAGCATCTGGCGGTTACATAATTGGCTGAAAAATTTGATAGTCCGTATATAATAGACTTTATTGCCATAATTGAGTGAAAGACCAAAAATCAAAGATGTTGTCAGTTAGTCGTTCCATCAGAAGCGTTGGTGGTGTTAGACTGCTTGCCACAGCAGCCAACACAGCATTCAATGTTCCACAAGAGTACCAGAGCAGAACCCCTCCATACTCCAAGTTGGTTCAAAACTTGGGGACTGTGCAAAAGATCTTGGGCAACCAACCATTAACTTTAGCGGAAAAGATCTTGTACTCGCACTTGACCAACCCAGAGGAGAGTTTGGCCAATGCCGGTGGAAGTGTGTCGAACATCCGTGGACAACAGTACTTGAAGTTGAGTCCGGACAGAGTCGCGATGCAAGACGCATCTGCGCAGATGGCCTTGTTGCAATTCATGACATGTGGAATGGCTCTGACTGCAGTTCCAGCCTCCATCCACTGTGACCACTTGATTGTCGGTAAGGACGGTGCCAAGGACGACTTGGTCAAGTCCATTGCTACCAACAAGGAAGTGTTTGACTTTTTACAGCTGTGCGGTGAAAAGTACGGGATCCAGTTCTGGGGTCCAGGGTCCGGGATCATCCACCAGATTGTGTTGGAGAACTTTTCTGTTCCAGGTTTGATGATGTTGGGTACCGACTCGCACACTCCGAATGCCGGTGGGTTGGGTGCCATTGCCATTGGTGTTGGTGGTGCTGATGCCGTCGATGCCTTGACCGGAACCCCATGGGAATTGAAGGCTCCAAAGGTGTTGGGTGTCAAGTTGACTGGCCAATTGTCCGGCTGGTCCTCTCCCAAGGACGTTATCACCAAGTTGGCTGGTGTTTTGACCGTCAGAGGTGGTACTGGTTACATTGTTGAGTACTTCGGTGAGGGTGTTGAGACCTTGTCCTGCACAGGTATGGCCACTATCTGTAACATGGGTGCCGAAATTGGGGCCACTACCTCCACATTCCCATACCAGGACGCCCACCGCCGTTACTTGGCGCAAACTGGAAGAGGTCCTATTGCTGACGCTGTTGATCAGGTTGCCAAGCAGCACAACTTTTTGAGGGCCGACGAGGGCGCACAGTATGACAAGGTGATTGAAATCAACTTGAGCGACTTGGAACCTCACGTCAACGGTCCATTCACCCCAGACTTGTCGACCCCAATCTCCCTCTTTGGCCAGACGTCCAAGTCCGAGGGCTGGCCGGAAAAGGTGAGTGCCGGTTTGATTGGCTCGTGCACCAACTCCTCCTACCAAGACATGTCACGTGCCGTCTCCATCATCAAGCAGGCCGAACAGGCCGGGCTCAAGCCAAAGATCCCTTTCTTTGTGACCCCTGGATCCGAGCAGATCAGAGCCACCATCGAGAGGGACGGTTTGATCGATACTTTTGAAAAGAACGGTGCTGTTGTATTGGCCAACGCCTGTGGTCCTTGCATTGGGCAGTGGGACAGAACAGACGTCTCCAAGGACTCCACCGAGAGCAACGCCATCTTCACGTCTTTCAACAGAAACTTCAGGGCCAGAAACGACGGTAACAGAAACACAATGAACTTTTTGACCTCGCCTGACGTGGTCACTGCCATGATTTACTCTGGTGACATGAACTTCAACCCACTCACCGACTCCATTCCATTGAGCAACGGCGAGTCCTTCAAGTTCTCCCCTCCAAACGGTGACGAATTGCCTGGCTCTGGCTTCATCAAGGGCCGTGAAGAGTTCTACCCTGAAGCAAACCCACAACCAAAGCCACACGTCCAAGTCAATGTTTCCCCAGAGTCAGACAGATTGCAATTGCTTGAGCCTTTTGCCCCCTGGTCTGGCGAGGAATTGTCCACCAACGTCTTGTTGAAGGTCGAAGGTAAGTGTACCACTGATCACATTTCTGCTGCTGGTGTCTGGTTGAAGTACAAGGGTCACTTGGAAAACATCTCCAACAACACTTTGATCGGCGCGGTCAACAAGGAGACTGGTGAAGTCAACATTGCCTACGACTTGAACGGCGACAAGTACAGCATTCCTGAGTTGATGATCAAGTGGAAGGAAGAACAAAGACCTTGGGTTGTTGTTGCTGAGCACAACTACGGTGAAGGTTCTGCAAGAGAACACGCTGCCTTGTCCCCTAGATTCTTGGGCGGCTCCGTCATTTTGGTCAAGTCCTTTGCCAGAATCCACGAAACTAACTTGAAGAAGCAAGGTATGTTGCCATTGACCTTTGCCGACGAAGCTGACTACGACAAGATCTCGTCTGGTGACGTGTTGACCACAATTGATTTGGCTGACATGATTGCTAAGGGTGGCGACAACGGCGGTCACTTGAAACTTAAGGTGACCAAAAAGGATGGTTCGGAATTCGAAATCTTGTGTAAACATACCATGTCCAAGGACCAAGTTGAATTCTTCAAGGCTGGTTCTGCCATCAACTACATTGGTAACTTGAAGAGACAACAAGAGGCTTAAAACATTTTATAGATTTTTCTAAAAGGCATTAATTTTTTTTTATGTGTAGAAATAAAAAATGAACGATGATGTATATAAGCTCCTTTCCACCTAGCATGAGTTGGGGAGGTAAAGCACTGCCCATAACAGAGCTATGGTTAATGGGAAAACGAGCGCTAAGGGCAGGGAGATTGCAAATGAACAATGAATTGAACGTTAATATAATATTTCCTTTTGAAATCAAGCGTCAATCAAATCGTGAGACTTGTCAGCATCTTCTTCTTCTTCTTCTTCTTCTTCCTCTTGTTCTCTGGATCTTTCGTAGAATTCATTCAAAATCTTTGGACTGACTCTGTTCAACAATTCCTTTGGATAGATTCTTAACAAAGACCAAGCTTGGTCCAAGGATTCAAAGATAGTTCTGTTTTCGTAAGCACCTTGACTGATAAAGTTCTTTTCAAACTTTTCCAAGAATTCCAAAGACAACTTGTCTTCGGTGGACAAAGCTTCTTCACCAACAACAGCCTTCATCGCGGCGGCATCTCTACCAATGGCGTACTTGGCATACAACTGGTTGGAGACATCACCGTGGTCCTTTCTGGTCATACCTTCACCGATGGCGGACTTCATCAAACGAGACAAGGAAGGCAAAACGTTGATTGGTGGGTAGATACCTCTGTTGTCCAATTGTCTATCAACGAAGATTTGACCTTCGGTAATATAACCGGTCAAATCAGGAATAGGGTGAGTGATATCATCGTTAGGCATGGTCAAGATAGGAATCTGGGTGATGGAACCGTTTCTGCCTTCGACTCTACCGGCTCTCTCGTAAATGGTGGACAAATCGGTATACATGTAACCTGGGTAACCTCTTCTACCTGGGACTTCTTCTCTGGCAGCAGAGACTTCTCTCAAGGCATCTGCGTAGGAAGACATATCGGTCAAGATGGTCAAAACGTGTCTTTCGGTTTGGTAGGCCAAGTACTCGGCAGTGGTCAAGGCCAAACGAGGAGTAATGATTCTTTCAATGGTTGGATCGTTGGCCAAGTTCAAGAAAAGTGTGGTTCTTTCCAAAGATCCGTTTTCTTCGAAATCCTGTCTGAAGAAACGAGAGGTTTCCAAGTTAACACCCATGGCAGCGAAAACAATGGAAAAGTTTTCTTCGTGACCATCGTGGACATCCTTGGTTGGTCTAACCAAACCGGCTTGTCTACAAATTTGAGCAGCAATCTCATTGTGTGGCAAACCAGATGCAGAGAAAATAGGAATCTTTTGACCTCTGGCAATAGAGTTCATGGTATCAATGGCAGAAATACCGGTAGAAATCATTTCTTCTGGGTAAATACGTGCAAATGGGTTGATTGGAGAACCATTGATGTCCAAATAGTCTTCGGCAAAGATCTTTGGCCCCTTATCGATAGGTCTACCAGAACCGTCAAAGATTCTACCCAACATATCTTCGGAAACAGGAATCTTCAAGTTTTGACCAGTGAATTCAACTCTGGTCTTCTTGACATCAATACCAGAAGTACCCTCAAAGACTTGGACAATGGCCTTGGACCCTCTAACTTCCAAAACTTGACCTTGTCTAATTGACCCATCTGGTAAAGTCAAATTGACGATTTCGTTATAACGTGGGAACTTGACATTGTCCAAGATAACCAATGGACCATTGACACCTCCAACAGTGTTATAGTTAAGTCTTGGCTTAATCTTAAACCCCTCAATGACTGCCTTCTTGTTCAATTCAAACAATTCCTTATCAGAGAGTGACATATTGATGATTGATTAGTTGAATGTATAGATAAGTTGTTTTTTTTGTTTCAAAGGGGGCAATCAATTTTAATTTTCAACACTGAGCGTCGAGGACCCGTGCTTGCAAATTACGCAGCGCGGGATGGAAATTACCCCCTTCGAAAAAGACCAATCGGAATTGATAAGATAAGTACAGAGATGGCAGGCCCTTGTAAGTCTCGCCAACGGGCCAGCAAGGTCAATGCAATGTCTAATGCTTTATATATATGTAAATCGGGTTCCGCGCATGTTTGCGCTGATGTAAATGTGTTACTGCCACTTCTACGCCTAACCTACGCTTATCTCGGCTTTCCAATAGAAGGATGTAGCACAGATTTAGCACACTTTCCCTATCTCCATTATTGTGAAAATATATACACTCTATGTATGTGTGAGCAGTGATTTCCAATACCTTATCGCTCTCATAAATTCTTACTAATGACGTCCCAATCGTTCAACTTGAACTTGACTTGGTTTTCGATCAACGAACTAACATTCAAGTCCTTCAACGAGGACGGCACCAGCATTTCTTCGTGTACTAGTTTCTGATACACTTGTTCCATCAACTGCTTGAGGTTGTCCTCCGTATATGCAACAATCGAAGGGTTATTCTGGACCTTCAACTTGTGTAACCTGTGCAAAAGCTCATCAAAATCGTAAAAGGTATCTGAATTAAAGTGATCTTCCTGTATTAAGACAAAAAACATCTTGAAGTTTACCAATATCTTTACAATTACCAACAAGAACTTGAGGAATTCTTTGATGGACAACTTGTTGAATGGTTTGTTGATGATCTTGTGAGGAATAATGATCAATTTCTTGGATGTGTTTGTGACGTCTGCGATTGAAGAGACTAGCTTTTCCATAGCAGACAAGTCTGGCTTAGCCAAAGATGCCCTTCTTTGCATGTTTATGGTTTTGGAACTCAATGGTAACTTTATTGTGTTTCCTAACTTTATGATCCGTTCATTATCTAGGGACGGCAGTGCATACTTGGCTTCCACCTCATCATTGGTATCCTCTTCTTCTTGCTCTTCTTTGCCCATATACTTTAACTCCTTTTCCTTGATGAGGTTGAAGAACTCATAGTTGGGAAGGTAGTTTGTGAGCTCAGTTAAGTACGGGAGCTTGTAATTGAATATCTTGTGTAGCTGAATTTGAACCAAGATCATATTCTCCAAGTATTGGTTAATTTGCAAGACATTTGTGGTCAAGAACTTGTTCAAGGGAATGATTGGTTGGTTGTAGAAAATTAAATGCTTGTTGTGGTACGAGAAGATAAGCTCCAAGAGTATCTTAAAATGCTTGAGTTTTAGTTTTAGTGAATGCAGCTGAATCTGGTTGATTTTGAACTGTTTCAAATCGTTCAAATGACTGGAGATGTTATCGTTGGCCGAGGAGTACTTTGACTTTATAGTATCTTCATTTTGCCGTATTCCAGCTTTGAGTTGGTCTATCTGTGTCTTTATTGAGTCAACTTCCACGCGTAGCTTTACATTCTTATTATGAGTATTTCTGCTTAATCTTTGAAGCGAGTTTATCCTGACTTTAACATTTAGGGCTTCTAGCTTTGTCAACTGAGTAGCCAATGTTTGTATGGATTGCAAGGAGGAGTTCGGGATGTCTGGATGGGTACCCCGTATTATGTTAGGGTCTATCGGGCGCTTCTCTTGGAACTCTTGACATAGGAAAAATATGTTGTTTATGCGCTCCTTACACAAGGTATTGACCAAGTCATTTGCTCGGACCTGGTCCTGAAGGATGTTCAACTCAAAGTCGTACTCTTCCATTATAATATGGGATATCCTTAACTTTTGCCGTTGTGTGTGTGCACAGAAATTTAAGCGGTGATGCACACGTGATTGATCTCCGTAAAACAAAAATATATCTAAAGCAACATGTCATTGTTACTCAAGAAGCATGTCCCTACGACCAAGGACGTGGATTCACCCATTAACGACACGTTACCCGTGAGATTGGCGCTCTTGGGGGATGCCAAGGTAGGCAAGACATGTATTGTTTCGAAATTGGTGTATGACATCTTTCGTGATACCTACTACCCAACCACGCAAATCAACCCATTACTCTACAACTACCATCCCCAAGACTATGTGAGCCGGATGATTCTCGACGAGACCAACCTACAGCATACGGCCAAGCAGATCATCTTGTTAGACAATGTTGTATTGCTGCCGGTGTTATATCAGCCCTTGTCCAAATTAGGGAATTTGAGTCGTCAAAATGCTGCCTCAGCCCCAGCAGGCACGGCTCGGGGTCCAGATGAGGTGTGGATCACTGCCAAAAACGATTACTACAAGTCCTACCACCACTACGATGAGATTCTGGAAGACTACATTCCTCCAAGGGTGTCGCCGATTTTGGTTGAGTTGATTGATACGCCCAGTTTCAAACCCAGTCAAACAGTTCCCTTTTTGGAAGCATCCCTTTATATTAAATTAGGCAAGGAAGTGTTGCGGAATTTGGCCAATGAGCCCAGGAAACCTGTTCTGACCAACCCCCTCTTGGTGGCTAGTGGTGCCAGTTCTTTGAACGGGAACATAGATGGGTATTTCTTCGTGTATTCGAGTGTTCCTTCGTTCAACCCACCTTCCTACAATGAAATTTTAGAGAGTGTCGACACTCCACCTGCTGCATCCTCGTCAGAGCCAACCTCAAATAAACTTCCGCCTAATATCGAGGGTGACTCATTCAACTTGCTTGCTATCATGAAGCAAGCCTTGGACGAAGCATGGCAAGAATACAACACCTTCAAGACAAGGTGGGAAAAGGGTAAAGAGCACGACATATTCTCCATGAAGAACGCACTTCGAAACATGTGGCAGGCACAAGATGCGGGCGAACTCGACAAAATGAAGCAGGAATTGAGAAGTGGCTACGCATTGATGGAAAACCCAACAGACCCTTCGGATCCAAACTGTCCCCCACCAATCTGGTTGATCTGCACAAACACAAAGAACCACTTGAGCTCTCCAAAGTTCGTAGAAAACGGCATGAGGCTCGCCAAATTCTGGAATTGTGGGTTTATCTCCCTCGATAGTGATGTGGACAACATCAATGCTGTAATGGCTTTGATGATAAAAGAGATTGTAGTCAGGAAGAAACTCCAGAAGCATAAAAAAAAATAGTTCAGTAAAAGATAAGAGTGCTGCAAGATAAGAGATGTGGGGGAGAGTATATTAAGAAAAAAAGAATTCTACCACAAAGAGAACTTTAGAGTTGTTTATGACACAGAAAGATCTGTTGGATGTATATAGATGACGGCATTTGCCCGCTAGATTTAATATTAATTTTAGTACCGTTAGTTTGTACTGCTTGTATACATTTTTGGATAAGGAAATCATTTTGTGTGAGGACGTAGAAGAATGTGGGATGCGCTCAGCCGTGCTACAAAAATTTAGAAATAAACTGTATATTTTTTAGTAAATCTTTTAACATAAGCGTAGTCACATAAGAAATAGTAGTCGGTAGACCTACCGAAATTTTGCATAAGAGGAATTTTTGAGAAGTGGGAGCAGCAAGACGGGTGGCCATGGTGGATGTAGTGTGCGGTGTCCTGCCCCGAATTCTGCAAGGTGTCAGTGCCGCATATCTGTTCTCGGTGGAGCATGCCGCATATCCGTTCTTAGTGGAGGATGCCGCATTCTGTTCTCGGAACATGCATGTGTTGCAACCAAAGTGTAAGATTTGCACCCTAATTCAGCACAATGCAACGGGTTCGGCAAGCCAGTTGCCGAAACGACAGAATCATCTCACCTTGGCGTATGCTACACCCAACTCGGAGTCACCCTGGCCGTAGTACAAGAGCCAGTTCCCTTTGAACTGGACAATTCCCTCGCAGAAAACCACCTTGTTGACTTGACCGGTGATTTCATTTGCTGCCAGAGGAGTCAAGAAGGGTTTGTCTAGTCTTGCCAACGGACCTTCGCGAATGCGGTCGTAGTCAATCAACATCTGGCCACAACTGTAGGTGTCTGTAGGAAGATTGAATCCGCCTGTAGTGCTGGAGTTGTAGATGAAGATCCACTGGCCGTTGGCCATTTTGATTGGGGCCGGTCCGGACTCAATGAGCTTGTTTTCCCAGTGGTGGATGGGATCGGCAAAGCGGTTGAAGTTGAAGTCCGGGTGGATGGGGCGCCACAGAACCAAGTCGTCGGACTCAGCCAAGTGGAGATGCGAGTCTCCGTAGATCATGTAGTACTTTCCATCCTTGTTTTTCTCAGCAAAAATAGCACCAGACTTCAGCCATCCGTACCTGATGAACTGCCTGTTGTCCCAACTGACGGCGAGATCCTTCCAGTCACCCGGAATAAACGAAGGGTACTTTGTCCAGTGGAACAAGTCCTCCAGGGTGGCCACACACAAGCGTGCGTTTCTCAAGTCGTACGCCGTGTAGGTGATGATGAACAATTTTGACTTCGGGTCTCTGACGATTCTTGGATCCTCCAAACCACCCCCTAATTCCCACGGCTCACTGGCTTTCAAGATGGGTTTGGGGTATTTTTTGAACTTGAACCCATCCTCGGACCACGCCAACCCAATTGACGACTCTTTGGCTTTGTTCTGGGCTCTGTACAATAAGAACACCTTCTGGTCAATGACAATAGCAGTGGCATTGTACAAGTACCCGTTCTCGAATTCTAAGTCTGGATTGGGTTTTAAGATGGGGTTGTGTTTATATCGGGTGAATGGACCTAACGGAAACACACTGGGTGCCTTGTAGTTGGCATCACCGTCTGTTGAATCTCGATTTATAACTGGAACGTGCATTTTGCAAACCTTATCTACTGGTTCACTCAAAAATATTCTCCCCGCCCCCTTTGGACAGAAGATCACATTTATGGGGAAAATGTCTCTGCCGGGCGCTGGCAGTTTTGCGGGCCTTTGTCGCACAAGCAGTCCCCAACCCGTTAGTTTTTCTCACGACATTACGGTATAAGCCGATTTAATTTTTGTTGAACAGGTATCTAAAAAAAAACAGATAAACCATAGAGATCAAAAGATTGGGTTGAATTGACAAGATCCAATTAGAATAGTGAATATTAGAGCCTTTGAAGTTAGTCAATTGATATACTTAGGGATCCACATTTTGCTTGCGTTATCTATTTTAAGTGGTGTTTAGCATACGTTTCACTAGTTCTAGGAAGTCGCCCCCACCCCCCTCGTTGCTACTTTCCCCCGTCTCTTCAATATGGGTCAACTATTATCACATCCTGTTGAAGAAAAGCACATTGACTACAAAACGTTTCAAACGTTGTCATACTGTGTTGGAACAATGCAAGGGTACCGAATGACGATGGAGGATGCACACGATATCAAGATTAACGAGGACGAAACCTTGGCGGTCTTTGGAGTTTTCGACGGCCATGGTGGTACCCAGTGCCTGGAATACTTGAGTCAAGCATTGCCCAAGCAGATTTTTAGATCCTTAAACAACAAGAACTATACGTTGAAGGAGTACATGACCATCATAAAAGACACTTTTTTTAAGGTGGACCACGACTTGTCGGAGCTACCAAATTTAATCAATTGTGGTTCGACAGGAATAGTCACGACCCTTGTTCGAGGGAGATTCATAATAGTTGCGAATACCGGGGACTCTAGATGTATAGCTTCGGTCAACGGCAAGCCAAAAACGCTATCGTACGACCACAAACCAATCCTCATGAACGAGCGAATCAGAATAGAGAACAGCAATGGATATGTTTTAAACAGCCGAATCAACGAGATTTTGGCTCTTTCCAGGGCCTTTGGTGATTTCAAGTTTAAGTCTCCGTACATGAACAGCACAAAGAACAAGTACATCTTGGAGAACCAGAAAGACCAAGAAGGGCCCAAGATAGTCCACTTACCTCCGGAACTCTTCCAAGTGACTGTAGAACCGGACTTGATAGTGTATGATTTGGAGCACAACCCGTTGCCCGACTTTATCTGCTTGGCCTGCGACGGGATCTGGGACTGCTACACCAGCTCCAAGTTGGTCACCACCGTAAAAGAGATGTTGGTTTTGGGCTGGAAGATTAATAAGATTGTGGAATTTGTCCTCCACGACTGCTTGTTGATGGCAAACAACGTGACTGGCATAGGTTTTGATAATATGACCTTAATAATCGTTGCTGTGCATCCCGGGATTACAATCGACGAGTGGTATGAGAATATGAAGAAGAAACACTGAGCAAGATATGAAGAAGAAGCACTGACCAAGATATCAGAGTAGTTCTTGCAGGTAAGAAGAAGCACTGCCCAAGATATCAAAGTAGTTATTGCAGGTAAGAAGTATCAGTGGATCTTACAGGTAAGAAGAAGCATTAACCAAGGTATCAGTGGATCTTGCAGATATTAAGAAGTACTAACCAAGGTATCAGTGGATCTTGCAGGTAAGAAAAAGCACTAACCACGACATAAGAGTAGATCTTGCAGGTAAGGCACTGATACATTGTTAAAATGCTGAAAACAGAGTGGTTCGCTAATTTCATCATCACGGAGCTTTACGCTCAAAAATGCATTGTTCCCGGGTAACGTTCATGGAACTAACATTAAAGCATGTTAGGTGTGGTACCTTTTATAGAAGAATAGAAAATAAAGGAAGGTCTATTGTAGCAGAGTGCAGGTGTCGTAAAAGACTGCATCCAATTATAAGCACAAGATTAAATGGAAGTTTCGGGCAAAATGACGGGCATGAAAATCCTCGCAGCGAACCAATTTGAGATTGAAGCCCTGCAATGCCGCGAGGCAGAACTACACAGAAGACGTTGGTTCTGAGAAAAACCAGTGGTTGGTCGGATAATCACGTCTTTAGTGGTGGTATCTACCGGTACGTACTTCGGTTAGCGTCGCTAACAGCGGCGATTCCTCTTGTGAACTCCGCTGACGTGAAGAGTGAGCTGACACCACTTTGGTTCCTGGAAAACCCGACAAGATGAAATTCACCGCATCCGGGCCACCCACCGAACACCGCAAATTTCAGGGCCCTTGGGTCTCTCTATTTAGCGCTAGTCTCAGCGTCCATGCCATGCAAATCACGTCAGCGGCCGCTCATAATCTCACAATACCTAAAAAAACCACCTTTTTTTCTTCTCATAGTAACGCCAGGAAGCCCAAGTAGACACAGGGCCACGTATAACCACATGTACGAGGATATGTAGTGTATATTCGCCCCGCTGTTGGATCTACACGCAAGGTATGTATCCAGGAGAAAGTCAGTTATCTACTCCCCACCATTGTGAGGACATCCCTATTTGCAACCCTACCCGCTGTCTCACCTCGCCCGGATTTAGGTGTAAACAAAGCAACCTGAAGGGGCAGAGGGAAAAAATCAGGACAATAAAAACATCCAATTTTTACAACCAAATAACATCATTCTACAAGGACTACGCAGCCCAATCACCTAGCGCTAGATTGTTTGTTAGATATACATATTCAGGAGCATTGAGAGAAGATCATTGCCAGGACATCCACACACATAGACGACCGCATCACCTTACCGACCCAGTCTCCAAACAATGACTCAAGTCATGTACGATGATCCCATCATCAGCCTAATACAGGACCCAGACTTGAACAGAGACAAGTCCAAGACCAACAACTTGATCAAACTCATAAACGGATTTCCGCTAACGGAAAGAAAAGTAAGCAAGTTGTGTTCCAACACATTGGCGCTTTTGCAAACGCTTGAAAAGATCAAGCTCACATTCAAGAGCTGGGAGTTTTTGTCGCTAGACTACAACAGTGACAGCCATTTTGACCAAGACGAAGGTGGAGACATCCAAACTTTCAACAACAGCATCGCAGCCAAGGTTTTGGCGAGCTGCAAAGATTTAAACGTTAAGTTGAGCAAGGTCTCGATCGACTTGGACCACGTTACCAAGGCATCCAGGACGTTATCGCCCTTGGAGTACATTTCCGACAGCGGCACCATGTTGACGTCGTTGTTGTTGAGGAGCATCAAGTTGAAAAATGAGGTTGCGGACCAATTGACCGTAGCGTACCTGAAGGCCAAGTTGATCTCGATCGGTAAGGAGCTAGAGGTGATGCTCTCCACGGGCTCAGAGGACGAAGAGGACCGCAAAACAGTGAAAACATACAAGACATTCATCATCAACTTGTTGAAGCAGTTGAACAACTCGATAGACATGGAAGACAACGAGGCCAAGTACGAGTGCTTGGCCGTCATCAACGACATGGAAAAGATGTTTGAGGCATACAAGTTGGAAAAGGTCAAAGAGGCCGCAATGCAGACTTTACAGGAGGAGTACACCACCGACCCCAGACCCATTCCAAACGCCTCCAAGGGTCACCGCCGCACAAACCTGCATAAGTACGCAAGTCCAAAGAACTCTTTGAACCTACCCCCACCGGAAATCGAGTACGAGGACTTCCTGGACTCCGAGTTCGGCTCCAATTCCATGTACCTGACGCTGTTGTCGCACCACGGAGGAGCCATGGTTCACTCCATCACAAAAACAAACACTAACCAGCTGCAGGACTCTCCTCAGAAGTTGCACAGAAAGGACTCCATATCGTCCATGTCCACGTCATCCTTGTTCCAAAGAACAACTATCTCAGATGAGTTACCCTACTTGATGACTGCCTTCAGCTCGGCAAAGAACTTTGAAGAGGATATCAACCACTTCAAGGAAGAGGACCTGAAGTCCCACCCCAAAAAGGTTTCCGAAACCAAGAAACACGAGGATGAAAAGAGAGAAAAACACTTTTACACACATAAGGCAAACTTGCCCAACAGAGCCCTTTACTCCGAGTCCGTCATGTTGCACCAACCCTCGAGCGCCGCAAACTACTTGTATTCCAACAGCTCCCTCTTGTCCAAGTTGGGAATTAAGCCTCAGGTGGTCACCACGGACTTGTCTCCAAAAGAGTTGGGAGTTTCGTCTAAAAGCAATTATGCATTACCTGCTCCTCAAAAGAAACATTTATTGAAAGATACGCAAGAAGCCGATGGGAAGGAGAACGATGAGAGCCATCTTTTAACAACTGCCAACTTGGAAAGCCATAACTTTCACACAGAAATCCCCGAGATGGTTGACTAGGAGGGGACTAGAAATGCTTGTAACTACCTATAAGGGTGGTGATAAGAAAACTGTTCAGTTCTAAGAGTGTGGATGTTTTTGAGCGAGAAACTCCAATATCTGTACACGTCTAACTCCATTTGCATCTCCACACATAAGCAAACATCGAATCCTGGACTTGATGGGTCCTGGGCTTTGATATCTGCACCGGCATACTACATCATATTTATTCATTCATTTCGTTATTGCATTTATTATAATTTTTATACCCATTTCATTTCTAAACTTGCGGAATTGTAGAGGGCCATTCACAGGCGCTGGTGATTTTATTTAAGGTACGATTTCATTCTAAATGGACTTCACCCTCACAAAGAAACATTCCAAACATTTTAGTGCTGGAAGTTCTCGAAAAGCCTCATTCCAAACATTCTAGTGGACTTGGAAGTTCTCGAAAAGACCCATTCTAAACATTCTAGTGGACCTGGACGTTCTTTGGGACCTCGCAGTTAACCTACTTCTTTGCCTTGCACTTGTAGAGCTCCTTGACAAAAGTTTCTCCCCAAAAGGCAGATGTGTACTTTGAGATATAGGTGAACAACTTGTTAAAGTTGAGCTCCTTCTTTTCCTTGGGCAAGGTCAAACTCTCCTTGATTGCATGGCTCAATTCCTCTGTGTTCCATGGGTTGACGATAAACGCACCGTTGAGCGACTGAGCCGCACCCGCAAATTCAGACAAGATCAACGCACCCTGGTTTTCCTGCTGGCAAGCAATGTATTCGTACGAGACCAAGTTCATACCGTCACGGGTGGAGCTGACAAGGCAAACGTCGGAGATGTGGTACAAACTAATCAACTCGTCAAATGGAACAGATTTGTGCATGTAGTGAATAGGGACAAACTCCACAGTACCAAACTTACCGTTGATTCTGCCAACCAACTCGTTGACAGTAGCCCTCAAAGACTGGTATTCTTCCACGTCACCACGCAGCGGAACAGCGACCTGGACCAAGATGACCTTTCCGATCCACTCTGGGTTTTCCGTGAGGAAGATTTCAAATGCGTGCAACTTTTGCGGAACACCCTTGATGTAGTCTAGTCTGTCTACACCAACAATGACCTTGGTATCGCCAAACTTTGCCTTCAATTGCTTGACTCTGTTGACGACGGGCTCCTTGGTGAGGCCGTCGGTGAAGTGGTCCACATCGATACCGATTGGGAAGGCTCCGATGCTGATTGACCTGCCTTCAAACTCAATCCCGTTGGGCAAGGTGGTGACGTTGGACACAATCCGGGCCACCGACGAGAGGAAATGTCTGGCATAGTCGTAGGTGTGGAACCCAATCAAGTCACAGCTCAACACTCCGACCAAAATCTCCCTTCTGACAGGCAAGATTCTGTAGATCTCGGAGGACGGGAAGGGAGTGTGTAAAAAGAAGCCAATTTTGACATTCTTCTTGGACTGGCCGATTCTTTCACGGAGCATCTGCGGAAGCAACATCAAGTGGTAGTCGTGCACCCAGACCATGTCGTTATCGTCTACTTGGGCGGCAATTTCTTCGGCAAACTGCTTGTTTGCTTCGATGTATGCGGCCCAGGCGTTCTCATCAAAGTTCATTTCCCCCGGGTGGTAGTGGAACAAGGGCCACAATATGCTGTTCAGGAACCCATTGTAGTGCAAGTCCGCAATGGTGTCGCTCAAGTAGATGGCTGTGCATTTGAACTTGTCCATCAAATCCTTGTTGACTCTTTCCTGTTCGTCCAGAGGGATCTCTAGTCCGGGCCAGCCCAACCATTGAAACTCGGTGGTTTTCTTCAACCCCTGCAATGCCGTCACCAACCCCCCGGACGACATCGAGTAGTCATAAGACCCGTCCGGTGAACGTCTGATCGTCACCGGTAATCTATTCGAAACAACCAATACCTTTCCTTCAACCATAGTTGTCAATATTTAAATACAGGGCGTGTGTTTTTTCGGTGATTTGCTTTGTGCATCGGACCACGCCAGAGGTATCCAAGCGAGGCTCCAGGCACCTTAGATGCCCCAATTGATGGCCAAAACGTGCATGAGTGCGCTACGGAGCAACTCCGAAGACCCCATGGGGCTCCACCCAAGCGTTCCCAGCACCTTTTCCGGGGTTACCTATGTTGGTGCCCTTCCATTGTTCCTTCCCAATTGGGAAGTCGGGCCTGAAACTTTTTTTCTGTTTGGTGGGACTTTTGCTCTACTAAAAAAAAACGTAAACGAATTACAACACAGATCAAACATGTCTAATCCATTCGGAGGAGGGTATCAGCAACAAGGAGGGATTGCAGGGCAGCAACAGGGGTTGCATCACCCCCAACCACAGCACGCCACGTACCAACAAAGTGGCCAACAATTCCAGCAACAACAGCAATTTCAACAGCCTCCTCCGCCACAACAACAGTTCCAGCAGGGACCTGGTGGCGCCCAAGGGTACAACTTCTTCAACGACCAGGCAGCATCGATTGCGTCGCAATTTGCCAGAAGCCAATTTGAAACGTCCAACCAATACATACAACAGAACTTTGGGTCGTATTTGCCTGGAGCTGGCGAGTTGAAGTTTTACTTTCGTGTCAGTAACTCGTACGTCTTCAAGAAGATTTTGCTTGTGATTTTCCCATACCACAGCAAGAATTGGAACAGAAAAGCATTGAATGAGATCAGCGGGGCCGACGTCGGCCTGCCTCCTCAACTGGCGGATGCAAACGCAGCCACCGCCTTTGCGCCCCCCATCTACGACGTCAACTCGCCAGACTTGTACATTCCATTGATGTCGTTCATCACCTATATTTTGTTATGGGCAGCATTCCAGGGGTTGAAAGGAGACTTCCACCCGCAAGTTTTTGGCTACTTGGCCTCGCAGACATTGGCCTTCTCGTTGATTGATATCGCCATCTTCAAAATCGGCTTGTACTTGCTCAACTGCTCCACCAACTCCTCCTTGTGGGACTTGGTCAGTTTCTCGGGGTACAAGTACGTTTCCATCATTATCTTGTTGTGCTGGAAACATACCTTTGGAAATGGTTGGTTGAACTACTACCCTTTGGTGTTCGTTTTGATTATCAACTTGGCTGTTTTCTTGATGAGATCTTTGAAGTTTTTGGTCTTGCCAAACGGAATCACAGGTACTTCCAATTCCATCACCATTAGCCAAAGAAGAATCAGAATCCAGTTCTTATTTGTTTACTCCTTGATTGTACAGGGTGCAATCATCTTGTTTATGAGCAGATAATATTTAATATATAGAGTCAAGAGACATTGTAGGCAGTACGAATACAAAAACAAACAGACTCGAGTAGTAGACATAAAAGATATATAAAGAAAGGAAATGTAGTAGTACATATTCGAGAAGACAGACGGAAGACAAAATAACTGGAGATATTATATGGGAGACTGCTCAGAGAAGAGTATACTGTGAGACTATACCCTGGCCCTGCTTACGTCCTAGGAGAAGGGCTTTTGGTTAGCAATACGCGTCTGTTTACGGTGTAAACCAAAGCCAGCAACTCACCAATACACTACATACCCGTACCCTACTCTCAGAACATTGTAACTGGGATATTCAGATATTTGGAAGAGCACCTTGTGTATGAGTGCTTCCACTCGCGCACCGCGCACTCATCTTTTTTGATCTGAATCTAAAAAGTCAAACGCGACGCGTACTCCAAGGCATGTCATCCAGAGGGTTCAAAGGGTCGACGACGGCCAGATTTGTGAAGAATAAGACCGTAAAGTCGGAATTCAAGAGAAAAGCAGAATCCAGCAATGACCAGGAAAGATTACTAGGAACGGACAACCCGATGTTGAACGACTCGATACTGAAAAGAGACCTAGTGGAGAAGATAGACAGACTCGATGCGGTGATGGGGTTTGACCGAATTGAGCACGGAGAAAACGACGGGATGAAGGCCAGTAAGGGTTGGTTGATCAACATGCATGCCACCACCATACCGTCCGAGGATAACTCTGTGTCTGGGTACTCTGGAGTGGATTACTACTTTTTGGACGAAGAAGGTGGGTCCTTCAAGGTCACGTACAAGTTCAGCCCATACTTCTTTTTGGAGGTTGTTCCAGGAACAGAACCCGAGGTCGAAGAGTGGTTGAGGCGGTTTTTGGAACAGACCAACGTAAAGACCATGGCCCGAGTAAGCAAAGAAGACTTGGCGTTGCCCAACCACTTGGTGGGCTTGCAAAAGTCCTTGATCATGCTAACATTTCACAACGTTAACGACTTGTTGGCGGGAAGGAGGCTATTGAACCCCATTATAGCAGATAACCAGCTGAAAAGGGACACCAGAGACATCTACCAGATGATCAACTTCAACAACATCAACAACGTGACGGAGATCAACATAGACGCAACCAAAGACGCAAACGCAGACCCCTCCACATACATACAGGACATCAAGGAATACGATTTGCCGTACCACGTGAGAGTTTCGATCGATAACGGGGTACGTGTGGGCAAGTGGTATGACGTTTACGTCAAGCACTCGGAGGTGAGTTTGGTGGAGGACCGGGCCAAGTTGGCATTTGCAGACCCGGTAGTGCTCGCATTTGACATTGAGACAACCAAGGCACCTTTAAAGTTCCCTAATGCCCAGATTGACCAGATTATGATGATTTCCTACATGATTGACGGGGAAGGGTTCTTAATCACCAACCGCGAAATCATCTCGCAGGACATCGAGGACTTTGAGTACACACCCAAGCCCGAATACCCCGGGTTATTCACCGTTTTCAACGAACCAGACGAAAAGCACGTGCTCATGCGCTTCTACGAGCACATCAGAGACGTCAGACCCACAGTGATAGCCACCTTCAACGGTGACTTTTTCGACTGGCCGTTTGTAGAAACAAGATCACGGTTCCACGACATGGACATGTTTGAGGAGATTGGGTTTGCCAAAGACAACGAGGACGAGTACAAGTCCAAGTATTGTGTGCATATGGACTGTTTCCGGTGGGTCAAGAGAGATTCGTACTTGCCGCAAGGGTCGCAGGGTTTGAAGGCAGTCACCACCGCCAAGTTAGGCTACAACCCCACTGAGTTGGACCCAGAGTTGATGACCCCCTACGCATACGAAAAGCCTCAGATTTTGTCGGAGTACTCTGTTTCCGACGCTGTGGCCACCTACTACCTCTACTACAAGTATGTGCATCCGTTTATCTTTTCGTTGTGCACCATCATTCCGTTGAACCCCGACGAGGTGTTGAGAAAGGGGACCGGAACTTTGTGCGAAATGTTACTTTCGGTCAAGGCATACGAGGGCAACATTCTTTTGCCCAACAAGCACAAAGAACCGATCGAGCGGTTCTACGACGGCCATTTGTTGGAGTCCGAGACATATGTCGGTGGGCACGTTGAGTCGTTGGAGGCCGGGGTGTTCCGCAGTGACATCCCGTGCGACTTCAAGGTGGACCCCACGGCCATCGACGAGTTGATTGGCGACTTGCACAACTCGATCAAGTTCTGCATCGAGGTTGAAAACGGCAAGAGAATCGATGACGTAGAAAACTACCAAGAAGTCTACAACAGCATAGAGTCCAAATTATTGGAGTTAAAGCATAATCCAACCAGGTCCGAGGAACCGTTGATCTACCACGTCGACGTGGCATCCATGTATCCCAACATCATGACGTCCAACAGATTGCAGCCGGACTCGATGAAGTCCGAGGAGGACTGCGCATCGTGCGACTTTAACAGACCAGGCAAGAACTGTGACAGAAGATTGCCCTGGTCCTGGAGAGGTGAGTACTACCCTGCTGAGATGAACGACTACAACATGATCAAGAGAACGTTGCAGAATGAGCGGTTCCCCAACCCCAAGTCATGGCTTCCGCCGCGCACCTTTGACGAGTTGCCTTACGCAGAGCAGGCCGCTTTGATCAAGAAAAGATTGAGCGAGTACTCCAGAAAAGTGTACCACCGTATCAAACAGCCGCAGGTGGTGACCCGTGAAGCCATCATTTGCCAAAGAGAGAACCCATTTTATGTGGATACTGTGCGTTCCTTCAGAGACCGTCGTTATGAGTTCAAGGGCTTGGCCAAAGAGTGGAAGGGAAAGGTTGGTAAAATCACCGACACAGCACAGAAAGAGGAAGCCAAGAAGATGGTGGTGCTCTACGACTCCTTGCAATTGGCCCACAAGGTCATTTTGAACTCCTTCTATGGGTACGTCATGAGAAAAGGGTCCCGGTGGTTCTCCATGGAAATGGCCGGGGTCACGTGCCTCACCGGTGCAACCATTATCCAGATGGCGCGTAAGTTGGTGGAGAGAATAGGCAGGCCCTTGGAGTTGGACACTGATGGGATCTGGTGTATTTTGCCAAAGACGTTCCCAGAGAACTTCAACTTGAAGCTCAAGAACGGTAAGAAGATTTTTTTGGAGTACCCGTGCTCCATGTTGAACTACCTTGTGCACCAGCAGTTTACCAACCACCAGTACCAAACCTTGGAAGATCCAGGCACCTTTAAATACTCGACTCGGTCTGAAAATTCCATCTTCTTTGAGGTTGATGGACCCTACAAGGCCATGGTGTTGCCCACCTCGCTAGAAGAGGGTAAGAACTTGAAGAAGAGATACGCTGTTTTCAACCACGACGGGTCGTTAGCTGAATTGAAGGGTTTCGAGTTGAAGAGAAGAGGGGAGTTGGGTTTAATCAAAACTTTCCAGTCCGATATCTTCAAGTTGTTCTTGGAAGGTGAGTCCTTGGAAGGGTGCTACAGGGCCGTGGCTCAGGTGGCCAACAACTGGTTGGATGTTTTGACCACAAAGGGTGGGTCTTTAGGAGACGACGACTTGATCGATCTCTTGTGTGAAAACAGAAGTATGTCCAAAGCCTTGTCTGAGTACGAGGGACAGAAGTCGACTTCCATCACCACTGCCAAGAGATTGGGTGAGTTTTTGGGTGAGGAAATGGTCAAGGATGCCGGTTTGGCGACAAAGTATATCATCAGTGCAAAGCCGTTGAACGCTCCCGTCACCGAGCGTGCGGTTCCAGTGTCTATTTTCTCCTCCGACAAGAAGGAGTACTTTTTGCGGAAGTGGCTCAAGGACCCGTCCTTGGAAAAGTTCAGTCCTAGGGAAATCATCGACTGGGAGTACTACTCGGACCGGTTGGCCTCGGTGGTGCAGAAAATCATCACTATCCCAGCCGCGCTCCAGAACGTCAGAAATCCCGTTCCCCGCGTTCCGCATCCGGACTGGTTGCGAAAACAAATCAGAATAAAAGAAGACACAAAACAGCAGACTTCCATTTCTGCCTTTTTCAACCTGGCCTCCGAAAAGGACAAGCAAATCAAAGACATAGAGGACTTTGGAGAGGTCGTTGCCAAGCCTAGAGTCAGCAAAGTCACCTCCCGTAAGAGAAGAGGCATTGCGGACTTGGATGAGGAGGAAGAAAACCGAGTGCTAGCCATAGCCAGCGGTCCATGCCCGCCAATGACAGAAGACTACGGTGCGTTTTTGGAGTACCAGAAGGCCAAATGGAAGCTCCAGGCCAAAAATAGGGCATCTCGTAAGCAATTGTTTGGTTCCAACTCAGAAACGTCCAGCAGATCTACCGTTGGAGGGATCCTCAGAAAGCAAGCCGAAAACGTCGCTGGCTCTGACTGGGAGATCTTGCAGTACAAACAAGGGTCCAAACCTGGAGAAATCAAGGTGTGGGCTCTGGTTGGTGGAAAAGTGCACACATTTGTGTTCCACATTCCCAAGAAGATCTATGCCACCTTCAAGAAGCAGGTTTCCTCGAGAAGAGTTGTTCCAGGGTGCGAGATTGAACGATCCACGGCTGTATTGCCCAATGGACACGACGGAACTCACTTGTACAAGTTGTCTATGCCTGAGCCTGTGTACCACGAGCAGCTCTCTGCTCCCGAAGGGCTCTTACAGGACTCGTTCCTTCTTGGATTGTACGAAACAAACATCGACCCCATGGAGAGGGCCATCATCGACTTGGGAAACACCGTCAAATTCGACGACACAAGAGTTGGTGCCTTGGGGAAGGGGTTGAAGAACGGGTTCTCGACCAAGGAGTTGATTCCGGTAGAGAAAAAGGACTACTTGAAGCGCTTCGACATGAAGGTCGTGTACTTGCTCCACATTGTGACCAACGGATACGAGATATTTACCTTGTTCACGCCTCCGCAGGGTGAGGACGCAGCCACCGGCCAAATGTTTATCTTGAAGCCGTCTAATAATGCCCAGGAACTCCCTCCTAACATGGGCAAGATATACAGAGAGATATTCGAACAAAAGAGAGATCGCTTGGATAAGGTCTCCAGATACATCAGGTACCCCGACGAAATGAGCTTTGACATGAACTACTACAGCGACAGAAGCAAGTTGTTTAAGAAGATGAACCAGATTATCAGTAAGATCCACATGTCACCCGTATTGTTTGCGGTGCAATCGCCGTATGCGGCTGTGGTCTTGAACGCATTGCCCTCCACCGAGGTTTTCCCAACTATAAAGATGAACATCGGCGAGTTGTCGCTTCCTGCGATCGGGTGGCAGGCTTTAATCTCCAAGAGGGTCATCAACCACTACTTCATCTTGGCCAGCTGGATCAAAAACTTGATTTCCTTGTCATCATATGGAAAAATACCTTTATGTAACATCCAGATTGATAATGTGGGGTACTTGATTGACATTGAGTACGCCAGAAGGCTTTCGTCCAACAACATTGTTCTTTGGTGGTCTCCAAACCCATTACCAGATCATGGAGGGTTTGAGATGGACAAGTCGTTTGACTTTGAAAGCCTTGAGTTCCCCACCATTAACAACCCCGAGGTATACGAGACCGCATGTTTGGAGGTGGAGATAGGCACCTTGACCATCAACAGTATTTTGACGAGTTCGCTCATCAACGAGGCCGAGGGGACCGATTTGGCGGACGAAAACACCGCTTTTGACAAAAACAACGGGGCAGCAACAATTGCCGAAGATTCGTTCGGAACTCCAGCATTGCAGATCTTGCGGTCAATGGTCAAGGACTGGTGGGACGATGCGTTGCGCGGCAACATCAACGCAGACTCCATGATGAACAACATGGTCACTTGGGTCCAGCGGAAGAACTCGTACTTGTACGACTTTGCATTGCACTACCATGTACACAACTTGGCAACCAAGGCTTTGTTGCAGTTGATTGGTGAGTTCCGGAGAATGAATGCACAGGTGATCTTTGCATCTCAGAACAAAATGATGATCCAAACGTCCAAGATATCTGTTGAAAACTCGTATGCCTACGGCCAGTATATTCTCAAGGCAGCGCGCAGCAAGCCCTTGTTCAACTTTTTGGACTTGCGCATCGTCAGGTACTGGGACATTCTCGTGTGGATGGACGAGTACAACTACGGAGGAAGAGCGTGCGACGAAATCACAGACCAGGACCCAGTGTTGCAGTTGATCAGCAACTGGCAGATGCAAAAGTTTTTGCCCAAGATTGTCGAGAGCGAGTTCGAGGACTATCTTATAGTCTTTATCGACTCGTTGACCAAGCTGAAGAACGAGGTTTTGGGCGGCACGCAGTCCACACAGCGTGTCACTCAGATTGCACACATTCTCAAGGGTCAGAAGAAGCTCTCTTCGGGCGAGATGGACGAAGAAGAAGATTACAACAATGGAGTCACCGAGCAGTTTAGAAGACAGCTCTACAAAACCATCCAGAAATTGTACAAGTTGCAGAACAACTCAATCATCAACCCGGATTTGGCAGAGTCCTACAGGTTCCCTGTATTGCCAGGGTCCCACCTTACTCTCCGCAACCCTACTCTTGAGTTGGTCAAGTTCTTGAGCTCCATCTTCAGTTTGTCCAAAAAGAGAATTATCGAGGTGCGTATGCTCAGAAAGGAGTTGCTTGGCATTTTTGACGTCAAGGAGTTCAGCGAGGAAGCTAACTTTAAGAACCCAAGCACCTCCTTGAAGATCCCTCATGTCATCTGCGACTACTGCAACCATGTTAGGGATATAGACTTGTGCAGAGACACCGAAATCTGGAATTGTGTCAAGTGCCGCAAACCGCACAACAAGGTTGCAATCGAAGAAGAACTCATTACCCAGTTCCAAAAGGTCCTTACAAAGTTCCACAGTCAAGATTACAAGTGTGTCAAGTGTAATCATATCAGAGGCACCAACATGAGTTTGTTCTGTAAGTGCTCTGGTGAGTGGACTGAAACTGTACCATACGCAGATGTTGAGAAGCGGATGGCGGTGTTCAAGAGGGTAGGTGATTACTTTAGCTTGGAGTTGTTGAAGGAGATGTTGAGCATTTAATCAATAGTTATAATTAGTAATGAATAGAATATTTAAGCAAAAGAGTGCTTTGGTTGTAAGCATTAAGTAAACTTGGTGGTGTGGATGGTTGCAGAAAGCAAGAAAACGGCACCTAAATTGTTGAAGAATGGAATACTTATTATTGAAGAAGAGCATTCCTGGACCTGTTGGTATACCTGGAATTGTTGGCACCCCTGTAATAGTTGAGAAAGACGTACCTAGGCTTTTTGAAAGGTATACCACCTTTGGTAGAAAGCTTACGGTTGCTGCAATTTTTATAGCAGACTCTTGAATTCGTTGAACATTAGTAGAATACAGGTAAGAGGTACTGTCAATGCCCTTGGGTTACTTTCAGACACAGCTAAAGGTATATCTGGGTAGTAGTGTAGGTACACAGCTAGTAACTTATCCAGTATATAGTCGCAACTCCGCATTCAGTACGCATCAAAATAAAACGCGTAACCACAGCGATGCTACCACCCGAAGAGTTGGCGTCACTTAAGAGACTAGTCAAGTGCCGAGATGCACAGCTTGACCTACTTGATGCGCTAATATCGTCGAACAGCGACACACTGGCAAATCTGATTCTTGTCCACGGGTACAAATCAATTGGAAAGTCGCTCACGGTGGAGAAGTTCTTGTCAGCATCGAGCATCAAGCACTCAATCATCAAGTGTGACGAGTGTATTACGAAGAAAATCATGCTCCAGCGGTGCTACAAGGCCATTAAGGCAGATAGTGGCCATTACCACGAATTCACACAGGAACCGCGGTTTGGATCACTAGGCGAGACGTTTGCCAGTTTTGTCACGATGCTCGAGCTCTTCATTGACTACACACAGTACAGTGAACAACATGTGCTAGTGCTAGATAGAATTGACCAGTGCATGGAAAATGCCTCAGAGTTGCTTCCTGCGTTTGCAAGACTCAAAGAACAGACTAATATCAAGAACATTACGGTAGTGTTTATCATATCGACGGACATACCAAAGGAGGTTGTCACAATGAACGTCCCGTCGATATTCTTTCCCAACTACACCGAAGAAGAGCTTAGCGAAATATTGGAGTCCAGCCAGCTATGTATTTTTGGAGATGATGAGTTGGACTCAGACCCAAATAGCTACACCTTCTGGGTACAGTACATCAAGATCATCATCGACTTGTTCTACGTCTACACTGGGTCAGACATGAACTTGTTGATGCACATAGGTGTTTACTGCTGGGACCGCTTCATTGAACCCGTGCTAAGTGGCAAGTACCAATTGACTGAATTCATCAAGGTGTATCGAGAAAACATAGACATGTTTCAGAACGAGAACATCTTGAGCAACTCGTCCATCAAAGAGTACTCGACCATGGACGAGGAAAAGAAAATCGAAAACGAGAGTGTACAGGACCTCCCTATGCATTCCAAGTACGTTTTGATAGCGTGCTATCTTGCTTCGTACACGGAGCAGAAGAACGACTTGCATTACTTCTCGAAAGTCAAGGCAGTCAAGTACAAGAAGAGAGCAACGGCCGAAGGAAAAAAGAGCAAGAAGCAAATGAGTAAGGATGACATTGATGCCAGATTACTCTCTCCAAACTACTTTGACTTGGAAAGAATGCTTGCCATCTTGTCTGTAATCTACAGAAACAACTCGCTCTCCTTGGTGACTAACGACCCCCACGCTTACGACGACACTTTTGAGGAGCGCATGGAGGCAGAGCGGTCCAAATTCACCTTGAGTAGAAACATTGACTTGAATAATCAGTTGGCAACCTTGTTTTCCTTGGGCCTTATCAGTAAATCCGTAAACTCTGACATATTAGGTGCCAGAGTGCGGTGGAAGTGCAATTTGCCTTGGCCCTCCATTGAAAATCTATCGAAAGACTTGGATTTTCCAATCCTTGACTATTTGCGTGATGACTAAAAGAGGGGCTTGATATTTGAGTTATCTGAATGGAGGCAATGGTGCCGTGGCATATTAGTGCACCCGTACGAGAGTGAGCGGACATGTTGCCTAATTTCTGTCCATATGAGCGCGGGGCACAAAATAGGATACGTCAAAATGTACGTGCTGCGGCTCTGTTGCAACTGCTTAGAATCCGGGTTTCCAGCTCGAGATAAACATCAGTCTCCTTTTCTAGAGCATGTTTGATACGGTGTCACTACTTCGTTTATGGTGGCGAAGAAAACAGGCTCGAAACCGGCATGGCCTCAATTTTCATGAACTCCCGGAGTTCCCTTACACGTTTCCGGACCCTGAGCATGAGTTGCGAAACCAAACTACTTGTTGCAGATAGGAGGGACATTATATTACCATAAGGTATCCATCGGAACGTCGAATATTATTGTTCTCCTCTAAGATTAAAAAAGTTGCATTCATAAATGTCAGTGAAGTCCAAGCACCTTCCTCTGCAGCTACTGATAGGTACACTCAATTCCCGTAAATCTCGCACTGTTCAGTGTTTCTTATCGAGGGCAGGTTATTGTTTTAGTAAATCCATAGTTAGGACATGCTGCCGTGTGTCCATATGGCTTGGACAAGAAACTCCTCAATTATTTATAAGGCAGCATGCATGCCATCTAAATTGGAAGTCATTGGTATGATTTCATTCATAAAGGTGAGTGTGCAAGCTTGACTACACAATGTACGAATGCTAACAATTAGATATTCTCATATCTCGATAATCCAGCCATCAATTGGAAAAGCATTATCTTGGGATGCACAGTAGCTGACTTTATTGCTAAGCGGTACTTAGACTACAGGCAATACAAAGTGTTGTATCGGCCATCCCCTCCAGCTTCAATCAAAGCTGAGGTCGACCAGGAAACGTTTGAGATATCTCAAAAGTATTCGCGTGACGCTATGAAGCTTACGTTTGCAAGTTCCCTGGTGTCATTGATTAAAAACGTCAGTGTGATCAAGTATGATTTGTACTTGAAGTTTTGGAATGTGGCAGCGAGTGCTATGACGTTTGCAGCCCCAGTTCTTCCGAAATTCATGAGTGGAGTTATCACCCAGTCTATATTGTTTTATTTATCTTGTGCTTTGATACGCAAGATTGTTAGTTTACCATTGCTTTACTACGGAACTTTTGTTGTGGATGAAAATTATGGATTTAACAAGCAAACGGTTTTTACCTGGATTAAAGATCAGATTGCTTTCTGTTGGTGAACTGGCTGTTGAACAGTTTATTTGCTGCTGCATTTGTGAAGATAGTGGATTCTACTGTGAGAAATTTATCCCGTATCTCATGGGTTTTACCTTGGTTGTACTAGTATTCATTTATACCATAGATCCAGTGATTATGCGTCTATTCTACAAGATGACTTCACTTTAAGATGGTGAGTTAAAGGAAGGGGTCAACAAGTTGGCTACTTCCTTCAAATTGCCATTGTCCGATTTGGTGGTTATTGTTGGTTCGTCCAAAAGTACACATTCCAATGCCATGTTTACGGGATTACCATGGCCAAAACGTATTATGTTATATGATACTCTAACTAATGAATATCCGGTTGACGAAGTACTTGCTCTTACGGCTCACGAGCTCGGTCACTGGAAGTTGTCTCACACATCTTACGGGTTGTGCATGGTCTTAGCTGTCTTCATGTTACTGCATACTATGCTTGGTGTATTTATACAAAATAACTCTTTGTACGCCTCCTTCGGATTTACTTCAATCCACCCTTCGATTGTTGGCTACGCTTTGTTTACTTACATATCTGTTCCTGTCGACTTTGTCACTCAGTTTGTTAAAGACTCGAAGTTTGAGTACGATGCTGATGCATTCGCAAGGAAGTGTGGATATGGTGAAAGCTCGATCAAGTATTTGATCAAGTCGAGCAAGAACAGCTTACAAGCAATGGATGCTGACTGGTTGTATGCTTCTTACCACCAGAGTCATCCCATCTTGCTCGATAGATTGAATGCACTAGGTTATGTTTCTAATGAAAAGGTTGTTAAGGCAGATTAAATTATCATTAATAGTGCGGTACGTTGGTTGAGGAAATACTACTAAAATCAAGAGATTCCCCGATTTTGATTCTGATCTGTGCAAGAAATGTCTAAATAGCGCCCCCTGTAACACTCAGAGCTTATCTCTTAGTTATATCCTTAGACATTTATTCTCTTTAGACTATTATTCTCTCACAAATGAAGTTTTTATCGTTAGACATTGAATACTATCGTTAGACCTTTATCTATAGACATTGAATAATATCGTTAGACCTTTATCTTTAAACCTTGAATATTATCGTTAGACATTGAATACTATCTATAGACATTGAATAATATCGTTAGACCTTTATCTTTAAACCTTGAATATTATCGTTAGACATTGAATACTATCTATAGACATTGAATAATATCGTTAGACCTTTATCTTTAAACCTTGAATATTATCGTTAGACATTGAGTACTATCGTTAGACATTGAGTACTATCGCTAGACATTGAGTACTATCGTTAGACATTGAATATTATCGTTAGACATTAAATCCTATGTTAGACATTGACTTTTATCTCTATGACATTGGATTTGTTCCTGAAGACATCTGATTGTAAACTAATTACTATGGAGGCCTCAAAATATGATGCTCTCATAATGTATGTTCTTGATTCTCTGAATGTATGACACCCTTAGTTCAAACCAAATTCGGATTGTTTTGTTGTATCTTGGAAATAAGTTATCATTTGTCTCACAGTCAACCTGGATATCAGAAGAGCTGGAGTTTACTCAAACTCAACGCCACTAACATGCACAAACAGCAGCTCACCAAGACGGCGCACTTCAACTCCATTGTCAAAATAGTTTTCTTTCCAGTGCAGCATCTCGTATTCTGAGTAAGGACCATGCACCTCTGGGTCTTGCAACCACCTAAATTCCCACACTTTTTCACCATAATCGTCACCTTCAGCGCCTTGACCGTTGGATTCCGCTTCTTCATCCTCCTCTAACTTCCTTTTTATTCCTTTGACATAATCTTGGCCAGTTTCCTGGGTATATTTACGCATGATCTCTTCTCTAGACATGTCATATGTGTCTATGAGTGATTTTTCGTTGATAAGAGAATCACATAGCTCGGTAATCTTACCAACAGCCAACTTTCTCAACTGTTCATCGACACCCTTTCTGGGGACCAACCTGGCAAGAGCCTCCATGGGAGTTTCGCTAGGATCGAGGAGATTTATCAATCCGACCAAGAGTTCTTCTGTACTGCGAACCAGTCGCACTTGTTTGCTTTCTTTCAAACGAGCTTCTTGGGCTCGTTTGGCCCTCTGTATGTCTTTCTTCTCGTAGTCATCTAGCCATTCTTCATCATGGACGTTCTCTTCTTTGTCCCGTCGTATGAAATTACCTTCAAGATCGTAGTTTCCGTCATCCAAGTCATTTCGTAAGCTAAACGCTTCGAGCTTGGGACCACTTTCTTCTTCGTTTTCATCGGCAGACACCTCATTTGACTCTATTCCCTCGTCTTTCTCAAACTGGTCTATATCAAGGAATTTGCTTTTCTTAGGTGGGGGCACTTCTGGTTCCTCTTCCTTGTCGCTGGCAAACATATCGTCGTCATCATCGTTGTCGTTGTTTCCGTCTTCAGCAGGAACAAGCAGCTCAGTTTTGGTTGCAGGTTTCTGAGCGGTTTGATCGTCGCTTTCGACATCTGAATCAGACTCGTAGTTCAATCTCAAATCATGCCTGTGTTTAATCTTTAATCTTCTATTGTTGCCAAGTCCATCGTCAATTAACTGTTCCTCTTCTTCCTCCGAAGACATTTGAGATCGGAAAAACTTGACGCACCAAACTCATTGCTTTATGGAGATGGACTCACTCGAGATCGACACAGAAGAGGTACTCAACCTCGAAAACGAGCACTTCCAGAAGGGTTTCCTTGAAGGGAAACAACAGGCCATACAGAATCACTATATTGAAGGAAGAGAGTATGGATACCAAACAGGGTTCCAGAGGTACCTAATCGTAGGGTACATTCAAGGATTAGTAAGTGACTGGAGACAGAATATTGAAAAGTATAGAGATATAAGTGGATTTGAAGGACACTTAACCCAATTGGAAGAATATGTGTCAGATATTCCCACTGTCAATGAAGAATCTTTGGTGGAAGAGTACGAGAAGAGGGTCAGAAAGGCAAGGAATAAGTTGAGAGTCGCTGCAGCCATCTCTAAGGAGAGCTGGAAGATAAATAATTTGGATACATTGTTGAGAGAGGTGGCAGGAGAGGTCAAGTTGCTGATGGAGACTGATGAAATGTGGTAGGTTTTCAACCTAATGTAATATAGAACGGACTCTAATGTCTAGTGGTATGAATCTAATTTATAGAATGGGTATGGCTCTTAGATTGCTAACTCTCACCCAAATGTAATGCTACCTAAATGTAGTGTCTTCCAAATGTAATCCCACCCAAATGCAGGGTGAACCTGAACCTTCAGACTGATCAAATTCTTGATGAATCCCACAAATTTACTTCTCTACACTACACTAACTCACGATAATCCATTATGCTAAAAGGTAAAGTCAAAGTCCAAGGACTTATGCTTGGACTCCACTTTATAACTCAATATTCCACCCAAGGGACAGTCGTTTATCCCTGCGACCAATTGCTCACCACCATTTTCAACAGGGGCAAAGCTCAAACCCGTGCACTTTCCAATAAAATCTATAGACTGTACTCTAGAAGCTCCATCTGAACCCTTCAAGTCATCCATCTGGACAATCCCTATATGATCCAAGGATTCTGCCCAAGATAGGAACTCACCAGTGTGACTGAACTTGCAGTTTCGCACAGGCCCACCTAAGCGCGTTTCGGCTTTGGAGCCCAAGGAACCGCTCCATGAAGACAAGTGCTGGCAAGCGTTACGTCTATCCCATAGCCTGACGGTTCCGTCTTGGTTGCCGGTTACTAACAAGTTATCGTCGCGTGGAGACCAGTCGCAACTAAAGCCATAGTCTGTATGGCCCTTAAACCTGAGCAGTCTGTTGACATCCAATGTCAGCATTCTGCTATCTATAATGAAGGAATCAGTACTATCACCAGTGACAAATACTTGGTGAGGAGAGGCGGCACTAACCGCCGAACAATTGACAGCAAAATCGCACTTCATGAGATTGACAACACTGTGTCTGTCTTTGAGGTCGACTACGCGCAACGACTTGTCGTTGGAAGAGACAATCAACTGGTCCAAGTTCTCCTCTATGATGATGTGGTTTGTGATTCCGTCCAAGTTCGAGGTTAAATGATACTCCCCTATGCTCTGGTTATTGATGTCGTACAAGATGTAGCCGCCTTCAAAGGTTCCACATGCCAATAGCGAGTTTGTACAGCACATGGTAGATATTCGATTGTTTGAGTTTTTGGCCAACTGGCGGGAGTCAATCAAACAGTCGAGCTGGATGGGGTTCATCAGCAGCAGACGCAATCTATTAATCCGAAAGTACGTGTAAAACTCGTCACTCTCATTGTTGTTGATGGTCTGCAAGTTGTAGTCGTGGAAATAGCTCAGAGGGTAGTAGATGCCTTGGGAGATGTCTGAGCCACAGCAAACCAAGTTCCGGAGCTGGAAGTGTGTAATATGCAATTTGAGTTTACTGAAGAAACGGTGGAAGGTGAAGAACTCTGTGTTTAAACAGCGGTCGTTCTTGGGGGTCGATTGGAGAGCGTCGAGCCGGGAATTGGGCACGTTGAAAAACCATTGCAACTGGCTGACCCTGGCCCGGTCCTGGTAAAACTTCTCCCTCAACCCGGGCGGCCACCGGATGCCCTGCAAGTCGGACTTCTCTAGGTTGTTGATCAGGTACGGGAGCTTGTCTTCCCTGTACTTTAGCGCATTGAGCACGCTTAGGATATCCAGCTTGGTTAGCCGGGACTGCGAATCGTACAACAAATTGTATAAAAACGTGAGTGATTCAGACAGGTTGAGTTCGTATTCATGGTGGGACACTCGTGGAGGATCGTCGGGTGACATGGTCATAGGCCCTCCGGAGGCGTCCCCGATGGCTGTGGATGTGGTTGGCCCATCAAATAGATAAGGGCTGTGGTTCTCTCTCAACGCGCTATCGGTCACCTCCAACTGTTCCCGAGTCAACTGTATGGCCATACTCTAGTGTTCTTGCTTAGCGAAGGTGTGGTTGTAGACAAAATTAATCGTGTTCTATATATAAAATGCTGTAAAGTATGGATATTTGATTCGAAGAGCCTGGATTTTTGTGCAGGCGGGTTTTTCGATTTTGAGGTCCCGACTTTACAACCGCCACTTTTTCGTAGGTATGTGGTGTCGCTCACTACAGATCAACTGCGAGGTTGATGCTACCTATGTGCATCCTCTAGAGAACCGCTCGACTGCCTCCTCTGCTACTATGGGTGCGGACTTATCGTCTCTACACCGCTCTCACCTTTGTCATCCCTATCTCGAACAATCAAGGCAAGGCGTTGCGTAATTTCATATCCAAGAAGAAAAAACAAAACATGGAGCCGTGATCAATGCAAGATTGCTAGACTAATTAAGTATTGGTTGTGAGTCTCGCATCACGTGGAGCCTCAAATCTTGAGGCCCAGCCTTACCTACGCTTGGGAATGTAGTGTTTAGAGATGTTCCATGATGCGTCGTGGCCATTGTTCTTGTGGATACTGTGTCGGGTACTGCCCAGACGAGTAAATTACACACTTTTATCAATTGTCTGCTGTGCAGTGAGCGTAGCCGTACTTCCCGGAAATAGTGGAGTGATCGAGTGATGATAGCGCACCCGACCACTTTCTAGACATTCCATACCTCTCGGCTCCTCTGTGCGAGCTCATACCCCCACCCAGTGTGGTTGAAGTAAATGGTTGTACGTAATAGGGTGATTGTATAAGATTATGCAACTACTGCCGCTCCCGCACCTAGAAACAATAGTCGACATGGACATTGTTTGGTGCCAACTAGTATGTGCTAGGCAAAGAGTAGCGGTGGGTGCCACCAGCTCCAACCAATGCCTAACCATTCTACTGTTAACGGTCACTGACGTCTTTTGTTAATCTTTGTTCTTGCTGTTCCAAAATTCCATTTGCAGCCATCCAATTGGTAACCACAAAGGTCAACTTTGCCCTGCATTTCTTGATGCAATTATGCACATGAATCCAGATCCTGCTTTCTGATTTGTCTACAAAACCTGGAGGGTTGCAGCATTTTTGTATTTGTATCAATTGGATTCATCCGCTGTTGTAGTCCGTTGTACAACTTCAGCAGATGTACAACAAAGAGGTGGTACACATATTAATGATCCTTTCTGTGGATATCCTGAATACGCTAAAATCAGAAATATCCAAATAGGAGGTATCTGATTTGAAGATCGTGGATGCTTTTCTCGTATCACATACTAAATTCAAGCACTTCTATATTGGTCTAGGTCCACTAAAAGCACCTCATATGAAGCTTCGACGCCCCTTTATATCCACCGTTATCTTGGATTCGACAGAGATCTCAAGTCAGCGGATATCCATCTAGTTATGGACGTCGAGTGGATCTCCTGTATATGTCCGAGGCTATCACTGATTTCCGACTCGGCGACACCGCTAAAATGCTATACAAAGTTCCCCCCTGAACGTGCTGGGCATGACGCTATGGACGCACAATACGCTCATTGTGTGTTTCGAGCCTGTTTGTAAGCACATTGGTGAAAGCTTGCGTTGCTCCAGCACAATTCACTCAATGCGAGATTTGTGCGTTATGTGGCGCGCACTATTTAAGGGCCCCGAATTCCCATTACTAACTTCACACTATCACTACCACTCTCCACCCACAATGCCTCACAAGTACGAATTCGATGTCACCATGACCTGCTCCGGCTGCTCTAACGCCGTCAACAGAGTCCTCACCAAGTTGGACGGAGTCTCAAATGTCGATATCTCCTTGGAAAAACAGTCCGTCAACGTTACCACTGCTGATACTTTGGACTACGACACTGTCTACAAGACAATCGCCAAGACTGGCAAGAAGATTAACAACGGTAAGACCATTGAATAGATTGGCAAAAATAGACTATTTATTGTGAGTAATGAAATATACTTGACTTATAAATGTAGAACAATAGGGTAAAAGCAAACAACTGAGGACATGTAGAGTAATGCAAAGTATAGTGGAAAGCAATTAATTAAAGAAATCTTCGCCAAAGTTGACCAAATCGAAAGGAAATCAATACTCTACTTGTGTATCTATACCGCCAAATTACCAGGGCACTATGTGCAAGACACTTTACGTTCTTTCTCTAAATATCTCTAATGTCGATGATCTCATCAATGCATGCATCCCTCTTTTCACTCACCTCAAAGATACTTTGTAACATCTTACACAATTCTCCGGTTTCAACGTCGTGGAACCGACCCTCGTTGAATCTTTCCATGATGTCGTCCATTGTGTTGCCCAATAAGAAGTCGATGTTCTCTAACTTGCTAAAAGATGCCAAGTTCTTAGGGCTCTCGTTGATCTCAATCAAGAATGGGCCCGTGACGTTCTTCAATTCTCCAATGATCTGAGATAACTTCTCCGATTGAGACTCTCCAATCTCCAGCAAGCGTATCACGCCTTTAATGAATGAATAATTGACATTTTCCGTCAAGTTGATCACCAACTCCTTGAACTTGGACGGACTAGACTCCTTGAGTTGCGACAACCCGTTGAAGAGTCCATACAACTCTCCAGTGAGATTATAAATTTCGTCCTCAAAATCAAGTTGTGAGTATTCCGAGATCCTAATGAGATTCTTCATCACAACACTAATGGTTTGATAGTACCCCACGACGTTTGATTTGAATTCAGTCGAAACCCAATTCTTAAACTCGTCTGCACCTGTGTTTTGCGACACGTAGTGCAAGTCGTTGTAGAGGAGCAAACTTTCTGTGAGTTTGGGGTACTGTCCCGTGCTTAACGCAATGATCGCAGATATGATGTGCTTATGGATCTCCCCGAAGTTGTGCTCATAATCCTTTATAATCGAGACCAAGTTCTTGGCTACCAGACTGATTTTCACAGTGTTTGATGTCTTTTTCTCGCTTACACTTGTCTTCTTAGGCTCGTCGTCCTGGTCATCCCAGGCATCGTCCCAGCCGTCATCCCAGTTATCTTCATCTTCCTGTACTTCTGCTTTTGCTGTGGTGCTTACCTTGACCTCCTCAAAGTTCCAGTCCTCCAATTCAAATTTGCCTGTGCAAGCCTTCTTGATTTTCTTGATGTACTCGTTTAGATTTTTGTTGTCATAAATAGTATGCAAGTCAGATTCAATGTTATCCGAACTAACTTCTTGTAGGTAGACGACAGATCTTAACTTCTTCAAATGGGTAATCTTGTCTAAGTCTGTGGCAACCTTGGTGATATTGGAATGGATGTAGGAAGAAACATAGGTGGAAATTTGGTTCTTGAAGTTGACCGTGTCCACGCCCGCCTGATCTAAGAAAGTCACCAATGCAAGGAGCGTTTCAAACAAATCTGTGTCTGAAGTCTCAAGTCTCAAGTTCTCATCTCCTTCTTCTCCAATCAATGCAAGTCGTTTATTCTTGTGGCAGATACCTTGGATCGTTTCGTTCCATTTCTCGTTATACTTTTCGTAGTTGGATAAGCTAATGGAGTTCTTGTCTATCAACGAGTTGAACTCTTGCAAGATGTATACATTAACGATTTCAAGCTCATTGGGGATAACCAACAACAAGTAGTCGTCTAATTGCTTGATAAGCTGCTCGAAAAGGAGGTCCACTCCAGCGCTGTTTCGTACTGCTTTTACTAACACTAATAGTTGCTGGAAGTCAAGCAAATCAGAGATACCCTTAGGTTTGTCAAGAAGAGCCTTAATTTCGGTAATCTTATCGCTCAATTGCTTCTCTCTCTTTACCTGACTGATATTTCTGGTGACACAATCATACTTTTCGTTCAACTGGGTGATACTCAAATGGTGGAACTCTGATTCGTTTTGATCCAACGCCTTCGTGAACTTGCTTAAAAAGGTCGGATCTCTCAGTAAAACATCCTCGTTCAAGGGCGACAGAAGTGACTGCTCTATCCTTGATAGATCCTGCTTGTATTGACTTAATATGCTAGCAATCGACATAACACGTAATAAAAAATAGCTTCACGCCGCGTTAACTGTTTCGAATAAATCTTCGTATCTCTGATATGCGCTGCACCAAAATATATGCTGCTACGAGTATGTGCTTAAATCTACAGGATAATTAATAAATATCGTAATAACATACCTACGCAATCTCTGCACTCACTGGTTGCTACTTTTATACATCGTAGCTTTGTCGTCAAAGTAATATCCTGCAGAATCAACGTAGCTGATACGGAATCACCGCAGCAAAACTCCGTCTTTCTACCATAAAAGTACTGAGTAATCGCTAATTCAGGGTAAACACACTGGAAATTCACTGTTTATTAAATAATCGCCAGAGTAACATCTTCAGATCATTGACATTGTCTATATTAAATCTTCAGTAATGTCGTCATCCACGTACTCATCGTCCTTGTTCATTCTGTATATGGTCATAAGCATACTTGTGATGTTCAAGGTGCTCATAAACCAGTCAGGAACAGCCCATTGTGTGTACTCAAGGACGTTAAACGTCATATCCAAAAAGTTACCGATCAACTCCAAGTAAAGCATCATTTTGTCGAATTTCAAATCCTTCAACACCTTTTTGTATTTGGTCATTATATCTTGGTTGAGAGAAGAGGTTTCCTTTTGATGCTTGACGATGTCCATCTCCAACAACACCTTTCTTTCTTTACTCCTCACATTGTACAACTGAGTGAGGGTCTTCTTGATCAAGAACAACAAGATCACTATCCAGATCTTGTTGGTCTGCTTGAGCAAGTTTAATAACTTCTTTGGAAACATGGGGAATTTCGAAAACAAGTGTAAGTTGTCTAGTATATTGGCAAAAGTTTCAAGGATATCCACCAAGATGTTCTCTATCTTCTTCAAAGAAAATCGTCTGTAGGGAGAACGGACTGGTCTGGGCGGAGCGGATTTCACAGGAGTGCCTGCCTTTTTTAGTTCAAACTTATCAAAGAGCGGTGAGTAGCGAGGCTTGGGCGTTGAAGGAGCCTTTCTAAACTTGGGTGGAACTGCTGGTGTGGGTGTATTGTTGTTGCCACTTCTTTGGTTCAACAAGCTCTGTAGTTGGTCTAACTTGTGCTGGGTGATAGCTGTGTTGCCTTTTTCTTGCTCCTTTTGAACTAAATTTATTAGGTTGTCTATAATCTCCTGTCTGGACTGCTGTGGTGGATTGCTGGCTTTAGTGGTGAGGTTCTCTTCTTCTGAAAGATAGGCTACCATAATTGTAGTTTAAAAAAGTTGGTGAGCCGCGGTTGAACAATATTTGGGGTATGGGCACGAGCGCACCGGCATCCAACTTTAGGCCGACACACACTTTCCGAACCGGCAATATTGCAAGAAGTTAGCAAGGAGAAAGGGTCGAAGTACTAGTGGACGCAGAAAGGGCCTACAGGTCTCATCGCCAGCACTTTTATTGCACCATCGCACAGCAACTTCAAGGGCTGCTGTTTGAATCCACGCTTCAGCCGCTTGGAAAATATGTCTACACTTTTCCATCTACACCTTTCTATGGGTTAAGGTACTATTAGTTGAGCCAGAACGTTTTTTAATCTTTCTAAAGTTGCTAGCATTTGTACAAGGCTTTGGTGTGATTAATATGCCTTCTTGAAGTGATATCTGCGGATCTGAACCCTGCAATGCTCCCCACATTTGGGAGAGGCCAAGAACCAATAATAATAAGTAGATTGGTCATTATCATATCAAAAAAGTATAATGTGTTTTGGTAATTATCATACCAAATGCTAACTTGAGGTATACAATGATATCTGTGCAGCTCTATCTTTTACTTCTCAAAAATACTAACGAGCTCCTTGCTCCCCAAATACAGAGTCTTATCTATTTACTTTCCAGCTTATTCCTTATCTCACTAACCATATCAAATAATCTCTCTACTATCAGATCCTCCGTGAGTGACTCCTTCGGTATGCTGATGTCTTTATTGGTATCTATTATTGCATTGTTCGTGTAGTGGATTTTAATTTCATCGTTAGGGAATGTTACTACTAACTGGTAGAGCTCACTAACATCATCTTGGAACAACTCTAGCAACTTCATGTCTGTCAATTGTATCATGATTTCGTTCAATTCTTTGTACCACTTACAACGCTTTTGAAGGTTTTCGTCTTCGGAGTGCGTGGTCTGGTTCCGTGGAAGTTTCTCTAGCTGCTGGATCTTATTGATAACATTCTGGTTCTGTGTCTTTTTTGACTGCAAAACAGAAATCTTTTCATCTACTTCATGCTGAAGCAGATCCAAGTGGTGCTGTGCTTGCTGTACTTCGTCCTGTTTTAATCCAATGACATGATCTATGCTCTCGGGTTCTTGCGACGGTACCAAAGATTTGAAGATTTCGTTATACTCTTTTGGTGTGATTGCAGATTCTTCTTCTGCTATAGCGTTCTCCACTTCCTTTTCAAGCTCTGCCAAATTGTCAATAAGACGGTTGGCTTTATCCCTTTTGGAGTTGAATTCCTTGTATAGTTCAATATTTGTGTTCGTGACATTTTGCAAGCTCTGGATTTCGTCTTCTAACTCACCTTTTAGAGCCTTTAGGTTTTTCTTCTTTTCAGATGCCTCGATCGCTATCTCTTCTATGTCCTTATCGTTGATATCATCAATACTGGATAGTTCACTGATTTTCCTTAGAAACTTATCTCTTGTTTCTTGTTCCGAGTAGGCGAACCGAAGCCTAGTAAAGACCTGATGTTGGTACTGTATCTCGTCTTCGATTGAATTTGGGTTATGTAGTTTCGCATTAGAGCTCTCGAAGTCTTGTTGTGCAGTAAGAATAGAATAGTTGAGGATTTCAAGAGGCCTCAACTCGGCCCTTAATTCAGACAGCATGGACGTGTTGTTTTGATTTGTGCAAAGATTTGAGCTTTCAGTGCGCGTGTAGCCGCTTAGATCGCAGCGAAGCACATTCAAGCAGGGCACACGTACAACCCCTCCACACAACAATCTGCAGTCCTGGAGTTGATTTTGTATCGCTCACTTACGCTTACGTGGTATATCTACAGTATTTGGATCGTTTATAATAGTTTATTAGGACTTAAAGTCAATTACTGGTCTCTTGCTTGAATCTCACAACTCAATTTCCATGCTCTGTCATCTTCCGACTTGTTCAATTGGTTCACCTTCCAAAGTTCAAGCAAAATCAACTCTTGCAACGCAGGAACAGGAAGAATATTAAACTCGCTCAACTCTTCCTTCTTCTGGTGGGAAGAAAGGAACAACAAACTGCTTCTCTTTTCCTTTGGAGAGTCGTGGATCGAATTCTCACCAGGATGGAGAACATATTGGATTTGTAAACTTTCTATATCCGCAATGATACGGGTGATCTTCAAGTACTTGTCAATGTTAATCAACTTCTGTTTCAAGAAAGTATTTGCTTGTCTGTACTTTGGATTACCTTCGTGGATAAAGGTCAAATCTTGCAAGAACAAGGAAAAGTATGGAACAATAGGGACGTTGTACTCGTTGGAAATAAGGAAGTTTCTCAACTTCAGTCTATAAGTAATGTAGTTCTTGTCTGGATGTACTATACCAGACAAGTACTCATACAAATCTTTGTACTTGTCCGACACATCTGCCCACAACCTAGTCAATCTTGTGATCAAGTGGGATTGCAAGGCAGTGATGATGGCTGCCAAAGAGTTGAAGTTTCTCAAGTGCAAACAGGAAATAGACACCTTCAACCAGGTCTTTATAATGTTGGCTCTCATTTTCTGGGTGATGTTTGGCTGCAAAATGGACTCCAAGACATATCCGGACAAGCAATTGGTGAACAAAAGAGATTGCCTGACGTTAGGAGCCAACTTCAAGTGTGCACGCTTAGGTGTGTAGTTCTCATTCAACAACTCTTCGGTTTGAATAGCGCAAAAGATTTGAGACTCGATGATGGTAAGTTGTCTGGCAACCTCCAAACCATTAAAGTCCATCAAGTTGGGTCTGTAGCTTGAAAGCACCCAGCTTTGGTCACACAAGTTGTACCATCTGCCTAATATGGATACGATTTCCAAAGGTGAAAAATGCTTAGAATTGACGAGCTTTTGAGGACACCAACTGGTGCCCAAGATTGATCTGTAATTCGCAATGAACTTCTCGATTGAAACGAGCTGGTTCTTACTAAGCAAAGTAGAGGTTTGGTTAACACCCAAAGGCATTGGCAAGGACATTGACTTCAAGGACGAAGATGTGGAGGAGTTGGTGTTGATCTTGGATAACTCGTATCCGTCCACCATGGAGTATCTCGAGGTCAAGTTGTCACGAATCAGACTCATGTGTATCAGGCTGAAGTGTTTACGGTTACTTCTGGCGGTTGTGATACTTCTGTTGACCAATTGCTTGACGTTAACTCTTGGAGCCGCCTGCGACCCCAACAATGGCTTGGATGACAATTTGGCTGCAATCTCAATCAACTTCATTGACTCGATGGGCAAATGGTGTGCGATTCCTTCGTTGAAAAAGTTGATCAAAGTACTAATAAGAATGTTATCCTTTTCTGGGTTCCAGTAAGATTCCATCCACAATTGGAACATTTTTATGATCAATCTTCTCCTATTCTTAAGCTTGATTTCAACGGAGGCGTCTCTTGAGTCAATTTGCTTGTTTCCGGCATCAAATCTGTTGATCAACTCTTCGATCAAATCCATCCCGCTTGAAAAGCCTCTGAAACAAATGAAAAAGGTCGACACGAAAAAGTATTCTGGAGGTGAGGTATCGTTGGTGAGAGTGTACACCAAACCCTTGAATGAAGCACCCAATAAGTTGCCCTTTCCGTCGATTAACAATTCGTCTTTTTCGTGGAAGATTTCGTCGTTGTTTGGATCCGAGTCTATGAAAGGAAGGAATTCATCGTTGCTGACAGAAAACGATTCCTCTTCGGCAGCAAGTACTTGCTGAAGCATGGAAACACCACTTGGGGTGAACCCTAACTCCCCAGTTCTACCAGACCTCAACATGGAGTATCTGTTTGACTTTCTTCTGTCCGTAGGTGGAGGAGCACTTCTCAAGTTCTTCTTAACGTCCAGGTTCTTGGCGATACCAATGGAACACTTTTTAATAAAGTCCAAGGGATCAATACGCATTTTGGAGTAGTCTGGATATGCTCTTTCGGAGTTCAACTTAAAGTCTCCTGTGATTTCAAGCAATTTACGAATCGACAAGATAGTCGAGCTAATGGACTGGATCATCTTGGAGGCGATTTGAATCAAGTCCCCGCCCTCTTGGGTATAATGGTAATCGGAAGCTTGGGCGACTAGTTCCGGGGTTAAAGTTGGGTTATTTGCGGCTGCGATAGCGTTGCGTCTATCGTCTTCAGACTCATTCAAAGTCTTGACAACCAAGTTCTTGACGCCAGAGACCAAGTCACTGACCAAGGATAAAAGGGTATCTAAAGAGTTATCCAAGTCAGAGAGCTTTTCGGTGGAGACGTCAGAACCAGTCTTTGAAATAAATAGCAATTCTCTTAAAAGTAAGATTATTTGGTGGGTTAACGACTCCAACAAGTCGCAACCGACGGGGTTGTGTTCAATCAAGTCCAAACGGCCGATGATCAAACTGAGGTAGCAGTAAAGCAAGCCGTTGATTTCAGCCACTCTTTGCTTGGCCAACGGAGGGGTGGCTAGCAATGGGTACACACTGAAGTCGTTTTCAAGCTTCTTTTCGTTTTCGCGCTTGATGATTTGCCTGCTTTCCACCGACCATATCTGCAAGAAAGCGACTGCTTTACGGGTGACTTGGTATATCATTAAGGTTAAGATCTCGATCTTGTTGAAGTTGGAGGTGCCCTTGAATTCGTTGGCCTTGATCATCAAGTTGTACCAGTCGGCCAAGAGCGACTTTCTGGTTTTCCGCACCACTGGTCTCTTTGTGACTATCTCGTTCAGACGCGAAAGACAGTCTGTGTACTGAAGAAGTAATCTGACCCCGTCTCTAATGCTGTTTATCACTCTGATGGAGAAGGTGTACTTGCCCTTTCTATTTCTGTGACTCAAGGGGTTCATCAAGAACTTGCCGCAGGCGTTGAACAATGGCTTGAGGTACTGGTTGTTTGGGATTTTTCCTGCGTCGTCGTCGAGATCGTCTTCGTCGTCCTCACTGAGGGTTGTGTCTTGGTTTGCGGAGCTGACAGCTATGGTGAAGTAGTTCATGGGAATCCAGCCACGCTCCAAGGAGTCGATCAAGGTGACTTCTCCCCAGCCGGACTCGTCGATGGTGTGGACAAAGGCCAACTCGTCTTTCTGGAAACTCAAGCAGATCAGCATGTCTGAGGCGCTCTGAAGTGTGGTGGAGTCGAACGGGTGCATGGCCCTGATGAACAACAGGGACAAGTCGTCCTCTTCGGCGTCGTCGTCGGTCAGAAGGGACATTTTCGAAGAGGATTGCTCCTGTAAGGATGTTGTGGACTGTAACTTAGGGTCATCGACGTAGCTGATATTGAGGCCGTTGGACGGCTTGGTGAAGGGCGAGTTTTCTATTGTTCTATTATACGGCAAGTCTTTTCTTGGAGGCACTTCTTCCTCCAGCACTGTGGAGCTGTTGGATAAGGTGGATATGTCTGAGATCTCGCCAGTATTGATGTGGTCAGTGTTGTTGCGCGGGGTGGCCTCCTCCTCTTCCTCAGTTTCGTCATCCTTTTCGTGGACATCGTGGATCTTCTTGTAGTAGAGAGACATTCTATTAGCGGCCAGTTTTCTCTTGTTTGCGGGCTCGTTGTTGACCTTTTCGACGTTTTGCTGGAAGTTGGACATAAAGTTGTAGGAGTCGCCAGAGGTCCGCGACTGCTGCAAGGTCATGGACAACCTCTGGAATTTCTTGCTCAATTCCTGTTGGGGCAAGCGGGCGTTTGCGGCCTGGGCCGGGGTTTCGTACTGGTCTGGATCACCGAGTTGGTGGTGCACGTCGTTGGTGAAGAACAGATCATCGTCGTTGAGCAAGGGTGTGCGGTCGTCCAACGGGTCGTTGGAGAAGGAGTAGCCCAACTTGGGCGTGGCGTCGTTGTCGTACTTAAGGCTGTCTATCGACGGCTGCCTCAAGAGCGATTTATTAATGGAACTGAAACTCATGGTGGAGGACTTTCTCGAAATGTTGTATTGGGGCTGGTGGAATAGGGAATTGGTGCTCAGTTTGCGGCTCAACGATCTCTGCGAGTCCAAGTCCGTCAACGAGTTGGAGCTCAGCTTCCTCGTGAGCGACGGTGGCGTTGAAATCCCTCCCATTGATCCACTACCCGCCACGGCTCCCTGTTTTCTATATCCTCCAGATGTATGGGCCCCTCCGCCCGCTGTGTTACCCCAGTCCACGCTTCCTTCCTCTTGATCTTCACTTATCAAATCATTGATTCGGTTCATACTCTCATGTCCCATCGGTGCTCCCTCCAGATATACACTCGACAGAACACTTAGTTTATGGTTCTTCACTGGTTGTTGAAACATACCTATTTTAAAAAATCAAACCTTAAACGCGCTCGCTGATATATAAAAAAAAAAAATCGTGATATGGTGGCACTACCGCGCGCCGCCTTTTTCCTTCTAGCGTGTTAAATTCACCAGTCTAATGAAATTTTTCCATCATGGCGAGAAACTAACGCGTGTGTAGGAAAGGGAAATTTCAGGTGTTCTTCTCCTTACTACGAAAGGAAGTCATCTGGATTATTTTGCAGACTAAACTGGGGATGGAAATATGTTGCCAAGAGGACCAGCCTTACACGAGTAGTCAAGTCAGATCAAAAGCTTAAATTCTTCACAAACAAAGTATGGGGGGATATACGTTTGGATCGATCCATGAGTGGGCTTCCGTACGCAGATTTTGCCCATGCATGCAATTTGCTTTCCTTTTAGTTATCGTGCGAGTTTGTGTCACTATTCTACAGCAAGCGTCATGAGAAAATCATGTGTAGATACGTGGGCTTGGTGGAGAGCACCGAGTGCTGTGTGGATGCTGTGGGAGTAGATGAGCACCAAGTGCACCGTAGGCAAGAGAAGGACGTAAATTGAATGTGCTTATTGTTGATCGAATGGGTTGTGAGACCATTGTTTCTATTGTTGATTGTGAAAATTGAAATCAGATTGAGGGTTTGAGTGCGGGCACCGGACTTCTATTTGTGTATAGCATCCTGAACACAATTTAGTCAGCAGTCCTCATTCTTCAACACTCATCACTCAATACTTAACACTAACAATACACTAGCACTGACATTCAACACTACACTAACGCTAACACTCAACACTCACCACCAAATACACTCACCACTAAATAACACACCACTAACTAACACTCAACATTCTTCAGTCGACACCAGTCTTGACTGGTGTTGGTAGTGTTGTTTGTCAAACGTTGTCTGTGGCGGTTGGGAGCATCAAAGGTGAATGCGCTGCGGCTGCTGCTGCTCATGCGCGGTATTATTTGACACCCACTGTGCAGACACTGTGCTGATAATGCTGCGGCTTGCTTCACCAGCTCGATGGGTAGTGGAGGGGTGGCTGGACGTCCAGATGTCGATCGATCTGGCTACTTCTTCTACAGGCCTGCGATGCTGCTTTTGTTGTTGGTAGTTTGTTTGCAGCCGTTTGGGTCTATTTTTGACGGATCGAAAAATCTGCCCCATTAAGCTTAATTCGGAGAAAGCTTATTTAGTGCGAGCCCCTGGTCATGGCAACTCTCACACACTGTCTGTCTGAGTACGAGTCTGCAGTGCTTTTTGGGTATGCCATGCTTTGTGGGTACTTAGGGGCTTGTTCGGGTGCTGCCAGTCAGCTGGTTGTGGTTCTGTCTTGGGTCAAATATGGGCTTATCCGGATAGTCTCACAGAACCAGGCTTGGCCACAAACTCCGCCACGTACTGGGAGATCTTTCGACACCCAAAAGCCATATGACTAACATACCAACCAGATACCGTTGGTGTTCTCCAGTAGGTGCAGAAAATTGCCAGTGGTGTCGTAACGGCATCAAATCCTACTCTGTGTCAAAGTTCTCGTTCGTATCGCTCTGCGGATACGCTCGAACAGTTCCCAATTCAGCCGTTTGTGATAGTTCCAGTACCATAACGGGATTCCCAGCATTGGAACGTTCCAACAGGCCCATTTTCAGCACAATTGGCTCCTCTGGGGTGTTTCGACTATGCTCCTTGCTTGCTAGTACTTTTTTTGCAACATCTCTCTACAGATCTCGATTGTAAGGCTACTTTGCTGGTTCGCACCTTCTCCCCCCAAATTTCTCTCCTATTATAACACCCACTCCCACACCACCGCAATGCCCATTTTCCGTATAGACCACCAGCACACATCAATTACCGTTAAGATCAATCAAATATGTGAGTCTGTCAGAGACGATATCGATGACTCACCAGAACTCTACCTCTCGGACCTCTTGGAATTGATTAAAGTTCAAATTGGCCAAGGGGTACTGGAAGCGCTGCGAGCCATCAGAAAGAAGATCAAGTACGGCCTGACGTTGCTTGAGCAATTGCGTGCTTTGGACTTGCTTGAATTGCTTGTTTCGAATGCAGGAAGCAAGATTTCTCCTCTGATAGCAAGCGACGACAAGTTGGTTGAGCTCTTGAAAAGTATCTTGAAGGGTCACGCTAGGACTGGCTCCGGCAACCCTTACAACAAGGAGGTCATCAACAAGATCAAGTACCTTGCTATCAACTGGAAGACCGAATTGGAAGGTTTGCGCGGATTTGAAATGCTTGCCGGTATGTGGAAGCTGATTCCAGGCAAGAAGTCCACCAGAGCCCACTCTTCAGTGTCTTCCCCATCCATAAACGACAATGTATTTGATGACGATACTGATGTGATGTCGAGTCCAACACCAGCGTCGCCTCCACCTCCCTCACGCTCAACTAAACCTAAACCTGCTCCTGTTCCCTCCAGATCAACCAAGCCTTCCCTATCTTCAAGGGCCCCCAGGTCCTCCAGGTCCTCCAAACCTTCCAAGTCCCGCAAGAAAAACTCAACCTCTACCTACATTGACCCCACATACAAGATTCCCCAGATCAACTACAAGGTGGAGGCACCCAAGATTAGAGAATTGCTTGCAAAGGCTCACACAGATGCAATCACCTTGGAGAACTTGTTGATCCAATTGCCCTCCGACATCCTCCCCAATGACGATGAAAAGTCCCTGAAGGCTTTCAGCACTTGTAAGTCTGACAGAAGAAAGATCCTCCGGTACTTGCAGTTTGTTGGGGCCGGTGACCCGGCCACCAAGTCCGACCTGGTTCTTGAAATGGACGATCTTTTCTTGGGTCCTCTTATTTCCCTGAACGAAAAGTTGGTTGAAGTCTTCAAGTTATTCGACAGAAAGAGTGGAATCCAAGACCTGGTTCCTCCTCCGGAGGATGAGGAGTCCTCCGATGAATCTTACTACACTTCAGAGGAGGACGAGGAAGAAGAAGAAGAAGACGAAGATCAACTACCTGATTTGACCGCACGCATCGAAGGCACCTCGATTTCAAAGAAACCTCCTCCTCCGAGACCTTCCAAGCCTTCTGCTTTGGCTCAACCAAGACCTGTTTTGAATAAGACAGATACAAATACGAGTCTTGCATCCGACCCATTTGGTGATAGCAAGGGTTTTGGACTTTCTGATTATCCATAGTCATCGATAGAGTACAATAAAGTGCGCTAGCACTTTATTGAAAGTAGTCTAGCGCATTTTGAGAAGTAGCACTTTATCTACAAGTCTGACGTCACCATTTACACCCAGTGAGTTCTCTAGCACTTTATCGATACTAGTCTCAAGCTCTCACTACTAGTCTGAAGTCTTCACGTTACCCTTAGAATGCTCTTGCACTTATCGAGTCTCATGTCTTGCACGTTGAAAGTCTGACAGAATCTCCGCTCAGATGTGTTCGATAGAAATCAGTACCGTAGGTCTGGTGACTCGAATAGTCTGCACATCGGCATAAATAGCCCAATTCACAACTAGCTGATAGACAATATACACTTTATGCTAAGAATTCAGAGATTTGTAGTGGTACATGATACGCATTTATATGAGATTTCAATAACGTTTTTATATTTGTGCAGTATATACATGAAGCGTTTTATCGCTCTCTAAATATAATGTAAATGAATCGTGCTTCATTCGAACGATCAACAGTCACAAGTCTCTATTCATTTTTCTTTTCAACTTCCTCTTTCTTAGGGTCCTTCTTCTTACCCACGCTGGTGGCCGAGTAATAGACAGTACCAGCCAAAACCATACCTCCTCCGATAAGTTCCTTCTGTTCCATTTTATTGCCAAACCACCACATACTGATAGCCAAACTGAACACCTTTCTGACCAACAACACCACAGTGACGGTGAGACTCGAAGTTCTGCCGGAAATCATCCCCACTCCTCTCACGCAGACCAACTGCGAGGCCATATTGACACACAAATTGATCAATTGCCTTGGAACCAGATACACGTGGACGGGATCGCTCATGACTGCGTCAAACTCTCTCTTCAAGGTATTCCGTACAAAGAAGAAGAGTGGGATCCCCAACAAATGGGTGTAGAATAAGGTTTCCTGCCACTGATTGCCGTACTTCTTGTACAAGTTCTCATTGTAGATGCCCATGAATGCGCCAATGACAGATGCAACGGCTATCAAGGACACTCCTGTGGCAAAGCGGTAGTCTATGGTGACGGCAGATGGAGAAGAACTAAAGTTTCGAGGCATGGTAATCACCAATATCCCCGACGAGATCAAAATGGACGAGAGCACCTGGTGGCGAGTGTACCGCTTGTTGCACACCAAATACCCAACAACCATGGTCACCACACTGGAACTTGATCTGAAAATCGTATACAATGGCACACTAATGTTGTACTTGTAGGCCAAGTTGTTCATTACCAGCACACTAAAGTACATCAAGACGCTCAATGCAAAGTTGATCAAGGGAATCTTGTTGGGCTTCAACCACAACCTGGATGCCTTACCATGCTTGAAATCAGAATTCTCCAACAAGTAACTGCTCACCGAGGTGACTATAAACTGGCAAAAGGTGATCAATAGCCCGAGCAGCTCCTGCAGTTTATTGTTGGACAAGAGCGTCTCCAATATGAATACATTGGTACAGCATCCGCCAAACACCTGGCTGAGTAATGGGATCCACTCTCCAATAGAATAATATACAAGTCCTTTCTTCATTGAACGAATTCGTGGGAAAGTGATCGAGAAACTTGTGTTTTAGGACAGTGGTTGTGTAGTTGAAGTTACGTCTTCTGATGACAAGGCTTATCTTATGTAATCTCTTATTTGGTCTCGACTCGGATCTTTTTTTTTTCACTTGATTTATCAAATACCCCATACTTTAAAGAAGACTATTGCAGAATATGGCGGCGCCGCCTAAACTGAGCAAACACAGGGGATATCAGCCTCGATTTTTACAAAATGACGATGGCAATCATTCTACCGGCCAGGGCAGTCAAAATGGCGCGATCAAGGGAATGATTCCTTTACCCTCGATCGAAGAGTTCAGGTTAGATAACATCCTCAACCGATCGTTGTCTGGCGAATCGCAGCAAGTAGTGGGCAATTTGACCAATGTTTTCACCAACTACCAGAGCGACCTCAGACAGGAACTAAAGCTGAAGCTAGCTATTGAGCAAAAGATCCAATTTAAGAACGTTCAATTGAGTAGGATGATTAATAAGTTGAACACCCTTCTATCACAGCGTAAGAAAAAGATAAGGAAAGTACTGGAAGGAGAGGACAATCTACTTGACCAGGAGGTCTCACTGTTGTTGGCGGCCACACAGGATGCCAGCGATTCCTTGAAGGGCGTGTTACTGAAGGTTAACAAGTACGCGGATTCCATTCCGAGGGATAAGTACCCTAACTTGCATAAATTGTTTCATAAAGATTTGACGACAGAAAGAAGCCTAAATGATACGGAGGAGGTTCATAACCATCCCAAAGTTGATGTGGATGGTGTGGATGGGGTTGTGGATGACGAATCAGAGGATTTGTCAGACAACCTGAACTCTATGGACGACACCACCGCCGATCTCACTGTGGATTACTTGACGGCGAGGGAGAACAACGTCAGTCACGATAACATATCAAGCAGGGACATCCTCGCAGCTGTGTTTCAGGACAGAGAAACCAATGATAAGACCGTATACACTAATGGCGACACCACTCTCAGCACAGCCGCCGCACAAGAGGCACCAGCCCACAGCTCCGACGAAGACGACATGAGTCCTGAACAATTCGAGTTGTTCATGTCCACAAGCATTTCCAAGTACAGACAGAAGCAGGAATCTAAGAATTACTCGTTTGATCCGTTTGAACGGTCCTCCACAGACAGATCGTCGTTCGATAAGGCGTCTACGTCGAGCCAGGCGTCCCCAGCAAAGAGCTTGTCCGATGTGCAGTTCAAAAACAATCCCATCAACTTGTTATATTCCTCACTTTTGTCCAACCCTAACTACAATGTTGAGAACTCTTCACTATCGAACCCAATATTGCCATTTGCCAAGATTCTGGTAAAATCACCAGCCACCACCAAACTGGACTACCACACCTCACATTTCAAGAAGCTCCGGATCAATGGGTCCCCCATCACCTCCGAGTCGTTCTTGAAGCATCCAAACAAAGACTCGAGCTGTGACTGCACAAACAGAGAGGCTTCTCCTGCGCGCAAAGCTCTCTCTCAGTCATTGATGAACATCCAATTTCTGGAAGAAGACGAAGATGACATGTGGAACTCCTCTGGATTGAACTCAGACGTGGAAGTGGAAGACCACACGCTTCACTATTCCTCAGATTCTACCGATAGCGATACTTTGGACGAGAACATCAGCAACACAAACCAGTTTTACTCGTCTTTCAATAAGGAACAAAAGAGAAAGAAGAAAAACAAGAAAGTAAGCACTTTGTCGCCCAACAGAGCCATCAGTGGACTCATTCTGCCGTTTGAGTCAGAACTATCGCCAACACCCAAGCATAAACCCTCGCATCATACTCTCAAGCCCAAGCGATCGATTCTCAAGACGCAGTTGGGAGGGGCCGCTGGTCAAGCCAAAATCAAGCCTCGTATCACCACCATAGCAGAGACTACGGTCTCTGTGGCACGTGTACCAGACTACAGTGAGGAAAGGAGCGGGATATCTGCGTTGAACAAGGCGTACGATAGAACGTCACAGTACGAGATAAGCAACTTGAGTGCGAGTGGCACCTTTGTCAACGGCAACAGAGAACACCACCTGGGCAGCAATTATGAGGAAGAAGTCAACGAATGGAAGAACCGTAAGCATGATGATAGTACTAGTATCCATTCCCTAAGCTTATTGCGGACAATGATGCAGAATGTGTGAGTACCACGAAGTGGTTTTACCGATCACGAGGTGGTCTTCTACATCAAGTAGAAACTTTTTGTCTACATTGTTGCCAGCAAGTAACCACTACACTACCAGCATCCTGTGAAGTGCCTGGTTGTGCATCCAGGGTGTCTGGCAAAATGCCTTTTGGCAGATCTGAGTTTGTGGAGAAACTGCGTGTCTCCTCTACCGCAGCATCTGTACCTCGAAGGCAGTACCTCCAACACAAGGAATACCATGGGCATACCATTTGACCCAAGGGCCGGCATTTCTGTACGTCAACGTCACAGTCGACCCAAAAACTGATGCTTGTACGCTGACACCATTGCACACCCATGCTCCTATTGCTCACCTAATCATACAGTCATTCGTTCATTAATCTATTTAAGTCAACCATATCCAGAAAAACCAAAGTCCAACAACTGCAAACACTACGAGCCACATTTTCCAAGAGATCCCTGCCCTCTGGCTCATCACAACCATCCTATTATAAGTGTTTTTAAGAGTCACTTTACCCTTCTCAAATGTATTGGTAATATCATCATTCAATTGTATAGATTTATTAATTTCTGTACCCATTCTAACGCCTAGATTCTTCAATAAAGCAACTTTCTGGCTCATGGAGTCCATTTCCTCGTTATTCTGCGATTCGAGCGACAGCAAGTACGACTCGTTATGTTTGGCCACCGGGGTGGCGTCGTAGGGAGACGCCGTTCTCGACGGAGGATTGGACGGTGACTTGATCCCCGGCGGAGCAGTTCCGAATAATTGCGTTCTGAGCTCTCGTTGATGCGCTCCTCCTGCTGAGTATCTCGAACTCATTGGTGGTGGTGACGTTTTAGTTTTCTATTGTTGAAATTTAGGTGCGATTAGGGGAATCAAATCAAGCGCACGTGAGCAGACCCTACCTTCCAGAGCAAGCGTCCCTCTGCAGCAACGAGATCCCTCGCAAGTACCCACATATAGTCTACGTACAGCTAAGCAGAATCCACCAGTGAATGTAGATTACAGTTGCTTACCGTGTTTTCTGGGGTTCCTGAAGAAGAGCGCTGAAGAAATATTCTAAAACCCCCCATTCATCTGCGCGTACTAAATCATTTTAATCGCTGCTTTTGAATTACTAATGACTACAACCACAGAAGAACCACCCTTGTCGCTAAGGAACGTCAGGCATGTAATACTAGTTCTTTCTGGTAAAGGAGGTGTCGGCAAGTCCTCTGTGACGACTCAGACGGTTTTGACCTTGGTGAACAAGGGCTTTAATGTTGGAGTTCTTGATATTGATCTTACTGGGCCTTCATTACCCAGAATGTTTGGAGTTGAGAAGAAGCAAGTGCACCAGTCCACTGCAGGATGGGTTCCTGTGTCTGTATACAATAACCAGAACGATCCAGAGACGAAAAGAGGCAATTTGTCGTTGATGTCGCTCGGCTTTTTGTTGGGAGACCGTAACAACTCGGTAGTATGGAGAGGACCCAAAAAGACCGCTATGATCCGCCAGTTCTTAAAAGACGTTTACTGGAAGGGCTCCGATAGCAGTCCGGAGCTTGATTACTTGATTATTGACACACCTCCAGGGACTTCTGACGAGCATATTGCCATTGCAGAAGAGTTGAGATGGGCGGGTCCGATTGACGGAGCCATTATTGTCACCACCCCACAGCAAGTAGCTATTGCTGACGTCAAGAAGGAAATAAATTTCTGTAAAAAGGTCAATTTTAATGTGTTGGGCGTGGTGGAGAACATGAGTGGGTTCATATGCCCTCTGTGTTCCGAGTGCACAAACATCTTTCTGACTGGAGGAGGAAAGGCTTTGAGCGAGAGTTTAGATTTGGACTTTTTGGGTAACATTCCAATAGATCCTAAGTTTGTTGAGATGGTTGAAATACAGGACGACCAAAAGAGGTTGATAGATTTGTACGAAGACTGTGAATTGAAGCCTATAATGAATGGTATTGTGGACAAGATTTTGGATAAGAATCTCCCATCGAGGATATAGAGAATCAGCAAAAACAGTTTGTGCCGATCTGTTCCCACAGGACCATTCATAGAACTCTCAACGTAACCATCACATAATAGATAATACACTTCCTCGCTACTGCACTCATTTACGTAAATTATGAAAGACCTTGCCTTTTTCATATTAATATACACTATGCTACCAGATTAATCTTCTTCCACTTTGTGATTCTCTTTTTCAAGTCACCTGCGGATTGCTGCATTGGGTTCAACTTCTTGTCCCACTTCATGGATTCATAATCGTCGCCATGCTTGTTGTAGAGGTCACTCAACCAGTCGGTTTCCCTTTCGGAAGGAGTAGCCTCTTTCTTTACCTTTGAGTTTTTTAAAGCTTCTGCCTGCAACTGTGATATAACGTCTGTTTCTGAGTCCTTCTCATCTTCATGCTTTGTAATTTTCTTGGTACCATATATGACTTTGATGATATCTCCAGACTCTTCGTCTCTTATTATACGAGCTTCACCTTCTGGGATCTGTGCAGGGTCGTCTGTCTTTTCAATTTCACTAACGGAAACATGCTTGGCTGCTTCTGCTTCCTTTCTTGCTCTGATCTCAGACAATGTGAGTACTTCTTTTTCTTGTCCACCAGCATGAGAACCGAGCTTTGATCTCAATCCTAAACGTTTATAGTTTTGTTGCAAAGTTAACGACTTGTCCCAATGCGCAGCAATGATCGGGTTTGATTCTATCTTGATGTTTCTCTGCTTGTCCTTTACGTGTCTGGTGTTCTTCTTGACGGACGAACGCGCCATCTTTCTCTTTCTGACGGAAACCATGCTGCTGTGTAGTAAGATGGACTTTGCGATTGAGATGAGGTTCAGTTTTTTCTGAAGAGAGAAAAGAGTCACGTGAATTACGGTTTGAATGTGTCTCGTCACGTGTTACGTTAGTCACATTCGGTGCCGTTGCGACTGCGAAAATTTACCCCAGACTTTAGACGGCATGGATCTTTAGGTACGTATACAGACCAAAACAGTAAAATACATTCATTAGCAACTAAATAGCAAAGAAAACATACAATATTATACAAAAACATCCATAGGGGCGTGCTATGATCAGACTCACTTCTGCGTGAAACGAGCGGACTCTTGCTACTGCGAGGGTGCAGTAGGCTCTGGCTCCGGCTGTGGATGTGCGGCAGGCTCTGCGTCTGTCTGTGGCCCCTTGGCTTTAGCACCTCTGCCGGCCCTGCCAGCCCTCGTGCGGCGGCCACCACGACCACTTCTCCCACCTCGTCCACCCCTGGCGTCGCCTCTTTTGTTGAAGCCTGGAAGATTGGTCCGCTTGGGCGTCACACGAAGTTCTCTGTCCCTGAAAAGGTTGCCGTGCTTCTCTTCGATAGCCTTGGTGGCGCTCTCAACGTTGTCAAACTCAATGTAAGCGTATCCTTTCGGATACCCCGTGTACCTGTCGAATAGAATGGTAACACGCTCAATCAACCCACAGCTGTTAAAAAACTTTTCCAAGCTCTCAGGAGTAGACTGGTAATCAACGTTTCCAACGTACACCGAACGAGCATCAATCACTTCTTGCTTGGCAAGGCGCTCTGCACGTTCTTCTTCGGTCTCTGCCACCTTGGTGCTCGCTTTGGTATTTACTGGTGGGTCTGGTGCTGGGACTTCGCTGGCGTCCGAGCGTGTTGTTTCCTCTATGGCTTCTGCCATTTCTTACTTGTTTTATCTTCAGTTATATTCAAACAATATCTGCACAATCCTCAATTGTTCGATATTAGCGGTCCTGGGAATATTTGGACCTCCTACGATGGTCCTATGTTCAATTGACTCGGGTTTGCCGTGGTAGCGGAGTATAAGGAATTTTTTTGGGGAGAGGAGAAGTAAACTTTTCGCTCCCATTTACAGACGTACTGCATGATGTATATTGGAAATATGAGTGTTTTATGAATAGTAGTACAGCCACGAAAACAGACTGAGTTTTGAAGCTACAGCTGAGTCAGAACCTCGTAGACGGTTCTAATTGTCGTCTTCAACAAAGGCTCTGTAAGTGGTGAATTCAGAAGAGCCCGAAACCAACTCGATCTCAGCGCCTGGTGCAACAAAGAAAACGTAACCAGTCTTGACTTCAAGAGGTTCTCCGCCCTTGATGACAATGGTACCGTTACCGTTGGTGGCGATGACGATGGATGGACCTTCAAAGGCGTCAAAGTGCTGCTTGGCACCGCTCTTGTCGAAGATGGTTTGCAAAACGGCAAACTCTGCAATTGGTGGGTTGTAGAGAACAGACTTGGAGGCCTCACCGTGGGACTTGGCAAAAGGCAAAAGTGGCATCTTTTGCTTTTCAACAGACTCGTACGAGTAGGTCAACATCTCGACCAAGTTCTTGACGTCCTTGAACTTTGGTGTGAACCCAGCTCTGACGACGTTGTCGGAAGCAGCCATACACTCGATGATGTCACCGGATATGTAGGCGTGAGGGTCCTTGGCTTGCAAGAACATGGCTTCACCGACCTTCAAGTCGACGTGGTTCAACAACAAACAACCACAGAACAACCCAATGTCGTTAGGGAACTGCTTGTTCAAGCGTTGGATCAACTCAGGCAATCTGGCGTCGATCTTGGCAAACACTTGTGGATCTTGCTCGGTTCTCTTGACCAAAAGCGCAGCCTTCTCGTTGATGACCTTATCGTCGGTGTTCATCAACTTGCCAAACACCTTCTGCAACAAAAGTCTGTTGTTCTTGTCCTCAGAGGAACCGATTGCAGCCTTTGGCACGATTCCTGCGACAAACTCGGAAATGATTTGTTCGCCGATAAGTTCACTCAACTCCGGCACAGTCTGCAAGGTGTTGGCGATTTGGTCCAATGGCTTGAACCCACAGAAACCTTCAAAGTCAGTCACAGCAATGGCCATTTCCGGCTTGTGGTTATCGTCAGGGTAGTTCTTTGGGTCTGCTGCGTGTAATTGTGCACCCAACTTTTTGTCTGGGTGCGCCTGGATACTCAAGACCTTTTCAATAGATAACACCTTGAACAAGAATGGCAACTCCTTGGACGAGCCGAACTTGGTGATGATCTTTGGGTGCAAGTACTCTTCTGGGTGTGCCCCAACCAAGTCTCTCAAGGTCTTACCTTCAACGTCTCCACCGACGGCCTTGGATGGCACAGATGGGTGGGTTCCCATCCACAATTCGGCGTACGGCTTGGACTGGTCGATCTTGGTAGAAGGGTTGGATGCTGCGGCAAATTGCGCAACTGCAGAGGAAGACCCGATCTTCCCCCAGTCGTAGTTTTGGTAACCACAGTCGATTCTAAAGAGCTTGGACATGTCACACGTGGATGTCAACTTGTTGAAGAAAGTAACAAAGTTTTTTTTATCTTGGTCGTGTCAAAAAATGCGCGTCTATAAATACAAATATTACGCGGCAGCTACTTCGGAGTCCCTGCCACACGCTGCACCTACATTTTGAGAGCCAATCAGCGTCTCTACATTCGCAATAGTCATGTCATGGGTAGAGACAAGCACAGGTAACCGGATACTGAAGTCAGCTCACATCGCCGGCCTGGATAGAATCGTCATCAACGGCAACTCAACCATCAACGACGAGGTCGTGCTTCAGGGCGACGTCAATGTCTCGCTGGAGAACCAGACAACCATTCAAATCGGCAAGTATTGCTTCATAGACTCAGGCGCAAAGATCATTCCTCCCCTATTGCCTTCCACCGATGACGAGAAGGAGCAGTTGTTTGGGCCTACCTCTATTGGTGGTTACTGCATAATCGGAAAGAATTCCCTCATTAAGCTGGCAAACATTGGCAATCGTGTTATAATAGAGGATGACTGTCAAATTCTTGACTTGGCCATTGTATATGACTGCTGTGTGGTCCGCAAGGGTACCATCATTCCACCAAAACTGGTGATCCCTCCATATAGTGAGGTGCGAGGTACCCCAGGGAAGGACTTTGAGATCAAAGAATTGCATAATAGTTATAAGAAACTTATAGAGAGTGAAGCCAAGATGATGCAAGTGTTAGGTGGTGTGTAATTTGGTAGAATTGTGGTGGCTGGCAATTTCCTGCGCCATGATACTGTACAAATAACCATGTTGATTACTATTACGTATATGGGTATATCTAACTTATAACTATCCACCTAAGCTTTTATGCACCAAGTTATGACCGATACAGTAGGATATCCATGATGTCACCACCATTGCTGACACCTCACCTGACACTTCAGTTGACCATTTTCGGGCACTTGTACAATCCTTAAAGCACTAAAGTTAGCCACCAGTTAGTTCATATTGGGCAATAAGCGCTTCATCCTTACTAAAATCTTGTACTCCTGAGTTATCTAAAAAAAAAACAGGCAAGCTATTTTAAATATATTCTTCTGTAGCTTCCGTTTTGCAACCTTCATGCATACTGAGCTACAATTTGCAACCACATTTGCAGCCACTAATAATCACAGCACACTACACTACATTAAACACATTAATATACTCTTGAAATGTACGGTATCCTAACTTCGTCTGCCTTCAATGTACGTATCCTATCTTCGTTGGACTTCAATGTACGTATCCAACCTTCGTTGTACTTCAATGTACGGTATCCTAATCCTTCTTTGGACTACCAAGAAGTCCATGGCTCATTCTTCTCATTCTTCTTCTCTTGGTGTATCTTCTGGCAACAGTATATACAACAGCCAATAACGCAAAGAATCCAAGGTAGCCAAAGAATCCACGTTCATGGACATGGTCCATGAACTTGAATACACCGCCATATGGACTTCCAAGCAATTGCTTGTGAATTGGCACCTTTGAAGTGACCAATTTGGAATCTAACATGGTTATCAAGACTGGGGTGACTTCTTGAGGAACGTTGACCAACTTATCTCCCTCAATGTTCTTGTTCCAAAAGTACTTGTTATCTTTGCTTATGACAATGGTGTCACCGACCTCGTAGTCGTCGCAGTTCACCTTCCACCCATATACCCTCTGGAACTCCTCCTTTTTGGAGATGTCAAAAAAGGTGAACAAAACGTCGTCTTTCTCAAAGAAGTGAGGGATGTTTTTGCGCAATTCTGCAACCACCTCCGCACTCTCGGCCCCTTGTTCCTTCAATGCTTCTACACGGGCCGTTTTCTCGTCCCTTTGCTGGACAATTTGATTAAAGTAGTACTCCTGCTTTTGGTAGTAGTACTCGTGCGCAGCCAAAGAGATGTTGTAGAAGGCCTCGTTGGCGTATTTGGCATCGTTGGAATCGATGAATGTCACAACAACCTTATCTTCCTTGGTCTCCTCCTTCTTGGAAAAGTATTCTGGAAGCAAATCTGGAGTCAACTCTTGGTAAAGTGGGTACTTGTTCCTTTCGAGGAACTTTTCGATCTTGGTCCAGTCGCGCATATCCTCGGGTGCAAAGCTTTGGTACACGGGCGTGAACAAGGTGTTATCCTTCATGATGAAGAGCGAAGGCTTGGTTGTTAAGCTGGATGCCAAGAACATAGTCTTATCAAACGCCTTCTTTGGCAAGGATTCATCGTACCCGTTAAGGTAGGTGACCAAGTTCTGGGCCTGGACCCCTATATTGTCCTGCAACTTGGTGTGTTTGGCCGTGTACAAGTACATGTTGAAAGGCGACTTGTTGACGTAGTCCAACAAGCGTGGCAAAATAGCCTTGTCCTCCTCGGTAACGGTGTCCATATCGTAAAAGAAGACAATAGCCACCTTGTTCTGCAATGGGTAGTACAGGTTCAATGGCTTGTTTGGCAATTCCTTACGGTATTCCATGACATTTTGGATCCCCAACGCAGACACAATCTCATACTGGTAGTTCTCGTACAACCTGGTGCTGTATTCCTTGAGTTTTTCCAAGGTAGTGTCGCCCTTGTAGTCGATTCTGGTCAAGCCTACGTTCTTGGGCAAAAAGTACACAAACTTTGGCGTAGCGTAGGAACTGCCGGTGGTGAGCAGCTTAAATCCCAACTCGGTACAGAGGTTCTTATTGTCGTGGCACATGACGTGGCCTGTCTTGAAAGTGGACATAATTTGGTTCAGGAGCTTATCCCATGTCTGCTTGGTTGCGAGACAGTCGTCGCACTTGGAGTCGAAGCGGTTCTTGCCAGTCTCATCAGTCTCCTTGTACTCCGAATTGGAGGCAGGGAAAAATGTGACAAAGTAGGCTTCTGGGAACTCCCCAGCAACCACCTTGAGTAGCTGGTCGGTGTCTAGTTGCTCGGACATGCTTGGCAAGTCTATAGATCCACTGTGGTACTCTGCATAGGCTTTCTTCAAGTACTTCTTGACGTTCTCCGACGTACGAAGCAATGTACGTGGGTATGTGTCCACATGCTTGGGTTTACCAGGGGTGATCTCGCCAGCCTCATTTCGAGTTGGTGAGTATATTCTAAGATCTGGGTACCCTAAGATTTCTTCACGCTCGCACAAATCCCCGGATGCGATACAGTCCACTTGTCTCATCTGCACACCAAGCTCCTTGGCGGTATCGTAGAACTCTCTGTAGGCACGCTGCCACTCTGGATAAAAGGTCTTACAGTGATGGCAAAAGGGCGAGAAAAACTCAACAAGCGTAAGTTGTTCACCGGTAGACTTATCAAACGTATCAACATTGAGGTACTCTGGGAGCTCGATCTGGCTGATCTTGGCTGCCTTATCTTCCAATTCCTTGGACTTGTCGGACTCGTCTGCTTTCTCGGACGTAGTCAACTTGATCGAACCTCCTTTGTTGTTGGAGTTTGCTGCTGGTGCTTTCATCTCCTCCACCAAGTCAGAGACCTGGTCTGCGCTAATACTAGGGGGGTTGCTCAGCACCCCAATTTCCCCGTCAAAGTCTGCTGCAATCCCTTTGTTGTTGTCCGGGATCACCGCAGGATTGCCCACAATTAATGGTATCAATGATAGGAGGACTGCAGATACCTTCATTATTGAGTGGATATGTATTACGAAACCTTTTTTGGTTTTGGAAATATGTTTGATTTTGGTTGCCTAATTTGGAAGTGTGAAAAGACGCAAGATAAATACCAAGACAAGTGGGTCGGGGGAGCCTCGACTGGCACATATGAGCTCGGTACGTTGGCAAGAACGGAAACTACTGACTTTGTGGTCCTTCCAGTACCTTTGTTTCGTGCTATGGATATAGTGGAACCGCAGTCTCGCTACGTAAGAGGTGAGGGCGGGAAATTGACAGCCTCACGCCAAACTTAGATGGAGCATGAATACAGTATTGGCACACTAGCTTCCGATCCTCCCTGGAATATCAGCCCCTACAGTGTTTGCCGCAAACCAATAGCAGCCTTTATTGTCTATACGCAGAGACCCAAAGCACCATCGCTTTGGGAGATCCAAATTTTGGTGGCTGCAGATGTTGCAGCGCGCAGCTTCGTCGCAGCCAAGTCCACTGCTCTTCGCTTGCTTGCAGCCAAGTCGACACATGTGTCCATTCCCTGTGGTATCATCTTTTTGAATGTTTTTGGCACCCATACCTTATTCTATGCACTGCTTGGGGTAGCGCCTATTGAGGTGCACACGAAATACGTGACGTCATGATTTGTAGATCTGCTCTTAATTGAAGGTCAGACTGGTGCTGAGAAATTTCTCAAAAGCCTTCAGCAAATCATGACCATCCGACATGCTGAGGACGCTTGCGCCATTCTTATAGTCGTCGTATGAGTTTTCCAAGAATTCCTGGACGTTTTCTGCCGTCAAACGAGCGGTACTGGGAAACGAATCAACGTGCTTCAGCTTGCCTTGTATCGGCTCGCCGTGTTGATTAGTTGCTGGGGCATAGACTCTGATATCAGGAAGTCTTAAAATGCCTTCTCGTCTGCACAACTCTTTGGAAGCTGCAGAATCGACTTGTCTCATCTGGATTCCGAGCTCTTTGGCCTTGGCAGAGAACTCTTTGTACACCTTCTCCCACTCTGGGAGGAAGTTCCTGGAGTGGAAGTTGACAGGGTCAAAGAACTCCACAAGTGAAAACTGTTTGCTTGTAGATTCATCAAAGGTTTCTGACGTGAGATACTCTGGCAACTCCATTTCATTGCCGACCGCAGTAGCAGCAGCAGACGGCTGTTGGGTGCGGCCGACAAGGTTCTCGATTTGCTTGTCTAAGGTAGCACCATTACTATTGCTGTGGCCATTTGGAGCAGGCATGGTCTGTACTTTGACGTCGGTGGTGACACCTTCAGCAAGTTCGACGCTATTTTTGGAAGGATCGGTAGAAGACACAGACACAGTCTCTAGAGGTTCGGCTGAGATCTCGAGGTTGACAGGTGGCAACACGGTGGCATTGACATCAATCACAGGTGTAGCTGGTTCCTTCATTGTATTGCGGCGTCTGTCGGATGGAAACGATGCTATTTGGATAGGGTGTCCTTAAAGTATCCTAAAGTTATATATATTCTTATTTAAAACGTCCCAGAGTTCATGCTGCATTCGCTTTGCTGAATGTGGTATTACCGCATTGGGAGACGAAGCGAAGTCGACGGTTGGCGAATACAGGTGCAACGAAAGACATGAAACAACCGGTCTGAACACGGCTCCGGCTCTCAAGCAATCTTTGATTACTCCACTTAATTATACTGCTTTGAGCACGAAGGCGTGAGCGTAGGTGGAGCCGTTGCTCTAGCCCTCTACATTCTGCGCGAGGGTCTCGACCCCAGCACATTCTCATTTTGTCAGTGAAGAGCTGCCTACACTTTAAGGTTGGACGGAAGGAGACACTGTGTCTCTACTAACCATATCGGGCTCCTATTAACTGCACAATTTTAACCTTGTAGACCTCCACTTTTGTGGAAGTCAGGAAGATAGTTGCAATTGCAACCTATTCCTTTCGGTTTGCTAGCACCATCTGCTCTGGTTTTCAGTAATGAATATATATATTTGTATATAACTGAATTTATACTGCTCTGATTTTCAATGGTGAATATATATATTTGTATATAACTGAGTTTATACTCCTACAGCTCTGGTATCAATAATGAATATATATCTATGTATATAAATAAGTCTATATGTAAAAATCCCGAAGCTGAAGCAAATATGACTTAAAGTACTCAAAACTGACCAACGTGACAGCACTCAGTGGTAACGTTCTGGCCAAATTTGTTGCAAAGCCAGCATAAAATCCTCTAAAACCTTCCTTTCTATAAATCTTTTTAGTTGCTTCTATTAAGGTAGCGTCTTTTCTTTTAGTTGAGTTAACCTTTGAAGTCTGGATTTGCATTCTAGTTCTTAGGATTTCATGGGGATATGTTATTGACGAAGCAACCATTTTGGATAGACAAGATGCAATGAAAAGACGTCCAAACAAATGGGTCAGGTCTTCGTTGTCGTCGCCTTGAGCCTGGTGGTCGTTCATCAACATTCGTTTCAATGACTCGTACACCGGGAACTGGATACCTACATGGACCAAGCCAAACAACGACGGAACTAGTCCACGATAAAAGACCTTGATCCCTTCCTCGGCGTACATTTTTCTGAACGCATCCAAGGTCCCAGAGTAGTATGTACGCGATGGAGAAGTGGAAGTGTCAAAAAAGGTCTTGTTTTTACCGGTTTGAATCATGAGTCTAGTCTTGACCACCCATATTGGGTTGACTGCTATGGACAGGGTCATTCCTGCGGTGATTGCCAGGGCACAGTGGTTCAAGGCCACGATGTCTAAGCCCAAATGCTGGTGGAAAAATGTAGGGTAAAAGCACTTTGCTCGTTCGTAAACACTAAAATAAATAGCCCATGTGGGTAAGTACCCAATTGTTATTGGGAAAAGACCTCTGTACAATCCTCGTACCCCTTCCTCTCTCAAGATGGTCTTGAATGCTCCCGTGAAGCCCTTGTATTTAAGCTGGATCTTGCCTACGGGACGATGCCCTTCTTCCAGTAGTTTGATCATGGCTCCCTGCGCCTGTAATCTAGTTTTCACAACATCCAACGGGCAGACAATCACTCCAGAGAGAAACCCAGACGCTGCACCCGCCAAAGAAACTACTTGAGCTTGTGATATGTGGTGGAAGGCATTTCCTATTATACTGGACGGGATCCGCGTAGTCGCTGGCGTCGTCGCATGCCCGGGATCCAAGATGATGCTTGAGATCTCGCCGGACCCTCCGTCCTTGCTCATCTTGCTCTATATAAAATGCTGGAGGTCTGGTAACTTGGACTGGTATCCGAGTTTTTTGGTGTTATTGGCAAGTCTTTTGCTATTCGCTTTTCGGTTCCCTTTTTTGCGCTGATTTATCGGGATTCGGTTACTACTACGCGATTTCAATGACGTCGGAAGTATACCACCAAAACCTTAAAAGACCTTGTACCGTTGCCTGCTGAGTATTTTGGCATGTCCGCAAAGGTGCCACTAACCACGTCAACTTGTGTATGCCGTGGTGGGGTCACTATCTGGGCTTCTTTCCTGCCATAATCACCGTAGGCCCAATTGGCTGGAGCCTTTTGAGATAGCTTAATAATCACATGAGTGGCTATCTGGGATTTTTTCTTTTGCCACTCGCGCCAAAAGAATCCATCTCCATTCTTCACCATGGTCAAGTATTATCTCAAGGTTCACGGAACGTTAGAAGGGGTTACTGATTTGGCTCCAATTGACTCTCCCGAAAGCGTGTTTGAATACACCTTCAAGATTGAGTGCACCAAGTGCAGAACCGTCCATCCCAAGCCCGTGGGCATAAACCGCTTTGAGCACCACGAGATAACTGGCTCCAAAGGTGAAGCCAGTTTCGTTTTCAGATGCAAGGAATGTAAGGCTGAACACTCTGCCACCATCACACGTACGTCGCAGCTGTTGTCGCACGAAGACAAAAAGGCCGTGCCTATCTTAGAAATCGATGCCCGTGGAGTTGAGTTTGTTGAGTTCATCCCACAAGGACTCTTTGGCGTCGTGGGCACGGAGTCCGGCACCAAGTTCGAAGAGGTGGAACTCGATGAAGGCGAATGGTTCGACTATGACGATAAAGAGGGTGCTGAGGTCAGTGTTACCGAAATTACATGGGAAATCGAGCGTAGTTAGCCCGTCAATCTTGTGTTTTTGATAGCAACTAAACACCTAGGGGAAAAATAAAATTAGGGCTACACCTTGCACCCTTATACGGTAGTGACATTTCACAGTACATATAAAGTAGCAATTAGCTTGTCATCTTTCCAAAATCATGTCATTTCTATAAGGCCAATTCGTATCTCATAACTCGTAAAAGAACATTGTGTAGCTGATTCTTTTGCATAAATTATTTATTGCAGCCCTAATAGATGTTCCGGCATACCCTCACTGATGCTCGGAGATTTCTGAAATTCCGTTGCTTCCCCAGTCGGGAAACTCGGCAGCAGGAGAAAAACGATCTTTCTTGACTTTGCAACATTGTTTTCCAGACCCCCTGAATATAAATAATCGTAGCAATTCTCCATTTCCAAGAGTTTTAAACCAATTGCTTTCATAGAATTTAATATAGAAAAATGGGAATTGCCGACAAGATCACTCAACCTATCAACGACAAGATTAAGGACGTTACCGACAAGGTCGGAGGAAGTTCTGGCTCCGGCGGCTCGCCAACTTCGGGCAAGAGCAAACCAGGAATTGAGCTTTTCTCTCACGAGTACTACGCTGCTTGCACAGTGGGAGGGATTGTTGCGTGTGGTCCCACCCACTCGGCCGTCACCCCGCTTGATTTGGTGAAATGTAGACGTCAAGTCGACTCTTCATTGTACAAGTCCAATGTTCAAGGCTGGTCCACAATTTTGAAAACAAAGGGTGACTCCATCTTCACTGGTATCGGTGCTACGTTCATCGGATACTCCCTCCAAGGTGCCGGTAAGTATGGTTTCTACGAATACTTCAAAAAGACCTACGGAGACCTTGTTGGTCCAGAAATCGCTAACAAGTATAAAACTGGTGTTTATTTGGCTGCTTCTGCATCCGCCGAATTCTTGGCCGATATTGCTTTATGTCCCTTGGAAACCATCAAGGTCAAGACCCAGACCACCATTCCTCCCTTTGCCAACTCCGTTTTCGACGGCTGGCTGAAGATTACTGCCACAGAGGGTATCGGAGGCTTGTACAAGGGTTTAGTTCCCTTATGGTTTAGACAGATTCCTTACACAATGGTGAAATTTGCATCTTTTGAAAAGACCGTTGAGCAGATCTACGCATACTTGGGTAAGCCTGTGTCCTCCTACACTCCTGTCCAGCAAACCGGGGTCTCCTTCCTCGGTGGTTACATTGCTGGTATTTTCTGTGCTATTGTTTCCCACCCTGCAGATGTCATGGTGTCCAAGATCAACTCTGATAAGCAGGCCGGTGAGTCGGTTGGTGCTGCATTGTCCAGAATCTATGGAAAGATTGGTTTTGCTGGTCTTTGGAACGGTTTGCCTGTGAGAATTGCAATGATCGGTACCTTGACTGGGTTCCAATGGTTGATTTACGACTCGTTTAAGGTCTATGTTGGTTTGCCAACCACCGGTGGACATTAAGCCTGTTATTAGATGTGGGTGAATGGGAATTGGAAAATACCAAATGGACCATGATATACTGAATGGGCGGTAATCTACAAACTTATGAGTCTGTGTCTCACAATTTTGGTCTTTCCCCATACTGATGGTCTGTCTCATACTGCGTAGTCTCGCTGAGGGTCTGAGCAGCCTTTCTGAGGTCTAGATCCAGGTTCTTCCCTGACAATTGCCCTTCCAGGCCTACACATTAATGCAAAGTATATATATTCGCGCAATCTATGAAATCATTAGTTCCACACATTATTGAACAATTCATCATCCAAGCCCAGGTTGGGGACAGGGGCCTGGGATTGCTTCCACTGGTTGGAAGCAGTAGGCTGTTTCCATTGCGTAGCTGTAGGCTGTTTCCATTGGTTGGAGACAGATGACGAGGAGTCGTTCCATTCATTGTTCCATTGCGTAGTTGGAATACTAGCGCGAGCAGGTACAGGACTTGTTCCTGGAGCAGGGCTTTTGGAAGACTGCGATTGGTAGGTGCCTGTAAAGTTCAACCCACTCAATGAGTTGGACAAGCTGTCGATGCTCTTGTTCGCGGTGGCCGCGGTAGCAGACGAGGAAGAGTTGAATATTGGGGCAGCCCCAGATTGCACCGGAGTGACCGAGCTGTTGGTTGGTGGTCTGATCATCGTTTGCGAAGAAGATGGCGAGGAGTATAATGATAAGATGGATTTCTTTAAGTCTGGTCTTCCGTTCATACTTCCACCGGTGGATTGAGCAGATTGGGGAGAAGCGCCTCCCAACCGTTGTGCCTGAACAGGTTGCTGGAATTGCGGACTTACCGTGGTTTTGGCCAAGGAAATCGGCGTGGATGCTGGCTTTGGTGATGGTGATGCAGAAGATGTGAAAGAACCAAAGTCATCATCCAAGAGTGAGGAAACAGCCTTTTGTTGTGCTGCAGGCTTTGTCTGCCTGCCTGTGCCAACAGGTTGCCTACTTTGTTGTTCGTGGATGGGTTGTGCAAGCTCCACCGGTTTTGCGCCTGCTTCCAACGTCATTGGGTCTGGGATGCTTGGCAGTGACGCCCATTTCTTCATATCATACTTTGTTCTAATAAAATTCTCAATCTTCAGTTCGTTGGGAACGTACCCTTCAGGTAACTTGCTCTCCCAGTACAAGTTACACTTTTCATTGCCCCACTTGACCATGTTTTCAATCTGATCGTCGGTCCATGCATCCAAATCAACGGATTTGACCTTAGATATGTGTGTTCCCATACTTCTATGTATACCAGAACACCTAATACAAATAAAACACCCTAAACTCCAGGACGCCCACCGTGGATTCTTCGAAGTCTTGCAATCAACACATGTCTTGTTGGCACTTTCCTTGAGCAACTGCCTGAGAATCTGCTTGTGCTGTTCGGAGTGAACCTTTTTACTGGATGGTAAGGCTCTACCACTCATATTCTAGGTTTGGTTAAAGCCGTTGTTGTCAAATTAAATTTGCGATTGTTGAAAAGTAGTCTTGATCAGTCACGTGGAGCGTCGTGTGACATGATCCTTGGAGACGCATCCACCTCACTGCAGCCTCTCTTGGCCTCCTCTCCTGGTGTGTGCACATACACTGCATTTGATCTCTTTACTACTACAGAGTTTTGGGGGGGGGGGGTGCTGGTCGGCCACTGAAACACTCGAAAACCGTCTGGTTCAGCGCAAAGTGACGAAGTTACAAGCTGTTGCTACTACAGTGTACGCATTTTTTTTGAAGTGCAATAACAACTTGCATCAATTTTTTAAGCAAGGACTCCGCCCAGTCAAGTGGTCGTGGCTTGTTCGACGAAATGGCTTTAATCAGATGGGGTAAAGGGACGGCTTGCACCTGAACAAAGTGGAGACAACTCCACTTGTGTAGGCGAGGTTTGCGAGGGGAGTTGGGCACACGAAGCAGGTGCTGCCAGAAGCCAAGAACTAATAGGGACTGTTCACGTGACCGTGACGTTCAAAGCACAAAAGAGCCAGAGCTCTGTCACGTGCTCGTTACTTGAGTACCGAGTGAAAATAGAATGCAGTTTTTGGCTTACATACACATACACAACAACAAACAGGTTCCCCGAATAGATAGATGATTTTAATACGGACACTTCCCTTGGCATAGCATAGACACTGAATATAGAATACTTTATGAGTACATTTACCGAGAAATTACGACCTAGTTTGAACTTGGTTCACATTCGGAGCAAAAGTGAAGACCTGGGATCTTTGCCATCTTCTGGTGAAGAAGACACTCTGCCCGTTTCCCCAGGCAAGACGACCGCAAGGGTCAACGGAATAGTGGATGAGCACGTTCACAAGCATTATATAGATAGAATAGTAACCTTGCAGGAGTTGCTGGAGCACCACACGCCTGACGACTTGTGGATGATTATTTATAACAAGGTCTACGACATAACCTTGTTTTCCAAAGACCACCCAGGAGGAGTTGAAGTCTTGTACGACTGTGGAGGAGTGGACGCCACTGAAGCTTTTGAGGACGTTGCCCATTCAGATGACGCTGTTAACATGTTAGCACCCTACATTGTTGGAGACATCCAGGATTCTGAACAGAAGAAGTATGCAAAGCTACGTATCCCCGAATCGCTAAAGAAGAAACAGTCCATACCCAAGAAACAGCTAACAAAGCCTACATCGTACTTTCGAAATAAAAAGGTGAAGCGACTATTAGGCAAGCTCAACTTCTACGCCTTGATAGTATTTGCTGTCTTTACCATAGTGCTCTGCATAAATTTGCAGAAATTCAAATGGACCTATCATATCATGTCAACATAGACAAAAAGAATCGCATACTTTCCCCTCATATCCAATGAGCCGGTGGGCTCGTTACACTATTTCCCAGAAACCGGCGCTCGGTTCGTCCACCACCGTCGCTCACGTCTTGGTGCACCAATACCCGCAATATCCAAAAAAGAAAAAATTAAAAGAAACTTTCTCCAAACTACTCACTAAACTTTTTGCCAACCTCTTCAAGCAACAACAGAAACTGCCGTCCTAATATATCCCTTGTAACATTTTTACCTATCCGGATATGTTTTTATATTGTTTTGGTTGTAATGGGAAAGAAAAACCCCCTAATTGATGGCCTATCTGAGAAATAGAGTGAGAGAAAGAAAGTTGGGGGAGGGGACAGAACATGAAGTGGAGGAAAACACTCGCAAGTGCGGAGTGAAGTGTAATTCATAGCAACATCTTTTAAACTTTTATAGTTATACATCAATTCGTTCTATACGTGCGAAGCCTTAACCGTTCTATCATGTGCTGACCCTGCTGCTGCCAGGCGCTCTTTGAGTTCTCTTTCCCCTAATACCTTTTTTTTGTGTCCAGGTGGTGGTTGTAATATCCCCCCGATTTCTCGCTAAGCTTGTGAGTCCTTTAGGCTTTTTCCAGTTTTTTTTAAAAATTTTAAAGATAAATAAGGAAACAATAAAGGCTCCCTAATTTGACCTTTTGACAAAATTGAACAATAGACGGGAATGTGCATATCTCACGGTAGATGATTCACAAAATCAGTCTCCGATCATTGCTACGTTTGATGTTTTGGTGTGTTGAAACCTTTGAAACACACCAAAACTTCTTGAAACATCTTCCAGTACATCCTAAAACATTGTTTTGTAGTAACAGTTTTATCATCTGGGCAGAAATAGAAATCGATGCAGATTAAAATTGGACTTGCGTGGGTGTTGCTTGGGACGTTGGCATTGCCGCCGTTTCCAACCAGTCTTGGCCCTGCTACCCCTGAATAAATAACATACCTAAATTAATTATGGAGGGCCTCCTCTGAATGGACGCGTACCGACCTGCACCGTGGCTCGTGACTACCCCCAAGCAGTATTCCATCTTCTGTGCTTCCGACGTGCGGCTACTCACTGTTACCCTCTTAGCTTAACCTGTTGGGTGGCCCTCAGGGGTGCCAAGTGGTATACCCGTTGTTGATTCCGTACGTTTGTGCCATTATGTCTGATCCTATAATTAGGTTGCAAACTCACAAAGTCAAGCAGAATTTTTTTTATGGTACCGTTCTGAATTTCTTTGCATTTTGCATCGGTCCTACTTTTTGTTCCGACGCCAACGCTGCAAATGCCATACATGAACTGCAACATGTCTTGAAACTTTGCACATATTACCTAATTGTACATAGAGGAGTGGTTGGCTGCACTAGTGAGTTTGTTGTGCTCCATTTTCCTCTCTCTAAAATGTTAAATCTATTCGTTCGAGATATGAAGAAGGGCTTGCAATAGATCAAAATCGTTTTGCATCTGCTTGTCTTGAGGCTGGTATCACAGAATTTCCTAAAAGTTGATGCTGTAGCTCAATGGTAGAGTAGTGGATTCCAAATCCATTGGTTGCAGGTTCGATTCCTGTCAGTGTCATTCTTTTTTGGCTTGTTAATTGTCCATTCAAGTTGCAGCATGTACGTACGACAGTGTTCCTCTACAAACCGCGCCAGCCATTATACTTCGATCCCCATGGTATGGGTGGAGTGGTGGCAGAGCAATTCAAGGAATACAGGTCACGTGCACGGCTGCAACAGCACTCTCTAAAAGTTCCCCACAAGTCACCCACACCTCTCAGTTTATATAAAGCAATGGCTATGATAGAGCAGATTAGGTCTGCGGCTGCTGTATTTTCAATGTTTCGGTTTCATTCCTAGCAAATTTGATCTCAGTGTTTGTCTGATATGGAACACATATCCAGCTCTTCAGTACATGCCTAAGCAGCCAGTAATCTAAATATGCCTCTAACTTCAGCGTAAGAATTCTCCCTAGTGAGCCTCGATTGTCTCGTCTTGTTCCTCTATTGTCTGTTTCTCTTTTATTGTTTCCTCAGTTCTTCCAGTACTGACAATCCCCACGATATCGTTTCAAATCAAACGCGATCTCAAAAAAACCAACCAACATGTCTGACGAGGAATTCTACAGTGAGGAGTCCTACGAATTTGAGTTTGAGGACGAAGATGAAGGCGAAGTAGGGGAGAATGGATCAAATGAAATCGAGGACGACGACGAACTGGAGGATGCAGGGTTTGAATCTCGCTACTACACAGCCAAGGGGTTAAAATACGACGACTCGAACGCCGCCATTGAAGCCTTACAGGCAATCACCAAATCTCCCGCATCATCTGCAGAAGATACTGATTACATTTTTAAGTCGTACAAGCAAATGATCAAGATATCCTTTAACTCCAACAAGTTTGAACAAGTGCTACCAAATTTGAAGGAGTTGATCAGCGTGCTACCCAAAGTCAACGCCACATACGGCGAGGAATCCATTAACAAGATAGTCCAGAACTTTTCGGCTTCAGGAAATGCCGATTTTGTCAATCAGGTGTATGACATTATCATCACGTTTTTGAATTCAACCACTAGTACAGCTTCCTACGACAGACTCTGGTTGAAGATCAGTGTGAACAAGCTAAAGACTTGCTTGGAAAAGGGCGAGTATTCTCAAAGTAAGGTGCTTCTTGATCAAATTTATTCCAAGCTTGACCACGTGTCGGAGTTCAGTAAGAAACTGTTCTTGTTGGACGTGATAGCCGCTGAAATCGAGTATATGTACCTGATAACTCCTTTGAATTTGGCCAGATTGAGTCAATTGTACAAGCAGAGTTTGAAGATCACAACCGCAGTGACGCACCCACGGTTGATTGGGATAATCCAGGAGTGCGGTGCCAAGGTCCAATTTTATAGAGGGAACTACGAAAAGGCCCGTTTGGACTTTTACGATTCTTTCAATAGCTACGATGAGGCGGGCTCTTCATTGAAGAAGAAGATCTTAAAGTACCTAACCTTGTGTTCGCTTTTGACCGAAAACCAGTTCAACCCGTTTGAGTCACAGGAAACCAGTATTTATTCCAGTTTGCCCGAGTACTCGCAGTTGCTCTCGCTCATCAAAGCGTACGACGAAGCCAATCTCACCAAGTTAATCTCGATCATCCAGCTCATTAAGAACTCCCTGGATCCGTTGGCACACGATGATATTTTTATCCATTCGGCAGACCAAATCGTCATTAACTTAAGAGAAAAGCTGTTGAAGAACTACTTGACAGCATACAGAGCAGTGCGCTTCGGGTTCATCCAGGAAAAGTTGCAGGTTTCACAGGATGAGTTGGAATCCATGATCAAACGATTAGTATTCACGGGTAAAGTTCAAAACATCAAGCTTGACTTTGAAGATGGAATTATATACTCCAATGACGATTCGTCGAAGACTCCGGTGCCCCTCACTTTGAACGCCAGAGAAATATATCATAACATGAAGATTGCTTCAATCATTAACTTACAGACAACACATATCACTGACAGTGACCTGTTAATGGATATCGACACTCCCAGAAACCAGAACATCTACAGGGTGCTCTCCAAGTTGTTGTTCTTAATAGACAAGACCGCACCTGAGTCTGAGATGATCAAGACGGTGGACGTCTGGTTCCACTACATCTACTCCAGCATACCGACACTCATCAAGAGTGAGCTCTCTCAAAAGGACCAGATTGCCGTTGAGCAAGCGGAAATGAACGATACTGCTCTCAACATCAAGTATGACAGGCTCAACGAAGAGTCCCTCGAATCAACCCAGCAGGGTATCCTAAGCTCGACCATAGACAACGAACACGAGTTGGAAGACTCCGGGCCCGTGCAACAAATCCGCAAGGTTGACATCTTGACCAACTGGCTCAACCAGTTGGAGGTGTACAATGCATCCATCACGTAGGATCGGTTGCAACTATGCTTAAGTAAATTTGAGTATGGGTATAAGTAAATATCAGAACCGCACATATAAAAGCATCTGCCAGGTAAAAAAATTTACTAGCGAAAACTTTTTACCAGCAGAAGCTGTAAGTACCAATTCTGCATCCACAGATGATTATATTTTATGCGTTATCGTCATGATACGTCCTAGCTATATAATAGGATGGAGCTTGAAATCAACTAACACGAAATGAGTGGAATTCCAATGAATTGTTACTAACATTTTTAGGATTTTGAGCAATCTACAATTCACTCGTAATCTGGCCATCACATGAGACTAGCCGATAACCTCTTCGGAATTGACGAGATATTATTAATTTCCCGGGTAGCGGAGCGTCAGACTAGTCATTTCTCAAAAGATCGCTGCTGGAAGACCTGTGTTTGAAGTGAAGAGTAAACCGTGTACCGGGTGAAATGCCTCATCTAGATTATCTTCTGCTAAACTTACTTTTAACATATTTCTCTCACTACCTGACAGTGGATCTGGACGTTTTAGTGCCAGACTCGCTTAAACTTTAGTCTAATCTTAAAAGCGTGCATCATTGTCTTTGGCGATTGAGTTGACGAGCTACAACATAAGCCGCTTGCGCGTTACTTTCTATTTTAGGTTTGGGTTGCAAAACCAGACATGCTCTCCGTTTGCATGGAATCTTCAAATCCTTAACCGAATACAAGCTATCAAGCATCATGGCTATAGTGTTGTTCAAAGTAATCTACAGTTTCTATTATCTCTATGTTTGCATTAACATTAGGAGTACCGAATTAGTATAACTAAAGGGTATTAAAGAAAAGAGTATTGGTTGCAAAATTTCGAATATCGAAAGGCAAAAGTGCTAAACTCGTAGTAAAGTGATTACACTATTTCAGCACGTTAAATAAAAGAAGTGAAGAGATCCCAATGCAATTGTTGTTCATAGGACTTTTTAACGGAATTATGTTTTCAACCCGAATTGATTAGATCAAGTAAGCCAATGGAACCAATGCAAGAGCAAAGAGAGAGGTGCCCATCATGCTAGCAGAACCTTCAAGAGAAGTGAAGGCAGAGCTGGCTGGGAAAGAGTAAGAGGAGGAGTTAGAAGCTGGAGCAGCTGGGGCAACAGAAGCTGGGGAAGCTGGAGCAACTGGGGTTGTAGCAACTGGAGCAACTGGAGAAGAAACAACTGGAGCAACAGAGGATGGGGCAGCCGGAGCGACTGGAGCAGCTGGAGCAGCTGGAGCGGATGGAGCAGCTGGAGCGACTGGAGCAGCTGGAGCGGATGGAGCAGCTGGAGCGACTGGAGCAGCTGGAGCAACAGAAGCTGGAGCGGATTCAACTGGGCAGAAGGTAGTGTAAGCAGTTTCAACGTGAACGATGGTAACAGTGACATCTTCTTCTTCAACTGGAGCAACAGACTTTGGAGCAGCTGGAGCAGCTGGAGTGGTGGTGACTGGAGCAGCTGGGGTAGTAGAAACTGGGGCAACTGGAGCAGCTGGAGTAGTAGACTTTGGAGCAACTGGGGCGGCTGGAGTAGTAGACTTTGGAGCAACTGGGGCAGCTGGAGTAGTAGAAACTGGAGCAACTGGAGCAGCTGGAGTGGTGGAGTGAACCTCAGTAAGTGGGCAAACAGTGGTGAAGGAAGTAACCTCATCGTCAACAGTAACGGTGGTGACAAAAGTAGTCAAAGGAGTGGAGGTGGTTTCTGGAGCGACAGAAGATGGCTTGACTTCGGTGACTGGGCAAACAGTAGTGTAAGAAGTGACTTCATCGTCGACAGTGACGGTAGTGACAAAGGTAGTCAAAGGAGTGGAGGTGGCTTCAGCAGCAGTTTCTGGGCAGAAAGTGGTCAACGAGGTGCTGGTGGCATCAACATCAACAGTGACAACTTCAACAGTAGAGTTGGAAGGAACAGCTGCGGCTTGACCGAGAGAGAGGGCGGTAGCCAAAGACACTAAGACGGAGAACTTCATGATTTTTAAAAAGAACGAATGTATGGAGTTGGACAGTTAACTGAAGATCCAATAATCCGGATCTGGCATTCTTTATATATCTGCACACTCCCCGAAAGGCATTTTAAACTTCTGTAACGATACACCATAGTGAGAATGTTTCCATCCCATGACAGTGACACAAAGCACTCCTGAACAATTGGAGCGATTTGTGCAGTTATTTCAGTGTGGAAGCTCGTCTAATATCTGCTCTCGCGACTCCATTTTGTTTGAGGTCCCAGTGGATGTTTCAGGTTACGCAAGTGGAATTGGGTACTATGAGCAAGCGCCATCCGCGGTGGTGCCTAGCACAACGTTCTTACTAGCATGTGTCTCAATCTTCTTTGTTCCTATGTCGGATCACTGCCCAATTTTATTTTACACTATAGGAGTGTTCCTTGTTCGCCATGTGTGGCAGGCTCGTTAACTCGGAGGCTCAATTGCGTAAACAAATACTTGTTTTTGTCGCCAATGTATCTCATTATGTATCTCTACTGCCCCTCCCTGTCTCTGTCTGCAGTGCTTTCTATATTAAGCTTGGGATCTGACACGATTGCCTTGGTTGAGATCACACGGCCGCCGGTTGCAAGAATCAGCTGACAGGACAGTTCCCGTCACTGGTGCAGCTAGTAATAATAGACTTTTGCAATCGCCCTTAAGTCACATCCACACCCCGGCTACCGCCATGCTGTCAAGACGCGGTCTAGACTTTCTCGCTTGTGTTCTAGTGGGGAATGCCATTCTTTAGTAGCGTCTTGTGAGATTTAATTTTTTTGTTTATTTACATTCCTGGCTGCGACGAGCAACCGCTTCACACAAAACAAGTTGGTGGAGTAGAGACACGCAAATCCGCTACACTACTGTGGAATCAGACAAATCTATATTTAATGATAGTATACACGGGTGAACAGAAACGACTAGAGGGAAGTAAAAGATGCGCGCGTTAGCGTCCGGTGCGCTGCAATTGGGTGTGGGACACCAGGCAGTAGTACCTCAACTTGGTGAAGAGCGTTGTCGCTGCTGGTACCTCAATTGCAATCGCGCACCATATTTTTTTGGGATATGTATCCACTGCAGGGCAGACAAAATCTGGCGTCAACGTCAAAAGCATTTTTATAAAAAAGAAAAGAATTAGACAAGGACTAGCGGAATCATGGCGAGAGCCATGAGAGGAACCTTGAGGGAAGCGGCCAAGTTCTCTGGGACGACAGTCGAAGGTTTGGGTACTGCTGGTGTAGAAGGTGCGGCAACGGTTGTTGGTGCGACTGCTGCAGATGGAACCAACGAGGTCGAAGCAGTGGTTGGAGCTGCGACAGCAGGAGGCACAAAAACAGAAGTCGTGGGCTTTGCCGGTGGTGGGCCATGCGCTGGTGGTGGAACCAGCGCAGGAGCAGCAGGTGGGACCCCGGTCGAAGTCGTGGACTTTGGTGCTGGAACCGCTGGTGGCACAAAAACGGAAGACGTGGGCTTGGCCGGTGCAGGAATCGCAACCGACGTGGAGAGCTTCGTGGATGGGGCTGGCACAGGCGTGCTAACGGCTGCCAGCGAAAGTGGACACCAGGTCGTGATTATGGTCTCGACGCTGTTGATTGTCGTGGTGACGGGTCCTAAAGTGGCAGGAACTGTGGTTTGCAGACACTTGTGATCGGCGCATGAGGTGATTGTGATAATCCTCGTGGCCGTGTTGGTGACAGTGCTGGTGCTTGAAGTGACATCCTTAACTGATAACGACACCCCGGCAATGGCAACTCCGCTTCTTTGCTTGACACTCGATATGAAGGCTGCAGGCACGTCTCTCTCGAAAAGCAACTGCTCCCCCATCAATCTCTTCCGGATTCCGTTTGTGGAGTTACTGGCAGGCTGCTCGTTGCCTTGCACGAAGTACAATGAAACATCTCCCTGACCATACACCACCTTGGCAGGTATATCCACGATTCTTCCGGCGTTTTGAATGTCGTTCCAGTACTTTTGTCCGTCCAACAAGGCGTAGTACGAATCGTACTCATAGTCATCCTCCGAAATGTACGAAAACGTAACTGACAAGGACTGTGGAATTTGGAATGGACAAACCCCAGTGTCGTAATCAACAACAGCAACGGAGTTTCCATTGACAATACAACTCACCTGTTTACCAGCAATGGTGGAAATCAAACTCGAAACAATAAGTAAAAGCGAATACATTCTTTTTGATGATATACGTCAAATCGTGGTCCATCAAACGCCCTTAAATACTTTTTAGGGGACCCCTTCGGGCTTCTATTCTTTTTGGATTCCTTTTGATCTTTTCAGACTATTTTTAAGAATCACCAGCCAAGACCATGCTTTGGGACCCCTCTTGCTCGAAGGTTGCAAAAAAAAAATCTTGGTGAATCTGCGGCCCTATAGTACAAATTCGTTCATTATTGCAAGGAGCGTACCCTGTCGCAGTTTTTGCGGTTCAAGCAGCTAAGAAGTTGGGTACTGGATCAGAGGGTGCTGCAGAACTCATGGACTGTCTATATCTGCGCTTGAAGCCTTGGTTCGTTGATTATGGTAAGTCCGTGCTTCAAATGTGGGGCTCCATTGATCCAATTAGTCAACCTTGCTTCCTTATCTATCTACTTCTATGTCTTACTAACATTTTATTGATCTCTTTTGCCATTCACCCCGTATTCAATAATGGCTTGCATCCTGTACTCTTACAGATCTACTTTGCCATTCATGCGTCATCGTTAGTGAGCACGGGCATGAACGCATTGATCCAAACATATAGACCCTAATAATGTTTCAAGTGTCAAATTCCAGTGAATGCTCAACATATATGTCAATATTGAAACTAGCTACTTCTCTCTAGATACATACTTAAACGGTCCCCTAGACTACTTGAATTCCTTCTCTCTGGGCTCTTCCAGTGCCACACTCTCGATCAATTCTGGTTGTACCCCAGAAAAAAATGCTGGCTAAACACAAATTGGCTGAGTCGGCGCAAATTGCACCCATGTCAAAAATGATGTGTTTTTTCATTCAGTGCACCTCTAGCAAGCCAGTCTTTAGCTTTAGCTCAAGGAAGTAGAAGCGATGCATGTATTTTTTGAATATTGCAAGCGAATTCAGCTAGTGGGTGCCTTCGAGCGCTGGTTGTGAGGGTGAAAGTTGCAACAGCGGGCCACGATCCAAGCCACAACTTCCAGACTGTTACTCTACACTACATCATTTCTTAGCTAGCAAACCCCCAATCTACTTACAAGTTAAAGTGCTCTTCCATTGCAATGGTCATGCTGAATTGGCAGCGAGTTCTAACTCAGCCGAACCCTTCGGCACGTTTCGCTCATTTTAGAAATATGCGCGTCTTCCTACGATATCACACTTGTATATGTATGCCTACCATATAAAAACTAAAGGAATCTATCATCTATGGGTTGAATTCTGCTAATCTCTTATCTTCTGTTTGTGTTTCATCGATGTCTAAATCATCGACACCGCTCCAGTCAACTTGGACATCTCTATGAGGAGACATATCGGTGTTCTTTAAGAACATCGGACGCTCTCTTTGCCAGTTGTCTTGCACATCATCAAAAGCTTTATTCCACACCTTGTCGTAAACCTTCTTTATCTTTGCTTCTTCTTTTTGTCTTACCTCTTCCAAAGCCATCCACTCCATGTGCTTCAAATCATCGGAAGAAGGTTCGTAAATATGCCAAATGACATAATGAGGCAACCCAATAACAGAATATCCCATATTTTTACTCAACTTCCCAAAGGCTTCTGTTTCTGCGTGTTTTTCATAGGAGAAAGCTGGGAAATGAGAACCAGTCTTAAAAACCTTTGCTTTGGTCAAAATAGAAACACCTCCAATACCATCTAATTCCATCTCGACTTCTGGGTCTCCGTAAGGATCTCTCAAGTATGCCAAATGCGGTCTCCATGTTTGGTATTCGACATACCCTTCCACAATACATGCATCTTCATCCAAAGTCTCAGCCAATTGCAACCCTCCATCGGACTCCTGCCAAGAATTTAAATCGTAGGGTTGTTGGTTACCTAACCAGTCTGGTAACGGTCTCCACACATTAGGAACAATCACGTCCTTATCGTGGTGCATCAAGTCTTCCAAGATGGTTGGAGGAACTGTTTCAACATCTGCATCTCTCCAGTAAACAAACGAATGGTAAGGCTTAATTGCAACACTCCACAACCAATTTCTGGCACGTGCCATCAATTTTCTACGAGGACCTTGTGCTGCAAAACCGTGTCTATCACTGAACCCTTGACCAATCACCTGACCAAAGTCTTTTTCAAATATTTCAATCTCCCCAAACCTCATCTTTGGGTTGGGATGGTTTTGCACCTCATTCAAGTGTCTATTCAATTCCCCTAACGTGTCATCCAGCGAATCAGACACCAAAAACGCCAAGTCAATCAAATTGTGTGGATATGTTAAGTTCTTCATATGACCAAAGAACATAGGTAAGTGGGCTGCAGCATCTCTTAATGGAACACAGAACAAAACTCTTTCCTCGTACTGCCATCCATTTGCAGACCCGACGTAGTTGGCTAAATCAAAAAATTGAACCTGTGGTGTGCTTGAGAAGTCAGGACTGTACACTCCTGAATCAATCATCCCTATTCCAACCCTAACAAGAGATAGCACAATGATGATGCTTGCTAAAGCTGCTATCACTTTAACCTTGACATTATTTAAAAAGTTCTTTGTAGATTCAAGTACATTCAGATTCTTGTTCCATCCTGAATCGCCAACCTTCTCCTCAATATCGTATGGCGTCATTTGAACCTCGACACCCATGATTAATATATCCTATTTCTTAATAAATAAATCAACTTTTGGTAAGTTTCGATCTATTTTATCAATCACCTATCACTAGCTCGGCGTCTGTCGAGATGCTCTGGTTTCTATGGATCGTGTTGTTTTATTTTTTCCAACATCAGAATTTTTTATGTGAGAGATATTGAAACGACACAATAGCACTTCAAATCTTGATAAAGGAGCGAGATTTAAGCTCGAAAGAGAAACGAGCCTCTGTTGACGCGTTTACATGTCGATTTATGTAAGATCATTAGTTGAGAGTTGACACGATGGTAGCAAAACACCGTGCAAGCTCCACATGCCGAATACCTTAATCTGGTGTACGTGTATTCAAAACATTCATGGAAACCTCAAAAGTCTATGATACGGGGACGCAGATGATAAGTTACCGTCATAGCGAGTTTTTGTATTTATTCATAGTAGTGTACTAACTGGTATTGTGGGGCCATGATTTCATAGGTCATTGCTACATAATCGGGGTCGAACTGGTTATCTTCTTGCATAAGTACGACCGGATGACAGAGGAGCGCAAGGAAGTCAGGGTGTGGAGCGCTGTAGAATTCAAAACATAGACTGGCGGGGATATGAGACTCATACTTGTAGTTTTAGCGAGAATCGTCGAAGCTAGGCGCCATTTGAGAGGTGTTGGTGCTAAGTTACTATTTTTACATTCCCATGTCTATACTATTTATACAATTCTAAAATGAGGTCATCAGTCGGAAGATTAGTTTTTGTGAATGGGAACCTGGGGCCGGTACTACACCAAGCATGAGTTCTTCCTGGAAGTCTGATCGTAGTTTTCTCTATTCCATTGCCAGCTTATAGTTTTCGTGATCCATTTTGGAATATGGTGCAATACATCACATAACTGACACCACAGATGTACCATTCTGGAATCTAGTTCTGAATAATCTGTTAGCATTAGTAAACATCCCCTCCTTCAACGAAACAACAATAAATTGGGACCCTTTGAACCTTGTTTTGATCAAGTGTCCAATATTTTGGGTGTGCGATAAGTCAAGAGCTGCATCCACTTCATCCAAGATGTACATTGGAGCAGGCTTGAATTGCAAAAGAGCCATGATCAATGAAAGTGCAATCAACGACCTTTGTCCCCCACTCAATTCAACCAAACTTTCCTTCCACACTTCCCCCAACTTGACCTTCACTTCCAAACCCTTGGTGACGTCCATCATGTCCACACTGACCAATTTGGCAAATGATCCTGGGAGTAAGTCAGCAAAAATTTGACCGAAATCCACAGACACCTTCTGGTATGTCGTGTTCAAAGTATCTCTCTTGTACCCATTCAATTTTTCAATGGTATTGACAATCTTACTTTTATCTTTCTCAATCGTCTTAATCATATGCTTCAACAGAGATTCTTTCTTCTCAACATTGTCGATCATACTCATAATGTTAGGATTCACTTTCCTCTTCATGCTTTGGAATTTTTCTTGGAGTACCTCTAATTGCCCGTAGCTGTCTTCCAAGTTTATGTTAGGGTATTGCTGGATTAAATTCTCAACGATATTCAGGTCTGTGACCCAATCATGCTGGTGAATGATTTCATTCAATTTGTTTTTAAGGCCGTTGGTAATTCCTTCAGATTTCTCCAATTCGTGGTTTAACTTTTGAATTTCTAACTTGGACTCTCCGATGTAGGCATTCTTCTGTTTGATGATTTTCATCAACTCATTTATTTCTTCGTCCAAGCTAAGCAAGTTGTTTCTCTCTTCTTCTAATTCAACTTTGCAGACCTTTAACAGGTCGCTCAACTCTTGTATGTCTTGAAGAGTAGTTTGAAGTTGCATTCTTAATTCTTCAGTACCACTCAAGCAAGCCTTGAGTTGTTCTTGTAAGTTAAGAAGCTCGGACTTTTGCTGTTCGTTCTCAATTTGCATCTGCTGGTAGTCATCAGTCTGCTTGTCCAAGACTTGCTGCTTAGTAGCAACAAGCTTCTTCAATTCTCCGACTTCCTTCTTTAAGCCCTTAAGTTTACTTCCTTTGTCGTTTTGGAACTCATTAATATCTTTCGTAATCTTAGCGATTTCCAGTTGGTAATGCTTACTTTTGATCTCTTCTTCTTCAATTCGTTCTTGAAGGCTTTTGATTTCACTCTCATTTGCCTGGTATGTCTTGAGAATCAATGATGACGGGTTATTTTCTAATTTCTTTTCTAGCAAAGAAAGCTCGTACTTTTTCAAATCTATCTCGTTTCTCAACGACGTCGTAGATTCAACCAAGCGTTCGACCCTGTTCAACTCATCACGGACTTGTTGCAAGTCGTAGTGTACTTTCTTGTATTCATCATTGACGTTATTAAACTTCTGGACTTTAAGAAGGACTGAAGAATTATTCTTACGGGAACCTCCTGACAAGTTACCTTCTGGATCATAGACGTCTCCGTCTAAAGTGATGGATCTAGACCTAATTTTGGGATCAAAAGTAACAAGTTTAGCAGTGTTAGGGTCATTGCAGATGAATGTAGTACCAAAGATATATTCCATAGCTTTCAATAATTCATCCTCAAAGTTGATAAGGTTCAAAGCTAATTCAACCTTGTTTGGACAAAGTTCCCTAGCGTAATGTATTACGTGTGGATCAACGGATCTTGCGTGAATCTTATCCAAAGGAATAATGGTAACTCTTCTCTTTAATTGCCCCTTCTCAAGCAACTTCGTAGCAACCTCTGAATCATCAACAACAACGTTGTATAATCTATTTCCCGCACAAATCTGTAATGCTAATGCTTTGTCCTCTGCATTATTGGCCAAAGTGAATAATTGTGCGACAATTCCCTTAACCATGGAATCGTCAAACGATGGATCTGGCTTTGTGTATTGGAATCCAATATTTCCAACTTCACGTTCGAAGTATGACAAGTCTTGTCTTAGTTTGTCCGATTGTTGAGAGAGAACTTGCTCACGCTGCTTAAGGTCGTTAGTAATGACAGGATCAAAACCTAATTTCAGATTCAATTCTGCTTCTTTCAGCGAGATTTCGCCTCTGTAAGACTCCACACCTTTATAAAGTTGGTCATATTCTTCTTTAGCTTTGCTTAGCTTGATTTCGTCATTCTTAATTTGATTCTGCAAGTGTGAAATTTTCAAATTGGATGTTTGAATAAAAGTGCTGGCTTTGCTAAGCTTTTCTTTTACTTCATTAAGTTGCGAGGTATATCCGGTACTAATGCTTCCGTCGCTTGAAACACCGGTAGACAAGGTGGAAAGTAACTCTTCCTTTTTATTAAATTCGTCTTTCAACGAGTTCAACTCTTCATTGGCTTTAGTGAATTGAGACTCAAAGTTACCAAACTGAACCAAATTAGTCTCTAAACTAGACTTAAGTTCTTCTATCTGTTGAGTTAAGCTATTTCCTCGGTTTGTTTCATCCTCCAAGTTATCTTTTATGATGTCCCTTGAGGTATTTAATCTCGTTAATTCGTTACTAAGCGATTGCTCTTTCTGCTCTAATTCCTTAATCTTCCCATCTGCAGTCAGTTCAGACTCTCTCTGTTTCTTCACTTGGTTAAGATCGTCGTTCAAATTGTTGATCTCGACGGATATCTTCTCTATTTCAAAGTTCATCTCGGCTAATCTAGCCTCATGCTGGGACTTGAAATTAGAATGGTTTGTGAATTGTTTGGATAACTTAGTATAGTCATGGGCAGCAACAATACGATCTAATTTTTCCAAGTCGATTTGAATTTGTTGAAATTCAAGGAAGTTTCTCTTCTCATTACGTAACTTTTCAAGCTTTGGCTCGATTTCCTCTTTCAACAAGTTTCTAATCTCTATCAACTTTGCTTCTTTCTTGGCCATTGTTTTTTGTGCTTTGTCTTTACGTTCTTCGAAAGTTCTAGTGCCCGCTGCTTCTTCTATAAGAGATAAAATTTCCAAAGGCTTCATGTTCAACACCTTCGTAATCTTACCTTGCATAATTAAGAAGTTAGGGTTGTTGATGTTAAGCTGGACAGACTGGAAAAGGTTCAACACCGTTTGTTGCTGTGCTTTATGACCATTAATTAAGTACTTGGATGATCCACCCATAATGATCTGTCTAGTGACACTTATAGTAGCACAGTTTTCAAAGCCAATTGGTGATTTCGATATCTCATTATTGTTAAATACAATAGTGACACTCGCTTTCGTGACACCAGCTTGACCACGTTTATAAATCAAATCTTGCAAGTTGGAAGCTCTCACTGTAGACATGGAGGCAATACCCAAAACAAAACAAATGGCATCAAGAATGTTTGATTTTCCTGAACCATTAAGACCAGTAATTGCATTAAACTGTGGGTCCCACCCTGATATCACCGTACGAGTTGCATAGGACTTGAACCCGTCGATGATGAGCTCTTCAACCTTCATGGGCGCGTTAGTAAACAAACGCGATTTGGATCGGATTTTGATGTTTGGTGAGAGTCACGAGGATGGGGAACAAAATTGCACTGGCTGCAATTTGCATAGTCCTAATGTATGTTTACATTAATCTTCTTCGTAACTTTACAGAAAGATAGGGGAAGAAGGAGCTGCTAACTCCACTCCGAACATTTTTTGCTTGCTACTCCTGGATAACTCTAACAGTAGTTGAGCGGTTGCAAACACATCTGTAAACGGCCGCTACTCTTGAATGAGCCCAACGTAAGAGGAGGAAATTTGCCAAATCAGAGAGGTATACTACTCAAATTCTAATTAGTCGAAGTAGTTTAGTGATTTTATTTTGGTAATACTGTACTGGGATACTAGGTATACAGTCTAAGATATTGTGTGTTTGCTAACCAAAACATTTCCGGTGTAGTGGTTCCGTACTTCACACTAACACAACTTACACTTTGGTGAACCCTGAGGTTTGATTTTAATTTATTCTTCTTGATCCATAGACCACTAGGAAGACTTTGTAGGTGCTGCTTTCAGAACTCTGGATCCCGCAAATCTCATCTCACCGGAAAATTAAAAGAGCATGCTTCGCTACCACGTACGGGGAGTCCGAAGACTCTCCACAACAGCCGCAACACCTAAAACCCAAGCATATACATCGGAAGAGAAGCTCAATGAAATTCGAAATATCCTAGCAAAGTCTAAACGGAATGCACCGAACAATCATTTTGATCCTTCGAATGCTAAACTTGATCTCAACAAGTCCAACACACATTTGTACAGCAAGATTGCACAGGAGGCACAAGACAGAACATTCAAGAGGTTTACCAAAGCATCTCAGAAATGGGAGAACGAACTCGACCAGTTTACCAAGGATGCTGGCAATGCAAAGTACAATATCTTGCAAAGTATTAGAAAAGCGCAATTGAAACCTGCGTCTATCAATGAATCGATCTCGGTAGGGGACTTGGTGACCCTTCAAGAAGACAGCTATACATTTTACTTGGTGGTCGGGATACCCTCTACTCTTTCGAACCAGTCGTACACATTCATAAATGACGAGGGTGAGATTGTGTTTGGTAGTAAGGGCTCTATTCATATTAGATTTCCAGGTGTTGTGCCTAGAAAATTTCATTCAGTGCTCCAGACAGTTGTGCAAAAGGAAATAAAGTATCAGGATATTGCTCCTATAGGTGTGTCCGACGATAAGTTTTCGAGATCTGTGGAAGCCTTACCAAAAGCCTTACAGGCTGAAGGGTCCAATAATCTCGAGCAGAAAGATGCAGGAGAATCACAAGCTTCAACCGAAGCTACCGAGTTTTTGGTTGCGCAAGCGACTTCACAGTTCTTGACTAACAGTAATGTTAACACTTTTCAAGTTCCTGTTTCTGCTAGACAGTTGTTTAGTGAAGCACTTGTTGAGATCTCTATCATGTCTAATGACGAGGCATTCAAGATCAATCAGCGGTTGGAGTCGCTCCACCAAATTTTGCAATACGACGAGAACGGAGATGTCCTAAAGTCACCCAGAACCATTTCGATTTTCGAGCTTTTGCACCTAGTTTCCAATTACAACACTATATTTTACGAGAAGGGCTCTTTGCAACTAAAGTACTCCAAGTACCAAAAACCAGCAAGCTTCGAGCACCAAAAGTATCATGCTTCAAAAGTGCTAGCACTCTTGCACTCACTCAGAAAGCATCTGAGGTTGTTCAAGATAGACAGACACAGTGTGGGGTATAGTCCTTCTAGTATCACTATCCTCCCCATCAACAGTGCTCAGGTAGTCAATGATGCTTTAAAGTTCATGAAATCTCTAGGTAACATAGACAAATTTGCTAGATACTATCTCTCGGTAGTCGAGCCTGAAAAATACCTGCCAACTTCAAGGCCATTGTACTTTGAGCAGATTATATCAATGTTGAAGGATTACACCATTGGAAATTTGACCAATGACCACCCAGCAGAAACATGTCTTGCATCGATCATTAGAGTGGTAGACAATGCACTAGGCACAGATAAGTCCTCTGTTCCATATTCATACGAATACTCTCGTGCTAGGGCGTACCAAATGTTGAAGGACTTAGGCAGCGAAATCGAAAATCCGATTTACTGGTCGAAGGCCTTGAGACTTCCGAAATCCAACACCTCAGTCATGTCTGAAGTATCCAAAGAATATTTTGACATCGTCAATAAGTACGAAATTGACGATGATTTCTACGAGGAGGATAGAACAGCCTCCATACGTGAGGATTTTGCCGAAATTCCTGTGTACTGTATTGATGCACCCGATGCTCATGAAATTGATGACGGTATATCTATTCACCAAGAAGGGTCTAAGTATGTTATATCTACACATGTTGCAAACCCATCTTCTTTTATTAGACCGGATTCGTTCCTCAATTCCGTCGCCTTCGAGAAAGGAAGAACTACATACCTACCAGAAGAGGCTTTGTTGATGCTTCCCCAGTATATATCCAAGGTGGCAGGTCTTGGTGTCGACGGAAGACCTACCCGTCTGTTTGTTGTCCAGTACTCTGTTGAAGAGGACCTCTTGAACGACTTCATTATGACTGGAATAGCCACTGACGATGTCTTGAAGCAGGTATACTCACAAATTACGTCTTCGATCGACCTAAAGTTGGTCACCGCCAGAAACTTCCCTGAGGGCTACACGTATAATAAAGTGCATACGCTACTCAGTGATCGTCAATTGGAAAGAAAATTCAAGGAATCGAACAGTAGCGGGGATGAACACTTTGATAATTTGTACAAGCTCTACAATCTTTCGAAGATATTCAAGTCGTACAGATTGACAGTGGAGACAGGATTAGCATTTGAGGTACCCAGAGGGAAAGTCAGGGTCGATTCCCTTGAAGAAGTATCCGAAAATTGTACCTTTGATGTTGTAGATGGAGGCTATGAGATATGTCCTGCAAAGTCCAAAAAATCGATCCAAATAACAAGCGGATCTACACAAAACTCGAAGTCACAATTGCTAGTCTCTGAGTTGATGGTTTTTGCTAATCATGCAAGTTCGGTCTTTGCGACAAACAATGATATTGGCATCATCTACAGAACCCAGGACATGAGATTGCACCACGATGTCAAGAGAGAAATTGTTAGGATGATTGCGGGTGGAGATGCAGCATTATCCGAAGAGCAGCTCAGCAAGTTGTTTGCTATTCTAATCTCAGCAAAGACCCAAACCAAGCCAAGAGCCCATGAATCTATTGGTCTTAAGTCTTACACAAATGTTACATCTCCGTTGAGAAGATACACAGACATCCTTAATCATTGGAAATTTGAAGACTACTTATTGCGTAAAAGCGGCAAGCAAATTGAAGATAGCATCCAAAACCATGAACTTCAATACATTGGGGATCATTTACAGAATATGGAGATCATCAACGGGTGGGCTCAGCGCTTCTCCAATAAGTTCTGGGAGGGCATTTTCTTGAAGTCATATACAGAGATGCTCAATCGTGGAGATGTCAAGGAAGAACACAAAATCCCTTTTAGATTGTTGATCAAATCTAATCCTCAGCATGGTAACTACGTTAAAGTGGACATGTTAGGATTCGGGAACTTGAATTGTAAATTAGAGATTAACGACAAGATCAAAAGTGCATTTGCAAACGGCACGAAGGTGGGTGATATCTTAGAAGGAAACATTAATATTTTGAGCGTGGACTTTTTAGAAGATGAGGTTGTTTTAGAGTGTTTGTGAGCTGGTAGTACATTTGAGCTTGAAGCATTCGCCTAGCATTAAAATTTGAATATATCTTGTAAATAGAATAGATCACACGGAAGAATCCGTAAGTCGCGAATCTAGTATGAGGTGTACTTTTAAACTCTGTTTTTTGGGATTTCTTAATACTGCTAGAAGGATTTGCATGTCTATTTCAGTCTTGTTATGCCCATCTTCCAATTAAAGCCATTGCAAAGGCACCTACTCCTAGGAAGAAAAGAGCCAGCAACAATTGCTTTGCGTCCAGGTTCAACTCTCTTGAGTATATAAAGTCAAACGCCATTAGCTCGACTAAAGAGTTGTATATCAACATACCTCCACACGAAGCATCGAATACCCCAGTAGTAATTAAGGCAGTCCTCGAGCCAGGAGGGTAAGTGTGTCTGATTCCAATACCAATTACAATAGCCACGGGCGTGGTCAAGGAATAAGCAAGACTTAAGAGCCAAGGTACATAGTACTTGGATGCTGGCCAAGGGGTCAAAGCAAAACGTGTTCCCAATCCCAACCCTTCAAACATCTGGTGGAACACAATGGCCGCGTAGAGTGACGTGAACTCATCTCCCGTGATGGCCAACGACAACCCCACAAAAACTGAGTGGAAAACAATCCCAAACTCCAAGACAAATGAATTGACAATTTTTTGATACTCTACTCCAGTCTCAGAGGTAGAAGATTCAGTAGACCTCACGTTCACTACTTCCAAGTCTTTACTGTCCATTTTCAAGTCACCACCCAGACCCAGATTTTCCACCTGTGCAGAAGTCTCTAACTTCCCAAGTTTACTCTCAATCATTCTATGACTGAGTATGTCCAAAATAAACATAGTAAAGACCCCCATAAGCGCTATGCCATCTGTCCATGGGTATACTTCCCATACACCACCTAAACATGGGTCTCCAAGAGCCTCTCTTGCTTCAGCTAACAAGTGAATGAAACCAGTAGCAACAATAACCCCAGACCCTACATACCTTGCCACAAAAAAGCACCACGAAGGCACAGAGATGAAGCTAACCTTCAAAGCAACCAAAGGTAGAAACGATCCTATTGCAGACACTGCAAAGACTACAAATACAGCCAGAATTCTGGCCCCAAAATGCTCTCCATTGTAGAAATTACCACTTGAACAAACACTTGAACTACTCATTAAAGAGAAACAGCTGCTTTGGTTGGGATCTACCTTGCCCTTATATAATATTTTGCCAAGACCACAACGGTAGGTAATTTGCAAAGGCTTGGTACCGTGATGGCTGCGAAAAGAGACGTGTGCACAAGCAGCACTGCATATAGTTTCTGTGCGGCTTGGACACCTGGTTTCCAAATTTGAAGTGCGAACCAATGCAACAAAACATTTGTCCACAACACATGGATGCATCGATACGAAACTCGTTCATATCGACGGTAGATCACTTGCCGTGTGATATAATACGTTCTCTATGGTTTATTCAGTCATGCAATATTTCAATAGACAAATTGAAAAGTAAATTAGATTCGGTCTACTCGGAGCTTAGGAACTCTTCCACCCAACATGAGAAAATACAAGAAATAAAGAAGATACGACGAGACATAGACAGATACTCTGCAGAATCTATCCAGGAATCTCTAGCATTGGAGAACCAGTTGACTTTCCATAAGCAAAGCTTGGAGAATGAAATCAAGGAGTACAAAGACAAGGTAGACTTGGTGCATGCCGAAGATCTCCGCAGAGAGTTGGAAAATCACTATGCCCAGAATCCATTGGCATCTCAGAAGGAGGCGATTGAAGAGAAGCAATATAAGCAAGCCTCATCCAAGAGCTCAGGGTTAAAGTTAATATTGAAAATCCCCAAGGACGATGGAAAACTCAAGAAACGCATGCGTAAGGAAGCACAACGTGAGAAGTTGAAGAAGGTATCCTCCACAGGCAAAATCGAAAGAAGAGGGAGACCCCGCAAGATTCCACTTGATCCTTCAGATCCACGGCATCCATTACGCGTGGTAGACAGAAAGAAGTCGACCATCATCAAGGCTGCTCCCCCTCCTCCTCTAGTCCTACCTGCATACATTGAACCTGTGAAGAGAAAGATAAAGAAGCAGAATAAGCCATTGGACAAAAAGCTCGAGAGGGTGTTCAAGAAGTTAGAAATCGACGACGTCAAGGAAGAAACAGATGAATACTGCTTCTGCAGACAAGGCTCATTTGGGGACATGATAGCGTGTGACAATATCAGGTGCACCAACGGAGAATGGTTCCATTACAAATGCGTTGGTCTTCAAAGGAATGCGCAGATAATTCAAAAGTGGTACTGCTCCCAAAAGTGCAGAGAGGAAGTACTGAAGAGAAAGAAGAAGAAGAGACGGGCATGATAGAAATGGTGAGTTGCTTGATGCAGACAAAAGCTGCAAATGTGCGACCGACGGTTACATCTTAACTCTCGCATTAAACTTGCATAATGAGGAACTAATGCGATGTTCTACACAAGCATTCGGCCCGCGGCATTCTATTAATCATCTATACAGTCAACAATTCCAACATCCCAGCAATCTCGTTTGATTCCTTACACTTTCTTACCTCCAAGTTGATTCTCTTCAACAAGTTGGTGAAAGCTTCTTCTAAATCCACCGACTTGTCGATCAAAGGACCGTACATCTCCAATATGATAGCAAGGTAATCACATACGATATTAATAGATCTTGGATCATCCATACTTTTTGAAAACCATTGTAAGATAGGCAACAAGGAAATCTCATCTCTTCCGTGCAAAGCGATTCTGACCTTACCTCTCTTTTTCAATTCACTGAGTACAGTTACGGTGACTTCCTTTTGGAGACCTTGAACGAACGCGGCGTCCAAGGCTTCCGACCATCTGAAGGCATTCAAATGCCTTTCGAATGGCTTCAACTTCTTTCCTTGGTGGCTGGTGTTATTCACGATTCTATGTTCTTCATCACCGGTGTAGTCTTTACCACGCATCATTCTACCATATGCCTTTGAACGTTCTTGCTTGACACCCTGTTGAACCTTTGGTTCAGTCTTTCTTGTTCTGATGGAAATCAACCCCGACGTCAAACCTGCAACAAAATGCTTGTGGTTGTTAGCTGCAGGGGACACAGCGCAGCTCAAGACACCGCCCGAGCCGTACTTCCAGCCAAACTTGACGTCCCAGTTGGAGGTGGTATAATCAAAGATCTTGACATGTCCGTCAAGGGAACCTACCAATAACCCACGGTCCCCGGTATCATGCAAACAAGTGGTTGACTTGGTGAAGTTGTTTAATTCGTGAATCTGAGCATTTCTGGACAAGTCCCAGATCTTGACCACAGGACCACCTGCCGACACCAAGGTGGTAGCAGAGATGGCCAAGACGTCTTCAACAGGAGATTGCTGGCTGAACAGAGCTATCATCAGCTCAGCTCCGCCTACTCTTGTATCGAAAATACGCACCATACCGTCGTAACAACCGGTGGAAAGCAAGTTAGGGTTGCCTGGTATGAAGCTGGCGCTTCTAATATAATCTGTGTGAAGGGAGTCGTCCAACTGGAAAATAGGACCCTTTGTGGTTTGTGAGATGTCGTAGAGCCTGACGATTCTATCGTCCGAACCGGTTATTAAGTGGTTAGCAATGCTTGAATGGAACTTGGCCACATGTGTAGGATGCGAGGAAGGTTTTAAGCTCACCAAGATATTTCTTGGTTGGGTGCTCTCATATATCGACACCATTCCGGAGGCATCGCTGGCAACCAAAAGTTTACCATCGTATCTGAACTCACCACCGTACACGGTATCTCTAAATCTGGAAAAAGTCTTCACCACCTGTCTTGTTTTCGACAGGAACACCTGGATTCTGGTGGAACTGGTTATTGCAAAATCATTTGGCGAGACGGGGTTGAAATGGATGCGTGTTATAGGGTGGTTTTCTTTGACCAATTGAGGGTTGGTGTATCCTCTCCAGTACCTCTGTTCGGGAGTAGTCTGGCCAGGTAAGGTTGGATTCCTTACGAGTGATACTCTCTGCCTGCTTGATGACATGATTAGAGATGGGATGAGATGAAATTTTTGATTTTCGCGAGTTTAGTGTGTGAGAAATGTGCGCTTGCGAAGGCAGAGAACACTGATGCGTGAGGGCGACGATAGCTTTCTGCGACCGAGAGATGTGGACAGTGCAGTGTATGGAAGTGTTGGTTGGGCAGTTCTGTTCCTACGGAGAAGGGTATTGGAGAACAGTTGTCGTGTTTTTCAAGTTTGCTAGGTCGTGGTTGCAACTCGTTGATGCAACACAATTGCTGCTCTACCGCTAATGTCCCTGCAGTAATCCCCTAGTTTCTCGCAAAAACTATGCTACAGTACTTTTTGCAACTTGTATACTAAACCTAAATACTAAATTTACTAAATTATTGCAAGTCCTTCTTCAAGGTACCCATGAAGGCGTGCTTTTCAGCTGGGGTTTGGAATCTACCCTTACCGAACTTAGAAGCAGTGTCGATCCACTTCAAGTTAACTTCTTCGGTGGCTCTTCTAGAAGTGTCAACGTACAAGGACTTTCTCAAGGTGACAACTCTCTTCTTGATACCTGGGATGGAACCCTTCAACAAGACGAAATCGTTCTTAACGTTACCGTATCTGACGAAACCACCCAATGGGTTGATGGTCTTCTTGGTTCTGTCGAATTCGGTGGCACCGTTGGATTCGTCTTCACCGGAACCAACTCTGTAAACCTTGTGGTTGATGGAGGTTCTGTGGTGGTAACCGTTTTGACCGGCTCTGGCAACAGTCCAGTTAACGTTAGCTGGGTGCCAAGCACCAATACAAGCAACCTTTCTCAAACCTCTGTGGGTCTTTCTTGGCAACTTCTTGGTACCCCATCTGTGGGTAACACCTTCGAAACCGTGACCCTTGGTGACGGCAACGACATCAATCATTTCGTTTTGTTCGAAAACGGAACCGACAGCAACAGTCTTTTCAAAGTGTTCCTTGGCAAAGTCAACCTTGTCAGCAACGGAACCACCGTTGATTTGGATTTCAGCCAAGTGAGCTCTCTTTTGAGACAATGGGGTCTTCTTGATTTGGGTGTGGACCAAGACTCTGACGACAGAAGCGTACTTCTTGATTCTGGCCAATTCTCTTTCGACATCAGCAGCACCGTTAGCGTACTTAGCAGAGTACTTGGTGAAAGCCTTCTTCTTGGACTTGTACCAGTTCTTGTAGAATCTTCTCTTGACTTCGTCAGACAAGTGTTCAGCCCAGACGGTGGTCAAGGATCTCAAACCTCTTGGGGTTTCAACGTAACCAACAACACCAACAACAACCAATGGTGGAGTGTCAACAACAGTAGCGGCTTCGACAATTTCTCTCTTGTGCATCTTGGAACCTGGTCTGTCCAAGTCTCTGACAACGGTGGTCATACCGGCCTTGTAACCCAAGAAAGCAGTCAAAGCAACTGGCTTAGCCTTGTTGTCCTTTGGGAAGGACTTAACTCTACCTTGGTGCTTAGCAGCTCTCTTTCTTGGCAAGAAACCAAGGGAACCGTGTCTTGGGGCTTCGTACTTTCTGTGAGACATATTCTAATGTTATCAACAACTAAAGAGTAAAATTTTTCACTCGCAGGATTTCGCCTGTCTTATATATCGTGTGAAAATTTTTCGCACTGCATCGACTGAAAATTCTGCGCAGGCGGCGTCCGGGTAACACCCGCAAAATCAGAAAATGGTTGCAAAATTATGGCGCGGGGTTACCCGGATCTGCGTGTGTGCTGCTACTTGGTTCAGTCCAGGCCATGTCTCTCCTTCATATTAAACTCTCTGAATTGGTGTTGTCCTGCTTGGTGAGAAGTCCACAACTTCTCCAAATCTTAGTTATTATTGCGGGTGGCATTACCTTTGTATGACTCGTTAAAACCTTCGCTTTACGTTCTTCGTTTAATTTGGACGATATGTGTGCAAAAGACCGAATCTTTCTTTTTGCATTACGTCAATTTGAAAAGAATATAGACTCAGCACTCTCTGGGGTGTAAAGTGATACATTAATCGAACTGGTGAAACGAGAATGTAGTGACCATTGATCCAGCTCGGCTGCAGTTAGCGCTCTCCTCTCGCGAAACGCATAAGAGGTTAACTTGAGGAAGGTACTAGGAGCTGCTGGTGGAGTATTTATGTTTATTGTTTGCACGGTGATATGATCGTAGTTACGTCATTAAATATTATTTGATTGTGAAGGGTTTGGTGCTAAGTATTCTAGCCGGAGGATGGTACAAGTTTGCAGCTGACCATGTCCTTGTTTCCCAGGCAACTAAAAGTCTTACACTTGTGTATAATACATCTATGGCAGTGTCTATAAAAAAAGATACAACGAGAGAAGTGAATGTTATAAAATGTCAAATAAAAATCCAGAGACTGGCCCTGGAAATGAAATGAAAGATTGGCTATTCAAGAAGTCACTTAGGACTCTCGGAAATGGAAGCTCTACTCCTTGGCTAGTGGATGCACATAGTCGTGCTCCTACTTAGTCTTTGGTGGAGGGTTCTCATCATTATGGGATCTTAACTCGAGTTCATAGAGAGATCTCACTCCTCAGCGGAAAAGGACCTAACTTTTGAGTTAATGGGGAATCTTCACTCAATTCTGGAGCTAATGCTCCTTGCTGTAGTGGCACTCTCATGGCGCCAGTTTGAGTTGGAGATGTTCGGGATAGTTGGGAAGCAGTGCAAGTAGACTCAAGCAGTCAAGCAGACTGTCAATCTCCTTCTCCACTCTGCATACGTACCTGCTTGCGGCATTCCAAAACTCTTCCTTGCTTGTTTTGTAGTGACTTCACAGTTGCACTTACTTATCCTTTTTTTGAAACATAATGTTCTTCAAAGCTAACCTGGCGTCGCCAGAGTCGGCAGCTTCTTCCTCCTCTTCTCTGCCTGAATCAGATGACTCCAACTTTTGGTCATTCAAAGTCATCAAATCGTTCATTAGCTCATGGTTCTTGGTGTTTTGCTCGTCAATGCTAGACCCACCGTTCATAAATATGTCTTGGTTCAACAAGAAATGTTGATTACCTGCGCCACCTTTCTTGTTCTGTGCTGGAGAGTTCATGTTCATCATTGAGTACATCAAAGAGCTGAACTGGGGAGTTAAGTTGAAAGCAAAGTTGGTGCTGCTTGGTGTGAATCCAGAGTACAAGTAATTTTCCTTGTAGTTTGGTGTTTGAGGCACAACCAAAGTATCGTTGATCGACGAAGAAGAAGCCAATCCAGACACCTTGGCTTCGACAGCCATTCCGGTTTCGGAATTGCTTCTTCTTACTCCATTCCCCTGAGGAGATGTAGGCAACAAATCCTCGTGCAAGGTGTTTGATATGTGGTGTTGAACCTCTATGCCAATGACGGAGTTGGAATGGGCCAACCTTGGCTTTTCAATCGGCACCTTGGACTTGGGAGAATCCAGAGCATCGAAATAGTTTTGGTGGAACTTGATTTCCGACAGGTCTTCCAACTTTGGACGCTTTGCCTTTGGAAGGTCGACGTCAAAGAAGCTGGAGCTGAACAGCGCCTTGCCCAGGTCGTCGACAGTGAGTTTCAAGGCGAAATTCGATTGATTGGTAGGGCTCTTGTGGTCGTCAGCCAAATCAAGGGTGTTGCTGGGAGCATTTGTCGTTGCAACGACGGAATTTACCACATCCTCTTGGTCAACCTCGTCCACACTTATAGAGGTCTCAACAAAGGAAGGTGCCCGTATAGACCTGGTACTGGACCCAACTAAACTTTGAGGCGTGGCAGCAATCGAAGGTTGCTTAATCTTCTGGTCGGGACTGCTTTTTGGTACAAAGGACGCAGGAGGAAGCAAGTTTTGAGGTACTTGGTGGTGCTGCTTGTCAGAACCAAATTGGAAGTGACTTTTGATTGAGGACGAAGGAGGAGTGTTGTAAAAAACAGGGGGCTGGTGATTCTGATGCAGCACTTGGTTGTTGGGGTGGTTTTGGTTGTGGTTGTGCATGAGGTGGTGCTGTTGTTGAGGATGGTTCATTTGCTCGTGAGTGATATTGGAAATATTATCTAACGTTTTTGCATTGATCAGATATTGTGCAAAAGTGTTTGAGTGCGTGTTTGCGACTGAGGAGGTCGTTGACGGGGTGGCCAACGCCGAAGAGTGTGACTTGGTCCTTCTGTCGGGAGATATGCCCAAGGGCGAGCTGCCCAAGCTCTTTTTCTTTCTTCTCAATTTGGGGTTTGGAGAAACTCGCATTAGAGGAGTGAAAACATCAGGGGCGCCCTGCTTGACAATTTGGTTGGAGTTGGATTCCGCAGTAGGAGAGCTGTTCAACGGCGAGGTATTCACATTAATGTTGAGTGTAGTTGTGATTTTGTTAGTCAATGAGGTTGGCTTCGGAGGTCTACCCCTTTTCTTTTTAATTGGAGGAGTGTCCATATTCAGACTACTTTTTGGTGTTATGCTATTAGACCTAGTGGAGGGAACCAGACTGTAGTGGTAAGGAGAAACAAGGGGTTTGCTAACAGAGGCTTGGTTGTGTGCCGAATGGAGAAGAGAATTGGGCTGTTGGTATTGTGGGTGCTGTTGTTGCGCTTGTTGGGCTTGTTGTGGGAAAACTTGTTGCGGTGGACGCTGCTGCTGCTGGTTGATTTGGATTCCGTTCAAACTTTGATAATTCTGTACAATTTGTCCCCCATATATGGTAGATACACTTGAATCTGAATTCAGATGAATACTTAGGTTAACCGCCGTAGGGATATAATCAATACTTAGACTATTGGATTGCATAAAACTTTTTATGTTCAACTTTCAAAGGGACGGACAACAGAAAAAATATCAAAATGGAGGGCCTTAATTGCTCGATACGGTAAAGTAATTGGGAAAGCGAAGAATGCAAAAAAAAAAAACGTCGACCCTAAAACCTGTAAACCGAAGGTTATGTTAGAGAAGTGTTTCAATCGGTTATTTGCTGATATGTGATATTTTCCTAAGGATTCAATAGAGTATATAAACAAAATAAGCCAGGGCAAAAGGGCCTGCACTTAGGTTCCGCAAAGGTTATAACCAGGTGAGCGAAATAATAATAAAGTATTACAAAAAAGAAACCCCCGAGAGAGTTGAAAAACCACATTGTTCCAGAGAATAATAAAGCTAAGTGGAAATTTCAACTTAATCGGGGAACAAACTAAATAGAAGCTGAAGCATAGAGTCTGAAATCTATGAGTCTAAGACAGGTTTTTGTATTTGAATTTTCCAGAGGGGAAATAGGGCAATATACAAATAAAAAAAAACTTTACTTTACATGCCCACGCCTTTATCTAGATTAACCCCGATGTGATTTGCGTGTGGACCAAATATGTGGGTCGGCTACAACTTTTGATGAAATTATAAAAAAAAGTGGTTCGTTCCGACTCTGTAGTCAGAAGGAAAATTGCAAGTATAGAACACATGGAAGCACTCGGTGTGGCGGCAAGAAGTATGCGTTCCATAATCTCCTAGTTTGTATTGTTTGTAATTCATACTTACTTCCAGCTCTTAAATTGACGAGATCAAATTTTGTGCTGGTTAGACGCGTCACCCGCTTAATCGAGAAATGTCCATGTATTTCATTTAACCCTTTTGGGAAAAATTGCGGAAGAGATCTTGAGACAGCCGTTATGGGAGGGTGAAGCCCATCGAAGATGATCATGTAACTATTAGTAACAGCAATTAGATTTGCATGCGTATTAAATGTAGTCACTTGCTCTAGTTCCTTCGAAGGGGGTCCTTGGTGTGCAACCAAAGGTGGAACTTGCATTCAGTGGGCTTCCCTTATCTTTTTCCTTTCTGTGTCCTTACGTGATTTCCTGAAAAGTGGATAATTTTCAGTTGCTAATTCATAAGGTTTGGGGCTCAGAGTTTACGGCCCTTCGGGGTAAGTACCATCTGTTGGGTTTCCTCAACTGGTAGTCTTGGCTGTGTGGAAGCTGTGTGTGAGGAATGTCCAACACCACAGCACCGCTGCTGCATGGAATGTTGCATAGGCCCACACACCACTCATTATACCCACACCGTGTTACAGGATTTGCAAAATATCCGCAAATATGCTTGTCTGACTCTCTGTTGTTGTTTTTTTTTAAGGAGCTCCAATGAACGCTAGCGAAGGTTCGAGGATCGGTTGCAGGGAACAACTTACACTCACATTTTTTTTCAGACAATACTTTATTTCAGCTTGGAACAATACCAGGCATTTTAGAGGAGTCTCACAAATTTTCTCGGACACTCGTCGATGTCGGATACCGAAGCTAGAGAGACCGGTGGCCGATCTTAGCCTCCCCTACCCCTAGGGCTGCCCTTCGATTGTCTCAGATGTATTGTTTTTTAAATCATTGTGCCTGAGAATCCGGGCATGTGATAACGGGTAGGGGGGCAGCACAAACAAGGGGGGGCCAGAAAATCTTTTGGTGGGGCAGGGACGGCAGGGGTGGCAGACAGCACGAGTGGCAGACAGCACGAGTGGCAGACAGCACGAGTGGCAGACAGCACGAGTGGCAGACAGCACGAGTGGCAGACAGCACGAGTGGCAGACAGCACGAGTGGCAGAATGGTCAACTATGGCGAGGGGACACCTCGAGGGGTTTAGCCGGTGATAAGAAGCGTGATCCCCAAGGCGGATGTACATACGAGAATGCTTGATATCGTATTGTTGGGTTGCTCCCCTACGTCTCCCAGTTATCGACACCCAACTGGTTTTTCGCAGCAGTGTTGAAATTGCCATCTTGCTCATTTTTTGCTGTGCGTTTAGGCCGAAACTTGCCTGAACGGACTTTGCTGTCATGAAGGTGCAGGAACAATACCCCATGTTCGTAGATGCAATAACGGTGCTGTAGCCACCACAACCTGGCGGTAGTCAAAGCAATAGGTTACAGGTGGGTTCGCTGTCGTAAATGCTTGAATGGTTGCCATTCGCTGAGCTGCTAACCGCATTTGTTAGAGTTTTCTGGTCCATGCTTTCCTCCCAATGTTCATGCAAGAGGTATGATCGATTTACTTAACAAAGCAATTACGCTCAACACTAAACAAAGAGGGATCTCGAGAAACAATGTCCTTTGGTTTTTGGGCAAAGGCGAAGGTCGATTCGATGCAGGAGTATATATAAGAATCATTTGCCGTAAACTATTGCTCCTCGTGCTTCGGCTAGGACTGTTCAATAACTCTTCCTAGTATTTTTAAGAAATGTTGCAAATTCGTTCAAAATATCCAAAATAACCAAAGTATCCAAGGTAGGAATATATACCAGTTACGAGTGTGAGAAGTGGGTAGGGGATGAATCTGTCTTCGCAGGCACTGAACTCCCTTATTTTAAAGGTCTGGGGCCTTCTTACGTCTTAGCAGCCAGACCGTGTACAATGAGAGTCTCATTTGGCAAAATTCAAACCTCTCGTCTTGAGAGAGGCTTTAGACTTCCATTGTGGGGAATATCAGCGCAACAGATCCCTGGAGGCACTGCCTTATAGTGTATGCTCGTGGTTCTCACTGGTCCTGCTGGTGTTAGTGCGGATCGCTCAGGTGACGTAGTGTAGCTGCAAAATCGGCGCTGCCGAACCGAACCTCGAAGGACACTTCAAAGCAGCACTCGCTTGCGCAACTCTTCGTATACCTCAGCGGTGCGCAGCTCAGGGCATCTGGGCTCGATTGCTAGGCCAGAATGAACTAGGCTATGCTGCCTTGGTTCGTACCAAGTCGTTCCTTCGAAAAGCTCGACCTCAGTGCTCGTTCCTCGTATATTCGTACATTTTTGCGACTATATAAAAAAAGTAGAGAACCACTGCATTACACACAAGAAACATGTTAAATCCAGTCACCACACATTACGAATTCTCCGGTATTCCTGGTGTATTGGCCATTACGGTTTTCCTTCCACTCCTCATCATTGCATTTGGACTTTTGGCCAATGATACCTACTCCTTGCAAGGTGTGAGCTTGCAGATCAGCGAAGTACTCAAGCAAATCCCATCCAACCAAAGCGAGTGGCTCGACCTTGCTTTCGACCCCAAAGTATGGGCAGCATACTTGGCTTGGTTTTGGTCCTTGGTTTTCGTTGACTTTATTTCTCCAGGCAAAAAGCTCAACGGTTTGACATTGAGAGACGGCACCCAGTTGACCTACAAGATCAATGGGGTCTACGTTGCCAGTGGGTTATTTGCATTGCTCGCAGCCAGAGCCTGGATCTCCACAAACTGGTACTTACCAGAATTGGAGTTCCTCTACGACAACCTCCTCAAGTTGACGGTGGTGGTCACCATCTTCAGTTTCCTTCTCGCGGTGTTTGTCCACGTCTGTTCGTACATTCCGTTGAGAAAGCCAAACGGCAAGGGCACCAACGAAAGAATCTTGTCTTTGGGAGGAAACACAGGCAACTTGTTCTACGACTGGTTCATTGGCCGTGAATTGAACCAAAGAATCGGATTTTGGGACATCAAGTTGTTCTGTGAGTTAAAGCCGGGTTTGTTACTCTGGCTCTTGATCAACTTATCGTGCATCCACCACCAGTACCACACTTTTGGCAAGGTCTACGACTCGCTTATCTTGGTCAATGTCTTGGAAGGCTTCTACGTTCTTGATGGTGTTCTTAACGAAGAGGGTGTCTTGAGTATGATTGACATCACCACCGATGGCTTTGGGTTCATGTTGAGTTTTGGAGACTTGGCCTGGTTACCATTTTCGTACTCTTTACAAGCACGCTACTTGGCTATTGAGCCTAACCACTTGGAATTGGGCTTGTTCAAGTGTCTGGCCATCTTGGGTCTTATGGCCTTGGGCTACTACATTTTCCACTCTGCCAACAAGCAGAAGTCGCACTTCAAACAGGGCAAGTTGAACCACATGAAGAGCATCCCCACAAAGACTGGTTCCAAGTTGTTGTGCGATGGATGGTGGGGCATCTCTCAGCACATCAATTATTTTGGTGATTGGTTGATTGGTGTTTCTTGGTGCTTGACCACTGGCTTCCAAACTCCATTAACCTACTTTTACGCTATTTACTTTGCCTCTTTGTTAATCCATAGACAAGAAAGAGACGAGGCAAAGTGCTCTGCCAAGTACGGTGAAGCCTGGGAGGAGTTCAAGAGAAGGGTTCCTTATAAAATTATTCCATATGTCTATTGAAGGGCTGAAGTGTTAGCAATATGTATATAGAATTACTTGACTAGAATTTTCTGTAGTTTTCTGTATGAGATGGTCGTGGGCGATGGTAGCTCGAGAAGCTTTGTGGGTGATGGTAGCTCAAGAAGCTTCGTGGGTGGTGGCAGTGCAAGGGATATGTGATGGCAGCTAGGGTGGAAGAAAGCCGTCTTCCTCTCCCCACAAGAGTGCTGCGCATTGGTCAATTATACAGTGCTACCCACCAAACACCCTGGCAACATCTCTGTACACCTACTGCCCTACCAGTCTACAAAACTCATTCTAACATTAATATATAACTTTTCTATTCATTCTTCTTTTCATGATCAACTTGCTTATCAAAAGCCAGATATGAAACCTCCAAGGAGTCAATCCAAGACAAAGCAGCCAACAAGATTCCAAGGAGCATAAGGGAAACAATGATGCACAGTAACAATCCTGGGGTAAAGAATTGATAACGGGTAAACACACCAGAAGCAGTGACAGATGATCCCTTGGATCCAGAGGTGAGCTCAATTGGCTTATCGTCAAGTTCATCATCTGCGGTTTCAGTTTTAATGAATTCTTCAAACTCTTCAAGACTTTGCTCAACTTCTTTCATAACAATCTCATAGTCTTCGTTTTCGACGGCGGCGGCTCTCTTTTTGCGTTCGAAGTTGATGTCGATGTTCAAGTTGTCATATAAAGAGTCCTCAATTTGGTGCTTCAAAGAGTCAATTTCAAAGGAGGGTCTGGCTTGAATGATGAAGTCGCCATTTCCGTGCTCCTTGGAAATCTTTTCGATGGAAGAGCTTTCAATGTCAAGAATTACAATGGGGGACGAGGATGGTGAGTTTTGTCCGTAGGCAACGGCACAGTTGGAGTCAAACTCAAAGTCAACGTCTTTGGCATTGGCATAATGCACTCTCTTAATGAGCTGACCGTTGGATGGTTGGCCCACTTCCAAGTTGCCAACACGATAAATAGTTAATTGCTTATCATTGGAGGAGCACAACTCCCTGGATAGCTCGTGGATGGATTGCGACACAACAGAAGAATCAACAATGTTTTTTTGGCTCCCGAGTTGCATAAAGTTGGAGTAGATGGCCCCGGTGTCACTGAATGCAGCAGCAACCCCAATTAACGGAAGCAATCCAATGAATCTCATGATGGTTGTGATAACTGTGTTGTTTGTTCAGTCAAAGTTTTTTTTTTTTTGGTTTACTATTTATCAGGAGGTGTGTACAGCCCGAAAAATCAGAATTGATAACATGGCCGATGTACCAAAGTAAGTAGAGAAGGGTGGCGAGAGAGCCTGTGACCGTGGCAGAGCGGTAGAAAGGAATTGGGACTGAGAGATACTAACACGAATAGGCATGTGATGCAAAAGCTTGTGTTCTACACTGCTGCAATGATCATTTTACCGATTGTTACGTTTTTCGTGGGCCAGTGGGCCTTTGACAAGAACGCCATCTGGAGTGGGGGTATTGCAGCCCTTGTTGCCAACATTGTGTTAATTTCATTTGTCGTCGCTGCCTTCACCGAAGAAACCTCCAAGGAGGAATCCAAGAAGGAGCAATAGGCGTCCTCTGGGTTTAGTTAGTTTATATATATAGTATACATTATTCTCGAAAAATAAAAATCAACATCGACTAACCAAATGGTGCATCAATTGTCCCTTGTATCGCTGATACCTCACAACAAGTACATCCAAACTGTATCGACGTTACAAGCACTTACGGGTCAATTGTCCCCCCAGCCGATTTCGACATACACCTTGATAACGAAGCCTCACAATGTGTTCAAACCCAAGTTTGAGCCTGGCAAGATCAACCAGATTGAGCAGTATTTCATGAAGTGCATAACAATCTGGGATAACAAGGACGGCCTAGACATAACGGCTCCCGTGTTGGAGAACAACGAGGTGTTGGTGGACAAGTTGTTCGACACAAAGACTCAATTAACCTGGAGTCTCCTAATCGCCGATATACCTGTTGCTGGTAAGAACCAGATGTGCTCGGCCCAGACCATCAACGAGACAACCTTGGTGCACACACACTCCATAGTGAAGGGCGAGGACGGGTCCAAGGACTCATTCTTGCAGTTTTTGGAGGATTTGGGATACGACTTGGTCAACCAGTACTGGATCAGCGGTGTACGCTTTTTCCACGGCGATATTGTCATTGAGATCTTCAAGGTTTTCATCAGAGACGACGCCACTCCAAGTGTACCGAACAAAATCAGATTGAAGTTGTTGGACGAGCTGAATGCATTCCAGATCAAGTTGTACATAAACGTCGCCAAAGCTACCGACGTCGATGTCATCAACCTGGGCACAAAGGAATTGTTGAAGTTACAGGAGATATTGAAGAACTTGTTTACGTTGGAGATTCCAGACAGAATGTTCATGGACATGAGGTTGAGAAAGTGAATGTGGTGGAGTGCTACATGGGCCAATAGCACCGCATAGGCGGTTAAATTTAATGTATATACTATAATACATATGGGAAGGATAAGGTTGTAGGCTGAAACAGCACTCTGAATACAAGGGAAATATACTTTAGGTCAGGCAACTTAAGGCAATGCAATAGGGCAAAATGTAACGTAATGCTGCAATACGCTCATAAGATGACAAACCACGAACCTCACCTAGGTCTTTGCAACTGTTAGTACTTTTGGTAACCAGGCAAATATGTAAACGTTATGCTCCACCTTTGACACCCTTAACTTCAACCTTATAGCCAAGCTCATAGTTCTCACCCTTGAGTTCACTTTGCTGAACTTGTTCGATAGCCCTTTTCAAGTCCGCCAAGCTCAAAGGCTTTGTGGGTTGGTGGTCGCTCTCAATCAACCTGAAGTGTGCATTGTTCTCGTGACCCTCGACTTCCTGGTCTGGCGAGTCATATAGATTCTTAATCAACAGCATTTGTTCTCTTAATGCTTGAAGGAGTTCATCTTTTCTGTCTTTACTGATGTCTGTTCTCAATCCAGACAATTTCAATATCTTGAGAAGGGTTTCCTCGGAGACTTGCAGCGAGTGTTCTTTGAGTAGGTCCTTCGTAGACCATGTGGGAGTGGATAGCAACATTGTTACCTCATCTTTCGAAAGACTATACGATCGTATGTGGACGAGGGAACTGATCTGTCGTATGGGTCTGGTGAGTCTCAGCATGCTTAATTTTTTATTTGCGTGAGCATTAACTCAAGTAGCCCCACTGCGAGATAGAGAAGCAATAGCGGCTACATTCTGGAAAACTACAGGTATCTTACTCCTACACTGACTATATCTTTCTATCTTTTATTATACAAACTATGAATGGTAAGTGCTACTTTCTCAACTTCTCCAATTCACCCTTTTTCTTTTCAAGTTGCTTCTTCTTCTTGGACAATTCCTTTTGTCTGGCAGCGTCCTTATCAACAGCACCTTGGATCTTGTTATAAGTCTTTCTTTGTCTCTTAGTCATCATGATCTTCTTCAATTCCTTTTCTTCATCTTCCTCATTAGCTCTCTTCTTTCCGGACTTCTTGGCCTTCTTTGATTCTTCGGCCGCGACGGTTTCGTACTTCACACCAGCAGCTTCCATTTCCAATTCTCTTTGGGCCTGGATGTCTTCGTCTTCTTCTTCTTCTTCATCCTCATCTGCCTCTGCGTCTTCCTCGTCATCGTCATCGTCCTCCTCATCATCTTCTTCACCTTCCTTTTGGGCGGTTGGGTTGTACCCGTTAGCATCACCCCATGGAGATAAATGAGGAGGCAAGTCTTCACCAGGAGCATACTCATTGACAGGCAAGACTTCTCCCTTGTTGACACAGTCAAAGATCCATTGAGGTTGGATGTAGGTTCTGCCAGCAACCTTCTGGGTCAACTTTGGTCTGTCAACAATCTGATGGGTAATGTTGGACAAGTTGAGCTTCTTGTACTCTTCAGGCAGGTTCAACTTGAGGTCGTCCAAAGCAACTTCAGAAACAATGGTGGACCCACATGCAACAATACAGAACTCCAAGATATCGAGAGGAACCTCACGTCCAACAAAGAAGACAAACTTGGAGAACAAGGTGGAGAGAGGAGAGGCAAACTTGGAAGGTTGGTTCAACAAGTCACCGGTGGTCTTGTTAGTGGACTGGAACTCGTCTAATTGGATGTCCTCAACGTTTTCGTCAGCTTCCTGGTCTTGTTCAACTTGCTCGTCATCGGCGTTGATGGCATGCGAAATCAAGTCTCCACTCAACTGCTTACCCTCTTGTTCAACGGTCTCCTCGATCTTTTGCTGAGGCAACAAGGAGTTACCCTCTTGGGTCTTCAAGACAAATGCGGAGATACCACCGATACCCTTCAACTTCTCGCTGTCGATGGTTGGTGGGTAAATCAAGTTGGCGTCCTTATACAATCTAAACAAGATGAAATGCAACAAGGTGGAGTAGAACTCCAAAAAGGTCAACATGATTCTAAAGTCAATGTCGGTAGGAATGTTGGTAGGGAACTTGAATGGAACCAACCATCTGATTTCTTGCCCCTTGATGTTGGCTTGGTAGTACACACCCTTGATGGAAACAAACACCTTCTTCAAGACTCTCTCCTTTGCGACATATGCCAACCACTGGTTGCACAACTTCTCAGCTTGGCGGGTCACTCTGTGTGAAACCTCGTCGGTAGCTGGCATGTTGGCAAACAAGAACAACATGTTCAAAGGATCGTCAATGTCCCTGAGAGCATCCAAGAAGGTTGGATATCTTTCTTTAATAATGTGATCTAAGGTGTACTTTGGTCTGTTCTTCTCCAACCTCTGCGCATCGTGAAGCTCGTTTCTACCAAGAGCTCTTTGCAATTTTTTGGAAAACGTCTTGTGTTCTCTGAACTTGTTCAACACAGGTTCATGCATTAAGTATTGGATGTCCTTGGCATAGTAGAAGGTAACAGAGGCTGACTTACCCTTGTTGGCCTTTCTCTTGTTTCTTGGTTCTCTTGGATAGATCCCCTTAAAAATACAAAGACGACGGAAATCAGCAAGCGACACTTGCAACTTCTTCACCGCTTGTGTTCTGGTAATGAAGTTCTTCGCATTACCAGAGGTACCTTTCTTCTTGATTTTGGCCATGATAGAAGTAGTTGATAATTTTTTGAGATGTGAGATGCGATGAAAAATTTGTGCTAGAGATGCGACGCACCAAACGAAGTGCGGGATGGCCATCAGATGTGCTAGGACCCCGCTACACCAACACCAAAAATTACGATGAGTTCTGTAGCAGGGGAGTATCTAGATGTGCACAGAAACCCCAGAGGCTTCTTTGAAGCATTAGGTCGTGTAGATGCCTGCTACGATAGGGCGCAGACCCAGAGATGAGCTAGTCCGATGAGTTGACTCTCGGTACCAGCAACGTCAAATGTGATTCTAATACAAAGTAGAAGATAGGCAAGCATGCTAAAATTATGGGTGTCTGTTTAGAATTAATTGTGTTTTCGATTCGAGGTGCTACTTTTCATTTTGTATTTTGCAACCTATCGAACATCTGCGATCTTCCAAGAGGGTATTGTATGGATGCAACTGCATGTAGAGTTGTAAGCGACTTAAGCATTGACTGAGAAGGAGGCAATATGTCTTTCATCACAACAATAAGCAAGTAGAGACAAATTCCCGTAAAACTGCCGAACTTATTGTATTGTCTAGGTTAGCAAAGACCCCATATATTGCTCCGAATTACATCCAAACAATAACTGAGACCTCCTTCATGAACCTAGCTCAGAACTACATGTATTCTACTCAAAATATTCACCTCATACCGTCAAAACCTCGCATATATGCCGTAACTTAAAGAATCTTGAGTCTCCCCCGCTCTCAATTAATGGTTTTGCAGCTCTCCGGAACCATTAAACGCAGCCAAACAATAGGATTGTGCTTTACAACAAAATGAGATGAAATAACACTAATGGCTTTACATCCAGTAAACCCCCTGTACTTGGCCCAGCTGTATCTCACCGGCTTCAGTAACCTCTACTGGATGATCTCATCTCCGGGAGCAACCTTGGGAGATGGCCATCTCCCGATCCAACTCACAAGACCACAATTAAGACTTGCTGCAAAGTAGACAGCCATCCACACGAGCTCATAGAGCCACACAGTTGCTCAGAATCGAAGTCCAGTAAAATATTCCCGGGTTGGCGGCTGAAGCAGCAAAGGGCATAAATTTGGCCATGTGCATTTGATCTCGAACTCTGCGAAAAAACCAACCCGTGGTATGTCATTCGAAGACGTCTTAAAACGTGGGGATGACTTCCTTCTCCAATACCCTAGACAGTCTACATGGTGGAACTATGCCTCACACTTTGCGTGTGGGTTCATGATTGTTAACGCCAAAATAGCCATGAACCTCATATATAAGCCGTATCTTCACAACATCGAGAAATTAGATGCAGCTTTGGCCAAGGCAAGGGAAGAAAACAGATCTCTCTTGACTGTGATGAACCATATGTCTGTTGTCGATGACCCGGCTTTCTACGCAGCCTTACCGTTCAGATATCACTTTGACATCGATACCATCAGATGGGGGTTTGGTGCCCATAACATCTGTTTTTCGACGCCATTGAAGTCATGGTTCTTCAACTTGGGCAAGATCTTGGGCACCAAGAGATTTGGCGAAGGACCATTCCAGGACTCGCTAGACGCAGCAATCAGAATCTTAAGTCCCGACGATACCTTGGATTTAGAGTGGACTGCTGGAATCAAGGACGCTCAAAAACCGGTGGCATTGCAAGAGATCAACAAGGTCAACAACCCATCCAAAGAATTAGTCAAGTTTATTAAGCCCAGCCCTGAAGGAACAAACGTCTTGATGTCCAAGTCCCCATTTATACGAACAAAAACCTCCTGGTTCCATGTTTTCCCAGAAGGTTTCGTCTTACAGTTACAAGAACCTTTTAATAACTCCATGAGATACTTCAAATGGGGGGTATCCCGTTTAATTTTGGAGGCTACAAGGGCCCCTGTGGTTGTTCCTATCTTTTCTTACGGGTTCGAGAAGGTTTCTCCCGAAGACCTGGCCGAACAAGGTATCAAGAGGTTCTTACCTGCCAACTTTGGCGCAGAGATCCACATTGCTATTGGAGACGCTTTTTCGGATGAGAGAATCGAGTACTACAGACTGAAGTGGAGAGACTTGTGTAAGAAGTACATTGATCCATTGAACCCCATGGACCTTAGCAACGACTTGAAAGATGGCTCGGAAGCACAGTCGTTGAGATCAAGCTTGGCCGCAGAACTTAGAGAGGCGGTTTTGGGAATCCGTGGGTCTTTGGGTGTGTTCAGGCCAGAAGATCCAAGATTCAAGGACCCAAAGTACTGGAAAGAATATACCAAGTCCGAAGGTATGAGCGATCCCGAGGTGAACTTTATTGGAAAGAATTGGGCAGTCAAGAGGTTCCAAAAGCATCTTCCTGAATACGATGGAGAAGAATAGACTTCGAAAATACTAACCAACTTCATGAATGAAAAATAATGGACAGGAGCGTACGTTGTTACGTGGGAGTCAATTTGCTCTGCGCCTTCTTCAAAACGCTCAACTCTCTAGTAGTTACATAATCAGCACTTTTAGATTCTTTAAAAACATGTATATAGTTAATAAGTTGAACTTAGTCCACTTGTAATGGGGCAGCCCATACGGCAATAGTGCCTGCAGCAGCCAGTTCCTTTCAGTTGTGTGCTGCAAACGCTCAGTAAATAGGAAGCTGTGCGGCTGAATCATACCCACCAGACCCCAAAAGATAAGCACACTCAGTTCAGCCAACATAAATAGAGGAAGTAGACCCATTCCAGCAAAAAAGAATGCGAATTCTGTGGATCGAACACAGGACCTTCAGATTAACTGTGACTGAATCTCTTCAGTCTGACGCTCTCCCAACTGAGCTAAATCCGCAAACAAACCCACGCCGGGAGTCGAACCCGGAATCTTTTGATTAGAAGTCAAACGCGTTAACCATTACGCTACGCAGGCATCTATACCTTATTCCTGACAGGAAAACATATGAGGCAATGTACAATATCCTTCTACATGAGCGCTTTGCAATTATATAGCTAACACGGTGCTGGGTTCGTGTAACAATAAGGTAATATGCGTACATAATATTAAGATTAAATTCTTGTGCTTTCACACCATTTACGACAAAATACCCTTTGGGAAGAAGAGGCACTTCAAATAATTGCTCTTCCCTGTTGCACCATACCGGTGGTAAATCTACATCTACCTACCAAATCTGCAATCCACAGCTTAATGAAACCTGTACTATTTAAATGGCCTGTCACGATGGCTGCAAGATTAGTGTTGCACTCATTTTGTCTACGTGCATTTTGGCAACCAAATCAACTGAAAAATCTTTTACCGCGCTCATATAGCACAGACAGAATGCTTCACATACGATCTACAGCACGGGTCCTCGTTTCTCTGAGGATTCCGTCTGTAGGAATAGCAGCCATACGACACAAGTCATGGGTGAACCCGTTTAGCAAGTTTTACCTAAAGCCAAGAGGAACTCCACAGCCAGAGGTTACGGAGGGAGACCACGAAGCCTTGGATTCTTTAAAGTACTACATCAGGTCAAACGACCTTCCACCCAAGATTAAGAAGCACATTCTCCAGGAAAAGTTGATAGATTACATCAATGAGACCCCTAGTTTTAACAAGGACAACATCAAGGTGCTAGATCGCTCGTTTAATGAGTTGGTCAAGTTAAGCGGTGGCATCGAACAAGCCTTGCCATTGATTGACTTGACCACATTGTTCCAGAAGTCTTCCGATGCCTTGCTTGCCAGCGAAGAAAGGATCCAGTTGCCAAAGTACATTTCTGATTTGATTACGTACCTCCTCAAGCAAGACGACATTCCGCCCAATATCATGGTGTATCTTGTGGAGTTGGGGTCCTCCATTTCGTCTTTCGAGATGGTTATGCAAAGTTTAGCAAAGTTCAAGGACTTGTACCCAGAATATATCAATGCCCTTGTGGATGCCAAGGGAACCCAATTGCACTTTTACGAGGTTTTGGTCTCAGTATGCGGGCCCAAGAGCTTTAATGCGCACTTCTTCACCGCTTTCAACAAATACATCGAGAGCTTATTTAACGAATCACTTCCAGAAATCCATGAGTACAAGAACTTGGAGAAAAACATATACAGAATCCAGTACTTGTTGTCGGACATGTGTGAAAAAGTAACCGATATCAAATCGAAAATCATCCTCACCAAGTTGTCGACGGAATTATTGGAAGTATTTGAGAACGACAAGCTTGAGCACCAAACCAAAAAGCTTATGGGAACCATCACCGACATTGAGATGCTCAAGTACGAGTTGTTTCTGCTGGATGACGAGTCTATGTGCTCCACAATTCTCAACTGCTTGTGGTCTGGCGCCGACCATTCCATGGCTTCTTCAATATCTGAGTTCATAGTGAAGGACGACATCAGATTCCCCAGTAGCCTCAGATTTCAAGCATCAACATATTTATTATTAAACGAGAAGTCTCAATCCAACGAGTCTGAAGCCTTCGAGGCAGTGATAGGGCAGCTTGATCTGGAGATCCCTGCGACCCAGGCCCACGAAACAATCTTAAAATGCGCAATGACGTTGGACAATATACAACCAAGAGGGTACTTTACACAATCTTTACACAACCACTTTGGAGAATCCAGTGTTCTTGCCTATAAATACCGTATTGACCGGGCAATTCTGCATAATAACCACGTCCAAGCCATCAACATCTTTGACGACAGCTTGGAAAACATGGCCAGTTGGGCCACCGAGTACGATCCCTCGTGCTACAAGACTTTGAATAACCTCATTGTTGTACTCTGTAAGAATATGGACGATGTTGTCGATGTATTTCCGATTTTCACCAAGATCAAGCAGCAGCTAGCAACGCAGTGCAACATTGACGCCATCAACGCCATGGCTGCCAAGATCCTCCAGGCCGAATTTGCTTCCGATATGATTGAAATGTTGAAGAGGGAACTTCCGAAGATCGACAAGGACGCAGCCATCAAGCTTCCCTTGCAGCAGCCATGGACAATCAAGTACCAGCACCTATTCCGCATTCTCCACAACTACGTGATAACCTTCGAGAAGGACTCCATCCATGAAACCAACTGGGTGCTATACGGAGAGTTACACAAGTACTTCAACGTACCCTTTGACTCGTACCTCCCCACGATGAAGTTCTTCTGTGAGCACGGCAAACCGCAGTGTGCGTTGATCATCTTCCACCAGTTGAAGAAATTGAACGAGTTGCACGGCACTCATAACCATTTGCCTCCTCTGAGAGACATGTACATGTACTTGTTCCAGCAGTTTGGAGACAAATTGTACGAGCAGGGAGTGATCGACATTCACGAGTACTTGAAGATGGACGTCAACTTGCCAGAAACCGACTTGGCGTTGCAGAACACAGTATTGAATGCCTACTCCAACCTCCAAGACGTGCCCAGAGCACACGACTTGTTCTTGTCTATGGCTGCAAATCCCGACATGATCGACTCAAACACCATCCAGATCATGATAAAGACGTACACATATAACGATCTCGCATACGTGCAAAAGTTCTGGAATAACCTTTCCAAGTACAGCATTCTCCCAAATTATGAGATATACAAGCAGTACTTGATTGCGCACGTGTACCACGGGTACGTTGAAGAGGCCATGCAGTTGACCGACGGAATGGAGGAGTATGACTTGGTCGTCACCGCAGACACCTTGCTTTCCTTGCATAACTATACCTTGGACAAAAAGAAGCAGAAGGATATAGCAGAATGGGCGGAACACAGCCATACTAAGCTCTGGGACGAAGCCGTCAATTCTGGCAAGCTCATCACCGCAACAAATTATATGCCTTCGACAAATGTCATTGCTGAGTCTTCCAACATGAACGCTCTTATAGAAAAGTAATCCTGTACATACACCGTTGACATATCTGTAGTTGCTAGGAATATTTCGTAAATCAGTGCAAGCTCAAGACAACTCGCTTGAATTTTTTTGCAGCCGCAATTTGGTTGAATTCACCTTACTGGCAAACCGCAAGGAGTTGATGGTCTCATTCAAATGCTTTTGTAACGGACTTATATTCACAAACATTAGGGTTTTGGAGTCTCCACCCAAGCTATGCTTCAACAAGTAGGTCAACTTGGAGTTTCTGTAAGGTATGTGCTGCAGCGAGCCCAGATGTCCCAAAGCATATATGACGTCACCCAAGCTGGACAAGGACTTATTAATGGCCTGTGTTTCCTTCAAGCGGTCACCTCTCGTCTGGGAGGTTGACAATCTCTCGGACCCTGCCAAGTCAATCAAGTTGAGGGTGCCCTTGCGGGACTCACTGCCCTTGGCGCCTGCAATGCGCATTGTGACGATCGAGTGCGATCTGGAGGACCTTTCGTTGGCCCTAGTGAATGCAGTGGATCTGTTCTTCAGGGCAATGTCTAGGAACTTCTGGGCCTGTTCCCTGGAGGTGATTTGGACGGACTTGGTGTTGGTGATAGTTGTTTCGGCGTTGACGTCGTCGTGCTTGATCTCGTGCTTGCAGTCCTGCGGAGCCAACAAGTCCACTATGCACTCGTTATAGATCTCGATGAACTGTGCGGATATCGTATACTCCCACCCGTGGCTCTGTAGATAGTCGATGTCGTGGAAGATCTTGTCTATAGAAAGAGGAATCATACCGGATTCTGGCAGCGACATAGTGTACGTCTTACCCGACCCAGTCTGCCCATATGCAAATACACACACATTGTAGCCATCTAGCGACGACTGAATCAACTGTGACAACTCTTCAAAGATCTCTTCGTTCTTAGATTCAGTGGAGAATATCTTGTCAAACTGAAACTTGTACTGGTTGGAACCTGCACCACTCATGGGTGTGGTTTCTTTCTTGGTAATAACCATTTCCTGCAAAGCATCGTCATTGATTTCATCTTGCTCAACAGCAATCTGGGCCCGAGGGTCTGTTTCTGTTGCCAAAGGTGGCCGCACACGGCAAAACACCCGTATGTTCCCCTTGAGTTCCTGGAGCTTGTTGTGCAACACACGCCTCTCGTGCTCCTGGTCGTACAAATGCTGGTTGATCTGGGCTATGTTTGCCTTGAGCTGACGGTTCTCACTGAGCATGTTCTCAATGTCCTTGTCGATGTCTTCTAGCTGGGACTGCTTGGAGGCACACGAAGCCTCCAACACCTGTATTTCCTCAGTTCGTCCTTCGTGTTTCTTGTCCAACTGGTCCTTTATCTTGTTGAGTTTGTCAGTAGAGGCCTGTACTTCAGTAATTTCGTCTCTGATGGTGCTGATTTGTGCCTGCCTTTCGTGTTGGCTCTTTTCTATATGCTCTATGGTAGCAGTCAAGGTCAATATATTCTCATCCATGGACTGCCTCAATTGTATCAAATTCTTGTTGTGGGACTCTTTTAACTTGATGAGCTGCTGGTTCTTGTCGCTGTCCACAGACTTTAATTCATAGTTGTACTTGTTTAGCTTTCCTAAAAGGCGCTGTTTCTCAGCCTCGCTTGTCTCGATCTCTTTGTTGATCATCTGCTCCACCGTTGCACTCACCGATTCTTTTAGCTCGTTGATCCTTTCTTCGTGTTCAAGCAATAGTTTGTGCTTCTCAATCTTGAATATCTCCTCGTACTCTTTGTTGATGGCCTCCCGGTCCTCCTTTAGCACCTGGATGTCGTGCTCCTTCTTCAAGACCTTTGCCTTCAAGTCCGAATGCTCCTTAGAAAGTATGTGTAGTATGAACTCCTCCTTCTGCATTTTGGTTATTAGGGACATCTTGGTGTTTCCCAAGTGTGAAATCTGGTCCTGCCTGGCCAAGATCTCTTGTTTACGCCTTTCTGCCTGATCCCTGTTGGCCACGAACAGGCGCTTCTCGTGGTCCCTTCGTTCCACTAATGTGAGCCGCTTCATGGACCCAAACTTCTGTCGCTTTTGAGGCGATTCAGGCGGTTTTTGTTGCTTTCGCTTCTGTGGAATGCTCTTGAAACCACTCTCCATCACCGGTGATGTTGTTGCTTGATCTGAGGAAGTTCGCGTTGTTTTGAAACTTTCCCAAAACTGTGCACCCAAAAGGTGTATCTCCGAAATGGGAAGAGCACATCACCACCATCACCAGTGGAAGAACTCCATCACCAGTGTAACTTTCTACTCTCTGAGGAGAAATGCGACGTTTTGCTTTGATGTTGGAGCGTATATTCTGGTTTACTTGAATTATTTGCACTGTGGTCTAGGTTAGATAGACTTATGTAGAGTAGATGAACATGATCTGCCCATGCTGGAGCAAGCATAACCGCAAAAAAAATCAGAATTGCCCCAGTATATCTACAACTACTCATATTGAGGTCTTTATAGTGGAAAGGTTTTGCTACAGTGCTGCTGTGTTGCTTATGGATAATCCCCAGTTTTCTTTGGTAGCGCGCCAGCTCAGTGTGCTCATCAAAAAAAAAAAAGAGATGAGCAGAAGAAACCACAAACAATGGGAGCTGACAACAAGAAGCAGAAGTTGAACAGCGGAAAGCTGAAGACGATTATCAAGCCGATTTTAAAACCAGTCATCACCAGCGATGCATCTGAAGGAGACTCCTCCGACGAATATGAAGAGATGGACACTTTGAACTTGGACGATGAGGTTGAAGACGAAGAATCCGACCAAGACAGTTCTGCCGATGAATCGTCCAGTGATGAGGACAACAACAACAAGAAGGACAAATCAGAAGACGAAGAGTCCTCTGAAGAAGAAGCATCAGAAGATGAAGCTGCAGGCGAAGAGTCTGACGACAACTTCCCAAAGAAAAAGAAGAAGAAGAACACCGACGACGGATCTCAAGCATTTGCCAGCGCCTTCAACGCCATCATTAACTCCAAATTAAAGAAATACGACAGAAATGACCCTATTTTGGCCAGAAACAAAATCACACTCAAGAAACTCGAATCTGACAAATTGGAAGCCAAAGCTAAGAAAGCGTTAGCAGCCGAAAAGAAGAGTTTGCATGACGAGCACAGACTCAGAAACTTGTTGCCAACATCAGACGAGCCAGGCGCCGTGAGAACCATGCTTGAGAACGAAAAGAAGTTGAAAAAGGTAGCTCAACGAGGAGTGGTCAAGTTGTTCAACGCCATTCTCTCCACGCAAATCAAGACCGAAGAGGCAATCAGCGGTGAAAAGGCGGGAAGTGCCAAGAAACAAGAATTGATGACTGAGATTTCAAAGGAGAAGTTTTTGGATTTAGTGCAAGCTGCTGGTCAATAGGATAATAATAGATAATAGTACCATGACAAATCAAACCTTAAATTGTAGCCCTTTGGCGGTGTCATTTGGAACACATTTCACGTTTAGCTTCCGTTTTGGGAAGCGCATCCGGACATCAATCTGGGGAATCATACCGAAAAACTTCGCGTACCATACCAATCTGGTATCTTTTTCAATTTGAGTGATCCTTCAACCTGGGGAAGCTCGACATAAAAGGACGCCCAAATCCCATTCTGACCCTTTTACCTTGATTTAGCAGCCATGTCTAAGGTAGAAACCACTAGAGTTGCGCAATTGCAACGCAACAATTCAGATGAGATCTCCACAAACAGCGAGGGTCCAAGCGAGAGAATACAACGGCCAGCCCATGCATTGCAACGCTTAGATTCTGATTTTACCCCACAGCCATACAACAATGAGATCGAGATGGTCAACTTGAACAGCATTGAGCTGGGTCTGTCGAGCACGTCCGACGAGTCGTCCATCCAGACCATCGACCCCATGACCATCCACAACCCTCCCAAGAACTTGTGGCGTGTGGTGCTGTGTCTCGCATGGTCCTTCAGTTGTGGGTTGAGTGATTCGGCTCCAGGTGCCTTGTTGCCTCACATCGAAGAGTACTACAAGATTAACTATGCGGTCACCTCGTTGATCTGGATCAGTAACGCGCTCGGCTTCATCTTGGTTGCTACCATCGCCCACAAAGTTCAGCCGTGGTTTGGAAAAAGAAACTCCTTGGCTATCGGGTGTGCTGGTGGCTGCTTGATGTACGCCATGATATCCACCGGTACCAAATTCCCAGTCATTGTGCTTGCCTTTTTCTTTGGTGGGGCTGGGAACGCTATCAATCTTGCCCAGACCAACATCTTTATTTCGCGGTTGGGCAGCTTGTACTTGTCATATCTTCATGGAGCATACGGCGTGGGTGCCACCGTGTCCCCTTTGATTGCAACATCTATGGTGAACCAGGGAGTTGCTTGGCATTACTACTACTTTATTCTTTTGGGAATCATGGCCATGCACATGGTCAACTTCTACTTCTCCTTCGCGGGATCAGACATAGACTTGAAGCCTTGGGAGGACGACTCTCCTGCTTCCAGTGATCCAGACGCGGCTGCAGCTTCGCATTGGCAGGACATGAGACTGGCTCTTAGGTCACATGTAACCTGGCTCTTGTCTCTCTTTGTGTTGTTCTACCAGGGCTCCGAGGTCGCTTTGGCTGGTTGGATAGTCACATTTTTGCTTGACTACAGAAAAGGTAACGTTTCTTACGTGGGGTATGTGGCTTCTGGTCTCTGGGGTGGTCTCACTATAGGAAGATTGTGTTTGACCACTCCTCTCCACAGGTACCTTGGGCAAAGAAAGAGTGTCACTTTGGCTTCTTTGCTTGCACTTCTCTTTGTGATATTGACCTGGGTGATCCCCCACGTCATTGCTGATGCTGTCCTTGTGTCTATCGCGGGTGTCTTAATTGGACCCAACTATCCGTTGATGATCTCGTACGCTACTCTGAAGGGGTTGATTCCAAGAAAGATTCAAATCGTCACGCTCACAATTACAACCGCTTTTGGTTCCAGTGGTGGTGCCCTTTTTCCTTTTTTGGTCGGGTTATTATCCCAAAGAGTCGGTACCTTTGTTGTCTTGCCAGTTTTCGTCACATTATACTCATTGATGATTATGCTTTGGGTCGCTCTTCCTAACCTTGATAGGAGGGGACAAGAGGGTAACCTTAGTATCTGGAAGAGAATCTGGTAAGTCAGAGATTTTGAAGTTATTATCAACGTAGGTGAAAGATTCTTAAAGAGTTAAAGAGGGTGAGGAGTTGACAGGTCTCAAGGTCGACTCCGAGAAAAGCTGCAACATGTTAATATGCTCAAATGTTCTCAGAAACGTATTCTGCTTGAGCTGAAATCAGTCCCATAGCACTTATAACCTGTTTAAATTAGTAAAAGTGTGTAAATGGTTGTATACAAGTTTGTATGTCTAGTCTCACTTGCCTGAATGATCGATTGTTTCATATAGCCGCAAATACGGCATTCGAGTTGCACCCAAGCAGCGACACCAAACAGCAACTCCAAAACTTACACCTAAAATACACCTTGTCGAAACGCTAATATTGTCACAACTCCCCCCAACTTGAGGCTCTAAGAATATACCTTTTTTGATAGCATACGGCTACGCTCAAGTATAATTTCTGGTGAAGCATTCGCGCAAGGCTGCCAAATACGCAACGCCCTGCAAAAATGGAATTCTCTAGAAAATTTCCCTAACGAGTACCACATTCCAGACGAAAGGATGGCAATTGAACAACACATCAAAGCAGGAGACAAGGCAGTCGACGCAAAAGACTTCCTCAGTGCTATAGCCGAATATAGTAAGGCTATTCGGGAGAACCCTAGTGCGTTTTCTCCTTATATTAAGAGATCAAACGCATACCAAAAGTTGAAGAACTATGACGACGCCACCAGTGACATTTCCAAAGCATTCACCATTGCACAACAACGTGGACAAAGGTCAAACATCGGGATTTCGTACTTTCGTTTGTCATTGATATACTACTTGCAGAAAAAGTACAAGAGAGCCTTGCTCAACTTGGAGAAAGCCATTGAGTACAACTGTCAGGAGTCGACCATCAGCATCTGGAAAAACAAGATGGAGTACGACGTGAAGAAGCACCCTGAAGAGGAGGAAGATGAAGATGACTTGTTTGAGCAATTGGATGACGTGAAATTGGACGAAGAAGATGTGGATGACACCATCACAACTCCAGGTGCGGCCAAGGCTGCTTCCAGCACACCCAGTTCCAAGACAGGTAGCACATCCAGCTCCAAGACAGGCACCACCACCGCTTCGAAGACCGTGGGCAGCACCTCTGCTCCACAGGTCGCTCCTACCCCTCAAACCAAAGCCACCACCAGCCAGCCTGCAACCTCCTCCACTAGTGCGGCTACCATTAACCAACAAGCACCTCTCCCTAAGAAGATCAACCATGATTGGTACCAGAACGATACCGAGATTGTGATATCCATTTACGCCAAAAACGTAAGCAAAGAAGCATTTAGCCTTGACTATGGAGAACGCTCAGTCAGCGTTCTGTTTCCAAACGGCCCCAGCTCGGAGTACAACTACACCTGGGAGCCGTTATATGATTCCATTGACGCTTCAACTTCGTCGTACCGTATCTTTGGCACCAAGGTTGAGGTGACCTTGACCAAGAAGAACAAGACCAAGTGGGCCAAGTTGGAGGGCGATGATGCAGAGGAGTCCAAGCCCAACGCATCGATGTCCTACCCTACATCTGCAAAGAAGGGAACTAACTGGTCCAGCTTCAAGGTTGAAGAGGATGAAGACGATAAAGAGGACTTTTTCAAAAAGTTGTACGCGGATGCAGACGAAGACACAAGAAGAGCAATGATGAAATCGTACACCCAATCAAACGGAACTGTGTTAACCACCGATTGGAAGGAAGCAAAGACCAAGGAATTTGAAACTGCTCCACCAGATGGCATGGAGGCCAAGACTTGGTAGATACGTTCAAATGGAAGAATGTGAAGAAAGGCTGTGATATCAATGAGTGGGAGTTGCTTTCACGGCTAATGATAATCTAATCGAATCCAGACTTGCGTCCAGGTCTCAAGCCACAGAATTCGACGGAGAAATGACTTAACTCGGTGGTAAATAGTCCAGGTGTGCTGAATTACATGTGAGAGTCCACTGTTAATTTCTGTCCCGTCCACTTAGCTCTGTGTATCTCTACTTAGTGTAATGGAAACATTTGCAACATGTGCACAACACTAATTTCGACTCTTGTCATTCGCCATGTCGAACAACCGCAATATTTTCTACCTGTAGCAAGCACCTTGACCAATCCGTTCTCCTACATTTACGAAGTATTGTGTGGTACGATATTTTCTGGGGAAACCGTTGGAGGATGTGTCACGCGACTGCCATCACGCGACCGACGCCGTTTGCCTATTACGTAATTGGGATTATTTATATCGGCACTTTGGTATGAGGATTAGCTCGACTTCCAGACTACTCAAACAAAGCGCTCAATTCATTCGCAAAATGCATATCGAAGCAATTCCTATGAGATGGGGCAGCGGTGACAACTACGCCTATTTGTTGATCGATCCACCCACCAAGCACGCGTGGTTGATCGACCCGGCCACCCCTGTTGATGTCACCAAGTACATCCAGCAGCAGAAGCCCAGCTTCGAGTTGAAGGCAATCGTAAACACCCACCACCATTACGACCACTCTGGAGGAAATGAAGAGTTCCACAGAAAGTACCCTGATTTGCCTGTGATTGCCGGAAAGGGCTCTCCATTGGTCACATACACTCCTTCTCATAATGAAATTATTGACTTGGGTGACCACTTGACCATCACCGCCTTACATACCCCTTGCCACACCCAAGACTCCATCTGCTACTACGTGGAGGACTTGAACACCAAGGATAAGGCCGTTTTCACCGGTGATACCTTGTTCACCAGTGGATGTGGCCGTTTCTTTGAAGGTACCGGTGAAGAAATGAACCATGCCTTGAACGAAGTCTTGGGAAAGCTTCCAAAGGAAACACTAGTCTACCCTGGGCATGAGTACACTGCCTCAAACGTCAAATTCTCCAAGACTATCTTGCAAAACGAAGCCATGAAGAAGTTGGAGCTGTACGTTAGTGCCAACGAAAACACCACTGGTGTATTCACCATTGGTGACGAATTAGAGTTCAATCCTTTCATGAGGTTGGCTGACCCCCAAGTGGTTGCAAAAACAGGCGAGTCCTCTGCTCCTCGCATCATGGACAAGTTGAGAGAGTTGAAGAACAACTTTTAATATCGAATTTTATATGTACTTGAGAACTATCTGTAGAAAAAACCGCCACCTACCGTCGTGGAATCACGACTGGTGCAATTAGAAAGCGATCAATTGGTGCCTTGGTTATGGTGGCCACATTATCAGTGATCTGACCTCTTTCTTTCCTGAGTCATTGTTTCTTCAGGATCGTTTTGCAATTGAGGGAAGCCCGGACATACCCAGGCGGTTCCTCCAGTGAATTGGGAATGCAACTCGGGTGTCTCCAACGCTAACAGGTCATCCTCGCTTATCTCGGCGGTTGCTAGTCGCTGGTCAGAAATCTCAAAATGCCGCCTGGCACACGAATGCGTGTCTGAGTTGCTATCGAGTGCCTGTCTGAAGCTTAATCTGATTGTGCATGAACCGGAACCCCCGCGGGGCTCCGTTCACGTGTCCGGTTCGAAGGCTCCTCGACCATACGTGTCTATGGCATAGCAGGCAAGATCGGCAGTGTCTATGGAACGTTCTTGGCTGCTGCTAGGGTCACGCCCGCACAAAATCCGGCTTGTACCTGTCGTCTACCCACAACAGTGGTTGCCACAACTCGATAATCTCCAAGTCAAACTCGGACTTGCCCTTGGCAAACTTCTCGTACTCCTCAAAGATGCCACTCAAACACCAGCCTTGTAGTATTTTTCTCATTAACCCTACCAATAACCCAGTTCTGTGCTTACCCTTGTTTGAATGTATCAATATCGGGTAATTGTTCTTGTCCAATATTAGCTGCAATGCCTTTTGAAGTGACTCTTGTGACTGTGCAATTACCTCGTCTGAGTTGAAAGGCTCTGCTGACAGCTCCATCAACAAGCCATGGAACGTTATGTCTGTTGTAGCGATCCATTCTTGGTAATTGTTCATGATTTCTATGGCAGAATGCTTGTCTTTCTTTTCCTTCTTCTCTTTCTTTTCTTTCTTTTCCTTCTTTTCCTTCTTTTCCTTCTTCTCGTTGCCTAAGTCGCCCAAATATATGATTGTCTTTAGATTCAATTGTTCAAGGAAGGGGTAATTGATGGCCATGGGGAATCCTGACCGATATATCCCATCCTCAACTAGTGAGAAATTAAGTGGCGGTACGTATTTGTGTTTTGGTCTCTGCGAGTTGTTATTGAGCGCTGCTTGGATCTCCTGCTGCTTTTGGAACAGTATCTCCTCTAGTAGGGGAACTTCGTTGTCGTACATGTTTGGTGTGTAGAGGTTTTTAAGTTTTTGAGTCGTTTTTGATCCGCGTGGTCAAGCGCACTACACACGAGAGAGAAGAGTTCCACTACTTCTCGCGCTAGCGCTAGATACTACATAATGACATCGTACATGGTAAGAGGTTGAAGCTCTGCAATTGGTTGCTCAAGGCTAAGTAGGGCTCAATCGCATGCTTTCAGGTGTTTTGTCTGTAGAAGCGTTTGCATTTAAGTGATGTAGACTCTGATATATGGTGCAGTCAATCTAATTTTACGCTGACGCACTTTCTTGAGAGTCCATTCAGTCAATTTATATGTAGCATACTGAATCTTATGAGTCGATTCAGTCAATTATATGTAGCATACTGAATCTTGTTCATTTAACTGATAATACTGCAAATCAAAGTGAGTGCAGCTTCTTACACTCTAAATGTAGGCTTTCCTAATACTAGACATTCCCCTACAATACAAAGAGACTTTCTTCTACATGATTGTTAGTTCCTATACAATTCAAAAATGACTATATTATAAAATAAACATGAGCTTCTGATACACTAAAGGGGATTGATTTCACGTACAAACCCAGAAGATGAAACTGTTATCTTGTTGAAAAACTATTTTTAAATATCAAACACCAGAAATAAGACTTTACGACTGATTCAAAAGATATTTGGAAAATGAGGTGGAAAGACAAATTCGGGCTAACGAAGGAGCTTGAATAACGGTAAATTCGTACAGTTGACACTACACCTCGACACATCTATAACTCCTTCTGGAAAGACTGCGAGCAATGGTCTTACTTAAATCAGGGTCATAGTGGTGTTTCAAAGCCACGATTTCACCAGTATGCGTGGCATGCAAATTAGATTGAACAGAGGCAATGCTTGCTCTGGAAGGAACCAAGCTCAATTGAGAAGGCTTCAGACTCAAGGGAGAAGGTCTCATGCTGGATTGAGAATTTTTGGCGCTTAGTAATGACGGTCTTCTTGTTGGGGTACCGACAACAGACATTCTCGTTGGAATCCCGGCTACCGCCTGCGATGGTTTCCTCGAGAGCGACCCTTCTACTGACTGGGCAGGAGATTGTGGGTTTGAACTCGAGTCCAGGATATTTTTTTGCTTCAAGATAAACGAGCCTCTTCTCAACAAAACGGACCCATTTCTGATGGTAACGCTGGACTTTCTCGAGTGAAGCTGTGGTCTTGGTTCTTGTACCTGTGTGGAAACAGCTGACAAGTAGTTTTCGTCGTCCTCTTCTTCATCGAAAACAAAAGTCGCGTCCTGGTGCGTCGAGAGATACTGCTCGTAAATGTACAACTTGTGCAAGTAGTTGGCCCAATTGGTGTTTGTTATTGCTCTCGGATACTCTGGCTTCTCGACATACTTCTTTGCATTGGGATCCCCGCAGTATAATCTGAAAATTGCCAACAGTTGTTCACTGGGTGGGCAGTAGGTCGGAAGCTGCGAATGCGAATGATTCCTCTGGCGAGGACCCTCGAGCGGGGTCAGCGGTGTGACGGGGCTATCAAGCTTCATGAACGAAGCTTCAAAGCTGACAGCTTTCTTCTTTTTCTCTGGTAAGAGATATTTGTCAAACTTTAAATGGAGACTGGCAATTGCATCTTTCAAGGTTGACGACAACGGGCTCGGCTTTTCAATGTAGTTAGCAGCGTCTCTCTTTTTGGGCTCGCAGTCTATTGGGCCAATGGTGGTATCAAAGTTCTTGTCAATAATGTCGATAGCACTAGGCTTCAACAACGGAGCCATGGGACCAGTTTAGCAAATTTGGAGAAACCAGGCTAAGCAGAACAATCAAGCTTTATAGAACAATTCAAAAAAAAAAATAGGTTCAGCATATCAAGTTACGAGACTCCACACTAGACCTCCTCGGAAAATAATAAAACTTGCAAACCATCGATAACATATATGTGCAACATTTTAGAACATGCACTCCTTAGCCTAGGAACTTAAATCTTTGCGTATTTGGCTGCGAAATGAAAAGCTGGTCCGCTCTCAGAACCAGGCACTTACGAAAAAAAGAAGATTCTTGTTTCAACTCGGGTGACAAGTCGCTCCCGCACCGCCCTGAGAAGCAAAGAGGAGAATCTGGAGTGCTGGATGGTCGTGAATCGTCAACGGCAGGTCGATGGGATGATTGGCTCATGGGCAGTAGAATGGGCAGAGTCCTTGATCGCCGTGTTTACGTTTTTTAAGAATTCGTGTAACTCAATAGTAAAGTATTGTGCCTGTAAATCACGAGAGGCAGCATCAACGTGGAAGCCTGCAAACGTGGCACAAACGTGGCAAAACTATTGTCTGTCCCCTTTTTTGCACCACCCGTTACGAATTCTTGTACGCGTCGCAGCTCCTCTCCATCTTTCGTAAATAAGAGGTTGTACCTTAAAAGCAGAGAAGTATCGTCAAAGCAGAAAGTAACCAGCTAAGGCTTTTTTTCTGACACGCGAGACAGCGGTCACGTGTGTGGCGGCGACACTTTCCCTCAGAAATTATTACAGATTTGACATTTTTGCAGGTTTGGCAGAGAGGATTTGGATTTTGCAGTTTACCGCGATAGCTTCCCTTCTCAATATTGCAGGTTACATAAATTTTTTCAGAATGGCGATTAAAGTTTTTCAAATATAATAGTCACACACATTGAACATGTCTTGGTTCTTAGGAGGTAAAAAGGAAGAAAAACCAAGTGAGGTATCCAGCCTTGGATTTGACCCAAGCCAAGTCACTGACGTGTCGAACATCATCAAGACCCCAGGTGTGTTTGACAGTTCTAGATTGCATCCGTTAGCTGGGTTAGATAAAGGTATTGAGTACTTGGACTTAGAAGAAGAAAAGTTAACCGAGCTTGAAGGTCATAATGGTATCATTCCTTCCAGATCTTGGACCGATGACTTGTGTTACGGTACCGGATCCATGTATTTGATGGGTTTGGGGTTAGGTGGTGCCTTTGGTGTGCAAGAGGGTATTAGAAACATTCCAAAGGGTGCATCTCCAAAGTTGCAATTGAACACCGTTTTGAATCATATCACCAAGAGAGGTCCATTTTTGGGTAACTCTGCCGGTGTTTTAGCATTGACTTACAATCTTATTGATGCTTCTTTGGACGCTCTTAGAGAAAAACATGATGATTTCAACTCTGTGGCTGCCGGTGCCCTTGCCGGTGCCCTTTTCAGATCTAGTGCTGGTGTTAGACCAATGGCTTACTCTACTGCCTTGATGGCCGGTGCTGCTGGTGTTTGGTGTGCCATCAAGCGTGCTATTCAATAGGGATGTTAATAGAGGTGTGGTTCTGTATATAGATGATTTGAGGTATGTAATGATTCAAACCGTTGACCGCTCTGTAGCAACCTAATCTCTACCGTTCTCTCCTACCTGTTAGCGGCATTTCTGCGTTGACCTGCAGAAGGCAGCATGTACCGGTTTCAGTTGCTCCCAGTAGTCCCTTTCAAAAGCTTTCTGTTGCGAGCAAAATGTTCCAAATGGTTGCGATATCCGATTTGCCCTGCCATTTCGCAATTCTAGCCATACACTGGGCGTCCGGCAACATCTCAACTACGAGGATATATGTTCCTCTGAAATGACCAAGCAGGTTAAATGTTTTAACCTTAACCTACTCCTGGCTTTACCATTGTTAATTTTAAGTGAGTTCATCACACCAACCCTTGCGAATCCATTAGCAAGGGCACTCAGCCTGTTGGCACTGAGCAGACTGTTGTCACACTGAGCAGCCTGTTGGCACTCCTTCGCATCTACACTTGAAATTTGTCTGATGTTGGACCAAATGGTCCTTGCAACCCCTAGGTACCTGTTCTATTACCGTCCTAAACAGCTATTTCCTGCGTGTCTAATTTTTGTTTCTTGACCTCACTAACCTCCTCCTCCAACTTTCTCTTTCCTTCCTCCAAACCTTCAAAATATTCCACACTTTCTTGGTAGTTCTTCTTCATAAGTTCGTATCTTTCACTCATCCACTCGCCATATTCCTCTTTGGTCAACAACTTTTGTTTCTGCAAATCTTTCATGATTATCTTGTCCAAGATATTACTAGGTTCGTTGGACAAGTCGTCTTTGATAACCGAGCCAAAATCCTCGAAAGTCTTTCTCTTGGAGATCTTCGAGTAGTATGGAGATTTCCCAGGTATCTGGTTCAACAACATGAACTTGGCATTGGGAAACGAGTCATAGTTATACTTGACGGCTACCTTGTAGAATTCAGGTAATAATTCAAAGGGAGTGAGAGGAGACTCAGAAAAAACAGAAGGGTTGGCTTCGGCACATTCAGCTATCATTCCTCCCAACTGTGAATTGTCAAATATCTTTTGCATGTTCTGGAGATCGCCTCTGGATTGGATGTTCCCGTTGATGATAAGTGAAACGCCCTTCGATTGGACGAACGGAATGAGCTTCGTGAGATACTTCCAAATAGGGTCTTGTCTGTTTCTCATGTCCCTGGTACGGCAGTGTATGGTCAAGTTAGCTATTCCAGTGTCGCATATACGCTCAATCAAGTTTCTTGATTTTTGGTAATCTTCCAAAAGCCTGATTTTGCAACTGACCGTCTTTCCGTTCGGTTTTCCGACTTTTTCAATCAACTCAGTAAGTATATTGCAAAGCAAATCTGGAGACAGAAGGAGTGCTGCTCCCATGCCGGAGTGTGTGGAAAACGGCTTGGGGCACCCGCAGTTAAGATCAATCCCATCCACATCTTGGATGACTTTCGACGCAGCTTCCACCGCCAACTTAGGATCAGCGGTTCCTAACTGAAATATCAACTTCCCTTTCTCGTGTTTTGGACTGGTACGGAAAATAACCTTAGGGAACTTGGCTTTCTTCTTATAGTCTGGGATAATGTAGTCGATTGTGTCTATTGATTCATTCACAACCCTTGTGGTTTCCATGATCTTTTTATCAACATACTCGGGGGTCCACACCAAGTCGGCCCCGTACTTGAGAGCCAACAACCGGTTGGTGATTTCCCCGGAGCGCACCATGGGCGCTAAGCAGAGCTTCCCTGTGAAGGTGACCATTATGCTGTTAGTGCATTTTTTTATCTCATCGTTGTGTATATAAGCGACCACGCACGTGAGCGGTTGCATCCCAACCTGAACACCCAACTCCGTCAGGCAGGACCGAAACCCTCTTAGCTTCAGTTTCCTACTGTAATATTCATCATAAGGATTCAATAGCTTGTACTGTCTAATTATATTGGCGTTTTGTTATTATTTTCTTCCACTAGTGAATACTATTGGACTGGCTGCAAATTCTTTATGTGGGACAGACGTGATTCCAGTTAATTCGATTACATCAGCTAGACGTCACATATGTACTCTTAATAATACGCTATGTTCCATCAAAATGGTTCCGACCTCCTACATAAGCTCAGAATCACACGAAGAACCTTGCAGGCATCGCGGTCTCATCTACAACGTCAGTGAGTGCCTGATGCCCAGAGTATCATTGACTATCTTCAAAAGGCTTTTAAGGCTTAGATTCTTGAGCTACTGCACTTTGATTACATTTTCTGTTCTGTTGGTGTGGATAATGTTGTGGGACACGGAATACGGATATAATGCATGCAACTGCCTGATGAAAACAATGATAGCGGTCAACTCCAAGTAGCACGTCCTTCTCTCTACGTAGAAAAGCAAGCAACGAGCTGGGGCTTTCAATTACAGTCTCAATAGCTAAACCAATGTAGATTTCTTCATGTTGTGATTCTCCCGGTATCTGGTTGTTCTTAATTTTACTTGTTAGCGACCTATCAATTTTTTCAAAAAATTTGCCCAAATATTTAAAAACACCGCAGAACCCAATGGACGCATGCCAACTTCCCTTAACAAAGCAAGGGTACAAAAAATGATCAATTGACCAAGGTTAACACTTTTCAATACTTTGAACATGCTTTTTGATCTACCGGAAGATATATTGGATTGTGTGTTCCACTACTTGAATGAGGAGGACGTTTCTGCTCTCATTTACGATCCGAATATTGGAGAGCGAGTGGCCGACATCTTGTATGAGCACACCTCCACAACATTGGCTGAGAATGATAGAGAGGGATATCGTCTAGGCGGACACATTCTACAAGGTGAGATAGTGTTGAGGCTAATTGAAGTTGGATATTTTAGACCCAATTGGCTCCATTTGTCGTCTCCAAAGCATTTGAACAATCTCAAGGCGTTGCTGAGTTTCAAGCACATTGACGCAGGAGACGTGAACCCTTGGAAGCTTCGAGAATACAAAAGGACATTTGAAAAGATTGATCTGTATGTATTCTACTCTGACAAGCAAATTGATTTGGATACCCTCCCGAAGGATGTCACAGAGGTACACGCAGCGACGGTTCTGTTCGGCCAATCGCCGCCTCCAAAACTTCGGAAGCTAGATGTCCTGAGCTTCACCAATATCCCTGATACCATCACGGATCTTGCCATTTTTGCTGCCGGAAACGGCACTGCTTTAGCAGAATACGAGAATATAACGACGTTAGCACTCTCAGGAAAGGATCTTGACCTGGTCGCTTACCCGCCGAAAGTGGAGAAGCTTTCGTTAAGTATGGCAACTGTCAAGTCAATTCCTCCAACAGTGAAGGTACTTGAAGTACTTCTGGGTTTGGTTGACATATGTGACACTCCTAACAATCTAGAGTCTCTCCATATTAATACATCCAAGGTCGTGAACTTGGCTCTTCCTGAAACTCTTCTGAAATTGCACATACATCATGTTATGGCCTTTGACTTCGAGTTTCCCAGCTCGTTGAAGGAGTTGAAGTACCATGTTACAACGCTTCCACAAGAGTTTATATTTCCCACGTCACTTGAAGTGTTATTTCTATCATATTCCGATGCCAGTGCTTCCGTTCAATGTAACTTACAAGAACTCACAAGGCTTAAAAGGCTTGAAATAGGATCTTTGAACATGTTGAATTTCAGATATCCTGAGAACCTTGAGTTGCTTAAGTGCACCGACACTAAAATCAGCGAGATCGACGTATCTAACACCAAATTGAAGTCGCTACATTTGAGCAAAACCGAGATTGTTTCTTTAGAAGATATCAAATTCCCAGCCAGCCTAAGAAACTTGACAGTGAAAAGAAGTGCTATCAAGTCTTTGAATGGACCACTTAACCTCCTTGAGCTCAATGTATCTGACAATCCAATTAATTTTATTTCCAAAGAGTTTTCTCAACTGAAGATTTATACTTTAAACTTGACTCATATACCACTCCAACTAGATTTGCAAACACTTCCAAAGGTCATAAATCTTAAGGTTAGCCGCACTTGCAAGGGCAAATTGAACTCCAGGAACCTAGATATTGAGTACTGCCAATACTCTGACGTTTGTGTTCCACATTGGGATGCAATTGTTGCCCGTTTTAAGCAACTCGAAGGGTGCTATGTTAGAAGCGTTGTTGATTTCAACGAATCAGGCGTTCTTTACAGGTTAAATCTGATGTTTCAAATGGCGACGGTATTCATTGACGATGAAATCTCAGTCTTCACATCCACGGAGGCTGTTCGTTTTAAGAAGCAGCCATAGAAGTTGCAGCTGGCACGGACTAACTAGCGGAAGTCTATCCTGTGTCTCACCACTTTTATCTACTATTTGAGAGGAAACGTACATCGCACTTGAATACTATTGTTTACGTCAAATATAAATACAATAGAAGGAGGGTGATCATGACCGAACTCGAATGGGCCGGACGAATCTGTGAGTCAATGCAACTCATCCCAGGACTACAATTTTACAGAGCAACACAGGCTTTTAGGACTCAAGCAAGCAGTATTGCCCCTGATGTGGTCCGACTTTAGTGATCCATGCATGCGCTAGTAGACCAACAAATTAGTCAATAGCCTGCATACTCACTGGCAGATACTGCAGATGATACAGTGTGCACCGAAGGTTCACACACACCCAATTACAAGCACAGGATATCAATTACTAAGCATGGTTCGGTCAGCTGACCTGCACAATCTAGAAAATTCGCTGCCCACAGTGAAAGCCAACGCCGCAACGCTGCAGACCACTGTGGCAGGAGCATTCACGGAGTGTCCCCGAGCTACAATTCACCTCCGGCCGGTTTTATCATGCTTTCGGAACTTACCTTTAGGCTGGAGGTATCGGCAAAATGAGTCATGCACAATAAAAGTCTATTCTACAATAGACCAGAGGATCTGCAACATACTCAATTGCAAGCCTACAGAGGTGTAGAGAATGCTCGCAAGGAATTGAGGGGCTAATTGACATTCGGCTGAAATTGGTACGTCTATATTTACTTATCAGACCTCTCCCCGTTACTTTGTTCCAGGAGTTGCGGTGAGTTCGTTGCAGCCGCATTTGTTCCTCACGCGATAAAAAAAAAATTTTCCCCATTTTTTTTACTTTTTTAAAAAAGAAATTTGAGACATATTAATCATCTCACCAGATCAAAGAAAAGCTGAAGCAATTGTATACGCAATTGCTACTCCAGCAATGCACCTTCCACACTGGCACAACCAATTGCATGACACACGCAACACTGCTATTTTGCGGTAAACGTACCATAGCAATTGCTATCGCAATGGGAGGAGATTAAAATTTTTTTGATATCCTTTTCTTTTTTATTATATTAGGAAATCTGGAGTAATCACGAAACACCAAAAAAATATGCCGCCCGCCTCTTCCTTTTATTGGTGATCGAAACAGGGAAAAGCGTGATGATGACAGAGTGATACTCTAGCCGACAATATGGCTATTGTGTTTGCGCGCGTGATTTGCGATGTGGAATTCACTTACTCCTGGTGTCACCTTATGCCTACCCCCAATAATGCATTGCTATCAAAAATTCGAGTCATTCGCATATGATTCAAATATCAACAATGCAGGAAAAAGAGAAACGTTATTTTATGATTTCTTTTTTCTGATTTCCTAAAAAGGGTGCAATTCACGGAATTGCTTTTTGACAAGCACATTTTGTGTAGGCATTTTTTTTTTCCTTCGAAGTCATCTCTAATCTTATCATGCTAGATGAGATCTTCTGAAGGTATATATTGTAAGAGAATCCTTGTCTTACAAAAAAAAAAACATAACAGAAAAAAAATTGTGTAACAAAGATATGTCATTGTATCAACCAATTTCAAGACCCTTACCAAGAGATATGACGGGCTGTTTAACTCCCAATAATCAAGTGGAATTCAATTACAGGAAATTGAGTTCAAACAAATCATCAATAAGTTCCGAGGAACCATTGATAATGTCACCACCATTGAGTCCTCAGCAGAGACAATTTCCATCAAGTAAGATCATTGTGAACGATAAGCTGTTCTTGCCTAGTAAATCCCAATTTAAGATTGAGAACTTTAAAGATTACAAATTGACCATTCAGCCTTGGGAAAAGGTGGATTCCGGGTACAAGCAAGAACACTTGAAGTTTATCAGCCAGTATGCTTTGATTTCAAGTGCTGTGAGTTTCGATGAAGAGAAAAGGTTTGTTCCTCGTAAATTAAAGCGTAGACCAGAAGTTGGTAGTGATATTGATTCTGATTCTACGGAAAGAATAAGAACGAGAAGAGCTCCTAAACCTTCATACTACAAGAATGAAGTGAGTGATTTAGAATTGAGTAGTACTCCAAAGAAGAGAAAGAGAAATGTTTCTCCAAACTCTCCTTCTATTGCTCAACAACAACAATTATTAATTGACGAGTCCATTCCGGATTATAGTCCTGACGCTTCAAAGACATTGCCGGGTAACAACCCTAAATGTCTTAAGATTGAGTGGAAAGGTCAACCAATGGACTTGTCTGAAGATCCAAACATTGATAAGTTGCATCCAGCAGAAGTATTGTTGGCTTCTATTTTAAGATTACCTGGTGCGATTTACTTGGATTCAAAGAGAAGACTTTTCTTTGAAAAGCTTCAAAGGGTTAAGGCGGGAAAGCAATTTAGAAGAACAGATGCTCAAAAGGCTTGTAGAATAGATGTGAATAAGGCTTCAAGACTTTTTGCTGCATTTGAGAAGGTTGGCTGGTTAGAGGATGATCATTTTGAAAAGTATTTATAGGTTAGGTTTGGTTTTTGGTTTATTGGGATTTGTTATGTGATAATAGTGTTAATATAAATGTGATAAGGATAAAGTGTAGGCAATTGAAACAACAGAATAAAGTATTGTTAGCTTTCCTCGTGGGTGTGTTTACAGGGTGTGGATAAAACTGTTGAGGCATGCTCGGGGCGTTTTGATGCGAACGGCCACCGTAGAAACCATCCATGACCCGACCGGTTCTCTCATGCACTACAGTCTCCTAAAATAAATGCTCATGTGGGTTTGTTGCTGTAAACTTACCGCATGTTCGAAGGACAACCTGTCCGTTCGCCTCCCCAGTTTTTGCTTATCAGCATGCTTGCAGAATTAATTTTTGGCTTGCGTATCAGATACGTACTAACTACCAGTTGATGAAAACACCGTTAGATTAACCCCATATCTCAGTGCACAGCTACGATCACATAAGAGCTAGGCTGTGCTTCCAAATAGTTACACTGTGGGGGAGGGGGGGGGTTGCACAGCACAAAAATATTTATCCTCCACAAAGCAGGCGATCATCAGGGCGTTCCCATGAAATAGATGACTCTAGTGTAAAATCATGTCCGAATGAACGATAAGTAAAGTAGGATACTATTGTGAGTTTCAAGCCACACTTCGGCCGCATAAGAAACAGCATGTATGATATGTTGGAGCCGTAATCATAAGAAATCGGCTTTTTGCAGCCATTAGGAAAACCAACCACAGAAGTACAAACACAAGATAAGAGGTTGCCTCGCCAGCCTGATAAAACAGCCTTAACAAGACAACTGGGCATAAGGCAAACAAAGTTGCTGGTATCAGGAACAGTTCAATGTCTCTGAATGAAGTCATCATTGGTTCCGGATAAGCACAACAAATGGTAAAACAGAGAAAGCTCAGCTCATTCTCCTTTGTTCAACTAAATGGCTAGCAGTGTCAAAATCATGAAATCACCAATAAGAACCGAAAGGTTGGCTTAAACAAAAATGCTACTCAACAAATATCGAAGTAAGATCAGTAAAAGACGAAGTACAATTAGACTATCCAATCTGCTCAAAACAAGCACAGACACCTCATAAGTAAACTCAAATTATATGCGAAAACGCTGCTAAGAAAATGGTAGACAGACATATCACATCACCTACTCAAATATCGGTTTTTGTGATGTTCTATCTGCAAATGTTATTGAAAAGTTGCTCTGACTGCAATATTTGTGCAACGTATATGTGCGATTCTACGAGCCAACAACACCAATAATACCCAAGACCAGGATATTCAGCTTTAATTTACACATTAAATGAATGTGAATTACTTTAGAAGTGTAACAGAAGGTTAATGGAAAGGTAATAAAAAGGGAATGGAAGAGTAACGCAAGGAAGCTATACCTTGAGACTCCTTGGCAAACAAGAACTGGACTGCTGCAAATTTGCAGCCTACGAATAGAAGGCTGAATTGATCAGGGGTACAAGAAGGCATCACTACCCGAGTATAACCGCAACGTCAGGACTTCGCCAGAGTAGCCATTGATACTTATCTCTACTCGTCGTTATCGGAGTGTGGAACGACTAAAGTCCACACATTAGATTTCAAGCAAATTGAGCAAGATTAAGCAGAGCTAGCGTAACCAGGAAGTCAGTTTCTACAAGGTAGGCTACGCAAACCAGGTCACTGTCTTCGCAGAGGAGTCTTTAGTCAGGTCAGACTAATATTAGCGGGGGCACTTAATGGAACAAGGCGTCCACACTTTGATTCAGTACGTGAGGGTTAGCAGATACTGAAAGCATCCAGTTAAAGAGGGAATGCAGACCAATTCCTAGACAAGTGCGGGCCAATTCACACCATACCAGTTGCTTTGGTCGGCTAAACACTACTCCTATTCTTATCTCAAAAGGAAAAGAGGAAAAGGAATTCACGCCTGTTTGGGCTTTCTTTTTTATTATTTATGCCGATCAACCGCGGACTCGCGACAAGAAACAGAAATCAAGAAACGCCTCTTGGGGCGCCGTTGGAGACATCATCGGAGTTAGCCCGGTATCGGTCCAATGGCAAGGTGCCCATTCCCAAGGTCGAGTTCATACAATGGACTCATCTAAAATATTGCTTTTCTATTTATATACGTAGATGCAGAGGGACTAGCAAGCTGAGAGGCCCGTCAGGAACTCTGTTGTACGCTTGCTCTTGCACAATTTAAACATCTCGTAACTCCGTAACGGCGTCTTGTCGATTTGCAGATCTGAGATTGTTGCGGCAACAACTTTAGCAACGGATCTGGCACAAGGACTGCAAAGAATGGTCTACGAGCTCGCAAAATGCTCCCATTCCCTTGCTCAGATCGACAATTTGACACCAGACGACGGTACTTGGTAAAGAGAAAATCGTGTAGAGTAGCGTAACCACGCTATCAGCTCATTCAGCTAGTGCAACTTTGACTGTTGCTACATCACACCATTTTCAGTGCCTATTCAACCACTTCATTCTTGTTGTCCTTGTACATATAAAATTGCAAGAAGATGAAGCTGTCTTCAAAAATGGTACCCAAAGAACCCAATAACCAACTCAAATTCAAGATAATGTACTTGGAGTCACTTCTATAGAACAAAATCTGGCCAGCATAAGTCAAGTTTCCCAAGGTAGAAAACAAAAAGAACAACAAACTTAAACCGTGAACAGACTTACGCTTATAGTTTTGAACAATTTGAGGGATTCTGGCACCCAAGTACAAGAGGGCCGAACAGTAGCCCATCACTTGTGCTCCGTAGTTAATTGGTGAAGTGTCTTCCGTTGGGTCGGAGTCCGCGCCTGAGCTGCCCGAGATAAGGAACCCTACGGAACCAGCTGCAATCACAAAAATAATAGGCAAGACATACTTGGTGAAAATGCCTGAGTTCTGAGGCTCCAAAGCAATGTCAGTCAAGGTGGACAGTCTTCTTCTCAAGGTTGGTGGCTCGGTTCCTTCCTCTTCACCGTGAGAAATTAATCTCTCGTTTTCTCCGTGGGAAGCACTTCTATGCTTGGACGATCTTCTACGGTGGTGGTGGTGGCGTGGGAAGATATGCTTGTAGTAAACATAGGAAGAAATCATCAAGGCGTCTGCAATACAGAACCAGATGGCAAGAAAGATGACCTCTGGAAGCAATCCTGCCCAGATGGCTCCAGCCAAGTTAAAAACGTCTCCAAGGAACCAAATCGAAATGAATCCAATCGCAATTCCCTCGGCTGATTGTAATCTCCATTGTTCAATCAATTGGGGCATCAATAAGACAATCCAACAAGCTAGGCTATCTAGAGTTAGTATGACTCAACAATACGGCAAAGTACAATAGACTATGTTCTGTTTCCACACTCAACTTACGACGTAGATCCCATCACTCCAGATACTTGGAGTCTCCATGAACTCTCTGGTTTGGTATGCTTGAGAGCTTCCAATGCTAACACACTAAAGCCCATCGTAGTTGTTTTGTTAAAGAAAGGGAAAAAAAAAACTACTGCTACGTCCTCGCGGTTTTCGAGGATATCGTTCACCGACAGCACTCTGGATTGTGAATAGAAGGTGTGAGCGAGCGCAAGTCCGAAACTTGCAAGTACCGCCAAAGGAAAGAGGTGCCAAGTAAAATGGGCGGAGAAACTAGATCGTCTCTCTTACTTGGGCTGCACTTTTGTTCTTTGGTGCCCAACTACGTCATAGCTTCGTACGGCAGCTAGAGTGACAAAGTGACTGATAGGGCTAGCGAGCACGTGAGCTGCACTGCTGACTGGCATTTTTTATGAGCGGACCTGTCGCAAACCTGGGGACGATGTACTTAATGGTAGTATGAGCAACCACGGGCAAGGTCACTACAATTGGGAGTGGTCTACTATTTTAGCGAGCAATTTCCGAGGTGTTTCCGTTGTGCATGTTACTTTTTGAGCATGATGCTCTAATTATATTACACTATGTTACACTAATAAAATACAAATGCGGAGAGCCACGATGGCTCTTGTTCGCCCAATGTGGTTCATTTTTGGTTGGAAAAGCCATAAAAAGCACACACGTAAAGCTGTCAAGCTGAACGTATTGCAATTGAGGGTCACACTTTGACGCTTGGTGGTTATGGGTGGTTGAAAATCACAAGCGCCAATCACAGACGCATCGTGTGTAAGAATGGAATGCATGCGTACGTAGCTTAGGCGCTGCTATTGTTTGCACTTTTTGGCCACTCGAAATGCACGGTTATTAAAATGGAGGCATATTAGTCAAGTGTTGGAAATTGTGTTACACCGGAGTTCAACTGTCGAGCAGCACATATGGTTGCACTTTGTGTTGCAGCACATGTATTGTCAAGTCGAAAGCCGAGGCAGCAATCGAACTAAAATCACAGGCACTATTGCCTATTGGGATCTAGTGCTGCTCTCCTGTCACAAAAATCTGCCTTATACATGTCCGTGTCGGCCTCATATCTCAGGTTCATACCTTCCTCTCCATGTTAGGCTATACGTTCGTTTCCATTTCCACATCCTCTTGTCTCAACTTATCTGCAATCTCCCGCACTACGGAGAGTTCTCCAATATTATCCAACTCTATCTTCAGTGCTTCACTGTCCGCTATACTTGCGTCATCACCTATGGATTTGGTGGATATGCCTATACTCTCCAATATTCTGACAGTCTTCCCATTGATGTACAAGTCTCTCATGTTAGGAGCAAACTTGATTTCATTTCCACCTTTGATCTTACTTGATATCCTTTGCGTTTGCCTCACCAACTCTGCGACTTGAGTCAACAAGAAATAGAGCGTTTCATCTATCGGTGATAATGTCTTCAATGCTTCTCTGGCCTTAGGGGAGATGCTACTCTCATCATGTTCGTTCAAAGCCTTAGTTCCAAGGAACTTCAAGCTCTCTTGGAATAACCGCAAGGTCTTTATAATCTTCTTTGCTCGGGTGATTTGTAATTTAAGTATCTTCCTCAATTGAAGTTCCATCTTGATATCATGTATGAGTTGTTGAATCTTTCTATCGTTTTCGTCCTTTTTCTGCCGAGGCTGGTTGAAATCAATTCCCTCGTGGTGCTTAAGCCGGATCCATCCTTCCTCTACTAAATTATGCGGTAATGTGAAAATATTTCTTAAAGAGTACAACTCAAACTTGTCAAAGTTCTTGTCAACCTGAGATTCAAGTAGTGTTTCTAACTTGCCGGTCCCCAAGGCAATTTCTTCATCTGTGATAGTGTTTTGCTCGGACTTCTTCTTTTCCTTCATTTCATGTAAGTACACTTCCATTGCCTGGGTGCATTTGTATAAAAGTTCATTCACTGCGTTTATAACATCATCAATTAAGGCAAGAGGTGGAAAACCAAAATGCTCGGTTAATAAGGCAGTAACCTTGTAGTCTATGCTTTGCTTATGTGGCTCAATTCCGTTCATCCTCTGTTCATTGTATATCCCACCATTAACAGAAGTGCTTGACCTCCCGCGGTGTTCTGTCGTGGGACTTTGAGCCATGACTACGCTTTTTGTTATGATTTGTTTTGTATTTCATGTGAGAGCGGCGTGATGCGCGTCAGCTGGAAATTCTGTGACTTGTACCACGTGATTCTAATCACGAGCGCTTGGTATCCCGTTTCCAACAACAAAAAAAAGAGTTTTTTCTATTGGATAACCACTACCACACACATTCACCATGGCCGGAACATTGAGACCAGATCCAGCTCTCCAAAGATTCAACACCGCCAAGGAGAAGCTTGGCCACTACTTTAGATTTAAGCCAAAGTCTGCATTTTTCAACGTCTTCGCTATGGGTCTTGTCCCATTTGGTCTCACTCTTTTGGCATACAACACTGAAGGGCAGATTAACTTCTACAGAAAGTTCAGACAAATTAACCCATTCAGCGGCGAACACTACGTCCCAAGAGACAAGGATTTGTAAATTAGTATGAATAAACGTGCATAGATTTGATAATTTGTTGCTATCGTACAGGCCTTACAAGCTATTGTAGATGAAAGCAAGGACAGCGAAAAAAAAGTTGATTAATATATATAAGTACAAAAGAAGTACCCCAATCAATAGGGCGACTTTATTTTTTAGACAAGTCAACTTGGAACTCGGTCATACCAGATTTCATATTCTTCAAAAGTTTTGGTTCATTCAAAGGACCATCTCGCACATTAACATAAGATTTCGCCTTTCTCAAACCGGATTCGGGCAGGCCACCAGCAGCCTCGTCCTGACCAGATTCGTAGACAAATGAAAAATTGTTTCCATCAGTTTCATTAAGGGAGAAGGTTGGAAATTTTTGGGAATACTCGTTAAAAGCAAATACGTTTGAACTTTTAGATTTGCTCGAAGATTTTTGGTTCAACCCATTTAACGAAGTAGCTTTCTTCAAAACCTTTTTGGATACCTTCAATGCAGACAACAGCTTTTTCTTCTTTAATTGCTGAGAAACGTGTTGTGCTTGAGGGTTGGCGGGTTGTTGTAATTGTTGTTGCTGTTGAACCTCGGCCAATGGGTCTATAGAAAGTATGGTTGATAATTCCGATAGTATATCCTTAAAATCACCAGGGTTATTATCAATGTTAGGGGTTGTAGTAGTATTAAAAGAATCGAGAATTGAAGTTTCAGTGAACTCATCAAAGGGCTTCATGCTATCAAAAGGATTAGCATTTAGGAGTTCATCGACCGAAATAGGATCGTCATCGACCCCTGAACTTACAACCTGAGGAGAAACCTGGTTACTGCTCAAGTCTATTGTGGTTGGGGAATCCGACGAGGGTAACGTTGAAGTAGTAGTATATTGGTCCATACGCTTGAGTTGAGGTTCCTCTTGAACTATGACCAACTTTTGCAAAGTAGCTTGCTGTTGGGGAGAGCTCAGTTTTGAGGAATTTTGGAAATGAGGTGAAGGGGAACTGTTAATCCCAAGGCCCAACTGAGCTGCATTGATGGAATTATGTCTTGAAAAATTAGGAGCCTGTTGATTGTTCACCTTGTAGTTTGGAGTTGCCGGAGGAGCAAAGTCCTGAAACACATTGGAAGGGTGGTTCTGAAGGATATTGTTTGCTCCACCCCCTTGCACTTCGGGTGAGCTCAACTGCTTAACAAAGTAGTTATGGGCAACAGACGTCAATTGGTTGTTCAAGCCTTGCGTGTTCATAGTGCCACTCACGTTGACATAGTTTACATTAGCCTGGTTATTTGCATAGTTGTTGAAAATGGGACTCGAGTCGGAATGAGGTGTTGGGAAAAAGCCAACACTGTTCACTGTAGGAGTAACGTTGGCTGAGTTAAAGTTTGCGTAGGCAAACTGTATGGGGGACGACTCCGTTGGTGATGAGTACCCCAAACTCTCAGCAGGTAAGTAAGGTACCTCATTCATCATGGGATGAGCGTACAGTAATTGGGGAGCTACCTTTTGAGAAAACGGAGTAAATGGTTGGGAAAGTACGGCGGGATGGTGTTGGGAAGACTCTTTTTGATCGTTTCCTGGATTATTAAGATGGGAAGACATGACTAAAGTCGGGTCTTGGTTGTTCTCGTCAATAAAGTCCGTTCCAGTAGGAAATTGGAGGTTGATAGTCATAGAGCGAATGTATTCAAATCCTCTAACAACGAACCTTTCAATCGACAAATGCTATCAATAATACGTAAGCGAAAGTATCTAACTTATCCAGAAAGGGGTATTCTCGTTCAAGGTATAGGGTATGGTTCAACAAACTTCGAAATGTAGGGGTAAAAGGTGATATATATTTAGAACTTTCTTTTGCTAACTGGAAACGCTCTGTATCTCTAAATTTCAAGGAAGATAACTACTGCGGTACGGGTGTTTCTTCCGCCCGAGAGTGCGTGCGAAAGGGAGGAAACCCAAAAAGAGCTTACGTAAGCTGAAAAAATGGCTTGCTTATGCAAAGAATAAGGAGTACCAGCAAGCAATCCCAGCAGCGCAAGAACCGGGAAAAGGAGGTTCCTTGAAGATATGTATCTGGGATGGAGGTGGGACCGGTTTATGTCACTTTTGACAAATACTACTTCGACGTTGTCCCTCCCATGTAACGATCTTTGTTCACCTAAACCCCGCTGGGTGCGTTTCAAAAAGAAAGTCTCCCTTGCTTATGTAAGATACAATCACGTGTGACCACGAATGTTGGGCAGGAGCTCACCTGACTCACACATCCACAGTCTGGACCTCATGGCTGCTAGCTTCTGTATACATGAATTCAAGCGTGAGCGTCGTGCTTGAGACGGCTTAGTGGCATAGGTACCAAAGGATCGGCATCTGAGGTACCTCCTAAATGCACTCAGTGATGTAGTTGAGTTGTTTCATGCACGTGCCTTCGGATCCAAATGATCCTTTTACTGCTGTTCGTAAAAACCTGGTTCCTTAAATCAGCACCAATTTGAAGTGAACATCCAACATTATCAGTGTTTGCGAAAAAGGGGCTGTACCCGGTTTTCACACCACCCTTGCCTTGAATTCAATGTCTGTGGAAAAACCTCCCTATTAACGGCAGTTTAACCACGGAACGAAAAGTAGATTCTTGGTAGAAGTAGAACGCAAATTTAAGTGCAACAACGATGAAGCAAGACAAATCACTTCTCCTTTCTGTGTTCTTCATATCCAGTTGGTTTGGCTATATTTAACCTTCAATTTCTCAATGTAGCTCGACCACAACCCTTTGCAGTATTTCTGCTGTTCCTAGGCTAGTAGGTGCTGACATTTCACTTTGTCATACCTGATAACTACTAAAGTGTTTTCCTTGGCAATCGGCAGACATCCTTGTTCTGAGACGTTAACTTGAGTTGGGAATTGCCAACATCCATGCCATTCACTTGCACCCCATAAGGGACCTTCCGTAAACAGTCAAGAGTACCTGGCCATCACGTGGATAAACGACCGTTAACATTCCACACATTAACAATCGGGGGGCTTTTCACAACAATAGTATTTAAACCAAAAAGACTCAAAGAGCTAAAATTACTTGATTTGGAACTATTGTAATACTAAAGGTCCTTACTGGTACCATTCAGTGGTAAACTCTCGGGTGGCCACATACAGTTACCGTATTAACCGGTTAATTCAAGTTAGGGTCCAACTTGAAATTCGCAGAGGAGGTGATTACAAGTCAATAGCCGTTCCAGCAGCACAGGTCAAGAGTGCTGTTCCCTATTTGGATCTGCCTTGCGTCGTGGAATCTACAAATACAGACAGTAAAGAGAGGCCGCAAAAGCGAAATTTCCCAATTAGGAAAATTTTAAGATTTAGGCTGCTCAAAAGAGGAAATAGATGATATCTGTTCTCGATGCTACTCCACTTAAAACTGTCAAACTTACAGAAATACGCCCACACTAAGCATAATACGAAGGGCTCTGGAATTACATTTGACATTGTTCGTATCCAAAAGCTGATTCTTCAAAGAACTTTTCCTATTTAGGGACTATGGATGCAAAATCTCGACAAACTATATATATCTCTCGAACGAATCCATTGCCTCTGACTTTTTAAACGAAACTAAAATCATGAGAGTGTTAAATGTCATTTACTCTTTGGTGTGTGTCTCATTTGCAGTTGGCCAACTTAATGTGGTCCCAAACTCAGATGCTTTGCAGATAAGAGAGGAACACCAGCTCACGCTGAACCAATTTAACGACTTATTACTAAGAAGTGACAATGAAGCTTCAGACGAGTTGCTTGATTATATGTCCCTGATGTTGTTAAAGAGAGATTATCCAGCATTAACTCAACTCTTCACTCAGTTGAATCAGTCGGGCCAGGGTGTTGCCATCATTAAGGCTCTTGCTACTAGTCCTGTTACTCAATCTACAGTTATCGATGCTATCGAGCAATATATCGAGCAAAAGGGTTTGGTAACCATTGTCCAGGCCCTTGATCAATCCGGTTTGGCCCTTGACATTGTGATGCTGTTCTTCACAGACCACGCCATGTTGCCAGGTGCAATCACCGTTGGGAAGTCTTTAATCAGCAGCGGTGTAATTAAGTTTAAGAGAGACGACTTTGAAAAGAGAGATCTTTTTGGTTCCCTTTTGGGAGGTCTTGGTCAAGTTGTCGGAGGAATTGCTAGTGGTATTGGCGGTATCTTCAATCCTCCACAACAAACGACAACTGCACGCTCTACTCCTACCACCACCGCTGCTGCTCCTGCCACCACTTCTGTTGCTCAAGGAGCTGGTCCGCTTGTATCTGCAGGAACCCAAGCAGCAGGCCAGCTTACTTCTGCTGTAGGTCAAGCTACATCTGCTCTTGGTCAGGGAGTTAGTCAGGCTACCTCTGCTGTTGGACAAGCTACGTCTGCTTTGGGACAAGCCTCCTCATTTGTTCCAACCACCCTCACTTCTCGTACCACATCAGCTCCAGTCGCTACCCAAGCTACTCAACAGGATGCTGCCCAAACTCAAACTGCACAGTCATCTTCTGGAGGCGGCGGTTTGTTGGGCGGTCTCTTCAGTGGTATTGGTGATTTGCTCAATGGAGGTACCAACACTGTCGGCAATGTTATCGGTAGCGTAATTGGCGGTATCGGTGACGTTGTAGGAGGTCTCATCAACGGAACTGCTAGCACTATTAACAGTACCCTTGGAAGTTTGGGTCAAGGTGACATTGGAGGTGCTCTTGGAAATGCAATCAACGGAACTGTCGGCACAATTACAGGCGCTGCAGGCAGCGCTCTTAACGACTTGAACAACATTTTTACTTCAGCATTAAGTGGTACTCAACAGACCCTTGTCGCAACCGTTGTTGCTTTAATCAAGAACGTTGGTGATCTTGAACAAATCTGTGAATCGTTAGAAAAATCGGGCTTGGGTGTCTCTATCATCGAGTCAGCTTTGACCGACTCCGACATGCAAGTCTTCACTGAAAAGTTGGTCACTCAATTGGTAAACGACAATATCATAACTTTATCAAACTTATTGGCAGTTGAGTCTCAAACTGGTATTGCTATTCACATTATTACTGAAATTATCACCAGTCCTTCTGACATTAGCGCAATCATTGCTTTTTTGATTTGGCTCGTTGAAAACCTCAACACCATCTTTTAGAATACCACCCTCCTCTAACGATGTATGTATTAATATAAAAGTTTTGAATTTATTACACATAACTTTCCCTCTAGATTTTTGTATGAAGGTCAGGATTCTCAGTTTTAATTTTGGGTGCAAAAGCAGGCTGCAGGGGAATGGCTGCAGCAATTTTGCGCCCACACACAAAATACTTTGTTGCATATGGCAGACCCACCACCGTTATGCGGTAAAGTCTTACAGAAAAAGCTTGCTACAAAAGAGTAGCAGGTATATTATTCATTGCTATGATGCCAATTCTAGAACTTTGAAGTTTTTTCTGGCTTTCTCCAAACTGAAGTCACTCTCTGCTTGGTGCCACCTTTCATGGAGTCTTCCGTAGACCAAGACTAAATTGGGTTCGTCGCTCTTCGTGTCATTGATCTCCTTCCTACCGAATAACGTCCCTTTGATCTTCTGCCACTTGTCAAAAGTGATTTTTTCCCATTCCGCTGGCTTTTTACCAAGACCTATCCTATTCAATTTTGGTGAGTCCAAGGCTTCGGGGTCCACAAAACAGCTCTCCTTTGGACTTGAAAAGTAAATCAACACCAACCTTCTCCACTTTCTTTGGTCCTCTGGCGGACCAACTACTCTGTGGATGGACAGCTTAAAGTAACCCCCAGTAATAAATTCCAAAGCATCACCAACGTTCACAATGAATGAGTTAGGTGTGTGTCCAACGTACCTCCATTGCCCAGTAAAGTAGTCTCTTATCTGCAAGGATAAAATTGGCTGTGAGGTAATGAAAGTAAATCCCCCTAAATCCGAGTGCCCTCTGAGCCAGTTGTTGTTGACCTTTACCTCGTCTTCAGGGTTCATCTCATTATATAACATAAATCTTCCAACACCCTGTCCTGAGTGGTAACGATCCTCATTACCTTTGAAATAGTTTTCCCAAAGGAATCCTTCTGGCTTTTCTAGAACTAGATCACACAAGATAGTCAACTTCCTAAGAACCAGATTATGAAGTTGCCTGTAGTATGATGCAATTTCCTTTAAGTGGACCTTAGCAACTTCTGGGTGTCTAGTATTGTAAAATGTGTTATGAAGCATGCCACTAAAGTTGTACAAGACAATCGAGTCCTCAACTCCGTTTTGCATTGACCAATAGCCTCTTGGTTTGAATCCTTGGCCGCGTTCAGCTCCTGGAGATTTTGTGCGGTCTTCCAAGTCTGATTTCCAGGCACCTGCCAAATAGTGCAGCTGCTCCTCAACTGAGAGCTCGCAAATGGACTGTGCATATGACTTGAGTCTTTCTATGAGAGCCTCTTCAATGCCGTGATTAACAATTGTTAAAAATCCGTAAGTCAGTAACGACTTTTCCACCTGATCTGCTAGCTGCTTTCTCTTGTTCGCAGCCTCAGGAGTGTCCGCTTCATCAAACTTAGCCAAGTCAATTGCTTCCAATTGAACAGTCTCCACACTTACTTTTGATGGCTGAGCTTCCACAAATGGCCTTACATTATACTTATTGTCTATTTCTTCTGCCAGCATGGTTATTGGCTTAGTGGGATACTCGAATCCATGCCCTTATATATAGTGTGATCTGAATCCACAGCCACAGTAGTTCACGCAATATTGGATATATTGAATTACCTATTTAGCAGCGCACAATATGTCATATAGCGTTAACCATGCGGAACCTTCCATGCGGAATACTGCTTTTGGCAAGGACCGGACCTCATTCCCTTGGCACGATAAAAGCAGAGACTCAAAGGCCAAAGGAGATGTAGAATAGAAAGAGTGACCGCTCAAGATGCTTCACAAACTGCACCCACTTCTCTAACGGATAGCGGTTGACCTGTGGGGAAGATCATGTCAAACTGAGTGTTGACCAGGGTGCACTTGCTTATGGCATTGGAGTCACTTTGTGGAATCGTGCGGATTTCGTTACGGATATTGCAATCATACACCGACGGCTTCAAACTGCACACAACACCTGGTCTGGCTAATTCTCGCATGGAATTGCCTATTTATTCCGTAATGGCTTCATCACTTTCGATTGTGTAACAAGATCTTGTGAAGTTGCTTTATTTTATTCAATGTCCGTACTGTAGTTTCTTGAATCGATTTTGAACAGAACAAGGTTTGCTTACTACAATAAACTACTTTACCAACAAGATACTGCCATAAACTGCCATGAACTATATATATTAGCACAATTGTGAAGTGTCACACCAAGTAGATATCAATGGCTCAAGGATGTCCAATGCAAATTCTTGGTTCACCGCAGACGACAGACTTGTTTGCGAAACAGAGGTGTCTGACCTACGGATACTAAGCTTTTCCAGTCACAGCAACGAGTGCCAGCCTACTTGGCAGCCCAATAACAGCTCAAGTATTTCGTTGATGACTGAAGCTGAAACAACCAATTTTAATTTTTTGGCTGACGACTACTTTGGTGAGTTACAGCAAGGAGCAACTTTCAACTACCCTCATCACGAAGCTCAAAACAAAAGCCTACCCAGCCAACATTGGGACTCATCGTTGGAGACTCTTCTATATGAATACACTACAACCGATCCACAACTTACACTTCCTACTGATATTGGAGCAAATGGCAACGCACTAATTTATAGAGAGAATTTGCAGCCATTTGTGTTCCAAGCACAAACAAGTTATTCGACCACGATGGAGTCGAAGACCCCCAAAACGGGTAAAATTGCTAATAATGTCAAAAAACAAGTTTTTTATCCGTTAGACTGCTTTCTATCTGGTGACTTGAACGACGATTGGAGCTCATTTCACTTTGAATCATTTGACTTGCAGCCATTTGTCAAGCACCGAAATGGCACATATACCCCCCCTATTTCCAAGCCTTACGAAGAGACTGACTACATTCCGTACAAAGGCTCACGTAAATGGATCAAGGGGTTGGTGCTCCACTGGAACTTTGACGAAGAGTTTGTGACCACAAGGGATTTCTTGAAGCTCCGCAAGAAAAACCTTGATGCAAGCAGCATCAGCAAGGCCGTCCTTCGGTCGATCAAAGCTGAATTTGACTTTAAAGACTCGTACCTTTTCAAAATAGCCAAGAACAAAAAGCATGGGTTGCCTATTAGCGTTGGCACCAGTAAGAAGCGCAGGAGCTCGTTTGGCAACTCATCTGAGTGGGAGCCGGTTCTGATATACCAAGCTGCGTACACCAATATCAATGTGGCGCATCTCAACAAGACAGACTACAATAACCTCCTCCCTAAACTGTCGTGCTTTGGCCGAATTAATATGAGAGTCAAGCGAGCTTGGACTAGGGGCCCTAACAAGGACAAGTGCTACAAAAAATGCCATGTGGATCCTCGGCTTTACGTGTGAAGCGCAAATGAGCATTTCCAGAAAATGCAACACTCCCATAATAATTGCGAGTTGCAGCCTTACTACTAATTTAATATTTGCTCCATTTCGTGCCTGCCTGTGGGATTATATGTGAGGACTAGATAGAATTGCAAGTGGTGCTGTAGGATTTTGTAATTTGCTCTTTTTTGCTCTTTGGGGATTTTTCTTCTCCACAATTCAGTTTGGTGATAAGAGACGGAATACGAGATAAGGATGATGGGACACTTCCATAAACAGGTGCGCAACGGTTCACACCACGGGCCTGAATATTGTCTACTCCAACCATCCCCCTCACGGTGTCAACAGGCGCTCAGAACGGCAGGCTGTCATCCTGCATCCGAAGCCATGTGCAATCATCGAATCAACTAACTGCCTTTATTAATTCAAAATGTCACGTGCTATGGCCACATCAATCACGTATTATACAGTCAAGATTTATCATTCCTATATATAGCTTGCAGTTTGAACTAGGTGATAAATAACCAAGAATGAGTGTTAGTCAACTAACAGCTGGTAAGTGAAGGCCCCTCACGTTTGGACATCTTGTGGCAATACTAACAGAAACGCAGTAACTCAAGTAGTTAAAGAAGTTGGCAGCCAAATCTTTGTGACGCAACCTGCAAAGTCGGTTCCAAGTGCATTTTCCGTCGAAGATGCTACCGTCTTGTTGGAAAAGAATGATCCATACTTGGAGGTCGACGCACACCTAAGAACCAGCGACAAGGTCACTACAGTTCTTACGACTGGTTCTACCATATTCACCAACTTGCCATTTTTATCATTATCAAATTTCAGAGAAAAGCCTGTTGTTTCACATGTCTTGTTGGACACTGAAGACTACTCTGTTGTGACGGCCATGCGTGATTTGCAGCGTCCGATCTTGATTTCCCAATCTCCAAAGGATGTTACCATCAATGCCAGATTAGCATATAACTTAGCAAAGAGAAACGGCTCTGTTTTTCACTTTTTCACCAACAACCTGTCGTACAAGAAGAGCGAAGTGGCTCCATCCGGAAGCGCTTTGGTGGAACTTGATGAGCTGGTGGACTTGTATTCCTACTTTAACGTGCAGGCTTTTGAAGTAGTCAACAAGACCAAGGATCCGAAGGTCGCAGTGTTGTACTTGGGTCAATTGTCCGATGACTTGATCAAGGTGGCCACCAAGGAGCACGCATTGTTGATTTCCATCAACATATACAAGCCATTTGACTTGAAGGCCTTGTTGAGCTTGATCCCAGCCACCGTCGACACATTGTCTGTTGTTGAACAGTCGTTTACTGCAAAATTTTCTCCCTTGCTTCTCGATTTCTTTGCTGAGTACCCTAAGTTCCAGAGCTTGAAGAACTTTTCCAAGATTGTTGGATCTAGTCTTGGGTCTGCCAATGCGTTGAGTGAGTTGCTCAGCAACCTGAGATCCGCATCTCCACAGCAGAATGCCTACTACGGGCCTACCTTGGGGTCTGAACAGCTCGAGCAGTCGGAAGCCACCGCAGCCGTGCTCAAGTTGGAAGACGCATACTTGAAGGTTTTGAAGCAGGTCAACTCCAACAACTTGAACTTGTTGAACGAGTACCTGTCTTCTGCCATCAGTACCAACCCTGAGTTTGGGTTTGGTTCCTTCTTGCACGACGCCGAAGAGTCCAAGAAGTTGATTGAATTTGTGGCTGCTGCCGTGCAAGCAAATGACTCCAAGAACTCCGACTTGATTGCCAGCTTGACCAAGTGGTTGGTGCAGAAAAGAGAGGGTGTTTCCATTGACCCAGCCTTCGTGAGTGACATTGAAGCAGGCCTTGAAAAGTCTCCATCTGCCTCAAACCAAGAAATCCTCAAGTACAGAAAGTACTTGAGCTCGCGTAGCAACTGGTTGGTGGGGTCTGATGCCTGGTCGTACGACTTGGGCTCTTCAGGTGTGCACAATGTCATTGCATCTGGCCAAAACATCAACATGTTGGTGATTGACTCGGACCCACTCGACTCGTCCTCGCTCAACAGAAAGAAAGACATTGGTTTGTACGCCATGAACTACGGCGGAGTCTACGTTGCCTCCGTTGCCGTCTACTCTTCATATACCCAGGTGTTGCAGGCCTTTATCGAAGCCGAAAAGTTCAACGGTCCTTCTATTGTGTTGGCCTACTTGCCATACAAGTCGGAAGCCGACAGCACATTGGACATCTTGCTTGAAACCAAGAAGGCAGTGGATTCTGGTCACTGGCCCCTTTATAGATACGATCCTTCCATTGAGAACGACGACGACACATTCAAGTTGGACTCGTCCAACTTGAGAAAGCAGTTGCAGGACTTTTTAGACCGTGAAAACAAATTGACTTTGTTGGCCAAGAAGAACCCACTTCTTTCCAGAAACTTGACGCAAACTGCCAACACTGAGGTTAAGGGCAAGCAGGCCGCGCTTGCGGACGAATCGTTCTCCAAGTTGTTGCTGGGTCTTTCTGGTCCTCCATTGACTGTTGCGTTTGCATCCGACGGTGGTAATGCCGAAGGCATTGCAAAGAAGATTAACAGACAAGCTTTGGGCCGTGGGTTGAAATCCGTTGTCTTGGCCATGGATGACTTATCTGTCGAGGACTTGCCAACCGAGACCAACGTGGTGTTTGTTGCATCCACCTCTGGGCAAGGTGAGTTCCCAACCAACGGTAAGCAGTTCTGGGATGGGTTGAAGGGTGCCACCGACCTTGACTTGAGTGGTATCAGATACTCTGTGTTTGGTCTTGGTGACTCTCAGTACTGGCCAAGAAAGGAAGACAAGCACTACTACAACAAGCCAAGTAAGGACTTGGACGCAAAGTTGACCTTGTACGGAGGTGTTCAGTTGGCTGAGCTTGGACTTGGTGACGACCAGGACGCCGACGGCTTTAGTACCGGCTTCAACGAGTGGATACCAAAGATCTGGAAGGCTTTGGGGGTCGACAACGTCGAAGGTGTGGAGGAACCAAAGCCTTTGACCAACGAAGACATGAAGATTGGCTCGGACTACTTGAGAGGAACTATTGCCGAAGGGTTGCGGGACCAATCGACTGGTGCTATCTGCGCTGTCGACCAGCAATTGACCAAGTTCCACGGTATTTACATGCAAGACGACCGTGACATCAGAGAAGACAGAAAGGCACAAGGATTGGAACCTGCATACGCATTCATGGTTCGTCTTCGTTTGCCTGGTGGTAAGGCTACCCCGGAACAGTACTTGAGAATTGACCAGTTGTCTGACGAAAGAGGTAACGGAACCCTTAAGGTGACGACTAGAGCCACCTTCCAATTGCACGGTGTGGTCAAGCATGACTTGAAGCCGGCCATTAGAGGTATCAATGCCACCTTGCTCGATACCTTGGCTGCTTGTGGTGATGTCAACAGAAACGTCATGGTATCAGCCTTGCCAGGCAACGCCAAGGTCCACGGACAGGTTGCCGAGGTTGGTACCTTGATTTCTGAGCACTTGTTGCCGCAAACCACCGCCTACCACGAAGTCTGGTTAGAGGGTCCTGACGACGGTGACAAGCCCGGCGACTCGGCCAAGTGGGAATCTCGTACCAACAACATCAAGACCAAGAAGACCTTGGTTGCTGGTAATGCCCTCGTGGACGTAGAGCCATTGTACGGCCCAACCTACTTGCCAAGAAAGTTTAAGATTGTCATTACTGTTCCACCGTTCAACGACGTTGACGTTTACGCACACGACATTGGTTTGATTGCCATTGTCGTCGACAACGAGGTTGTCGGTTTCAACGTCTTAGCCGGTGGTGGTATGGGTTCCACACACAACAACAAGAAAACATACCCAAGAACTGGATCCATGCTTGGTTACGCATCCAAAGAGAACATCCACGTTGTATGCGAAAAGATCATGTTGGTCCAAAAGGAGTTTGGTGACAGAACCAACAGAAAGCACGCCAGATTGAAGTACACCATCGACGACTTGGGTCTTGATGTGTTCAAGGGTAAGGTTGAGGAGTTGTTGGGCTACAAGTTTGAAAAACCAAAGGAATTCAAGATTGACTCCAACGTCGACTACTTTGGATGGACCCAAGACGAATTGGGCTTGAACCACTTTACCGCCTTTATCGAAAACGGTAGAATCGAAGACACCCCAGATTTACCTCAGAAGACTGGTCTTAAGGAAGTTGCCAAGTTCTTGATTGGCAAGTCAGGTGAGTTCAGATTGACTGGTAACCAGCACTTGCTTGTCTCCAACATCGAAGACAAGGACTTGGCGGCCGTCAAGCTGATCTTAGCCAAGTACAAGTTGGACAACACCAACTTTAGTGGATTGAGATTGAGTTCTGCTGCGTGTGTTGCTTTCCCCACCTGTGGTTTGGCCATGGCGGAATCCGAACGTTACTTGCCTGTGTTGATCACCAAGTTGGAAGAAGCCTTGGAGGAGTACGGATTGAGACATGACTCGGTTGTGATGAGAATGACTGGTTGTCCAAACGGTTGTGCCAGACCTTGGGTTGCCGAAGTCGCCTTGGTCGGGAAGGCTCTTGGTGCATACAACTTGATGCTTGGTGGTGGTCACCATGGTGAACGTTTGAACAAGATTTACCGTTACTCCATCAAGGAGGACGAAATCTTGGAAACTTTGAAGCCTTTGTTCAAGAGATGGAGTTTAGAGAGAAATGATGGTGAACCTTTTGGTGACTGGGTCATTAGGGCTGGCATCATCAAACCTACTTTGGAAGGTAAGTACTTCCATGATGACATTCCAGATGATGCATGATTATTTAATTTTATTGTTTATATAGGAAAATGAAAAGTAATGGATGGAGTGTAGGAAATCTTGTTGCAAACCTGGTGCCAACCACTTGTTTATTGAAGTACTGAGTCTGCAGAGTCTTGCCTTAACTTGCACTCGAATATTCTTTCGTGAAGATTAGGTTCACTGACATATGACGTTCTTCATGACTGACGCATAATTCATAATTGACTTACCTTAAGAAATTGGAATCATTGTTTTCATGCTTTTACTGACTCTGAACATAACATCTTCATGGTTTGTCTAAACACTTGATGACATCTAATACCATGCTGTTTCCAGGAGCAGAATCTTATGATTTCTAAAATCTTCATGATCCCAGTCTTAAATTCATTATCTAGACTTGAATATTCAATATTCTAGTGTTGGTATCACTATTCTAGTGTTGGATGTCATTATTCTAGTGTTGGATATCAACATTCTTGTCTCGAACCTTCAAGACTCTACTTGTAACACTTCATGATTCTAGTTCTGACTACTAATGAATTCTCATAGATCTGAACATCTGGTGTCTTCGGTGTGCCTATGAATAAGGGCCGTTAAGGTTGAGGCCCCGACCAAAACCACAGTTATCACTCAGAAGAATAGCCAGCATATCCAGGCAATCTCCTATTACTTCAAGTAATTGAACAATCTACCTTGTTGGTATATTCTTGTTGAGTCTTAATCTCCTGGTTCGTATATTCTTACCTTGAATATCCATCATTGGTAGAATAGACTAACTTGTTGGTTGTTTACTTTAAATATCCATCATTGGTAGGTTAGAACAAACTGGTTGTTGTTTACTTTGAATGTCCATCGATTTGTTGGTGTTACTTTGAGTCCTCACCACTTATAACCCTTTGATTAGCAGAATTAAAAAAGACCGAGTTTGATTCCAGCAACAAACTGCCATCCTCCAAGGACTTAACATCTCTCAACAAGTTGCGTACATTTGGTTTCTGGACCCTCTCGATCAGTAGAACGTCCTTGATCTTGACGTTCCAGAGTGTGGCACTCACACTGTTCAATCTCCTCAACACCTGCTGCTCTGCCAAATCAGCCATCATATCAGCCTGCAGACGCATGCGAGTCAAATGGGCCTCTGAGTTCCTCTGAAATTGCTCTGTGATCCTCTCCTTCTCTTGTTTGGTGTACATGGTGATATCAGGACGTGTCCCACTCAAAACATTTTTTGTAGAGCGATTTGATTTTCGTTGAGTGGCAACAATCAAACAAGCACCGCTTACCGACATTCATCAAGATGGTTCTCGAAGCAACTATGATAGCGATTGACAACTCCGAATACATGAGAAACGGAGACTACGCAACCACACGTTACGAAGCACAATTGACTGCTACAGAATTCATATTCCAAAACAAGGTAAACTCCAACCCTGAAAATACCGTTGGACTCTTAGCATACGGTGGACAAGGTCCCAGAGTTCTTTCTACATTAACCACAGATTTCGGGAAAATATTGAGTGGTGTCCACGAAACCAAGATCTCTGGAGACAACCACTTCTCAAGTGGGATACAAGTGGCTGCATTGGCCTTGAAGCACCGTCAAAATAAGGCCGGGGGACAAAGAATCATTGTGTTTGTTGGATCACCAATCTCAGAGTCAGAACAAGATTTGGAGAAGTTGGCCAAGAAAATGAAGAAGAATAACGTGGCAATTGATGTCATAAATTTCGGTGAAGAGTCTGTTAACACCGCAAAGTTAGAAAAGTTCTGCTCAGTCATAAATAACAACGAAAACTCCAACTTGGTGACGGTTCCACCAGGTCCTAGATTATTATACGAGGTAATCGCAAACTCCCGCATTCTTGTTGAAGGCGGTTTGGACATGGGCAACGATGATTTTGGTTTTGGCGCAGACGCCTTTGGTGCAGGCGGCTTTGATCCCGCTCAAGACCCAGACTTGGCTTTGGCTTTGAGAATGTCCTTGGAAGATGAGAGATTAAGACAAGAAAGAGAAGCTGCCGAAAAAGTCAAGCAAGAGCAAGACAAAGATGTAAAGATGGAGGAATAGTTATAGAACTAGATGTCTATGAATAATGATTAGAATACTTTTCTTGAGATTTGTTTCAAATACCACTCTGGTATCGTAGGACTTCTCTGTTGTATTGCCCGTTGTTCCTCAAGCTTCCTCTAAATACTTGGGCGGCTAATTTGTAAAAGAAGTGTGAAGAAAAAAACACAGTATTTGCAACCAACTACAATTCATATCCTACTTCTACAATAGCGATGCTTGATACTGAAATATATTCAACATACATATAATTCTATTCTAACCATCTAGGCTGTGAAGAAGTGAAAACAAACCATCAAGGTTCGAATTCTAAGAGTACAGGTTAGTGAACCAGTTCACTGTATAGTTTAAGAGAGGCTCAGGTTCCATCGTGGTAAACCATCAAGGTCCACCGCAACCTGATCCAAATATGAATGTATAGAAGGACACACCATCTAGGCAGTCCTTTTGGGATGTCAAAGCTGTCATTTTCGATAAGGAGGGCTAAGTACCTCCATATCCAGAGAGGTCACTACCGCTTCTGCTTGCGCCGTCCTCAAAGGTCCAAGACAAACTAGTGTCGTTGGCGACTCCGCTGAGGAATTCAGCAAATTGAGAAGAGGAGTCCACGTTAGACCCGTCCACACCACAACCCCCGTTGCCCATGCCTCCCTCACCACTTCCATTTGGACAAGTGAACCCTGGAGTCTCTGCACAGCAGAGAGAGTTTCCAAAGATTCCAACGTAGCCAGGGTCAATAGGCGCTCCAGGAGCAATCACGTAAAAGTTGGAGTTGTCATTGTTGTACTGCCAAGGAGGAGGGCTCTGCTTATATCTTTTCCTTTGTCTGCGATCAAGTTCGTCACTGATTTCAGTATCCAACTTGATGGCAACATGTGTGCTGATATGCGTTAAACCTAGCCCTTGTCTGAATAATGGTCTGGAGCAATGCTTGGAAAAACCTAATCTTTGTTCAGTTTTAAACAAAGATCTAAATCCGCTACTTCTCGCTAACACACAGTAGGAACAAAGGCAGATCAGGTATTCTTCGCCACAAACATCCTTGTATAGACGAGAGGTGTTTTTGAATCCAGTATCCAACCTTCCTTGCTCAATCTTATCGTCATGATCGATAACAGCATCCTCAGTGTTTCTCAAGCAGTCACCAAAGTAGTAGAAAGTTGACAACTGGTGCGTGTGCCAAACCAAATCAATGTCCAAGGTTGGAACTAGCATCCTCTTTCCATAATTTTCACCAAGCAACTTGAAGTATCTGCTGTATCTGGAAATACTTTCTTGGACGCTCTCACAGAGCACAGGGGAGTGTAACCAATCTAGCTCGTTCATCATCTCAACAAAGCGTTGCTGTCTGAGAACACAACCAACCAACTCTTCTGTGACTTCGATGGTGTCAACCCCATGCATATTGACGGTGAGGTACACCAAGTTCATGGTCAAGTATTGTCTAAAGATGATTTCCATTCTTTTCTGTTCGGTGCTAATCTTGACAATTGGCTCCGCACGCTGAGACTGCAAGACGAACTCAGGGTCCTTGAGTTTCCCTTTGCTTCTGGGAGAAAGCATTGGTCTGGGCGTATAAATAGCTCCGTACAACCCTTTCTTAAGGTTCGGAAGACAGTTCCTCATAAAGGTTTTACATACCTTTTTGTTGGTAACCCTGCAGTCATTGCGCAGGTCTCTGTTGATGTGGCCCGAGAAGTACTTGTACATTCCAGGGAGCAAGCTTGACTTTGTAAGATCGCTAACGGCCTGCCTTGTTCTAAGTATATCGTGGTTGACATAGTCGTTTCCGCACTTGCAAATCCCCTTGCTCGTATAGTGTTTGAAAAATCTATCAGCAAACCCCGTTTCCTCCTTGGTGGCATAAGGCACTCCTTTGCAACAGATATCCTTGCACCTAGGGCACTTAATGTCAATGGTGTATTCAATCAACTCAAAGTAATCTGCGATATGAAACAGGTGTTCGTCGGTCGGATTGCTCTTCAGAGTGTTGAGATAGATATTGATCAATTTAAAGTACCCGCCCATCAATCTTTCGTTGGGACGGTATTCAAACTCATTGTCGATTGCCAAGTGAATTGCCATCAATGGTAATGGGTAGAAGAAGAACTCCATGAAGTCAGCTCTCATAAAGGTGTCGTAGAAAGACTTTGGGTTGAGGAGGAAGGCGTGCCAAACCATGATGACATCCAACGGAGGCAAGAAGCTTTCAAACAAGTCAATTGCCTTTTGCTTCTTGAAGGCCCCATTTTCATACATACCTTTTTCGCTGCCAATATCATAGCTCTTTTCCAAGCGACCTTTGAGCTTGTGGCGTAAGCAGCTAATCATGATCACAAATCTGCGAACGGCGTTAGTGACAAACAACTGCCAGGTCTTTTCATTGTATGTGAGGTCCGGCTTGAGGGCAACTTTTTTCTTCATTACCTCAAAGGCCTTTAGCAACTTGAGGTGTGCAATTGTGTCTCCCATTTGTGGAATGTGATCTCTATCCTCAGCAGCATGCCCTTCTGGAATTGAAAGGTAATTATGACTTGCATACTGAGTGGCTGGGAAGGTAGACATCAAATTGACGAAGTTAGATTCAAAACTTAGATTTTTGATATTGACATCATCTAGCGGACTGTGAGACATTTGCATCTGGTAACTCAATCAATGAATGCAGATGGGTTGCAATATATAATGTTTGGTGCAAAGCACATGAAAGATGCTAGTCATGTATGTCCAAGTTCGTATCACTCACGATTCGGGTACTCCTGACGTTAGTAGCATGACGGTCAAACACCGCGGGACTCCGAACTCTAATCTTAGGCATCGTCAGCCCCATGGAATGGTTGCAAGACTATGGTGGCGCAGTGATGTAATCGAAGCCGCACCCGCACTTTTTTTCAAGCTTCCATACGCAGGGAGTGACATGCGCAACGGTTGTTGGCGGAGGTGACCAATATAGAAACTTTCCCACAATAAAATAAAGTTCACAAGCTTGTGTGAAAAAACTTGCTGTTCTAAGCATGTGGGCCCTCGTGAACACCCGCTAATAACAGGGCTTTGTCGTATATTTTCGAGATCCCTTCGCAATTGAATTCCTTTAGCGGAATCTTTCCAAATCCACTCATACTATCCAAACCTTTCAGGGGGGTTGATGCATATTTCACGGAGTCACTGGAGTCATGCACAGCACAGGTACACTCAACATGCTTATCCATGATCTCAAGTTGACTGGTAAACTCTTTGTGCTCTCGCAATTATTGTCGTGTTTCCAATTCATGTCAACAATCGTAAAACATGTATGACTGAGGCAGTGCGCACTTTTTTTAGAGTACGGGTGAGGCTATCTATGGAAGCTTTGGGGATGCAACAGAAGCCTAAGAAGAAGTAGTGACGTTTCTATTTTAGTGAACACCTAACTTTAGCAGATTGGACAATCTAGATCGCATTATCTGAACACCTCGTGCTCTTGGTGCTTGTGCAATGGACACCCAGCGAGCCACGCTGTTGATTTTGTGTGCATACAATCGGCACACAAACGCAAGTAGCATAGCTCTTCAACGAAATAGGTCATTGGTTGCCTTCTTACATCGAACAACCTTCTGGGCCTTGCAGCTAGACCGTCCACAAACCAGATCCGCCGGCAGTTATGGCTCTCACTAAGTTTCTTGGCTTCGCCTCAATTTTGAGGGTGTCGAAAATTATTCCAGTGGTCACTCGATCCCGCTGGCCCATGTGCGTCCCACACTGTTCACTAACATAATAGAAAAAACGAGCAGTATTTGCGCCACTACCACAAGGAAACGGATATACCAAGTTACCAGAACGTTGGTTGTTCCTCTTACACAATTGTATAGACCATTGAGCAGAGATACTGACAGAATGGCAGGGGTCAATGATAGAGTTGATGACACATGCAATTAAGTTTGGTCTTTAACTTTCAGAGTTTCTTTACGCTCGTACTTTTAACGCACGAGAGATTTGCACTACGTCATTACCCGCCGTTCTCGAAGACCTTCGGCTATCACTGCGGCTTGCGTAAACTCTTGCCAAATTAGGATAAACGTTAAACTTATTATTTGCCAATATTGTACTAATTTTTCAACCCCCAGCATCGTTCTTAAGCCATACAAGAGTGCTGTTCCCCCATACCAATGTATTAAGGCAACTAGAGAGCTCAAAAAGTCAATTGAGCCTCAATGGCATCTGTAATACAACTGAGAGGTTGGTCATTTCTGGAGCCGTTGCGGAAATGCCGAACTTTTCCGTACCCCAGATGTTCCATCATTCAGATTTTCTCCTGCATTTGTTATCTCAATTTGACTATTATTGAATGACTGAAAGCGCTAAAAGACTCGGAATTGGATGCCATTAGAGTCTAAACTGTTGGAAACACTTCCTAAACAGTGGGTAACGGCTGGAACAGGCTTTCTCGCGCTTGCCATTGGCTGGAGATTGAATTTTGTTGCATAGTCACTTGAGTCACGCAAAAGGCTGAATCCTTGATTGCGCTAAAAGAGTAGCTAATCTGTCACGTCAGATCAGTTGAAAAGTTTCACTTCCTGGCAGACGTGATCGTGGCAGAAGATTCAACAGATGGTGAAGAGTGTAGGCGATTCACAGGATCACGAACCAGGCAGTGCGAAAATTCCCCAGATCTGTTCCCCGAGAGGTCCTCGTCATGTAATTCACTCAGCTTAGTGGGCATAGAGCTCTTTTCTTACTTCAGTCACTGTGTGGCTGTTGCATAAATGATCTCTCCTTATCTTAGAAACGTAAACTCTCATTATTCACAACCAAAAGGTTGTCACTACTTTCTGCGTTCTCCTTCCGTATACGATTTTGATTCAGCCCTGCACAGAACAAATTGATGATGGTGAAGCGGACGGACGAGAGAGCGTCACTCGGCAGCCATCCAGTAGCGCAGCACGGTCCACCTCCGTGAAGTACACCTGAAATCTGGGCTGATTTCTGTTTCTACTGATCACTTAAGTTCGACCAAGAGGGCATAAATAACGCAAGAAAGCTTTAGGCACGTGACATCCAGTTTAAGCTCTACCTGGGCCGCTTTAAGGTCCAGATCGCCCCTCCCAGGAGGTTTTGAAGCTGCAAGATTCCATGTGAATAAACTAACTGCTACATGGTTTTGATACTACAGCGAACCTTACTCGAGGAATGACCCACTCTAATGACATCATTGAAGTATGTCGAATTATTTCGAGGTCCCACTGATTCCCACTTGCAATCTCGCTATCGTAAGTTCTGTGTTTGGCATGCATGGTGATATTCCAAGTCAATTAACTTCAAATTGCAATATCAGCTAAACGGCTTTACTCTTAGCACAAAGACACAAAACAATGCGGCTGCAAATATCGCTTTTGCAACAACCACCACAAAAGCCACTTTCTATATCAATTCCCATATGGCACAAACGAAATCGCCCAGGTCTGTCAGAGATAAGCCATCTAAGAAGCTCAACCTGAAAGGGACCAAGTCAGATAATCCCAAACATAAATCTGCATTTTTGATTTCGTCTTCCGAGGAAAGTATCTTGACTCCAATAGCGCTTACAAAATCCCACTTTTTAGATGCTTATTCAAAGGTATGTAATATTAATGAACTTCAAGGTTGACATTCTAACTAACTGACTCTAGGGAAAGTGGAATCTATCTAAAGTACAGTGTCCGCCCTGTTTTGAAGAAGGGTTAATCCAGCCTCCAGAATGTTACTATGAAACTGGTCGATTGCGGCCAGTAGAGCAGTTCAACAACCTTGACCATTGGAAAGAAGTCAGCATCTTCAGAAAAATGATCGTGAGCCTTCGTAAAGACTTCAAAGTCAGTGGGGTTCTGATTTCTATAATTGACGCTGTTCGCTGCCATGTCAAGATTGAAACCCTGTTGGGAGTGAAGGAGATTCCTCGTCAAGTGTCGATTGACGGACACACGATTCTCTCAAAGGATTACTTCCTTATGTTGGATGCAGCAAAGGATTGGAGAACACAAGCAAACCCCTTTGTTACTGGAGACCCTCACGTTCGATTCTACTGTGGTGTGCCTATTCTAACCTCCACCAACGATGTGGTTGGTGTTTTGTCGATATTTGATACTTTGCCCAAATCTGACTTTTCAGAGCAGATGTGCAAGCAGTTGGCAGAATACTCTAAGCAACTAACAGAGATCCTTGAAACACCGATCAGCAAGCTCAACAAACCATCTTCGAATGAACCCAACGCACAAATCAGTAATGAGATCAACGAATTGGGCTTGAAGTTGGGAAGGGCAACTACAACCAAGTCCATGTTGATGACGGTCTTTGAGAAGGATGGCTCTGGAACACCTTACTCTCAGAATCACCACTTTAGGTTCACTCAGGTACTCCGTGAAAAGGAGCAAGCCCAACAGGGCATCAACAACAAGGCTCTCTTCGACAAATTGTACGGCATTGGGAGTTTGAAAGTCGCTGCCAATCTGTTGACAAAGGCTATATGTGCCCACTATCACGTTGACTTTGCCTACGTGTTGGAAATAAGAATCACTCAGCCCTATCAAGTTTCGTCCGAGTACTTCCCAAAAAATGTGTACAAGTTGGATGCTGATAACTATAAGTACACCGACAAGATGATCAAAAACCCCAAAGCTGATATTGAGATTATATCTAGGATTGTTGGAGTGTATGGGGGATCCCACAACTTCCTCACATTTGAAGATTCAATTCACCATAAGGCATTCAGCTCCGAATTTGGCATCGAGTACAAGAACAGTAAGGGCAGTGGCCTCTACAACAGAGGTGTATTGATGCCCTTCTATAAGAATAGCCTAAAGTTGGTGAGAAAAAAGCAAAAGCACAAGCACGAAGACGGTATGATCAACGTGTACATGAGATCTGGAGGGTTTATTGTTGGTGCTTTTAACACCGATGCCAATACCTTCTATCCTCAGGATACCATTTCTAACATATTCAAGAATGCCAGCGTCTTGAGAAAGATTTACATTACTTCATGAACTTCTTTTTCACTTATTAGGTCAATTACTGGAAAAGGGTCGCTTCTTGTAAAGGTGACTTCTTATGAGGTCACTTTGGTAATGGTAGTTCTTCAAGTACACTTGTTTGTGTGTCATTTATGAAAATTCTCTAATTAGCTCCATGTCGTAGTCTTCTTCAAAGTCCTCTGGATTCGGTATATCCTCATCAGTTGGTTCTTGTTGTGTAGGTTTAGTGTATGCATCGTCGTCATCGGAGAATGGATCTTCATCGTCGTCTTCGATTGCTGGAGCCACTGGTGTTGTACTCGATGAGTCCTTCAGTATTGGTAAAACCACTTCATTTTTCAGGATTTCCGGTTCCTCGGTGGTAGACTTTGTCAGTTCTTCTGTGGCAACAGCAGGGGTATCAGTGTCATCGTCGTCTCCAACAAACAACCCATTCTTAGGGATTGCTCTATTCATGAAACTCCAGTCGTCATCATCGTCTTCATCGTCATTAGGCTCATTCGAGAGAGCGTCGCGAAGGGCGTCCGAGGCAGTTTGGTTGTGGCCGACTTCATTAGTTACCTGTGCATCCTGTACATCAACAGCCTCCTCGGGAACCAACATACCCAAGTCTAGTCTCAACTTGTCAAGCTGCCTGGAGAGTAATTCTCTCCTGTACAACTTCAACTGGCTCAGTTTGGTGCCCAAAGCCCTCAACAAATGCATGCAATCTCTAAAGTTAGCTTTGGGAAAAAGCCCGTGACACCACAATTGGTAAAATTCCAATATACTGGTAAGATTCTCGTACTCATGATCCAACTTTTGCTGCCTGGAGGGCTTGTTTGGGAACTTTTTGGCAAACTGCTTGTCTCGCCTGGTGATGATTTTCTTCAACTTGTCCTGGTTGTCCAAAACGTATGGTAATCCTGTTTGTTTGTCCATTACCCTCTCAAAGTCTAGACGGGCCACTTTTGCCCTCTTAGAGAGCTTTATATTCTGATCTAACCCCAATACATCATTGGTTTCTTCACTCATGGTACGCGTCTTAGGTTGTAAAAATACACGTGAGGAGCGGATCAAATCGCTGGTGCCAGAACCAGAACTCAGTCACATGATCTTCCATCGCCTCTATGTACAGTGAATATCTACCGACCCTAGGGCTGATCACCAGCGTGATACCGTTCGATCGAGAGGTGTCACAGATCACCAACATTGCGATCAACGCTAGCAACGAGCTTGAAGTTGCTACTTCGTCTTCACAAATTCGTGTGACGCTTCCCGTCGAGGCAAGACAAGGAAAGGTATCGAACCTCAAGAAGCTCGATGATAACTTGACCATTGTGGTGAAGCTTCCCAGCAGAGCGCCATCCAACGATATTTTTGGGACCTTGGTGAAGTGGTCGACCCGAGACTTGGTGTCGAAAACCTCTCAAACCGATGAAAGGGTCAACCAGTTCCAGTTCAAGTGCACTAAGTGCCAATCGACCATCATCAACTCCAAGAACTACAAGTTCATGGATATGCCGTCGGAGTATTGGTACGAGTTGATGGACTTTTGGCACTGCCACAAGCCTGCCAACAAACACGATATTCTAGGGGAGAAGGGAAAATACAGCGGAACGCTAAGTCCGCCTGATGATTCCTCAATCATGATAGGAAGCCACTACCTATTGATGAGTGCAGCAAACCCACATATGATCATCAAAAGCAACCAAGTGTGTTGTACCCAATGCTCAGAAGTTTTTGGGGAGGCAGATGCCAACATAAAACTCTTCAAGTGGAAGCTTTTGCTTGACCACGATAACACTACAGAAGCATACTCAAAGAACCTCATCATATACAACTCGATAGTCGACAAAATTAACTCGCTAGCCATCCGAAAGTTCAAGTTTGAGCTTGAAAATGTGTGGTGGTACGTGTGGGTCATGAATGTCAACTTGGATGTGACCATAGAGAACCAGATTCTCAAAGGCTGCTTAAAGGTCTTGTATGTGGAAGACAAACTGGAGCAGTGTACGCTCCCCATATTTGATGACTACGAACCGTTCTCGTTGGTGTACCCAGATATAATAAAGACCTTTACTGGGCAGCTAGATAGGGTGAATGAGTTGCTCCCTCCAGCAGCACGCTACTTGGAGATAAACGCCATTAAGTTTAAAATCAGCTACCTACTGGAACTGTCTAGTGTCTAGATAATAGAATTAAATGTATTTATAAGTCTAATATAATAAAAGGGACGGAAGGACGAACTAATTGCCGTAGACCATACTAATAGTACTATAGTAATGTTCGGTGGGTAACAACACTGCTCCTTTAATGTTTCTCAAGAACCTCCTTGACGATAGGAACAATTTGCTTTCTTGAGGCAGCTAAGTTTTGTTGGTTAAACAACTTCCATTGGCCAGTGCTCAATGCATACACAGCAGTGTCCATTTTGTAGATCAGACCACCGAGCTCCAACTTGGCCTCAACCTCCTTGCCCAAGTTGAACAAGACAGCATCTTCCTTTTCGTAGTAGTAGGAGAATTCTCTGGTGTATTCGTCATTTTCGGTCTTTGAGAAGGAACAACTAATCACCAAGACGTCCAAACCCTGCTCCTTTAACATCCCGCTCAAAGTGGTGGTGATTTCTTGCTGGTCGTACTGGCCAACGAGCCAGCTCAAAGACTTCCCGCACGAACTAAACCCAGCTTCGTGCTTACCAAAGGTAAACTGCTTGTAGTCCTTACGCAAGACGTCTCTGAAGGAAAAACCAGTGAAATCCTTCTTCTGAGTCTTCAAGAACTTGAAGAGGGTCTTGTATGGATCGTTGGTTGTGGAGATGGCGAAATCGCGAGTGAGCAATTCCTTGTAGGTCTCAAAGGCCTTGGTATCGTCCGGCTGAACTTTAGAGCGCATGTTGGAAGTGTCAATCAACAATGGACCCAACAACATTTGGATGACGTCGGAGTTTTCTGTAAAGATTTGCTTGTTTTGGCCCAACTTGTCGTACCAGTAGTTGAACACCAACGAGGAGCACGAACCGTTGGTCTTGATGATTCTTGGGTTGGCGGTTTTGAACACCACTTCGTCTTCGTGGTGGTCAATAATCCCAACTACGTCCAATAAGTTGGCCTTCAAGTAGGTATGCAATATAGGACCCTGGATGTTGCAGTGGTCCACCAAGATGATCTCAGTTTTGGTGCCCTTGTTCAACTTTTCGAAATCTTCGATGAAGTACAACAAGTCTAGTTCGATCCCGTGCATCTCTAACAATGCTACAATATCTCTTCTCAATCTCAAGTCTTCACGTGGAATGTTGATCAATGGGATCAATTGATTGGCCTGGTTGTACAAGTTTGCCAATCTGGCATAAGTGATGGCACTTACAACAGAATCTAAATCTGCTGACTGGTTACCAGTAACCCATCTAAGAGGACAGGTAATCTGGCTGGATTGGAGGTTCTTTTTAAGTGCTTGGAGGTAGGATTTAACCGTCATGTTGACCTTGTGAGGAAGAATGTGAGCAATGAAGGTTTGGCCGATGCGAGTACAAAACGGTCGAGCCCAGTAATTAGTGAGGATCACGCACAATATTGAAAAAAGAGGTAGCTGCCCGCTACTCGCTATTGCGCGCGGCAGTGCTCGCTATTTTATAGGCATTTTAGCGACACATTAGCGAGCCCTACGAAAGATGTACGGCTGAGCACCCGACAGTCCCACAACCAGTCAAGACTAGATCCTCCATCTACGTACTACCTCTTACTGTTACCACCCACCACTTACATCCTGCTTCTTTGAATGATAATTTCTAATTATACACATCATACACTGTACTAAAGTCCATTGGTCTAGTACACCTGAGCTGCTTTGCAGTCGCAACTACTTAGCATAATGCAACTTAATGTCAAACCATTGTCTGGCTTGAACTTCTTCTGGGGAAAGAGAGACGTCACCGTATGTGATTGGTCTAAAGTAGAAGAAGAACCAAATGACACCAGCGGACATGGCAGTGACCAAAGGAAGAAGCTTCCAGGAAACAACGCCCTTGAGACGGCCGTTTTCGGAGTTGGAGTTGTTGGAGGTGATGAATTCAACAACACCACCACTGAACATAGCCGCAATCAAATGTGCAGGCAAGTAGTGGTGCAAGAACTTTTGACGGTTCATCAAGAAGAATGGCAAGTAGTGAGCAGCCCATCCAATGAACAAGAATCCCAAGGTAATGTACAACTTGGTTCTTGCTCTGTCGTGAATCAAGTTCAAGTTACGACGCTGGGTGACTTGGTCGGCCAAAACTAAACCAACGTAGATGGCCAACAAACAGACCTCCAACCAGAAACCAATAATGTTACCGGTGAAGAAGATCTGCTTCTTGTTGTCGTTGTCGTTCCAGAAGGAAACACCGTTCAAAGCCAAAGGCCAGGAATCCGGTTGAGAGGCAAACGGATGTTCGGAGGTCAATTGGTTGTTGTGGTGGAACATTAATCCTTGCAATTCAAACCACTTCTTGAAGAATGGAAGTGTCTTGACCTTCTTGTCTTCGACCTTGCTTCTCGAGTCGTCTTCGCTCAAGTTGAGAATGTCCTCAAAAGTCCAAATGTTGTCCTTGTCAGCAACCTTCTTGTTACCAGACACTTCTTGGTGGCCAAAACCCCATTCAGGCAAGTGTTCATCGTCGTGGGTCCACATAGCTACAACAGTTTCGACATGGAGGATTCTCAAAGGAGTACCCTTAGTCTTGACCAACTTTCTTTGGTTCTGCTGCGAGTTGGAGTTACCAGCATAACGAAGCTTGAACAAAGTTTGGTTGTACTTGGCGCCCGTTTCGGCATCCTCGTCGTAGGCAACGGTAAACTCTTCGTTGGTGGCTCTCAATGGAGATGCGACGTCGTGGGTCAACATAATACCACCGGTTCCGACGTGTCTGAATCTGACGACGTCGTTGGTGTGGACCTCAACACCGTGCAAGACTTCACCGACGTTGGCTGGCAAGATTTCCCAGTGGTTGTTGATGTCTTCGACTTCCTTGTTGTCCTTTTGGAAGACACAGGTGACTTGTTGGGTGTTGGAGGAGATTCTTCCGTCCTCGTATCTCAAAGGATAATCGAACTTGTGAGAGTGCAAGTAGGCATCGGTGTCCTTGTGGACAATAGTGATGATATCGTGGAAGTGGACAGGCTTGGCCAACTTGGCCAAAGGCGACTCAGCCAAAGTTTCTTGGAACTCGGAAGACATAAAGGTGTCACCTGGCCCAGATCTGGTCAAAATGGCAAAGTGCAAGTAGAACCAGAACAAGTAGATACAGAAGGGCATGATGATCAAGGACCACAATCTGGCACCAACGTGCTGGGCCAATTGAGGAATGGTCAAACCACGTCTGTAGTCCAACAAGATCCACAATTCGTGGGTCACAGCAATACCAATGGTGACGTAGGTGAAGACTCCGACGTACTTGGTGGAGATGACGCACGACAACCCAACACCAGTACTGGAGAGCCAGACCCACCACCACTTGGAATATGGCTTGTTTCTGTAGGTGGAGTACTTGACGTAGCAGAATATAGTGATGGCCACACTTAAGATCAAGGTAGCGTCCAATAAAATCAATCTGGAGTCGGCCACCTGGGCGTTATCGAAACAAACAATGAGCGCAGACAAAACACAGGCTGGGACAGAGAAGCCAAGTGTCTTCATGGTTTGGAAGACAAGTGGAATAACAAGCGTACCTTGGATGGCCAGGAACACTCTGTAGGAAATGTATGGGGCCTTGTTGGTGATGTATGAATCACCAATGTTATCGAACTTGAACTTACCATCGTAGCCAACTAACCACCCCACTGCGGCAATCAACAACTTGGCAAAGGGAGGATGCAAATCAAAGAAGTACGTACGCTCCAAGTAGTACGACGCAAACTTCCCGAAGTGCACCTCATCGAAAACAACACTGTTGGGGTGGCTGATCTTGGTGAATCTGGTGTAGATTGCAAGAAGAGTCACCACCACCAACGCAATGGTGTAGTGCAATTCTGGCTCCTTCTTTTGGAATTGGAACTCCTTGGCTGGTTTAGAAAGCTCATCCGATGAGTGATCCACCGAACTGACCTCGGAATAGCCATCCTTGGTCGACTTCTTGTTCCTCTTACGAATGTTCTGGGAAGACATGGTTAATGAAAAAACACGTCAACAAATTCTTTAGCGCGTAATTTTCACAACATGAGGCGCCCGTACTGCTGATGACATCCACACAAGGATACTCTACGCTGCGGAATCCAGAATGGTGGGGTAACGCTACAATTTTTCTCGCTAAACCACGAGCACGTTGTTTGGTTGCTTTTGGTGTTGTCCGCTACATCTCTAGGGTAGTCCGTGTGCACAAGCAAGCTTCTTTTTAAAGTGCTTTGTTTGCAGCGACAAGGCTAGCGTGAACACTTGTCTCTGAATTTATGCTATTCTCATTCAAAATTGCGTTACAGGGCTTTGGCGAAAGTACAATACTGCGCCGGTTGGCCGTAGCAACAATAGTTTCCTGTGTGACTCACTTGTAGTGCTCAAGCCTCGTAGAATAATGATAGCTTGAGAAACAAGGGTCCACTTAATTTATGCAATATGCAACTATTTGGGGTGATTAGCATGGAATTACCCTCGTAATTACATTGCATTAATTACATTGCATCCTGTACTGCTAGAATAGTTGACGACGGTTCCTGAGTGCGTTTGGTAGTCAAACGCAAAAAGTTTATTGTGTGGTGGAGAGAAGTTGCACGTGGTTTTCCAAATCGTTTTCTGCATTTGAATGCTTGTTGGAAGGGTGGCCCCAAAAGGGATAAGGGGAAGCTGCTTGTTCTACCATCAGTTTAAAGTCGGTGGTGCTGTTAGGTTGGTGATTTCCGTTGTGGGTAGTATGGCTGCAAAATGCCAAGCTCTTGGAATCTTGCGCGCATACACATACATGTTCGATTGAGTTCCCTGCTAAGGAAGCGCATTACACATATTTATGATCTATGCTTTGCTGGCGTGAGTAAGATTTAGCTTTCCTGTAAGATGTTTGAGGCATATTTATTAATTAAGAGGCATCCAAACAAGATGATTGAGGAATACTTATTAATGCAATCAAAAAGATGATTGAGGTATACTTAAATAGAGGCAAAATACCTGAATTGCCTAGTGTTGGTGCTGGTATGACTCCAGGTCATACCACGTACTAATATACTCTCACTAGTTTTCTGTTGGTTATCGCCTAGGATTCATATCTTTATAACTTACATAATCTTCTTCGATCTCTTTTGGTAGCCTCCTCTTCCTCTTATGATTGGAGGTTGTTGAGTGGCATTGACACTGGAAACAACAGTATTATATCTCGCAGGCTGAGCAAAGTTCTCGATAGTAGTGAAGGCAGGATTGGTTGGAGGATAGGTTGGCACACCCACGCCGCTGCTTGACGACGACGACGATTGTCTGTGGGGTGGCGTATTTGGAGGAATATCAAACGACGATGTATGTCCACCGTAAGCATAGTCGTATTCGTCCTGGTGCCTGGACTCAATGCCAATCGGGGCGATCGACGTCGGAATCAGAATTGGCTTTGAAGAGGTCAATTGGAGAATACGTACATTTTTCTCTTCCACCAAGTTCTCGTACTTTAAAATGCTGGAATTGAGTTCTTGTATCTTTCTCTCATGTTGAACATTCACAAAGTTCAAGTTCTTGTTTAAATCTACCTTGGATTGGTCAATCTTTTTCATTAGGCTCTTTTTAGTAGACTCGTGTGCCGACTTCTCTTCTAGTAACTGGCCCTTAAGGAAATTATTCTTCTCCTTAATGAAGGCAAGTTGTGATTGTAGTTTGTATATCTTTTGATCGTCAGACGAGGCACTTGGTTCTGGAGTAGGCGAGTTTTCTGGTACTGTTGCATCTACAATCTCGAGTCTCAGTTTGATTTCTCTCCTGGTGTCCTCCAATTCAAGCCTCAAGTTGTTGATTTCAAAATCCTTATTGGTGAGCTCTTTGATAAGTTTGTTCATGTTATTGGTGGCCAAGTTGTGCTCGGTGTTCAACTCATAGTATTTGCTCTGCAACTCACTTTTCTCATGATTTAGCTGCTGAAGCTTTTCTACAATCCTGTCATTTCTTGGGAGTGGTTGCTGAAGCAACAATTCGTCGTACGCAGCAGCGATATCCTTGTACGCCTGCCTCAAACTCTCTAGCTCTGCGTGGACGGTATTTTTCCTGGGCTCAGTCTTCTTCTGCTTGGTCATGGAAATAATGTAGTTTGAAAAGTCCAACTCGTTCTTCAAAAGCAAGATTTCTCTTTCGTAAAAGTTTTGCGACGTACCCCGAATCGATGTTGGGGGAGTCGTCAAAGGATCGATTTCGTCCGCAATCAAAGGGTCCTTTGGCGAATCCCTTATATCTCTGGCGTCTCGCGTGGAGGCTTCCTTTTCCTTATTAGATAACATATCAACAATGCTGGAGTTCCTCCTATCTTTTCGGGGGCCAAACAAGATCTCATGTGTGGAAAACAAGTCTCCCAAATCATCTACATCCTTGGTTCTGGGTGCTGACAACTTGAAACAGCTCTTCGCAATGGAAGAGGGATTCTTGTCTTCTATCCACACCAATGGATTATTTAACTCTTCCTCTAACGTTTGACGGTAATAAATAAGTTTGGGATGAACCAACAACGTGTTGGTGAAATCTCTGAAGTTAAACACTGGAATCTTGATTGCACCTAGCAAGACGGTTTTCTCCACATACTCCAAGGGATACTTAATAAATGCTGAAAAGTTTAAAGGATAAAGGGCGTAGAGCAAGACACCTAACCTGGAAGGGTCTTCTAGTCTGTTCTGCGCATGAGTAGTTATTTCCCAATGGGCTTGTGATTCTGTTTCCCAGCTTTCTAGCACTAAGTTGTCCAGTTTCCACACGTAGAGCCGCAAAAATATGAAAAGCAAGTCCGGAACATACCTCGATATCTCTGTGGAGATTCTTGGTAGCACCATGCAGAGGATGCTTGACGAAATCTCAATCACGTACTCATTCACGTCAAACAACAAGCATTTCAATAAGCTTTCCCATAGTTTAGATCTGACTATATTCACTTCAATGTCCGAGACAATTCCAGAGAGTATGGCTAGTATACCTAATCTTTCTGGTGCTTTGACCATGTGGTTGTTCAAGATCTCGCAGATCTCCAAGTGGTAGGATTCAGCATACGCATTGATCAATCGCCTACTGTTCAATTTGATAAATCTAACATGCTCCTGGTACACTTGTGTATCCTTTTCCTCCTCAACCCAGTCCTGAAATCCTCCCAAGCATATTTCTATCAACTGTTCCATCAACGTCTGACCGTTGGTCTTAAACACAGACTTCAAAAACTCTCGGGATTTCTCCACTACTTTCGTGTCGTAGGATGTGGAGTCTATGGAAGGCTTCAAGTATGATTTCATCCAAACGTCAATCTCTTGCTTACTCAACACAGGTGTCAAGAGGATAAGGATCTCCAAAAACTGGAGCTCGTTATTGATCAGAGACAGCGGCTTGATGCTTATCAATTCGCTGTTGATCCCATGATGGTTTTGCTTTTCAATAAATTCCTTTATATGAGCGATGATCTCGTGGCTGATAGAACTCTTGTCTGTTTCAAACTCGTGTACTATTTCCCGTATCAATGGTTTGGTCATGGTTCATATTTGACTGGAGATTTCGCTGCAAAAAAAATTTACGAGTGAGTACATGTTTCATCTGAACACTAGCACTGAACGCACCAAGTTTTTGAGTTCCAAAGCCTTGGAAGTCATCGAAAAGGTAGACAACTTTCCTTATGAGTTGCCAGATAATTTTTACAAGTTGATATCTCATGATAAGAAGGCAGTTTTGGGGTATGTGGAAGAGAAGGACGCGGTGCACTTTAATAGACAAGGGTTCGAAGTCTTTGGCAAGGAGATCCGTATTGTTTACGAGACATTCGAGGAGAGAAACAAGCTATTTGAGGAGTTTGGACTTGAAATGAAACGCTTGAAGGAATATGAGGAGGAATTGGTCAAGGGCTGGAGAAACGAGTTGTATGTTGTGTACAACCCCACGTCTGTGCCCTACTTCCTTGTTGAGCGTGCATTTTCTGTATTGCTTGGTGTAGTGACATATGGGGTCCATATAAATGGCTACTTCACTATGAAAAACTTCATACAAGTCTGGATTCCAAGAAGATCATATACAAAGCCTACGTATCCTGGTATGTTGGACAACACCGTTGCCGGAGGATTGGGGTACCCTCACGGAGTATGGGAAACTGTCAAGAAGGAGTGCTATGAGGAAGCTGGATTAACTAAAGAGTTCGTTGAGAAGTATGCTAGAGCTAGAGGAGTGGTCACCTATATGTATCAGACCTCTAAGGGAAGAGTTCAACCCGAGGTGGAATACATTTACGACTTGGAGTTTCCTCTTGTCGACAATGTTATTCCCCGGCCTGTAGATGGTGAGGCCCAGGAGTTTAGAGTATTGTGTTTAGACGAAATTGTTGATAGATTTGATGAGTTCAAGCCAAATTGTGCGTTAGTGCTTGTTGATTTCATGATTAGACATGGCCATTTCAGTGGCGAGGAAGACGTTTATGGCCAGTTATTGAGCAGAACACACAGAAGGTTTGAAATGCCAACCAAGAACTGATCTCCGTATGCACTTAAATGTTGAGTAGTCATTGATATACAGCATGTGTTGCTGGTGGGTGCAATTGCAGCATAGTGCGAGATGCCTAAAACTCGCTATTGATTGTCATTGTCACCAAGTGACTTTGTATATCTATGGAATATGCGTACTTTAACTATAAACTGTACTTAGTTAGAGAGAGCCTCTTGTAATTGACTCAATTCTTTGCACTGCACATCTCTCCATAGAAAACTGATTTGGCTGCACAATCGCGCTTATCGAATCTCAAAAACAAAAACTGCCTTTTGACTATGGAGTCAACAACACCCGCCACCATACAATACAACAGCCCGGACGATGAAGACAAGTCATTGCTGTACCAAATACTCCAACAAGCAGTGTGCGATTACCACGAGTCACAACTTCAAGACTTTTACTTCAATCAAAATACAAAGATCCAGGAACTAAATATCCACCTCGACACCCTTAAGGAGTACTTGATTGGTACCACCAGCACACTTCACGCATACCCATATGAGTCACATCGGGTCTTGTGGTTGATTTCTATCAAGTACGTTACCACTCGTTTTAATGCACTCCACTCACAGTACGAGATCAATCTCCCAACGCTTGTAGGCGAGGAGCCTCAGCAGGTGGACAATATAGACAAGAAGATCAAAGCAATTCTCACCAGACTCAACACACTTGTGTTTGAATTTTTCAACGGGCTCAAGGTGAATGACTACTTGATGTTATTTGAAACGTTTCTTCGTGTTATCGACGAATCGCTCGAGTTGATTGTGGTGGACAAGTCCAACTTGGGGTCGCTCATCTGCATTCAAAAGGTATTGGTTGACTACTTTGCGATTCTCAGCAAACCCAAGTACAAAAACGGCAAAATTGGGTACTTGGGCCAGTTACTTCCCTCTCTCAGTCAGTTCATCCAGGTAATATACAAGGTGGGTGAATCTTCGTTATTGACCCCACTCATAGAAAAGAGTCTCATATCTCCTCAGTTGGCATTATCGTTGATCGAAGGTACTTCAGTCAACCTAGTTGATCTCATTGGTTTCTTGCGCTACACAGCCTTCAACTTGACCACTTTGTCATTAGAGGGCAATACTGTGAGCGATAAGCACAACCAGGAGGCTCACGTATATCTTAAAATCCTATTAAACTTTCCCAATTTGAAAACGCTGACGTATGAGACCATATTCAACGCAAAGAAGGACGAATTGGCCGGCTACCCAGACTTTCAGGTTAGAGAGAACAACGTAGAGGAGTCAATTGTCACAATCCATGAGAGACAGGAGTTGGCCTTGGTGTTCTTACTCAACTACTTATTAAAGGCTACCGATTTACGGGAGTTAACAGAACCCACTGTTGACTTCAAGCAAGAATTGAATTTCCTCATCCGCTCGTTGGCTTATACATTGTCGACTGAGATCGACCGTTCTGCCTCGCAGAGCACCCACTCAAGTACCCCCTCGTTTGCTTTGCTCAAGGCATTTGAACTTCAGAAACGCATCGAATTCCTCCAGTTGGAAAAACGCAAGAATAAAATGCTCTCGGTGGGCAGCATAGTGTTGGCAGGATCATACAAGGAGAAGTTGAGTTTGGTGAGTAACTTCTTTGAGATCTTCAAGAAGTTCAACTTGAATTCATTAAACAACTTTTACAACTCCAATCCACACTTAACTATAGAGAGTGAGTTGGTTCCAGGTAAGCAATTGTATATCGTTACTATAGACAGAATAGTTAAGTTGGTCAACTTGCTTGTTTTGAAGTTTGGCGTGCACAACGCTGGGCTCAACAACTTCTCATCTACTGCATTATCCAAATGGTTGGGTTCCGAAGCTCCCTTGGACCTCATTTTATCAGTTAAGCCCTTAATATCATACAGCACTAAGCAGGTAGACGGAGACACCCTCTTTGAGTTTACGTTAGCTCCGGTGCGCACTCCTGTGAAAGACCAGATCGAGTACCAGGTAGGTTTGGCAAAGACAATCAAGACCTTAGAAGGTGTAAGGAGATCTTTAAACGGTATATAGAAGTATAAACTTGGGATATATGGTATTCGGAGGAAATGAGGAGTAGTTTGTAAGTGTTGCAACCTTTGCAAGGTGTTGGCGTTGGTTGCAAAAATTCCAAAGTTTAGCGAAAATATTCTAAAATGTTGCAACTACTCACAATTGGCTTGAAAACAAGAGAAACAAGAATATATCAGCTCTAAAATCCAGTACAACGTAAGCTTGTGATTGTATCAGTATAAAATTATTCGATAGAAGTATATGAATTTGGTTAAAATATTTGATGATTTGCAGCATGCATTTGCAACCATTCCGCCATAAAATAGTGGAGCCCTAAATGAAACTCAACTCTGGAGAACTTACCACTTACAATTGCTTTAGGTTAGATGCTTTTTAAAATGGTAGCCAAATTTATCTATTATCTATTCTAGAGTATTGTACATAATTAGAAGCAGCCTACCTCTGAAGGCTATATTAAGTGGGAAGGCTACATTAAGTAGGAGTTGACACTTTGGAGGGTGTTTCTACTGGGATTAACCCTTCTGACTTCCAGAACCTTGCTCAATTGCCTTTTGACAATATCCTTGTTTGGCTTAGTGTCATCAAGGTCCCAATCCAAGTTGTAGTTCTTGCACAATAAAACTAGTACGCAGCCACAACTAATATCGTTTCCAGATTCACAAACCACCAAAGTAGGCACATTTACAGATACCACAGGAGCTAATTTTGGAAAAATATCTCTAAGCTGTTTGGACCCCTTCTTGTTTGGCTCAACCGGATGCTCAAAAATGCTTTTGTTGTGTTTCTCAGGCACACCAATGATCTTGTACTTGGTGCTGAAAACAATGACGTTCTGGTAGTTTTGAACAGACGTGAAGTCCAAGTCGGATTCGATTTTGCCAAACCATATGTTTGTGTCTTTTCCTTGAGACTGGACATGGCTGATATCGATGGAAGTAGATCCTTGTGCTTGTTGGCTCGAATTTTCAATCAAGTGCGACAATTCTGATTCTCCAAGGGTATGCTTGAAGAACTTGTTGTCAAGAACATCGTCCTTATACACACTGTTCCAAAACACGGACGGGTCGAGGGAGCCGGCCCACAACTCGTGGTCGTCGCCAGCACCTTGCACGTATTCAAACAGAGTGGTGGGGTTGGAAACGGTCTTGAGTTTCATGTCAGATGCGGAAAGGCATACGACCGAAAAATACGGCTTCCGCTCAATTTCAGAGCTGCCGAAGTAGAAGGCATCTTGAGCGGCCAACTTCTTGTGGCCCGGGTAGAACCAGCTGCATATGAGAGGTTTCTTGCTTCCAAGACTCTGCACACATTGCTCGGATGTCAAGAGCTGCAATCTTTTGACTTCTGCTACAAACGCGGGAATGCGCTGCACAATTTGGTGGTGCTCGTTCAAAGACACCATTTCTCGAGGCGTACGGACCCAATTTTCATCCTTCAACTTGAGTATGAAGTCGGCGTCCTCAGAACCATCCTCGATATCAAGCTGCCTGAGTAGCCCAGTGTTGTCTACGCCCTCATACATGATGGTATTCAAGACTGCACACCAGATGGGAATAGTTTTCAGTAGGGCGTCCGGCATCAACTTGCCCTTTCTGGTCGAGTCAACGCTGATTATACCGTCACACTTTCCAATAACTGGTAGAATATGGAGGTTGAGCCTTCTTAGCGAAAACTGCCACTCGTTGGTGTGCCCATCTGTGGACTTGTAGTAAGTGCTGTCGGTGTACCTGGGTGTGTACCACGGACCGCACCTCTCATTGGGCACAATTGGATACTGAGCAAACTCTGGCCGCAAATGAAACGACTCCACAAATAACGAATCATATATGATCAGTTGAAGTCGGTTCTTGACAGAGTAGGCGTCCCGCCGGAGTTCCTTGCGGAGAGAAGAAAGATCATCCATCTGTTTTTTGAGTGTGCGAGGCCGTCGAGTTTAAAACTGGGGTAGCGAGATACCTTGGGCACACTGTGTAGCAACTCAGCTACGTGTTGTTTACATGGCTACGCTCACACGGCACTACCTACAAGGATGCTAGACTGACAAACGCTAAGGTCTGTATAACAAAAGGACCTGAACTAGTTACTAGTGAGACGCGCTACCAAATACACCGTTTTTCATGAATCTTATATTAGTCAACTTGACATGCTAATGCTATACGGGCTACTTACCCAATCTTTTTCTTTTTAATGCAGCTCTCCTCTGTTCCTCTTCCCATTCCCTTCTGTCTTCCTTCTCGGCGGACTTCTTGGACATCTGTTCTTCTTCAAAGATCTCAGCGCCGGTGGCCTCCATATCGTCCGAGTCATCGTCATATTCGTTATAGTAGGACCGTTTCTTACCTCTGCTGAAAAGAGCCCAAATTTCATCACGGTCGTAGTCCTCTGAGTTACGGCTCTTACCACGGTGATACCCTTCGTCTTCGTCTTCGTCGTCAACGACAAAGTCATCCATGTCGTCATCGTAGCCGTATTCATCTTCGTCTTCTTCGTCGTCTTCTTCGTCATTATGAGTCTTTGGTCTTCTACGTGAGGCCTGCGATGGACCTGTCTTTTTGCTGCTCTTCAACTTTTCTTGTAACTGGCGGGAGGGTGCTCTTATTGGAATTGCTGCTCTCGGTTGTGGAGAAGGTCTTGCACTAGACGACGGAGGTCTCTGTGTCCCCGCAGGTCTTGCTCCTGTAATATTTCTGGGTCCGTTGGCAGGTCTAGCACCACCAGAGGGCCTTGTACCACTACCTGGTGGTCTCTTTGAAGCACTAACGGGCCTTGTTGGCACAGGTCTGCCTGCAATGGAGCCTTCAGCAGGTGGTGTCTTGCCCTTGATAGCGATAGAGAGCTTCGACTGGTCTATCTTGGATGCCTTCTTCATCAAATCATTAAAGTTCAACTTCTTTGCTGGAGGTCTTGAAGGTGGCGGTGGTGGAGGATGTGCACCTCTAGCATTGGCTGATGCCAGCCTGGAGGTGGCACTTCCAGTTTTGGGCTGGGGCCGGCCAGAAGTAGCGGCCTTTTCTCTCGGAGCTCTGTCTTTGGCCTGCTTGCTGGGTTTCTTTGGTGCTAGGCCCTTTTTTTCTCGAAGTTCTTGCTCCTTCTTCTCCTTTTCTAATCTTCTCTTTTCCTTCAACATGGCCACCACCGGATCAACCACCCGGTTAGCGGTGGACGACGCCGCTGATGCACTTTTATTTACAGGGCCATCCTTGGCGTTGTTGCTAGAAGATGATGCGGGTCTCTGCACCTGTCCCTTCTTGTTGACACGCTGTAGGATGCTGGAGAGGGACATGCGTGGGTTGCTCTGTTGTTTAAATTTTAAAGTTCGATGTTGATTTCGTGCGGCTGCCGCAAATCCTCAGATAGCACCATACGGGATATCTATCACAGGACCTCTTGCTGGGAAAAAAAGACCGGTTCTGAGGGTAGTGCTGGGTCAGTAGTATTTGTTAGAGGCCACTACGCTAGTTTTTACATAGACTATGTGCGTAAATGGAAGGGCTGGTCATTGATATCGTAAGGCCGATCAACAGATGCTCGGATTGGACTACGGATAACCAGTCCGAACAACATCAGAAAGTCACTTCTGGGTGGTTGAATGTCTTATCGATGCGGTAGTTAGTAAACACCAATAGTTGTCCGACATTTTGTAAATATACTAGTGGTAACTGATTACTGAAGAGGTCGACTAGTTGGTGCGACAAGGAAGATGTTAACTCTGGATCCCTAGACCACTTTGCAATGTTTGAAAACACCGCCGAACAGTTCAGATAAGGTGAAACACCAGTGGCGACCACCCTCTACCAACCTACAGCACTTTAGAAGTCACGTAGCGCCGAGACAGCTTCGCATACATTCAATAAATACACCACGGATAATCGTATCTCATAATCATCAAAAACAACTAATCCTTTGGACCAATCATCTTTTCAGGTCTGACCCACTCGTCAAACTCTTGTTCGTTCAAGACACCCAACTCCAAGGCGGATTGCTTCAAGGTCAAGCCCTTCTTGTGGGCGTTCTTGGCGGTCTTGGAGGCTGCGTCGTAACCAATCTTAGGGTTCAAGGCAGTGACCAACATCAAGGATTCGTGCAACAACTTGTCAATCTTTTCCTTGTTGGCAACAATACCGTCAACACAGTGGATTCTGAAGGAGTTGGCACCGTCAGCGATCAATCTGATGGAAGAAAGCAAGTTGGAGATCAAGACAGGCTTGAAAACGTTCAACTCAAACTGACCAGAGGCACCAGCAAAGGTGATGGCAGAGTGGTTACCAAACACTTGGGTGGCAACCATGGTCAAAGCTTCGTTTTGGGTAGGGTTGACCTTACCAGGCATGATGGAGGAACCTGGCTCGTTTTCTGGCAAGGACAATTCTCCGTAACCACATCTTGGACCGGAACCCAAGTATCTGATATCGTTGGCAATCTTGTAGAGAGAAACGGCAACGACGTTCAAAGCACCAGAGGCTTCGACAATGGCGTCGTGGGCAGCCAAGGCTTCAAACTTGTTTGGAGCGGTCTTGAAGTCAATGCCTGTCAACTTGGTGACTTGCTCGGCAATCTTGGCGTCAAAGCCCTTTCTGGTGTTCAACCCAGTACCGACGGCGGTACCACCTTGGGCCAAGAACTTCAAGTTAGGCAAGGTCTTTTCAACACGCTCGATACCGTTGGTCAATTGTTGGACGTAACCGGAGAACTCTTGGCCCAAAGTCAATGGAGTGGCGTCCTGCAAGTGGGTTCTACCAATCTTGATGATGTCAGCAAATTCGTCTGACTTCTTTTGCAACGAGTTTCTCAACTTGGTCAACTCTGGGATCAAGTGGTGGGTGATTTCGGTGACAGCAGCAATGTGCATGACGGTTGGGAAGGTGTCGTTGGAGGACTGCGACATGTTACAGTGATCATTTGGGTGGACAGGCTTCTTGGAACCCAATTCTCCGCCCAAAATTTCAATGGCTCTATTGGAGATCACTTCGTTGGCGTTCATGTTGGACTGGGTACCGGAACCGGTTTGGAAAACAACCAACGGGAAGTGTTCATCCAACTTACCTTCTGCAACTTCGGTGGCTGCTTCTTGGATGGCCTTGGAAAGCTTTGGGTCTAAGGCACCGAGCTCTTCGTTCACAATGGCAGCGGACTTCTTCAACACACCGAAAGCTCTGACCACTGGAATTGGCATACGGGCAGCCTCCCCACCAATCTTGAAGTTCATCTTGGATCTGGCGGTTTGTGCTCCGTAGTACTTGTCGGTGGGAACTTCAATTTCACCAAAGGCATCAGACTCGATTCTGGTCGAACCAAACTTGATGCTGGTGGATGAAAAGAGTCTAGCTTGTCTAGCAACTGGGGCGATTCTGGTTCTTAACATTGTGGAGCTGAAAAGAAGTAAACTTGATTTTTTATTGGTTGGCCGCGCTCGGATTTTATTGTTGAAAATTGCGTCTCGACCATGTCCCACTCGATCTGGGGTTGTGCGGGCAAGTGCGGAGCTACGTAGGCGAGGTTTGGAGTGGAGCTACATATGTGGAGGGTGGTTAGGGTTTAGAGATTTTTCCTTTCATTTGGCTGCCTAGAAGTTAGGTTTTGACTGTCCACAGCTTAGATTTGTTAGTGCTCTATGGGGAAATTGTACCGAGGATTTCCGTGCTGCTCTCGTGCGTCTGATTTGCAGTCAAAGGAGTGCAAGCTTTGGCTGCAGCGGTGCGATTGTGAGACCAGTTACGAGCGAGCAGCAAGTTGAGCTTGATCTGATGCGCCATCAAATGCTGCTTTCATGTATGTATTAGCCATTTTGGTGGAGGGCAGTGGTCAAGTGCATCTCCGGAGGTCTCTGATATGCTGTCACATCGTCGGACGCCTGAAGTCTTCGCTCAATAAGTATCAAAAAGTGAAGCTACAGACTTTACGCAGCCACTAGACCTATCTCAGTTCAATGCGTAATGTTTCGTCGGAGATCCCTCGGTTCCAAGGATTCCTCGATCGCTACTTGATTTTGGGTGCAAATTCATTTTCACACCAATGTGCAGCAATACCGCAAAAATGCCGTCAATACACACACAACTGGTGAATAAACAAACTACCTGTCCTCTAACACCTATATCTTGTACTTAGTACCTAAACTCTCGAGCAATTCATAAGCTCTTGCAGCAGCACCAAAGGAAAGCTCGTAACCCAGCCCCCCAGACCCGTAGTTGTGAATGATAACCCCGTCGTTGGTGTACTCAGTTTCGACTCTAAGGCCGTTGCTTCTGCTGGGCCTAAATCCAACGTTGTGGCCCTTCACTTTCAAGCCATTTTCAACAATCCACGGGAAGTAGGTGCGTGCACGGTTGACAATACTCTTGATATCCTCGTCTCTAGGGCTGGGGTGCTCGTCGCCATGTTGAAGGGTACCCCCAAGAATAACACCTCCACCCAGGGTCTCAGTGCCTAGTGGACGTGGAATGATGTAAGTCAACTCCTTCCCACCGCTGTACACTGCACCGTACATGGCGTCGATCTTGGCCTCAATCGTCAAGGTCTGCCCTCTGACAGGAACAATGCTAGGATCATAGCTAGAGTCCTGGTACGAAAGTCCCCTCCCCGTGCAGTTGATCACAATCCCTTTGATTCCTTGGAGGCTGTTCAACCTCTCGATCTTGAACTGCACCCCGAGCGCGAGGGCCTTCTTGTAGATATAGTGTAGAAATACTGGGGCATTCAACACCCACGTCAAGTATCCAAGTCCATGTTTGATTCTATCGGGAACACCACCAATGGTTTTCAATTCGTCATCGGTGAGCACCCTGAATTCTGGCACACCTTTGTTCAAGTCTTGCACCCAAGACCCGTCGGGGTTTTTGAACGTTTCTTCTGTCTCAAAGAACTCATACCCCGGAACAAACTTCACAGTAGAGTCAATGTCCTTGCAAAACTCCTTCATGCGATGGAACGTGGCCCTTGTCATTGTGACATGCTGAGGGTCTTCTGCTGGAGTAGTGGGCAAGGGACAGAACACGGCTCCGGCCCAGTTGGACGTATAAAAGGGGTTGACGGTGGTCGAGTGCGGTCCATACTCCGCAACAACAGTCACTGAGTGCTTCCCCTTTTCTGCTATGGTAAGTGCTGTCGAAAGACCTAGGATTCCTGCTCCTACAACAGTAACTTGAGTCATAATGGGCTAATCTGCGCGTTGACTTTCTTATATACTTTTTTATTTTGAGCCATGAATCTCGCCAATTCCTTATCGGGTTATTGCAGGCGGCCAAGATGCAGTGACTCCGATTCCAGTTGACTCTGATGGTGGCAGCAACCAGGGCCAACTGGAGACAGATCTGCTGGAGGGGTACCTGTTTCACTTCAATTGAAGAAGTCTGTTTTGTTCAATTGAAATAATTCACTTCGATTTGTGTTTCTGTAGCACCTTGAGAGCCAAGCTTATGTTCTTTTCATCAGATGAACCATTTGCTGAGACCATGGTTGCGGTTGAGAATCTGACTCATTATCGCACACACTAAACAAGATGTACCCACAACTCAAAAGAGAACATTTTCGGAAAGAAAAGAGTAATTCCAGAATGCATTCATTTTGGTTTTCACTGCAATTGACGCTATTCGGCCCCTATGACTCTTTTCGCAGCCAGGGTTCCGGCTGCAACTTTTATCAGAACATGGACCTGCTGCTTGCGCTCAATAAACCACATTATTCATTCAATCAGAAGTTACTTTGGCTCTCAATCTATGCATTCTATATGTCTATAAGTGTGAAAATGTTCCACAGCATGCCTAATTTTGGTTGAAATACAGCAGAGCATTCCTTACTCCTTACTGCTCAAGCTTACACTTGACCTCATCTAACTCCGGCCACGGCCAGGTGCTGTTGACCTCAGCAAAGTGCTTGGCATACCTCATGCTATACTCCTTTGGTAGCAGTTCGGTCAACAAGGTCAAGGTGGCCCTTGAAGGAACAAACTTGATTTGCTCCCAGATCTTGATCAACTCTGCCAATTCGCCAATGTAGTCAAACTTGGCTAGCATCCGGATATACACCTGCCACCCGGAATCGGATATTTTGACAGTTTTGTCGCTGGCAAACTGTTTGAATTCGTGGATGGCCACCTGTGGAGCAAACAAGTTGCCCCAAACCAAGCAGGGTGACGATTCCCCCGGTCTCGTCGAAGCCCTGACTAAGGCGACCAATGCTCTTTCGTTGGGAATTCCGTCACCTATTTCCTTCTTGTACAACTCGTACACGTTCTGAGGATCCACTATCGCCTCGCCCTCCAAGATGATCCCTACCAAATGTGGGGTCTTGCGAGAGAGCGTGCACAAGTGTCTTGCGTAGTCCTCCACTGAAGCAAACCCTTTGAACCCATCTGTTCCGTAGTCTTGGTCCCAAGGGTATTTGACTGCACGAAGTGTTTTAGATCCGTGGTTGCGGTACAACATGCTAATATATACTGGAAGTATGACCTCCAACTCTCGGTTGATTATGTGCTCGGGAAGCTTACTTATAAACCTGTCCCATTCCTTAAGACCCTTAAATGGTCTTAACAAGAGTTTTAGAACGGTACGAGTGATGATTGCCGGGTTTCGTTTCAAGATCTCCTTTAAAATTTGGATGGACCGAGACTCGTTCAAAAGCTCAAACTCGCCCAACTTCCGAAGGAACGAAACCCAGCACAACGACGAGTTGGAGTGTTTGTGAGCGTTGTTGAAGTTTTCCAACAACTGCTCCGGTGTCTTGGATAGCAAGATTTTTGCAGAATTGTATGCTACCAAGTCCATGTTGGACAAGGCATGCGCACCTGAGAAGTACCAGCGTTCTGCGATTTCCATCAAATGGTTGGCTCTGTCATTGCCGTACAATGTGAGCACCAACCCCATATGTGATCTGAGCGTCAAAAGCTTGTACGTCTTCAATTCGGACTTGCCAGAAAGTGCCAGCACAAGGATCTCGTGGCCCTTGACCACTTCCTTCAGGAAGTTTCCTCTGAGTAGAGAAAAGCGCGACAACTCCCAGATCAATTGGTTGATGTACTCTTGCGTGAGAAACGTTTCGTTGAAATATGGCACGGTAGCAGCCAATATCTCGGGAACCTTGCTGGGGTCGTACTTGACCGAGTAGTATAGTAAGTTGTCTAATGCCTGTTTTAACTGTTGTGGTCTGTGCGCGTAAGTTTGCGAGATGTTCGGGAGGTACCTCAACCAGAGGTCTGCTTGCAATTCTAGCTCATATAGAGAGTTGGGCGAGCGGTGTGTGACGTCAACAACAACACATGCAGGGATATTAGATCGGTTAGTAAGTTCGTTACAGCTCTGATACACTGAGGGAGATGCTATTGACTTCAACCACGCAAGAAGGTCGGCGGTAGTGTACTGCGACCTGAAGTGTTTGATCGACACCTGGTTGAACAAGCTGGCAATGTGGCAAGTATTTGAGCTGGAATGTGCACTTTGTTGCTGCCATCTCCATGCAATGAGGTCGGCCGTGTCCTCAGCATCGTCGTCTTGCGGAATACTCGGAGTCTTTGCACCTGATACCGGGGCAAGCTTGCTCGCTAGTGCCTGGAGATATGGCTGTGAAGACGCTTCGTGCAAAAACGAGAATAGAATTGGTTCTATAACCCGATTGCGCTTGAACTCGGCATTGTGCTTCCACTCGATCTGGTCGTGTCGTTGCTCTGCTAGGGCCCTTTCTAGGATCGGCCAGTGCCTGAGTGTAGGGCTGATGGGTATCTTTTGGCCATATTTTTCATTCTTTCGTATGATTGAGTTGTATGAGTTTCTATGTACACGGTCGTTCGTCTTAGACAATGCTATTGATGTTATTTTTGATGTAGTTCGGTACGTGGACGTGGGCGTGGAGTACCTTCGACAAAGATGTCGTATTATCATTGTAGCGCCCTTTTGGTAAAGAATTTGCGATGAAAGGAAATATCAAATATATATATGGCTGCGAATACCAACTTGTACAATGACTCATTGAAGGAGACGTTGCGGGAGGAAAAATCAGCAAGTACGCGTAAGAGGCGCAAGTTCAACAGTCCAGGAACTTTTGTCAGTGACCAGGAGTTCACTCAGGAAGTTGTTGAAGTGGATTCAGACGACTCTGATGATTTCGAAGACGTGGATTTTGCCATCCAGCCAGAGCAAGACTCAGCCAAACACCAACCAAACACCAGTTTCACCTTCCAAATTAACAAGCCCGAACCCGTCAAGAAGCGAGGATTCCAGCTGATATCAAAGGAGGAACGTGAACAGCGCCGATCCATCCACCAAATGTACATAGTCCTTATGATCCTACACGGAATGGTGAGGAACCATTGGTGCAACAACAGGGCGCTTGGACGCAAATTGGCCAAGAAATTGATTCCGCCAGCAGTAGCGCAGTTGTTCGAACCCAATCCTGATGTGGCAGACCCAAAATTGTTGAACTCCGTCAAGGCCAGAAAGTTCTTGGACGGCTTGAACAAGGTATTGGCTATCTGGACCAAGAAGTTTAAGATATCCTCTCAGGGGTTAATACGACGGAACTGGCACGAACTCTCACTACTTCAGAAAAACACTGAAAAGAATGTCACCAAAGAGAAGTTTCAGCAATTGGTTGCTGACGGCCGGGGATCACGCGACGTAGCGTCACAAGGCCTAGTCATGGTGTTGAGAGCAATTGGCTTGAACGCACGTTTGGTGTTTTCATTGCAACCACCAGATTACACTTTGATAAGTGCTAACCCGAAGGTCGAGGTGAAAAAGGAGCTGCCTGCTCGATCAAAGGCTCCTCCGTCGCTCCTCCAAAGATTCACGGGCAGAAACAAGTTTCTTCAATCTGTAAGACTGGGGGAGACCAGCACATCTTCAAGTACAGAACACAAGCCGTCATTCTCCGATGACTATAACGACTATCCGTTTTTTTGGATCGAGGTCTGGAACCCGTACCTGAAGAAATGGCACAGCATGGACTGCACTTTGATCTCGGCTATCGAGAACTGCCCCCTGCGACGCAAATCCAAGTTTGAAAATGTGCTCAAAAACAACATCTACTACGTTCTTTCTTTTGATAAGTGGGGTGTAGTCAAAGACGTCACCAGGAGATACACCAACCAGTACAATTCAAAGGTAGTGCGCAAACGAATTGGCGCCAGATCTGAGGAAGATCTCCTTTGGTACCAGAGAGTTATTGATAGAGCTTCTAAGCACAGAAAGCCCAAAATGTACGACATAATGGAACTGAAAGAGTTTAGGGATAGAGACCTAGCGGAGGGCATGCCCAACAACATCCAAGACTTTAAGAACCACCCCATTTACGCTTTGGAGTCTCAGTTACGCCGGAATGAAGTCATATACCCAAAGGAAGAAAGCAAATGCGGGACATTTCGCATCCGTAAAAACGATAGTATCATCCCAGTATACAAGAGATCTCATGTCTATCTACTCCGTTCGGCTAAGGCTTGGTATATGAGAGGAAGAGTACTAAAAGTGGGAGTGCAGCCATTGAAAGTGATCAAAGGAAAAGAGGAAGAGGATGCAGAAGCCACTAGATTATATGCCGAGTTTCAAACGCAAATGTACTACCCACCTCCTATCGGTGACCAGATCACTAAGAATGCCTTTGGAAACATAGACTTGTACACTGCTAACATGTTACCGGAGAACGGAGCTTTGATCGAAGTGGGCAGGTTTGAGTTGAAATTGATGGAAAAAGCTGCAAATATTTTAGATATCGACTATGCCAGGGCTGTAGTTGGATTTGATTTCAAGAGCAAGTCAAAAAGAGTCTCCAGGGTTCCAAAGGTGCAAGAAGGTGGTGTGGTTGTCCGGAAAGATCACGAGGAAGCAATGTATCTCGTGATGGAAACCCTATTGGAGGAAGAAGAAGAGTTAAAGAGAAACGATGCCAGGCTCATTACGTTGAAGAATTGGAAGTTTTTCCTTACCAAGTTGCGTATTCAAGAAAGATTAAACAAGAGCCACGGTATTGTGGAGGACCGCAAAGTTCAAAAAGTCAAGCAAAACAAAGAGGCAGAAGAGGATCTGGACCATGAAAGTGACTTTAGTGTGTATTCGGAGGACGAGGGGTCCGACAGTTCTGAAGTTGAGTATGGTGGCTTTGTAAGAGATATGGTGGCAGTGGAAGAGAATAATGAACCAATGAAGAAATCAGCTACACCAATGAGTGAGGCTGACGAAGAATTCGAAGAAGAGGATGTCTTTGACCCTAAGGTTGACCAAGGATTGTATGATCCTGAAGATGATGTAGAGTATGACCCTCAGGTTGAAGACGTTTTTAATGCGGAGGAGCAGTTAAGGTTGGATCAAGATGTGAAGTACGGAGAAGCTGACGAAGGTGGGTTTATCACAGAAGAAGGCACAGAAGAGGGTGGGTTTATCTCAGAAGCAGGTGGGTTTATCTCAGAGGAAGGAGGGTACATTGCTGAATTAGATGACTCTATAGATGAAGAAGGTGCTATTACCGAAGAAGGTGGGTTTTTTGCGGAGGATGGTAACGCTATTGCTAAGGAAGCTGCTGACGAAGGTGGATTTTTTACTAATTCGGAAGACGAAAATAAAGGTGGTGGGTTTTTCACAGAAAATGAAGTGGCACTTAACAAAGAATCATCTGCTGATCTGATAAAGTTATATGGTGAAACGTCAAGAATTCAAATTGCACAAAAGAAACACTCCACACTTGAAGATGTGGCTTTCCTCGTTGACACCCACGCGATCAGGAACACTCAACGTATACACCCAGAAGGGGTAATTCCGGGCATTCGTGGCAGTCAAGATGAGCCAATCATGGTGGAAGACATTCCACAGAACCCTATACTTGGAACCAAGTCATCTGCCTCTTCGCAGAGCTCCGAACGAGTTCACGGCAGGCACGCAGACGGTGGCTCGAGTTCTAAATTTAAAGTTGTGGGCGGCGATCTAGACACAGAAACCCCACACAAAAACAGTACACTAGACAACAGTGAGGATGAGTTGCCAGACGAATTTTTCAAAGTTGACTCGAAGGGTAACTTAGTGTATGCGCCAGAAGAGATATCTCAACTGGAGCCTAGCCCAGAAGATGGGCAATCATTTGCAGCCGATGGAACACAAGGTCATCCACCTGAGTTACACCCCATTGCAAGCAGTACTCAATGGGGAGCGCAAGAAGAGGCAAAAGGCGCTGAAGAAGCACAGCGACTTCTGTTGCAGCCAACGCCTGTTCCAACGTGTCCCGTGGACTCATCGCAGGGGCCTACTTTCCTAAATAGGAAAGACAGTCCGCAGAGCTATAGCAGTGCAGAGTCAGGACGACCGCAGCATGCGACGGCAGCGGGCACCAGTGGACGGGACGAGCCCGCTGCTTCAGGGAGCGACTCGGAGCCCATAATTGAGCTTGCATCTGAAGAGGAAAAGGAAATACAGGAAGAAGAAGAGTCGCTTGGGTTTGAGTACGAATCGGAGTAACGGTTATTTTTCCTCGCAATTGTGGTGGCTAATTGAGGGTCGGAAATTTTATATTAGCGAAAAATTTTCCTCTTACCTGATTCGGGATATACGCGCAAACAAATCAAGCAGTTTTGCGCCTTTGCATTGGCACCTGCAAAAGAAAAGCGTCCTCTATTAGCTGGTATAAATAGCAGGGATACCCTTGTGATTTGATGTGGTAGATCAGAGATATTCAAACAATGTACAGCCCTGTTGCAGAGAATGTTCTTGGGACCATCGGAACCATCTTGTGGTGTGTCCAATTGGTTCCTCAAGTGATTTCCAACTATAGAAAGAAAGATTGCACCGGTTTACCCCCAACTATGTTGTTCTTGTGGGCTGCCAGTGGTATTCCATTTACCATCTACTTCTTTGCAAGTGATGGATCTGTTCCATTGAGAATCCAACCATGCTTGTTTACCTTTTTCTGCACTTGTGGATGGGCACAGACTTTGTACTATCCCCCACACAAAGTGTCTCGTAGACGTATGGCATTGTTGGTTGGTGGTTTTGTTGTGGTGGGTGCTGCATTGGAAGTGGGTTTCATCTTGTGGTTAAGACCTCTCTACAGAAGAGGTATCCACTGGCCTATTTTGATTGTCGGAATCGTTGCTTCTATCCTTCTTGCCATTGGCCTTGTTCCTCCATACTTTGAACTTGCTAAGAGAAAGGGAAGAGTTGTGGGAATCAACTTTATCTTTTTGTTTATGGACTCCATGGGTGCCCTTTTCTCCATGTTGAGTATTGCCTTTGGTCACATTGACATCATGAGTATGGTCTTATATGCCATCGTGTTGGGAATGGAGATTGGAATTGCTACTTCCCACGGTATTTGGTACCTTACCGGTGGTAGACAGATTCTCAGGGAAGAAAAGGCAGCAGCAGCAGCAGCAGCTCAAGAAGAAGGCCTCGACGGCGTTGTCACTAAAGAAGAAGATTCTTCGATGTTGTCCGCTGACATCACAATGTACAAGACAGAAGAAGACGATAAGTCTTACAAATCTGTGTGAGAAGTATGCGTGTCTACCGATACTTATCTGAAGTGCATAATTATTTAAATTCCTTTTCCAGTCAAGGGTCACTACTTCCCCGACAGGACGAGTCAGAACCGCAAGACTCAATGCTCGTGTTTATGGTTATGTTAATAATACCGGCTCAGTAATACCCCCCACGATACCAGGGTGATTACTTTTGCATAACCTGAGCACTTTCAGTTTGCATTTGCCTTGATGGAGGCTACTGCAGGTGTGTCTGTGCAAGTAAACTTATCAGACTGCAGTGAAATTCCAGTCCATCTGGGCCAACTAGTGTAGCATTTACGACTAGACGTATATACATTTATAGATTAATGACTACTTTGTAATTTGTGGTTGTAACTTGGACTATGCATAACTAAACCTTAAGGGTACCCCATGTTGTCCAGGATAAAACTGTGGAATGCCCATTGCAGATGTGCACACTTTAAATGTGCACGTATGCATAGCGTAACGCATCCGTCAACCTTCACTCTAATTTCGAACAATGGAATGCCCTTTGTTAATTAGTCAAGGATATGCATTCTTAAACAATGCAGTGGTATGTGGACCCTGTGAATTCTGTATGACAATACCCAACATACAGGGTGGAGTTGGTGGTGCCCATGGTACATGCAGATAGATTTGAGGTCTAGATTTAACACGTTTCCAAAGGTCTAAAGTGATAATTAATGCAAGTTTGGCACATGGCATTCTGACTAGGGAAATGCACACTCGACGCACCAGATGGGGTTAGTGAAATTGAAGTGGAGGAGACGTGTGTTAAATCCGCTCCCTGCGAATCCACCGGATCTATGTTTGCAGATTGGCATTTGACAGCCTACAGAAGACGGTATGCCACATGGAATGTTATCACAAGACGTAAGATTGGATGGTGCATTACAGGAACCTGGTCTGTGGTCTGCATCTTGCATTTTTATTAAGCTTCGAGGATCCTCCTGGATTCTGAAAATAAAATGAAATTGACCATGAGGGAGAGATAAGGCTACCACACAGCCCAGTACACTCATATCAGCTCCTTTCAACTGCTTCCTGAGCAGCTCTTTTTGGCTGGTAGGTTCTTTCTGGTGTGGGTAGCAAATAATTTCGCAGCCATTTACAGTAACGCTCGGTGGAAGAACGTCGACTGGTGTTCAGCACCACCTTTTTTTTATGGCTTAAGAGTGCCTGCTTGGAAGTGGACTTTCCTCCACCCTCTATGCATATGTACATACTTCATATCCCTCAATAATGCTGCAGCTTCAAGTTTTATGTAATTATTACAAAGGAACGAAGGAATCCTTGCAGAAGTCAAGTGGACGACGTGACTACTTTCAAGTTTAGTCGATCAATTCAAAAGCTCCAACAACACTCAAAGTAATAGCTCGAGTGTGCTACTTCTGTCTCACCAGTAAACGTACTTAGATAAATTAATAGATATACCTCCTAAGGGCAGTTGCTTAATGCGCGGACGAGGTAACTGCAAGTTTTGTAGCGAGCGTACCCAACTCCAATTGTTACTATCCAAGACTCTTCTGCTGCATGAAATAATGCTCACTCCGTTCGTGTTCTTGATACCTGTTATTTCTGCCCTTAATAGTTTCCAGGTGAAACAAAGCTAATTCACTGGTGCTCACATAATGTCCCTCGCATGAGATTGCAGGAACCCCTGCGAAGACTGAGGATCGAAGGATGAAACAAGTATCATCTTTCACATGTTCCAAATGAGCCAATAACAACAATAGGGCAATGCTATCTACCTTCTCTGATAGCTATCTTGTACATTTGGCCCAAATTTCTTGGATGTCACCCAAATACAGTTTGTCTCACTATGACGTGCCTGGTGGGGGAGTGCTCGCGCTTTTGCGAGGACTGCGCGCTAAAACTCCACGATCAATAACCAGTCAAAACAGATTACCGCTATAGTCTTCGATGTCAGCATTCCTTCCACTCAACTTGAACGATGATCCATCGTTCAGCAAGAAGGAGCTAGAAGAGGAGCATTCCAGGGAGCTTCAAATAGAACAATCGTTTAAACTTTTCCAGACAGCGCTCGCAAACCACCAATCTTCCAACTACGAGAAGGCATACCAAACGTACGAAGAGCTCTTCAAATTAGACGTCATATCAAACCACTACCATGAAGAACCTGACTTTATACGAGGTCTCCAGCATGCATCTAACCTCCCAGACGAATTGTCGTACATTTCACCCAACGTCAAGACCCTCCGTTATTTAGTCTATAGGAACAGAGGGTTCCTTTACCTAGACATACTAAAGCACGGCACAGAAATACAAACAGAAGATGATATATCCAAGTGGAGAAACCAATTGTTTTACACGTTGGTAGACGATTTGTGCATAGCATTGTTCTACCAGGACGGGGACGAGATGCTACTCGATACCTTGTTCCTGCTCTTCGCCTACTTACGAGTAGAACGCATGGCTAAGATTGTCTTGGAGTACACCATAAGTCGGAAATACGAGAGCGACGACGGGTTTGGAGCGAGCAAGCTGACCTTTAAGAAACTAGCACTAGTCAATGGCCACCTCAACAGCACATTATCAGATAAGGACGTGAACAGGTACTCCAAGAAATTGAGCTTGTTGAACCAAAAGTGGAGTTTCCTTGACCAATTCAAGCACGACTACGAGCGTCAGATACATAAAGCAAAGGCATTGTCGAAAGTCTCACTTAGTCCTTCTAGCCTTAGCTGGGCAGGTGTATTAGAGTCCATCAATGACCACACAAAGACAAAGAGGAAAGTAGACCCCTACCTCATGTCTGATGAACCAATCGAAAGAATAACGTTTGAATTACCAGAAACAATAATGGAGGAAAAGCCAGCACCTCAGGTAGAGCAGGTTGTGGAAGAAAGCGAAGAAAGCAACGAAACCGCAGAGGCTGCAGAGGCAAAGCTAAGGTCCTCCAAGAGACTTGCTAGGGGCGAAGTTGACGTCAACACAGTCGAGATCACTCCTTCACTTTTTGAAATCAACCAAGCCTTTTTGACTGAGTTGAAGTTTGTAGACAATGAGCAGCCCGCAGATTTGGTCAAGTTAATTGTGGACAACTCGACCTCAGGATACATTGGAGATTTCATCCAAGCTCTCCAAAACTGGTCGAGTCTGCAGTCTAAGCTATTGATCGACACTCCTGTCAATGTCACCGACGGTGATAGGGTTATTGAGGTGTTGAATAACTTCCACAAGACAGGAAGCAACGAACACCTTGAAACACCAAAGCTTCACGATGTCGAAACCAGAGAGTCAATGCAGCAGTTCTTAAACTCATTGCGAGACTTACACTACGTTGACGTAAAGGTGCAAATTCTCAAACGATTATTGGGACTTTTGGACGTCGATGGGAAGTCCTTGTGTTTGCTCATAGATACGAGATGGGACTCCAAGCTCTACAACCTCGTGAAGGACTGGGTTTTTCAGTTTGAGAACAAGCTTCTAGACAGCTTGAGCACTGAAATCAACGACTTGGCCATAGTAATCGGGGTGCAGGAGATATTAGTCGACTCGTACATTAGTGTCAGGACGCAGATTAACAACTTGATCCAGTCTAAGAAGACTGGACACCAAAAGAGCGTGGTCAACAACCTTTGCACCGAGTTGTTGAGATTGAACGATAAGATAAAAAAGTGGGAAGAAGCATATCAAAACTTGTTTTACGCTAATGAAAAGAGTGAAGTTACTGACTTCATCAACATCCGCCATGAGTGGTGTACTGTGCAAAAGGAAAAGTTCCAGAGCTTAGAGAATGAATTGATCATAAGAAAACTTAAGGCGATGTTGGGCCAGAACAGCATCTGCTTGAGAAACTACGAGAATTTGGTGGACATCAATGACGGAACCATTCGTGTGGAAATGACGTCAATGAGTGTTATGGCCATGTTCGGTAGAATCATGAAGGGTGGAAACAGCGACGGAATCAACTTGTTGGAAGGCATCTTAGTGCCAGAAGATAAAACTACAAATGGCAGCATTGATGCCAAAGAGACAGGCGATTTACTTGGGAGCGAGGTTCTCCAGTCGATCAAGACATTTTTGGAAGCCTCTCCGGTGGACATGAAGTTGTCTTTGTGGAGTGTGCTTTTCCTGTACTACGACACTTCAAAGAACTGGGAGAGACTACAATACGGATTCTCGCACTTTCTCAACTATATTCAATGTCATCTTGAGTCAGAAGCTTATGAGAGCAGCAGCGAGAGTGATAGACGACAAAACGTCGTAAAGATCATTGCCGTATTGGGCGATTCCATCGATAATTACCTTAAAAACGCAGAGGCTAACAACTGGCAGACCAAGTCTACCAAGGAGGATACTCACAAACTCTACGTATTCGTGCAGTTGCTCTATGTATTTGTGCTTCACGAGGATGCAGCCGAATGGGCTCTGTTAAAGCAATCTATAAAGTCTAGGTCCAAAGCATCTTACGATAGACTTCAGCATATCTTGGTGAGTACGTTTTGCTGTTTAATCTTGCTGTACTTTTCAAGCAACGACAATGAAGAGGACAAAAACCACTTAATTTCCCTAGTTCACGTGCACCTTGGGTACAAGAGATTATGTTCCCAGTCCAAGTTTTTGAAGATGAGCCACGACTTGTTGACTAACTTCGAGCAACCAAACGAGTACGAATTGGCCCAAATCATATCTTGCCGGTACCAGTACGACATAAACATTGGAACTGTCAGTCCGCAGAACCACGAAACTGGCGCTAAAGATGCGTTGGACAGAAACATTACATTGGAGTTGGCCAAATTTGTGATACCCGTGTGTTTCAAACAGAACCCGTTGATCAACACTCCAAAGCACGGACTTAAGCTGTTGATCGAAGAGTTCTATGAAGTCATAGGAGATCCAAATTTTGAGAAACTGGACACTTTAACAAGGAACTCGGCAGCGTTCGACTATTGGTTGGAGAATACCCGTCTCACTCCAAGATTGCTTAGAGACTCGTTCTATGGCTTGATCAAGCTGGACTTTGACTTACCTGAAGATGAGAATGTCTCCATTGTCAAAGATGGGATCTACTACTTGCAAGCCTTACTCGTGTTTTCTTCGTACAAGGTGCGTCGTAAAAACATGCAAAGCCGTATAGTTGAGTTGGAACACATCATTGATCTTCTTAAGTATGATTTGATCTACTGCACCAATCGGATGGAGAGTTGGTTCTTGTTGGGCCAGGTGTACGGGTTCCTCGTGGAAGATGATTTAATTTGGACGGCAGATAAGTTAACCGTCCCAGAGAGGAAGATTTCCACTGCCAACCTTCAAAGAAAGTCGTTAATATGTTACTTGATGGCAATCAACTTAGTTCACGGAAGTGACAAGTTGGTTGTGGGGAACTTGATGTCTCAATTTGCAAAGGAACTTTACAGTGCATGCAAAGAGCCCATGAACATGCACGCTTTTGAAGCTCAACCACAGCCCAAATTTGTTAGATCTGGCGCCAATGCTCCCGGCGCAGTGACTGCACAGTTCATTTCCACTCTCAAAAGGTCGGTGCCTTTAACTATGTGCTTCAAGTTGGTGCAGCAGTCGTTGCACATTGCCATCAAGGCAAACAAACTGAACTGGATAAACTACTACTACTTGGCAAAGGTGCAACGAAAGCTAGGAAAAGAACCAGCATTAGTTTTGGACACATTACAGCGCTCTGTCAAGCTTGCCATCAAGGAATCTTTAATTGAACCGCACTACACCATATGTTCCATGCTTTATAAGTACGTAAAGTACGACCAGTTGACACCAGAAGAAGGATTCGAGTACTTGAAGAATGATCCGTTGATTGAATACCAAGGAGAAGAACCTACCAGCAAAGAAGAGTTCTACAGGGCTATCATCAAGAGCTTAGACACAGTAGATGAACGGGATAAAAAGAACTGGCACCACAAGTCCAAATACAGAATGGCAAAGATTCTTTTTGAGGAGTTTGGTGATTTTGACGAAGCGCTCAAGAAAATGAACCAATTCATGTCTCTCAAGCAATCATCCAAGTCGCTTATTCTGATCTGGAAGCCTGAGCACGAACGTCCTGGTAAGCACTTTTACTATACCTACCAGTACTGTAAGTTTTTCATTACTTTGCTCACAAAGAACTTGGATTTGATCAGCTTGGTCCTGATGCTTCCCAAGTTGAAGCGGTCTAACTCCATTATGATCAACTTGTACACTATCTGGGAAACTATATGTTCTGCGATTTGCAAGATTATCAGACAACTGTTGAGATATGACGAAGATAAGGGAGAATACGACTTCAAGTTCACAGAACGCTTCATACAAGTGATTCCTTATCAATTATTTACCAAAGAGTTCCAGAGAATGTTGGAAATCATGAAGACCGAGGGAATACCCGAGGAATTGAACATATACGTGTGTTTCTTGCACTCATTGAATGACATTAAGAAGGCTAACAATGGATTTGGCCCAACTTCTTTGATTGACGATACTTTAGTGTGTACCTTCTTAAGAATTTACTTGCACTATTCGCCAGATATCATCATTAAGGGAAATAGCGAGGAACAGCAGAGCGGAAAGGTCAAGAAGATTGCCAAAAGAGACATCTTTCCGTTTGTCTTGGATGTCCTCCTGGCTGTGAAAACCAAGTTGGAGACAATTTTGACAGAGAATCCAAATATATGTAACGATTTCGTGAAAAAGGTTGAGAAAGAAGGATGGGTGGGGATCCCACAGAATGGCCAACCAACTGCAGTGCCAGCACTACCCGAAAGAAACGGATCCAACGGAATTGTTGCGAACGGTGTCAGTGTTGCTCAAAATGGTGATGTAAACGGAAACTTGGCGATTACTCCAGTGCACGGCGAAGCAAACGGCGGAACCAATGCGCAATACGACGTAACTAACGGTGTCCACCCTGTAACAGGAGGTCCTGAATCAATTGCTGGAATCTCACAAATGAGTCCACCTTTGACCAGTGCAGGTATTGCTGGTATCCTTGACGGACAATCTGCTACACCAGAATCGAGCATTGCTCCATTATTAAACTCTTCTGAGACTGTTAAAGCTGATGTCAGTCCAACTCCTGTGGATTCAGCTACACCAGTAGCAGGTGCAGGTACCGCCAGCGCCACGCCAATATCGCCAGTAAAGAGTATTTTGAACGGGGAGTCTCTGTCTGTAACGCCAGTGGTCGCTTCTATTGAGCGCACAGCTCCAAAGGAAGAAATCAACTTAAATCTGCTTGAGTTAGTGGAGTCCAAACTGGATTTGTCTGATACTTTTGTTGATGCTGTGGAGACACAGAAGCGTCCTTCAGAGGAGTCAGAAGAGTTGAGTGATTCAAAGAGACAAAAACAGGAATAAGTCTTTAGGTATGCCCTTTGTGGTAGCGGCAGTGGACATATTTAGCACTTCCCTTCGCTTTTTCTATTTGTGGTTCACAAAACGATATGAGCTTCTTAACGTTTCGCAAAGAGGATCGGTCTGACGTGTGCCAGGACAAACCGTTTAGAGGAAAAGCAGGGCGGACGGTGTATCCCACGCTATTAAGAAGTAGGTTCAGGCGACCTAGCGGGAAAACCGGCCAACGTCGCAACTTCACTGCCTTTAATGAGTTTGAAAGACAAGCGGCATTGGCTACAGGTGAATTAAGAAGAGGTCGCTTCCACCCGTCGCCCGAGATTCCGATCTCTAGCCTTGACTCTGATACAACCTCACCAGCGCTCGGTTCGGTCATATCGTCGTTGAACTCATGGAGCCCTTTTGAAGAAGAGATACCTGATGTACTGTCCGACGAGGTGCTCGGTGCAGTTGATGCGATTATCAGGAAAGTCATTTCTGACGAGGATTACTATAAGGGATACAGGTTCAGGGCACTTCAGCGGAACGCATTGGACTGCTAGCGCAGGATTCACATTGTACCGTTTCGCAAGTCCTGCTTGTGTCGCGCTGAACCGATGACATGGTAGACAAAACCACTATGCTCGTTATTAATGCTGATATACAATACATAGTGTAATATATATAATACTTAGTGTAATGCTAATATACAATATTTAGTGTAACGCTAATATACAATACTGTGACTATTCGACCTCTGCATCTGCCACAATCAAGGACCTCAAAGATAAGTCGTACACCACACCGTTGATCTTCTTTAAATTATACTTCAAGCCATCGTACTTTCTTCTGATGTTGTCATTCTTCAAATCCAACAATTTGAATCCATTTTCTAACAAGGTGATCACTCTCAGGTTGAGGACACTAAGAGTATACTGTCTTTTGTCGGGAGATGGTCCAACTGAGATCTTGATGACAGTGTTTGTCGTAAAGTCTACGATAGTGTCTATCATTTTCAATAACGCAAGCAAGTAGTCGCTGTACTCAAAAGACTCAATGTTCAACAAAGAGATGATTTCGTCAGGTGTCAAGATCAAACCCAATTTTTCTGGGGTAGATGTCATTTTCACGACTATGTCTGCGTCGGAGTTGAAGACCTGCGCGATGACTTTGAAGTACCTGTTGATCAACAAGAGATAGAAGATTTCTTCGTTGACCTTCTTGTAGAGACGATCCTTCAGTAACTTCTTTCCTTTGAGCTCATCCAATTGCATGCTATATTCCTTGTGTATGAAGCGCAATTGGTTGATGTTGTTGATGGGTCTCTCGTGGTATTCCTGGTTGATCTCAGGTTGCACAAGTTCGTTCGCATCAAGGAAGAACTTAGTGGTTAGGTCAACGGGTTGAACAAAGTTACCCTTTGCATATTCCGTTTTGATTGGCGCCAACTTGGAAATCAAGCTCTGTTCGATCTCGTTCAAGAGGTTCTTGTTGTTGTTTCTTGTTTGTGTTAGTAGGTGTTAAACGGAGAATTCTGGGATTGAACCAACTTACTCTTGAGTGATTTCTTCTTGAATCAAAGTGAATAGACTGTCAATGTTCATCGTGTGTGTGCTGGCAATAAGCATGCTTTGGTGCGTTGGTGGGTGCAAAGATGGTATGAGCTGAGTCTTAAGTACTGATTTGATTTTCCGCTCAAGGCTTCGAATGAGCACGTTACCAGGTCGCCACTCTATTGCCACTACGGTTGCCACCAGGCCTTATCTGACATCTTTATGTGTCAAATACCCCCTATTTGGAAGCAGTCATAACCATCGTCAACAGATAAGGCAATTGTATTGCCCTAAGTGTAGGTGGAATCGTAGGGCCTGCTGTGGGAAGCACCCTGAATATCAATCTTACACATAGTTTCGCAGCCAGAAAAATCTTACATTAGCTATTTTAGCATCTGAGGTGAGTCCAATTGCTGCATGACATCACTTCTAAATCAACAGTACATGCATAGTATTACTCGTAATTGGAAGAATGCGTAAGCACACTAACTGAAGATCATCGGTTAAAGAATGCAAAGGCCGAGCGCGTCTCATCTCGGGACAACATCGTAGTGCGGTGCGGCTCTAAAATGACATTGATCCACACGGCTTAATTCCGTCTTGGTTCCTCCGAATCCTGGCATTCTCCGTGTGGGAAGATAGCCGAATAACTCGGGCAGTCCCTCGTATTGTTCGTACATTCTGTAATTAGGGCTGTTTGTGTAGCGGAGGATTCCGCGCTGTTCGATCATCGCTTCTAGGGAACGTTTTCGGCGAAAGATCAACAGGAAAAAGAAGCTCACAAGGCGTTTCAATAGAGGGGGCTAAGTGGGTTACTCTGGATGATGTTACACTGTCATTGGCTTGGGATTTACGGATTACGGCCTGTGGAGTATAGCAGTGCCAACGTCATCGCGAAATGCGCACAGAAATGAACTTACACAGTCTTGAGTGTAACCAATCGGGCCCAAAAAAAAATATGTGTGCTCTTACAGTTTCTTAAGATATAATTACCAGGGTGTGGGTATTGCCGTCTATAACCTTCCGGGGTTTTACCTCAGCAGTTGCATTGAGGGATTATGCATTGCACGTGGAATTTAGTGCATTCTTGGACGCAGATCGCTATTGTCTTAGACTATATAATTTAAATGCCCAATGCAACGACCCACGTATTGATCCTTGCATTGAAGAAAGAAGCAAGACCTAAGATAATATTAACCGCCTTTGGTTGCTCGAAAAGCCACTCCTACAGGTGCAGCAACAGGCAGCATGCAATCATGGAATAGTAACTTGTACATGAATTTCTGGGGTAAAATAATCACGTGCAGAAATTGTCACATGCCCATCGAGCGTCCAACAAATTCGGGGATCAAATGTTACAGAACTTATGTATCGCTCCTCATGAAGAAGAAGATCTTATGTTTGCCAGGGTACCTCCAGGGAGGCAAGACCTTGTCAATTAAGGCGGATGCCCTTGAAAAGTTGTTGAGCCCTTACTATGCGTTTGACTACGTCAATCCGTACCACACATTGGAGAGCCCTGCCGATCTTTCTTTCGATAGAGCGCCTTTGGACAGCGCAGACGAGTGGTGGAGAAAGATTGTACTGAGGGATTGTAACCACTACTGGTTTCGTCTTATCCATGGGAGCCCCGAGGGAATAGAAGACTCAATCGAGTGGCTCGTGAACTATATCCGTGAAAACGGCCCGTATGACGGAATCTTGGGCTTTTCTCAAGGTGCAGCCATGGCCACCATGATTACCAATCTGATTAAGCAGTTGGTACCAGAACACCCGTACTTTGAGCTTTCCATTCTAGCGTCTGGATTTGCTCTCACCACTCCGTTCTATCATGACACAGAAGACGTAACGGAATATTCCAAAAACGTCAAATTTAGTGATAGAGTTGCCAAGTATTATGAACCACATAAAGATATCTCCACAAAGCTAGTTTTCATATATGGCGCTGAAGACAACGTAGTGCCCGCAATTCGAACTAGACATGCAAGGACTATTTTCCCAGTAGATGCATTGATCATTGCACATGAAGAGGGCCATGATTTCCCTCAGCCTCATTATTACAAACCTATAGAGGATGTGATCTCCCTGTTGAACAAGACTCAACAATCTTCGTCCCACCTATAACAGGAAAGAAGGCGCGAGGTGTAGTAAGGTAAACCTCTACATTTAGAACGCAACCCAATAAATTCATAAAAAAGAAACTACCTATTGTCTTTCTTAGTTAGGAATAGAAAGCTTGTATGACAAACTTGAATCCGCAACACCTGGCGCAAGAGCGACTTTTCCATCTTTCAGCACACCGCTATTCGTATGCACACAATAATGGCTGGCCTCGTACATGCAAAAGTCCGACCTCCGTATATTGAATACATATGTAATATGGTTTACGGAACTACCACATCTTCATGTACAGTGATATTCCCGGTGCTTGAAGTAGCTCCCACTTCCATAAATCCTTTTTTGTGCTTTTGCGAGGGTGCTGTGTGAAGCGGAACTTGCTAACATTGTCTTTAGGGTACACAAAACGTTGAAGCCGGGGATTTTGAAAAATGTTCAATTTAGCCGACATGCAGCCTACATTGTCACTCTCGCAACTGCGAGTTCAGAAGGCCAACATTTCAAGCCCGCAAATAATATTGGACCAAGTGATGACCAATGCGTTTCCTGAGCAAAACCCGCGCTCCTAAAGGATTTAGTAAGGGGACATTGAGCTAAATGTTAGTGATCATTTTTCTCTATTGTCGGGGAGGCCTTATCATAACTAACCAGGATTCCTATTGTATGCACCCTTTCAAAATAACATCAAAATGCCAACCTCACGTGACATCCCGTTGCAACCATTTTTTGACAGATCCTACCGAACCGCAGTTGAGCCAACGTTCAAGATCGCCTATTGCGCTTATACTGTCAAACAATAAAACTGATATGAGTGTTAAGGGGGTGCTATGAATTTGTATATAAATAGATATTGTTCCTTGTTAAGCTCCAGTCAAGCCCTATGATGTTTTTCAAATCAATCACAGCTTTAAGCCTCCTTTCTGCGGCTGTTGCAACTGCCACTGGCTGGACCTGGACAAGTGCGCCCTCGGTCCCAGAGGGATACGTCAAGGCCAGAGTTGACTTCTACACTTATACCGCAGCTTACGGGTATTACTACTCTTTGGAAACATATTTCCAAGACGGGAACGTCTCTTACATGGGTTTGCAGTTCCAGGATAAACAGCCAAATCGGGTGGTTTTCAGTGCTTTTGGTCCCAACGCCTATTCCTGGGATGCTGCCCAGTGCAGCACTGGTGCTGACGGTGGATCTGGTGTCTCTTGTGCCAATTTCTTCACCTACTATACCGAGCAGCTCCAAACTGTTGAAATCTCTTTGGCGAAAACCTACCCGAACGGTACTAACCTTTGGCAAGGTTGGTGGTGGAGCGAAGGCTCAAATCCACAATTGATTGCTGAGTATCTCACAGACCCTAGCAGAGGGTTTTTGAGTGGTGGTAACTACGGATTCGACGAATTTTTCCCTTGGAACGGCTATAGTGGCCCCTTGGACAAGCGGCCATGTGAACCAAAAGCCGCGTTTAGACAATATGCTCCTATCTTCACTCTTGCCAACGGGACAGAGTTCAAAACGACTTTTGACCTGATTCAAAACCATCAAAGTTTGGTCGATTCTTGCTCTCCAACTGCCGACAACGCCAACTATACCATTGCTGCTGATGGCTCCTGGATTCAAGTGAACAATGGTATTCACACATGAGCAAAATCAAAAGAAAAGTAGGATCACGGCATATAGCTGCAACAATGTATAAAATACCCCTCATTGCCATCATAGCGTTTGTAGTTGTCTTCTTTGTTGTGAAACGGAGAATGCCATGAGGTGACATGATTTTCAGGTGAAATGACCTTGCAACGTAGTGCACGCCGCACCATGTGCTCCAATCACTTGATATTTTGCATTATATTCAGCACTTTGGATTTCAGCCTTTAAATGATTGCTACCCTCTACCTCTGATCCTACGTACAATTGGACTACAACCAGTAAAGCCTTGCTTAAACTGTGCATGTTCTACCTCTTGTTGCTTCCTGCCTTATCAGTGCTTGCGAAAGGAAGGAAGACGGGTTCACGTGATTGCGCCATCATAAAGTTTTTGCTATCTCAATACAACCAATTATGACTGAAGAAATCCAACAAACGTACTCCAAATCGGAGGAGTCATCATCAGAACGTGCACCAAGCACTGATTTGAGCGAAAGAGGTCTGCACGAGACTTCTGAAGAGAAAAATGGCACCAAAAAAGTCGACCAGGACGAAATCAAATTTTCCAGACGAGATGCATCCAACACAACAGTATCTGCATACTCCAACGACACAGAAGATACACCAGCCTGGATGAAGGGTAATGACAAGTACGCGAGATACGGAAGCAGACCCGTGCACGCGCCTAATACAGAGTATGCCGCCAGAGGCTCCTCCCGCGGGGCGGCCAGGGACCTGAGATACCTGAAGTACGATCTCCCTGATAGCAGACCAAAGAGAATTCATTCTGACGAACTTATATCTGCATCTAAATACCAGAAATCTGCATCTACTAGTTCTGAAGGATTGCCATATGCCAACTTGGCCGTTGCCAATCCCGCCAGCTTGGAACCTGCGCCTGCCAAGCAGTACCAGACCTTCCAGAGCCGTATAAAAAACAGAGAAAATAAAGATCTTAACAGTATTGTGCGCTCCCATTACAATCAGAGAGCACACCAGTCCAAGGTTCAGGGTCCACGGACATCTTCACCCATCTACAAACTCAGAACCTTTAACAATGTTATCAAGTACATGATCTTGGGGAGCTTTGCCAAGCCCGTGGAGCACCAAGGCAAAGGGTTGGTTCTTTTGGACTTGTGCTGCGGTAAAGGAGGCGACTTGAACAAATGTGAATTTGTGGGTGTTGACCAATACATTGGAATTGACATTAGTGATGCATCCATCAAAGAAGCCTTCTCGAGATACTACCAGAATAAAGCTCGGTTCATTCCTAAGGGTTCTCTTGCCAAAAGGGATTCCCGCAAGTACCATTTTGAAGCGTGCTTTGCAACTGGAGACTGTTTTGGTAAAGAAGTACCCACCATCTTGGATCCCAACTTCCCAGGGATCATTGAAAACGTGTTCCCAGTGGATTGTGTTCTGATTCAGTTTGCCTTGCACTATGCGTTTGAATCGGAAGAAAAGGTCAATTGCTTGCTCACAAACGTGTCCAAGTCCTTGATCCCAGGAGGTAGGTTTATTGGAACCATTCCTCTGAGCGACTTTATCAAAAAGAAAATTGTCAACAGCGAGTTTTTACCGCTGGAAAACAACAAGGTGAAGTTTGGAAATGAATTGTACCTGGTGACGTTTGAACAGGAACCACCACAAGATGGTGTTTTCAGACCACCATATGGAAACAAGTATGTTTACAACTTGAAGGATGCAATTGACGATGTTCCTGAGTATGTTGTTCCCTTTGAAACCCTCCGTGCAAAGTGCGAGGAGTTTGGAATGGTACTCAAGTACAAGGAGAACTTTATCGATTTGTATAACAAGGAGATTCCCAAGTTCTTCTCTAAGCTCAACAGGAACTTGATTGAAGGGTTAAAGAGAAGCGATGGCAAGTATGGGTTGGAGGGAGCAGAGAAAGAAGCTACGTCATTTTATTTAGGGTTCGTTTTTGAGAAATTATAGAGCAGCAGGGAGGAACCGGGCAAGGCTCAAAGGGTATGGCTCATAGATATGGCTTGAGGACGGCTGGAACTGCAACATGGGTCACGTGTCTTTATTTTCTATCGTGGTAAGAAGAGAGGCGTGAGGGGGACTAGATAAGACGGAGACAATGCAACATCATCTATCGGAAAGAAGGATTACGAGGGCATTGAGCTGCATTGAGACGATAATTCGGAGAAAGGAGGAGCGGAGCAGTTTGCACTGAAGCATTGAGGCGCACACAAGAGAGCCAACATATTCTCTCTTGACAAGTCCCTGCTTGAGGTGTCGCTTAGCTCGTATACCCGCGCAAACTGTTTGTATCTTTCTCCGTGAGCTTGATGTCTTCCTGCTTGTGGCTCAACACAAAGATTGAAAGCGGAGCAAAGAATGTCCGGAGTGAAATACACAGAAGGAGAAAAAATTTAGAGGCTTCGTTACTGCCCCATTGGGACCTTCTCCAGAGACTTTGCCATAGTCTGCCAGAATTCCCAACAAATCCCAACCTAATAAAAGATCAGTTCACGGATCCCCACGTCTGATTTTATGGCAATATGGGCAACATTCCCACCACGTATATTGCCAGAACAAGCAATTTAATGGTTTTAGTCTACTCTACATCTATCGCTTAAAAGTGAGAGGACAGCACTAAGAAAGATTAAGATTTTGTGGTAATATGTACGGCGAAAGGGTAATCACCAGCATTTGTCTGTCAATAAGTGGTTCTAAATCCTCTTAAGCATGAGAATGCTGTGGGTTTTGGGGCATTCCGATGCGTTTTACACTGCTTGTACATCGAGCAGTGAGATATTATCCGTGGTTTAGACTTTGTATTCTAGGATTTAGTTTTAATTTAATTTACCGTCACTGCTTTAGAAGGGCTATGAGGGAGGAAAGGGCAACCTGGCACGACTTGAAATACCATAATTTGACTTGAGTTATAATTGCTGTATGTGGGCCCAACTGTACTTAATCTTAAAGCTACTATTTTTTTATGCACCCACATTCTCAAAGCTTCTTACCGTCACATCTTACTTAGTTTGTCCTACTCTCGTCGTGTCTTTTGATTACAAATTCTCCATTTCCCAACCCTGAAGAAGGTTGGGGCTCTATTTTACGTGGAATTCTCATAATCTTTTTTCTAATTTCACATTTAGGCACTGGTACATTTTGTTACGAGTTGGAAGCAGAGAGCGAAGAAACAAGAAGGAGGACAGTGTGGGGTGTAGAAGAATTGGCAGTTTCTTTAGTTTTGAGTCCACAAGAGGTGAACATATTGCCCTGAAAGGAGATTGGGGTCATAACTAAGCTTATCAGGCCAGAAATTCAACCTACCGCTTCTGGGAGTCTTTGCTTGCCTCACCAAATTAAACTTTTTGTCTGTGAGTTGCTCTGCGTGGACTCTCTCTGCAAACAAGGCAATCTTGGCCACGGCTCGCTTCCCTAGTGTGGTAATAATACGAAGGTAAACAGGGTACGCTATTGTTGGTGGCCTTGGACAATGTGAAATTCAGGGTATTGTGCTAGCGTCGAGTGCGTCCTGTCATGGCTGCAACACTGCGACCTTTTGCAGCTTGTGGTTGTAGGGCTCCATAATGAACCTTTTCGCCGATTCGCCTTGCCAAGCTATAATTTTGACTTGGGCCAGCGGTTAGGACTCAGCACCTGCAAAGTGCTTTGTGTCAATCCCACCGTGGACACAGTGTGCAGAAACTTGTATGTAGTGAAATCTTAATTTCGCTCATCTCGTAAATAAAAGTTTGTAGTGGCATCTCCGTGGCTAGAAGTGCATGTAGCTTTACTATAGAGCAAACTAGACTCCGATCACCGAAGAAAATGCCTTTCCACCAACCTTAAAAAAGGGGGCATGAAGTAGCGAAGCAACGATACTAATTCGCTACGGACCGATGCAATGCATGAATTAAGGTCACGAGCCGTGGACTAGGTTTTTGGTTTCTTCCCCTACCAATTTCCTCCCATGTCGAGTCTATAAAACTCTATCCCCCTCAGTACCCTTCGCCCACCTTCGTCAACGCCCATACGTGCAGTTTCCTCCACTTGACCAAAATATTCCTTCTGCCCCGCCAGGGTTTTCTTCTTGCTGCTTCGGGGGTAATTTCACAATAGGTGATTATGCAGACCGCGGAACATGAGCTTCCAGTACCTATTAATAAACCTATCAGAATGCTGACTGCGGCGAACCACTGCGAACGTGCATGGTACATGTCATGAGCTCCCAATGGTGGGCAATGCCACTTGTCGCGACACCTGCGTACGTCTAGTGAAATTGGTCTGCGAACCACGGAGGAATGCATAAAAAAGCGAGGATAGATAACTCATAGCAACCGGAAACAAGTGTCTATATCGACTGACAGCCGAACGATAAGATTCGCCCACGGCATAATATCTTCTTTTCCCTTATTCCTTAAAGCTTCTTTTCAATGTGTGGAAATTCATCTCTCGTAAGCTTTAAAGAAGTTGCACCCACGCTATGCCACAAATTCATCTGCACGACGCACGATTCAACCTCATGTTGGTTCACCCGAACTTCGGTAACGCATAATCTCTGACCACGGAGGTAAAGATCCTTTCCTGGGCCTGCCACAGCTCACTCCAGTGCTTTCTGTAGTCCTTATCGGTTTGCAAAACCTACTTTTCCGTCGTTTCGAATTTGTTTCAAGCTTGCTACATTTGGGGCCAACAGATAACGCATCTCAGTTTCAGGTTGATCCCACTTGTGCCACCACAAGATGACTTGCCCAATAAGCCCCGAAGTCAAAACTCCGTTATCTTCCACTAAACTGCTGTTCCGATATCTGCCATATAATCGATGATTTTGAGTTTTTCCTTCTTGCAGCACAGAAGGGTTTGTTGCATTCCAAGCGACTCTACACTTTTCTGGCTCAGGTGAGGATGGCAGCACGGTCCGGAGCTAAGCATGCATCTCTGATGACAGAATTACTTGAAAAATACTGGTTGCTTTGTTGTCACTTCTGTCTCGTTTAGGTCTACTGGACTCTGAACGTTGGCCCTCTGCTGTCAAGTAGCTCTTCCTTCTGTCTCCTGGACAGTTGGTATCCGAGCCCCATGTCCGCTTTACTTACGAATCCCAAAAAAAATTGACAGGCAATGTTTAACGTGACGTTGGCAGTGGACTCGGGTCTCGGAAGGTCTTCTCAGAACCTCGCATGAACAGCATCGCGCACTGGAGGAGTTACCCAGAGGCTCTTCAAACACAAAATGATCCTTTTAGACTTCTATAATGATAAAAGCCTACTATAAAGTTCAAAGCCCATTAATTCATTGTGTAAGCAGGTGAATAGCCCTGCTATCCGAGTGTACCTCCCAAATCTCAACTACATTTTGCTGTGCAGGCATTTTGCAACCGGTAGCCAAGTTCCCGCGCAATGTCAATTACAATTGCCCAGGTACTGGACGTGGATTGTCAAGAGAGACCCCCTCTGTTTGGTATCTCACGCTGGGGTGCTAACGGAATTTACACCCATAGGACACTGCGTTCCATGGTGGGTGAAAAATAGATGGAAATCAAAGGGATTGCGTACCTGCGGTGCTCATTTACTGCGAACGCAGGCGTCACCTTTGAACAGTGATGTTGGTCTCCTGTTACGCCATCCTAATCGCACAAGCTCCCTGGGCGGCATGCTTGTGTTTTTCTGAATATTAGGTCATTCGATCCTACCCCTGAACTTTCTTGGGACTCAGCTTTGCATTGGGCACCCTCAAATGGGTATTCTTGAGCCGATTGTTAATTTTCTTTTTTCACTTTAGGATATTGTTGGAAGATTATCTGAACAATACGGAAGATCGGGTTTATACCCAGAGCTAAGGCAGTGGGACTCTAAGAGATAATGTAAGAGGGTGGGAAGGAAAGAACCAGATGGAAACGGATTGTGAGTGTCCTATCCAGTGACAATTGTGGGTGTTGTATTTCCTAATCGCGGAAATACCATACGAAGCCAGGTAATGAAACCAGGTTTCATTGCCTGGAAGCATCGGTTTATTTCGTAACTTGCTACTCTCTTTAGACTGCAATTTCATCTTGATTATTGTTTGCAAGGATTGAGTGTGCGGTTTATTTGCCTTGCCTTTGTTGAGTCAAGTTTGCCCGGCTGCAATCGCACTCGAGCAAAATTGGCTCGAAGCGCCATACATGTTACCCGAAGGAAAATATACGTATAGCCTTTAATAGGCTTATCTTAGTGCCGTATAGCCTATGTATGACTTGCTAAAGCTTTTGTCGGTTATTCTGGTGAATCTCCGGGCACAGCTTTGTAGGCGGTAGCGGACCTGCGACTGGTCCACTGGTCTTTTCGCAGCCAATTCCCTCATCATCTGGACTTCTGACAGACGGGTTTTGCGTTTATGTGCTTCTTGTAGTCTGAAAAGCTTTTCCGTCAATGAAAGTATCCATTTGATAGCAACTCCTCACATGCCATTCAAGAAACACCTTTCCCTTTGATACCAAGCGGTTATTGTTGCACTCCGCCAGCATTAAACCGCTTGTACATTTGCTTCTGTGACAGGGTCCAAGAATTTCAAGCAGGGCCCAGCCGTATAGGGGAAATGGATGTCACATCAAATGATACCAAGTACGGGTGAAAAGCAACTTCCTTGCATTGCCCGGCTAAATTGCTTTGGGGGTGGACCTTACAAATGGCCATTTATGCCATTCTCAAACTCCGGGGGTGTTTTGCCAATAATGGTAGGGGTTGAGAAACAAGTGCGACGGGGTGGCAGGGCTGCTATTAGTAAGGTTGCGCTGGTGGAAAGATTGAGGAGGTACCTGGTTGTGGTCGGTTGGTGGGATTTGCGGACGTATGGCGGAACCAGCTTACAAGTACGGCGCATGAGTACGGCGCATACTCTCAATACAAGTGTACGATAAGAGCATAATTCGTGGGTCTATGTGCGCGATTAGTCTGGTGAGCACCTACGAGCTTTCCCTCTACCCGTGGCTTGGTCAGCATTTGCCATCCGGACGCAAATTTTAAACCATGGAGATAATTTTGTGCTGAGTGCTACCATTACTGCTTATGGTTTTCTTGAGCACCATCTCTTCAGCTTTCCGTCAAGCTGCTACAACACGTGTTCCATAGCTTGGCACGCTTAGATCTGACTCATCTGCTAGCGTGAAAGCGAAAGAAAGCGTCACGGTAGGCGTAGTCACGAAGAAAGGTGTTGCAGAGCCATAGTTCCAGTACACTCTACTACTCTATCTCTATCGTTTTTTCTTCAATATTTTTGACTTCGTGCTCGTTATATCGCTCCCCAAGACTGTGATCTTGTAAGGTCTTGAGATCAGCATTTGTATTTAATTTGTCACATCAAAGATGACGCAAACAAGAGTAGGGTGCTAGAAGCTCGGAAGTTTAACCAAGGAAGCCAAGCGAACAAGATCGAACGCAGGAGTCCGAGTCAAAACCCTTACATTTTGCAGACAAGAAGGACACTAAGAAAAGAATCTTGATGAGTAAAGGTCGACAAGCAGACAAGAGGTAAGCCTGGCGTGAGATGAGAAGTTCTTGGTGGCTGCGAAAACATACGAGAGCAAAGGGTCTCGAGGTAGTGCTCGAAGACAAGCGTGCAAATTGAGGTGGAAATAACCCTTACCTCAAGGGTCACCTAGATTTATTAGAATATCCCCGCCGGGTTTCGAGAAACACCAGTGTTTCCATGCTCAGTCCAAATCTCAACTATTAACGCTAGCCATTGATTCGACCTAATATTATGATTTCTTTTGCAGGCCCAAAAGGACCAAAAATATTTTTATGCTTGCATGCGCTGCTGCCGGGAAATATTATGCAGTGCTACTAATCCCAAAGCTTAAAAAAATAATAAATATTTTCCCAAGCTCTACTTCTTGTTGATTCTCTCCCTCAGTACTTGCGCGAAGAAAATATTTTGTATTTCTCTTTTACGTTCTGCTCCCCCCCCAAAATATTTTTTAACTCACCTCTGTTTTGTTCTTTTAGTGAATTTAGTATGAGAGCACGGTATCTAAATTGAAATTCGAGCTATTTATATGGTGCAAAGTCCCTGCTCCTTTGGGTAGTTGTTATACTATAGTTACCACTTATGAGTTCCCAAGAGGTGGGTATACGAAAGAGTTCCAGATTGAATAAGGATATCGATCCACCAAACACATATTCCCCTACCACTGCTGCTTCTACCGCTCCCGCACCTAGTAATGGCTCAAGTCACAATGAAGATGCAGAATCCAAAAGTGGGTCATCCAGTCCTAGGAAGAACATACTGATAAACCTGATACTAAATGGAGGAAATGAGAAGGCAGACGCTCAGATCAAAAGAGAACCGGGACATGAAGACGAATCAATACGATTGCAAAATGCAACGCACTCGCCAGGCTCCACCCCAGCTAGCGTAGCATCGTACGGAGGCCTGACACCTGGTACTACGGGAGCTGTTCCGGGAGTACCTTCAGGATTGGCTGCTGTACAGGCTATTCCGGGTATTAAAGACGAAAACGGGGTTGTAATAGGCAGATCAAATAGTGTACCGAGCCCAGCCTTAGCAAGCAACGGTCAAGGCATAGCTCCACAGTATGGTGTTGTGAGGCCCGTACAACAAGCGCCAAATGGACCTATGGGTCCCTCTGGGACCCCTGGGCTGGTTCCACATGCTGGTCCTTTGCCTCACGTTGTGCCGGTGCCACATTCCGTACCGGTAGCACACCCTGGACAAGTTGGTCCACAGGCGCACGGAGGGGTTCCTCCAGGAATTCCGGTGCCCGTGCCCGGATCAGGCCCAGCTATCCACGGCCAGCAGACCGGCCCTGTGGGCCCACCGCCAATGCAGGGCCAGGGTGCAGCCCCTTCGGGCCCTCCTGGCTCTGCGCAGTCAGGAGCAGGCCCAAACTATTACCTTCCTCTCTACATTCAGCACCAGGAAGTCGACCACGAAAACAAGCGTGGACGGCGGTTTAGGAGGAGATACAACCAAATCATCCGGAAGTACAACTGCTCGTTCCCTGGTTGTACCAAGTCATACGGTTCCCTTAACCATCTTAATACTCACATTGTGACCAAAAAACACGGACACCGTAAGTCCAAAGCCGACTTCCAACACGCCAACGACGAGCACAACTACGAAAGCTACGGCTACTACGACTACACACTGGGAAATTACTGGTATGGGTACCACCCATACGCCCAACCGGTTTACCTGTATTACGGGCCTGTTCAGCCTCCCCTGGTTCAGGTGATGCAGCCTCCACAACATCCGGGGGCACCTCCTGGCGCAGCGGTCCCGGCACCCGCCCCAGGACATCCCCATGTCCACCCTGTTCAGCACGCTCCTCCTCAACCACAGCAAGTCCCCGTTCCTCAACAGGACTACATGTATTACGGGTACAGGAGACCGGTTTTGCCTCCCTTGGGGCCAGATCAAAACACCACCCCTGAAAAGAAGTAATCCGGCCACGCCTTGGCCATCCTTCTTTGCAAATACCTGTTGGGGTCGTTTTCTGGGAGAGGAAGAAACATCAAGCAAGAAGCTCATTAGTAATATGCCAGTCGTGACTGGGAATCAACCAAAGGCAGTAAGCAAGCAAAGTATGAAGGCTAGTTCGGAGCAGGACGACCCTCTGACTTCAAGACCCTCAATCTTGGAGCCGCCTAGTGCTGCAAATACTAAGCCCCAAGAATGGAATAATCAATTGGTCCAGCTTGTCTACAACACGCTGTTCGAATAGCGCCATTTTTGAGGGGTCGACTGCCCGAGCCTTTGAGCGGTTCTGCTTCCGGTGAACTTGTTCCTTCTCCAAGCATTTTAACGATATTACGAGTCAGCATATCATATCTCTAGCATAGGACCAAACTGTTTATTCAAGAGCTCGAGTCATGTGCACTGGAAGCACGTGTTTTGCTCGGTCGTGGCCGCCCCTCCGGCTCACGCCAGGTAATCCAGCTCACATATCTTGTATAAAAATTAAGCAAAACTAATAATAACTGGTGTAGTTAGGATCGCCGTAGCATCGGGGAACGTAGGCGATGATCCAGCACAGGCACGAAGAACAAAGGACAAAGAATAGAGTTGAATGGGCAAAGCGTTCAACAATAGCGAAGAGAACAAAGTCGGAAATCAAGATTTTGGCTCGCGAACAAGACGTGCAGTTTAGCAGCAAAATCGTCGAGCCCAAAGCTATGGACGACGTGGGCCAAAAGCTATGGACGACGTGGGCCAAAAGCTATGGTCGACGTGGGCCAAAAATCTGTCCACAAGATGAGCGAAAGGTGTATGGACAAGATGAGTATGTGCTCACAAAGAATCTGCACGGTATGCTGACCCTGTCTTCCAATTGTCCGGTCGCACACGCGAATTGGTTCCATTGCCGAAACTTTAAACTTTAATGCTTCTAGTGTCTGCTTTGTGATTCCCATAACGATCTAGGATGGACCAATGGGAGAATCAGACTAATATATACGGATATGATACCTTAAATTTTGTTCAGGATAAATTTGCTGCTCTAAAACGGTGCATATACCAGGTCTTCGCTGGTGCTGGTGGACATGTGCACAGTGAGTTACTAGGAGTTTGCGTCACAGCACCATTAATTTGAAGATTCTTTCTCTCGCTTTTTAGTCGATCAATACAAACTAGTCACAGATTCGGTCTTACTGACAAATACCTAAAATAGCGGGCGGGTTTATTGCTTGCATGAAGGCGACGCGGTACTGATTGGTGGAGTTATCGTATTGTGCTAGTATTGTTATTGTTCGGTCAGACAGACTTTTTGTGGGCATCCTAACTTCTCATTGCTGTCAGCAATTTCTTGTCACGTATGATCGTTTACCGTATTCTACAGCTACTGCGTGCATGGCGCGGACGCAGAAAATTGTATTTTTTAACGGAGCGGGGCCGATTGGGGTAGATAGGAGTGCAAGGACAAAAGGGATGGGATGAGGGAAAAAATACAACTTACAAAGGCGTCCTTCAACGCCAATCTCACTTGTGGTTCGGAGGAGAGCATTGTGTACGAGACGCCACATAGACAGCGCTTGTGTCTAGTGGAAAAGCTCGGCCAGATGATTTATCTAATTGGCATGTTTCAAGTAAACGCTGAAGATGCAGAATTCCACAGCCATCAGCACGTCCGGTGAGGTAATACCTGAGCACAAAATCGGAGAGATTCATACAAGCAGAATCGTACGACGAAGGATAGTGGTTAAAACTGACTTGGATCCAGCTATGTTGTTCCGAACAAACGGCGCAGCATTGAGATGGCACCGCTGCTTTTCTGCAACCCAGACTGGCCCATGGGGCCTTTCACAATACCTTACTAATTATAGTTTAAACAAGGAGGGTTGCAGATCGTGAAAAAAACCTCAATTTTTTTGGAGCCAAAGTCATACAAAAACAGTGGCCACAAGGTTAGCCATCCCGGGGTCTCCATGACTCTTCGTAATTGTTGGCGTGATATGCAAGATCAAGTGGCCCTGTGAAAGGTGCTTGAAATACATGAACGCAAGTGTGCTTCGATATGAAAATTGGGCTTTGCACAACAACTGCTAGATACTCTGGCCACTTCCGAACTCTAATTAGTTGACGTGGTTACTAGCTGGTTTAGCCCATCGCTCTCTAATTTTAGTTTAGTTCTTCTCATCTTCACGCTCTCGTTCGTGCTGATATGCAGCTCGCGTAAATTGAGATTGCAAGACAAAAATTACCAACTCGGAAACTCCGTTGTATTTACTATTTGATTATTGGGGCCCAGTGGAATTACTATTCACGGACTTTGACGAAAGCGAAGGCTGCAAGTGAAGTGTGAATCGTCACCGCAAGAACCTTTTGCTGATGCTGGTCAAATGGAAGAGTACGGCGCTTGTAATCAGCATGAGGTGAGCCCATGACGACCACGCCCAGGCATCAACAGCCCAACCTTTGCTTACACAAACGCACATGAGTATTTACGACGAACGACATAAGTCAATGCTTGCTCCCTCGACATATTCCTTGCTGAATGCCTTCTACTTTGTTACTGGCAAGGGTTCTGATACACCGGCATAACGAGAGTGCTGTTGTCGCAGGGATTTGCGTAGCGGCGCAAACGCATCCACTATAATTAAAGTACTATTCATGACGCAAGCGCAACCTCAGATCTTGCAATAGTCGATATGAAAAAGACAGCAGTTTCTTTTTTTGGGAATAATTCGCCTGCCCGAAGGTCCCAAGGGCTAGCGATTCTAGTGGCATCCGCGGAGCCGTCCCACCTGTCAACATATTTATTTGTCTCGCCAGAAACCCGAAATGCAGGTTGTTTGTCTTTTGTTACCGCTTTGGCCCTGCTTGTGCTGGGTGCTTAATACTGGGTAGTTTCTCGGAATGTTACAAGCGGCACTAAAAAATTGCTATAAATCGTCTAGATGTTCCGTTAAATGCATTCCGTTGTGTGCAGTGAGATACAGTATGCAAAGGCAAGCACTGAGGGCTACTGACCTACGAAATGCGCATTTTGCAGGAAAGTGCAGGGAAAGCATTTTGGTTGGTTAGAATGTTGAGATAGCCGAGTTACTGGGAAATGGTGGGGTTTTTCGGTGTCTCTTCGATGAGTCTAGCGTAGCAAGCTTTAGTGTTTGGATACTCCGGCCAAATTTAGGCATTTCTTAGTGCAGCTTATAGCGAACTAAACTGCATCGGCTATGTTGGGGCCTCGGCCCGAGCTTCTTCCGTGCCTCGGCGTGCGCTGACGGGAAACGTCACTGCGCCAGCCATTGTCGAGATGGCTTCCTCCATCTGGTCCTCTGCACAGGCTCTTTCAGAGCCAATCGAACCTCTCCTGGATGCCTATGTACGATTCACACTCTTGTATTGCTGAGCCTGGTTTGAATATCTATTTTTATGCGAGTTAAACATATCGCTGCTCCCTCCCATAATTCCATTTCATCTGCAAGATAAGTCTCAAACGCCGAGCTTCCTTTCTCCATTTCTGCGGACGGCAACTCACCCATTCGACCCTCCAGCCAACCTTGCGGACTCTCCAGTTCCAACAGGGAAGTTTAAAGTTTAAACCAGAGTCAAAACCATCAGGGTCCTGCTCGACCATGGCCCCTAGTCACTCTCCCTAAGGCGGGCAAGCCTTTGGTACTTTTGCGATTCATATTCCTCCACCTTCCTCCCGGAGCACGTTGCAAGCCTCTGGACTGTAAGGCTTAATTTCACCATTATTTTTAGGATTGTTGTACCAACTGCCCCAAAAATTACCGATTGAGGTCGCTAGAAACCATAGCAACTAGAACGCCAGTATTGATACCTTATTGTACCAGTATTAAGTAGTAGAAAAATGTGAAAACAATAACACACGATCAGCACGATGTACAGTGCCTCTTTTTGGTTGGTCCTAGTGTTTTAAGTATCACTCTGTACACATTGCAAAATTTAAGTTCGCTAATCTGGGTCCCGAAACCACGTCTCATTTACATAGAGGGTGTTAGCTTAAGTAAAATTGCAGTGAAATGCTTGGTATGTTGTCATACCATATTCATTCCTCCTCACGTCCACCTTGATTACATTGATACCATAAGCTTGGCCTCCTGCTCTGCCCTTCAAACTTGCAATAGATCCAGAAGGCGCTAACACAGATATTGCTGCAAAAATTAAAACTTGCTGGGGCTAGGTCAAGCTCCCTCTACCTACCGGTCATCGAAAAAGCAGAGCTTTTGAGCCAATATACTTTATGAGCCATGGCGGGGGAGGCAGGGAGAATTGATATCGGTGAGTTGCTCCCAACATTGGTCACCTTCAACATGCAAAGGCTCATTATCAAAGCCACATAGAAGCACTTGACGAACGCACAATGCGGTTCAAGTCTACAGAGTCACAGCTGACAACCAGCATTGCCGCCAATATTAAATTTTTACTAAGCGCAACAGCCAAGGATACAGCTGCATTACAGCGTACCCCCAAAAGCTCCCTTTGTTCCGTTTCATACAGCTTCATACTTCATTTTGTTGTTGTTGTTGAAGCACGTATCAGTACGTATCTAAGTAAGGCTACGCTGGTGTGTATTTCATCTGGTATGCAAATTGCGCTAATTTGCAGTAAGAGTTTAGCTTTCTTGGGAGAAATAACAACTGAAAAGGAGTAGTATTCACCCAATGGCTACCACAATGAGAGCCTGCTACAAGAATAGTCGAACAGCATATCGCTAGATGTATCCGTTTGTTTTGTGAGAATTTAACAGGTTAAATATTTCCTTTGCTCGCTCTACGTAGCTATTCATTCACTTATATATGCAAACTACAATAAGATGTTACATTCCAGTCATGTGTTTCGAGTTGCCAATTCTTGCTAATTCGTATTTCCACACTCACCCCCGACAGCAAGAGTGCCAATTTCTGGGGGTGGACACATTCTCCAAAGGGGAAGCGCCCATTGTCTTGCAGATGTATCTACCTTAATGTCTTCTTCCTTTGTTTAGTTGTCTAAATATCCGTGGATAACTATTTGCTTGCAAAAGGATATCAACAATACTTGCGGCTCAATAGTTGGGCTAGAATAGACTATTATGTTGGCTGTCGCCAGAATCACATGGAATTCTTTCCTACGTATTCTACATCTCATGTCCTTACGGCTAAAGATGTATTTTCAGCCCCAATTTTCATGACTTCCTTTGTTCTCGCCTCGTCATTTGGTTTGTTAATAGTTGTCTATTTCCTTGACTCCCCTTTGGGTGCAAAGCATTTTCGTCTAGTTACACAGAATCAACACGGATTTGTTCGATATTAAAGGGTTTCTTTAAGAGACTTGCTGTATGGAATCTTATAAGGTGGACAACCACAAATATTGCTTAACAGAGCTCAAGATGCCCTGCTTGGGTGAAATGTAACATCATCTGCATTGCTTTTGAACTCGCAATATCAATCGCAATATTACGAGTTTATGCTCCCTAAAGGTTATGACAATTGATGAACTTTAAAATATCACCTATGCTCTTAAACGGAATCAAAAGGGAGGGTCCCGGCACGAGATCTGGCACGAGATTCTGCACGTGATGAGTGTATTTTTTATCTATCTCATCACGTGCGCAAATCAAAAAACACGTATCATGTCAAAGAAGAAGCAGAAGAAGCAACGCTCCAATCAGGCTGAAAATCCTGAGAAAGTTGTCGATGCCAATCATGCCGCATCAAATCCAGAAGAAACTGCTATTGATGATCATAAAACAGAAATGGAGGATAAATTAGACGGAATTGAAGGAAATAACGGTTCCGCAGAAGTCTCTCACGACAAAGATCATGAGATCAATCAGAACGACGCTCCCGAAATTCAAGAGAATGGCAATCACGTAGAGCATCGTGAGGAAAATGTGCAAATAGAGGATAATTCTAATGAGGAAAACGCTGAAGCCAGCACTTCTGAATCGAAAGACGCAGACGATCCTACCGAATCGAATCAAACTGATCAGGAATCGGAAATTCAAGATTCCCCCTCCAAATCAGATACCAGCATGCTTAAAGACGCTTCGGAAGGTATCCAAGAGTCTTCCGATAATAAAGCTCCTTCCAAGCCAAAGAAGCGTCTTACTCTCCAAGAAAGATTGGCGCTCGCAGCAAAAGGAAAGAAGAAAACCTCCAGTAGCACCGCTTCGAGCGAAACTCCCCGTTCTTCAACTCCAGTCCAAGAGATTGAAAGACTGTCCACTCCAATTCTGGAGCCAGTCCTGGCATTCCTGTCAATTCCTTCGACTCCTCGGGCACTCTCTCCAAAGCCACAGTCTACGCTCGACTTGAAGGTGGTCGAGACACTCCAGAGAGAGAAAGAAGAATTGTTGAAGAAATTGGAGGCAAAGGACCAGCAAGTCGAAGATCTTCTTAGAGAGGGCCAAGCGTTGCTGGTCAAGGAACTCAAGTTGAGTGAAAGCATCAAGAAACTTAAGCAGACCAACCAAACATTAGAATCAAATTTGGCGGCTTATCAGGAAAAGTCGGACCAACTGTTAATTAAGATCCAGGAAGTTGAGAGTGTACTCAAAACCAATGGGATTCAAAACATAGACAAGCTTTTGGAGAATTTGGAACAGCTCACAGAAGAGTTGTCAAGTACGAAGGCCGGATTGGCAGAAGAAAAGCAGTGGCATCCCAAATATAAAGAACTCTCTTCAAAGTTTGAAATTGAATTGTCTGAAAAGAAGGACGCATTGAAAGACTTGACACAAATCAAAATTGAATACGATATGGCAAAGAGACAGTGGGCGTTGGAGTTAGAATCCAAGACTTCGATGGTAAATGACCTCAGGAGAGAGTTGCAAGCATCCAAAACAGAAAATGTAGAAGAGATTCTGAGATTGGAGAACAAGATCGAAAACTTGAGGATGGAAAACGAAACTACTAGAAGAGGCGGAGAAGGAGACGAAGTGGATTTCAAAGATTACACCCGATTGCAGGAGGCTCACCACAACTTGCAACAGCAGTACTTGAGTGCACAAGAAAATTGGAAACTTATAGAATCGAATCTTCAGTTGAAGATAGAAGATTTGGTGTCTGGGAATGAATCATTGAAGAAGGTTAAGCAAAGATTGACACAAGACTTGAAGAATACGTCAGTTACTTTGCAGCAAGAATCCGAGAGATCGCTGCAGTTGGATGAAAAGATCACTGAACTCAAGAGTAATAATGCCAGATTAAAGACGTCGTCTGAACTCAGCCAGACCGAGTTGAATGAATTACGCGACAAGTTTGAGAAGTTCAAGCAAATATATAATACCGAAAGGTCTACTTTGAACACACGGATCAAGGACTTGACGGAAAATATGAACAGAAACACAAGTACCGACACACTCCAAGATAATGCTCCGTCCCGAGAGTGGCTGGTTCTTCAGAGTTCTTCGAAAGAGGACTTTGACGAGCCTTCTTTCTTTGATGAAAGCAGGGAGGGTCCTGGCGAATTCCCAGATTTCCGCTCTACCTCCGAGGTCGATATGGAGTCGATCAACTCCAAGATCCCTCCATCCGTCCAGCATAACAGGAACAACGTTCAAATGATTAACAAGATGGGAGCCAACATCCGTAGACTTGAGATTGAGTTGAACACACTCAGAGAGGAAAATGGCAAGCTAAGCGAACAAAAGGAGGGTCTCGAGTTGCAGTTGCTCGAAAGGTTGAAGGTGGACGGACCGATTCACGAGGAGCTTGAAAGTTTGAAGAAGGACTTGGAGAAGAAGGAACAAGCAGAGCAAACCATGTTGGAGTTAATTGGGGAGAAGCTGGAGCAGGTTGAGGAGTTGAAGGCTGACATTGTTGACTTGAAGGAGCTCTGTAAGTTGCAGGTTCAGCAGATGATAGAAATGCAGGAGAAAAAATAAGTACTTCCATTGACAAGATTGGGCCAGAATACGACTTAGCGACTTTGGCTGGGAGTTATTTTGAGGGACCCAAGGTGAAAAATATACTGCAGTTTACTTAATACACACATGGAAGGTTAGACACATGCGAGGGAGGGCTTTGGCTAGATGAAAAAATATCTTGTGCATTTGTTGCCGAGTTCCGCTGCAGAAGCGAGGTGTTGAGGAGATGCAAACACGTACATATTTAGCAAAATACAGTAATAGAATAACTTTAGTCAATCGTGCTCCAAAGCTTGCCTTGCTGTGGCAATGTTTGTTGGGTGAATTCCAGGTATGTGCGGCAAAAGACCACAAAAGGCGAAGATAAGCTCCGCATTCCTGTCAGCGAAAGGTCCACATGGGAGCAGCCCCCGCAAAGCACAAATGACAAGGGAATTCACAGCTAAGTCTCGCTTCGTCTGCATTATCTCAGAATAGTCTGGCATTAGCTCGGTGAAATAGGTTGTGCGTGCTGCATGGCGGATCGCCTGACGAAAATGTCGGTTGCATATACACAAAATGTCAGACTAGACCCACGGTTCGGGCTCTCCAGTATGTGGAAGTTTACCCAAAGCTTATCGAGGGCTATGTGCCGCAGAGCTAAGAAATGTCTATGTCGAGTGCCATGCGTTTGCAAAAGTCACCCCACTCAGTAGATTGATCTACTTTTAGTCCAAACGCCTCAACACTCATAATCCTCACGTCCGTCCCACCTTACTCGTTTCATGCCCCACTTCCTGGATACCGGTGCTTTCACTTCCACGCATGACTGGCTAACATTGTGCAAGCTCGACATAGACGTAAGGTTTTCAGTAGTTACTAATTATTATTATTAAGGTTAAAGACGGACGCACTACCCGGGCAATTCGAGAAGCCCATGACAACCACGGCTATATAATAATTCTATTTTTGAAGACCGAGCGGACACTGAGTGTTTGTAACCAACATTCCGTATGCAAGAACTAAACACTGTTTGATGGACTTTGATGCTAATATCTTAAAATATTTGTAGGCTATTGGAATCTGACTTGCTCCCGAAAAATGGAATCGTACTTTTGGCACTTTTCGTAATTTTTTTGTATATTCGCAGCCAACTTGCAAAAGAACCGAGGACCTTTGCAGCAAACTCAAATATAGACTTTGCACAATCATATTGTTTAAAATCTGGAGCATTGTACCCCAGCATGATTAGATAGTTCACAATCTGGATTTTTGGATTGCTGAGTGTATTATATATCTCGTTGTTGGAAATCGGTTGTGACAGTTCAAGTTGTTTTCAACTTATCAACACAGCACAAGTTACACGACAAACATAATAACTAGTAAAGAAATCACCAATCTTAGGCATTTAAGTTTAGTTGATATCTGGTCTAGAGATTGTTGTTTGGTGAACTTGGTACGCTTTCAACGCACTTGCTCAAGTCTAGCTTGGACATAAAAGTTTTTCGCTGTTTGACTTGAAAACGGAGCCCATAGCGTTGAGAAACATACACAGGCAACTTCAGCAGGATCTGTTCCTGTTTCAGCATATTGAGTTTGCAGCAAGTACCCATCGATGGCCACGCATAGTGCGACATTTATTGTGTCGCGCCTGGCGGTGCGACTTTCTCAATCCGCAACTGATCTAAGGTACACGTGACAAAGCGTTCATCAATTCCTTACCTTACTAATGATGGACCCACCAGCGCTTAGGAAGTTCCTTGTGCAACTCCCGGCAGCGCTTGATTACGAGCATTACCTGGCAATTCCTCATAACTTAGAGAAAGCCCTCTACTATGCGGTGACTGCCGACGGTACATTCATCCGTGACATATTCCCCTCAATCACTGATCAGGAGTTGGAAAACCTCAAGGGCTTTCAATTTCCAATCACTTTAGACGACGACTCTCCATTCAAAGAACATAATCGTGTACATGCGGAGTACTCCCATCGTTCAGACAGGGCCTGTGCCAGACAAATACTCAAAGGAGAACCGTTGTATCACTGCAGGCAATGTGGGTTTGACAGTACCTGTGTCATTTGCAAGCACTGCTTTAACAAAGACGACCACGTTTCACATGACGTGATAGTATCCGTCTCCGGAGGCGAAGCCCTATGCGATTGTGGGGATAGAGAGGCATTTCGCCATTTGAATTGCTTGTGCACCGTCAGTGACAGAATCGGCTACGACGAAGATAAATACGACAGGTTCCAGACGCCTGCCTACCAAACTTTCAAGACATGCATAGAGTACATTATAGAGGTGATGAACTGGCAGATCGAAACGCTTCCATTTGTGCATGCCAATGTCAACAAGTCGCCAAGCTTGACCTCTGAGCAGATCTCCAATCTCCTGAACTTGCCCGAGGCGCACTTTGGCGGCGCCAAAGACATCAACAGTCCTTCCAAATGGCTTCTTATTTTGTGGAACGACGAACACCACAATATGAGACACGCCACTACTGCCATCAGAGCGGCCATTGGAGTCACAGAGGACGAGTCCACCCTAATCGCCAAGGAAATATCGGATAATGGCTACACAATCTTGAAGACCGCCACGTCATACCAGGCGTTATTGCACACCAAAGACACTGCACAAATGAACGGTTTGGTGGCATCCATCATGAGTGCGCGTGACTACTCCAGGTTCCTCATAGCGTCTTACCTTATTAGCTGGATCGAGGAAGTCCTCCTGTTTGATTACGCATACTTTAGAGACTGCTGCATCTTTATATTCACCTCTGTCCTTATGAGTGAGCGCTACAAGGTACAGAACCCAGTACCCAACGCGCTCTTGGAGTCGTTTTCTGTCAACTTGGAAAGAAAGTTGTATGAAAATGGGATGCTTGACGACGGAAAGATAGTCAATCTTGGACTCACAAAGGAAAAAGACGGCGTGAAGTCAGCTGATCTCATGGGTCCGTTGCATCTGGTCTTAGAGCCTGGAACCTACAAATCTCATCACTCCAGATTGCAGTACTTGCTCTTGTTCCAGGCCAGGTTCTCAAAAACTAGTCGTGAGAAATTGAACAATTTGTTGGTGTCACCTGCCATGGCAGACATTTCATCCAAGCTCACACTAGGTAACCAGTTGGTGGAAGTATATCCACAACTCCTCACATCTATGGCCTTGTCAGACAGAGAGGATCACTTGAATATCCTCAGTAATATGGCCGCCCAGTGCTTCACTTGTCCTAGCACCTTGGACGAAATCATCCGTAATGACAAATTCAGCCACATTATTGGTCCGTTAACCAGACTCATTGAAGAAAACTCTGCTAAAATCAACTTTGAAAGTGGGTATCCCAACTTCATCGAGCTTCCCGAAAACAGGCCGATTCTGATCAAAAGGGCCATATCTTTGGGGATCCGCCACCTCGAACACTTTGCCGAAGTCCGTAAGGGCAATCTATTGTTGGATAACTTAGACATTATAATGATGTTCCTCAGGAACTTTCTGGGCTACTGGCCCATGGTAAGGAAGTACGGTGACCATGTCGAGAACGAGTCTTACGATTTCGTTGTACACGGCAAGTACTCGATGATTGTGTTGAGCATAGCAAAGTCCTTTGTCAAGATCATGGCCGATATAGAGGATGAAGACAAGATGAAACTTATCGGGATGAAGTTGATTAGTTTCCTCTTGTTGCGTCCAATGAAGTTCAATGCCCCTGGAATAGCTGAATTCAGAGTCAGCAAGGAACCAATAGGTTTTGTGAATGCGCTCAACTCATTACTCTCGTTTGTGCTCACATACGAAGGTGGGGAACCATTCCACCAGTTCTTGGCTGCAATGGAAACTCCGTTTATGGCCATCTCCGACATTTCCCTTAGAAGTATCGTGTTGGGGTCCCAGATTAAGATTGGGCTCTGGATCAGAAATGGGATTTCGGCGTCCAGGCAAGCTTCCATCTACTTTGACCTGAAATTAACAGATCTCACCTTCTTCAGAGATTTCCATTTGCAGCAAATAGCATGCCTCCACGACAACCCTCGCACCACCTTGTTCAACTTCTTGGACAGATGGGAACTTCTTGGGTGGTTCCTGGGTGAAACCCTGCACGAAGCCACGATTTACGAAGATAGATTCCCACTGATTGTGGAAAAGTTCATTGTGTTTGCATACAACTTGTTTACTAACAGGGAGAACTTTCAAATTGACTCCTTCACTTCCTTTAATTACAACCACTTGTTGAAGCAAGCGACATATGCATTGTGCGAGGAGCCCAGATCCTTTAGTCAGTTGCAAAGCCTTCTTGCTTGCGAGGACCACTCTATTTTGATAGAAGTATTAAGTGAAATTGCTGATTATCAACCTCCTACAGGAATCACCGACGTTGGGTTGTACCGTTTGAGGAAGGAAGTCTTCCAGGAGTTGGACCCATTGAGTTTGTACTTGGATTCGTCCATGTTCCAGTCTGTTTCGCAGGAAATTGCAAAAAACCTTCAGCAAGCACAAGGATTGGATAGCCCGGACGACGTTGTCATTGTCCCTATTATCGAAGAATGTTACTACGAGTACCCTACTGCTAACTTGGCTAGATTTGCGAAAACGAAGGATTTTTGTAAGTTGATCTACAAATTGATGCAAGTCTCCATTGACACTGGAGATGAAGTGTACTTGGCACAGTTATTGCACTTGTTCCACGCTATTTTGGTTGATGACGAAGTCCTCCATGGTGCCAACTACTTGAACGAGGAAATTGTACAGATTCCAATTTGTGATCTTTTGCTTACCATTGCTCAATCAAAGATGTCCAGAAACATAACCAGGAAGGCTGATTTCTTGGCCGAGCTCTTGATGAAGAAGGACAATAGAATTATGGAAAACTTGATTGATAGTTTTGGTGAAGAACACATGAACAGATATAAAAACTCCAAGAACAATGTCGTCGAGACCATCTCCGAAAAGAACAAAAAGTTGATTGAGAAGAGAAAGCAAAAGATCATGAGAAAGTTTGAGAAGCAACGTGAAGAATTTTTGACCAAGAACAAGATTGAGGAGGAGCAAGAGACTCACTCTCACTCCGACAGCAGAGTCTGTGTCTACTGTGGGGAAGCTGAAACTATGACTGAACCATTCGGAATCTTGGCCTCTTTCTCGAAGACGTCAAGTTTGTGGACAATCCCGTATGACTCACCATTCCTTAACTTGGCATTCAGTTCGTGGGACGAACAACAGACTCCTAGTAGCGGCGGGGCCTTTGGTGCTGGATACTACCTGAATTGGAGAGATTTGGCCTTATCCACTAAAGTTATCTCCACTTGTGGTCACGGAATGCACTTTTCATGTTATGAACAGAACATAAAGAACAACAGGATCAAGTTTATTCCTTGTCCGTTGTGCCACAGTCTTCATGAGGTTCTCATCCCATCGTTGATTCCTAACACAGAGAAGCTGGCGTCTCTCTTCCAGCTTCTCAGCGCTCTGACCGACCAAAACGACTATGCCAAGATACTTGTTCTGAATAGCAAGGAAAAGTCCCGGGAAGTGATTGAATGCATGATTAACGAAGAATACAAGCCAGCAGCATTAAGAAAAGTATCCATTATTGTCCAGAAGGAAGTAATTGAGCTGATAAAGACCAACTACTTGGACACCGTCACCCAGAATCAGTCATTCCTCAATGGTCTCTTGAGCTTGTCGGTTCTAGTTGCCAACACCATCCGTATGAACGAGGTATCCACTAGAATCCAAGGAGAGAAGAGCTTGTACTCGTACTTGCTGCAAATCCCTGCATCCACGAAGATCCTCATGCAATCGTTGATTCAGTGCAGAGCTTTGGTCTATGAATACAGAAGTTCTTCACTGTTGTTGGGTTCTGACGACTTGCTTCTGATTGAAATTGCAGAGACATGGAAACGCAAGAGCTCTTTGGACTCTGTCTTTGTTGAAATAATCACTTTGTTCTTCCAAACTGACTTGTCGTGGACTACATTAGTTGAGATGGGTATGGCCAAGCTCTTCACTCAAATCTTGCAGAGATTCGAGGACAACGAGAAATTGTTTGACGCTGCGGTCGATAGCTACAAGGATAGGACCTTAATGACGAACAAGGAAGAATTGATCCATGTCATTTATTTCTTATTGCACGATGAGTACGATGAAGACACTGCACAGTGTGTGTACTTTGGTGTTGAAAGATTGATGTTGCCATTCCTCAGGCAGTGTGTTTTGTTCCTCAGCTTAATTGACGAAGACAGAGTCAAGGGGTTGGAAGATAAGATTATGGAACAGGAGAAGATGGACGGGGTTGACTTGCTCACTGAAGTCCTTGGAGTTCAGTCATTGGAGAACCTTATCATGGGACTCACTCCTCCTTACGGCCAGATAACTTTGACTCAAGATATCTACCGCAGCATTGTCACCAACAGAAGAAGATGCTCACTTGACTATCCGGGTGTTGTCAAGCTTATCGATCTACCTAAAAACTATCACGACTGTGTTATGGATATTGACCTTAAGTTGCTGGACAAGTTTGATAGCATAGTTTGTCTTCATTGTGCAGACATTGTTAGAGAAACTAAGTTTTTGCTGCATATGGCCAACTGTTCGAGGTACACGGGGATTTTCTATGCTCCGAGGTTGAACAACTTGAAGATTTGCATTCATGTGGGACCTTCTCCGATCAACGTAGATTTCCCTGCGCCGTACTTGACACAGCACGGCGAGCCGAAGAGAGAGAGGACCGAGGGTACGGCTGAGTTGAACATGTTGAGGTACTTGTATTTGAATGAGTTGTGGTTGACACAGCATTTGAATGCATTTATTACAAGAAGAATCTTTGGGTCTCTGGTGGACACTTGGGCACCAGGCATGGACGACTTGGATGACGACGAGGAAGATGACGACGTGGATGTTGTAATCGATCGTATGTAGGTTGTTACAAGGGTGAGGTACTTTTCCCAAGCTAATGGGAATGAAAGATTCAGTTATGAAATTCGTAGAATTGAATACTACAAAATTGGAGTGCAAGCGAAGAAAGTATGCAACCTTTGGCTGCGAAAAAATGCGCAAATATATTCGCAGGGCGACTTGAGTCGGAAAGGCTAGCATGAGACGCAAGGCTAGCTTGAGACTCAAAGGGGTTCTAAGTAAGGAATATAAATTCATGGCTTGTTTCGGTGTACTTTGAATGTCGAGGGTAACTAATACCACTTCTAATATTAAAACAAGAACTCACATGAAGGGAGTCGACCGGCAACAAGCTGAATATAAGTTTTTGAAGAAATGGATCACAAGCAGCGCACTCTCAACATTCGAAATCCATCCTAGGAGCTTTCAAATAGAGCTATCTGATAACTTTTGTTTGAATTCATTACTGTAGTGTGAGGCTGGTAGATCCACTGTGTATCACCTTTGGAAGTGTAGCATGGACTTCTCTCAAACCAACGTGCCTGCACCACTCCCTGAATAAAGATAAAACACAGAAACTACTCTTACTAGAACGATTAGATCATTTTAGTCGCTGTCACCCACTTATAACCCTTGAAAGACTGAAATCCCAATGTTGAACCGTAGGAAACTTAGTATGCGCTCTACCGAGTGCAGCACAAATAAAGGTCGCACTTTGTCTCATCTCAAAAAAACTTCACCCATCATGACAAGCTACGTCGATTCAACCCACCAATACGTTGCCAACGTCATCTCCAAGCCAGGAAGGAATGAAGTCCAGCTCTTCCAGGTGCACGAGCTTGATGAGCCAGTTCGAATCGAATTACCCAGTGAAGATTCGCTTTCCCACGCAGTGTGGATAAACGCAGCACCATCAAAGAACAGGAACAAGCGTAAGATCGACGAGAGCGCCCACAATGCTGAGGACAACAGTCCTAGGTTGTGCGTGTTGTCGAACGGGACCGAGATCTTGGTGTTTGCACCAAATGTGGATAAATTATTGCATAGGATTCCTGTCAAGGAGTCCCGGTTGCTTGTGGCAGCCACAGGCCAAGGAAGCGTTTGGGCCATCGGCGCTTCTAAAGACGTATATGTTGTTTCCATCGACACACAGCAAGTCGAGCGCACACACAAGTTGTCCCATGAGGTTGCATCTGGCGCTGCCTCCTCCAGCACCATTGGAAAGAACCACTCTCCACTCATCTTGGCTGGCGATGACCTCCACATCGTAGACTCATCTAAGACAAAGAAGGCCTTGACCAGCTCCACAATCCCATTAGCAAGCAAGAGCACGGACATCGTGGTAACCTCAAGTCACGCCTATGTTGCCCACGACGATACCATCTCGCAGATAGACCTCACCACGTCGGAGGTGTCAAGCATCTCCATCCCACAGGTGGAAAAATTACAGGTGGTGAGAAACGCAGAGGAAGAGGTGATATTTGCATTTACTAACAACACCGTGTATGTAATCAAGAGCAACGACGTTGTTTCCCAGCTCAATGGCCAGTTGTCGAATGTCTTGTTTGACGGTGAAACACTTTTTGGGGTGAGGTACGACTCCAACGAGGCCAAGTTTGTTGAGATCGACTGGACCTTCGACACCACCGGCCAAGTGGACATCTCCGTTCCAAAGTCTGCACAGCTCTACACAAATGAGACCACAGACTTCATAGTGCCCGAGGAAATCGAAATCAACAACCTCCCACAGGAAGAGTTGATTGCTGAGTTGATCAAACTCTTGGACGAGAACGACTCACAAAAGGTGATTCAGTTGTGTGCCACAAACGCAGACTCAGACTCCATAAAGCAAACTATACAAGAGTTGTCGCTGCAGCACGACACCGTAGGCTATATCAACCAGCTTTTCCCACTTGTCAGCAGTGCAGTTGCTCAGGACCCTTCGTCGTTGCCAGCATTGGCCACATGGTTGAAGTGGATTTTGCTTATGCACGGGGGATCTCTTGGCAAACAAGAAGGGCAAACCGGAACTTTGAGAAGCTTGGAGTCGGGCTTGAACCAGGGATTGAAGTTGATGCCTCACTTGATCTCGATCCAAGGAAAGTTGCAGTTGTTGAGGGCACAAGCTCAATTGAGACTGGTGCTGGTCCAAGATGAGGACAATTTCGAGGTCACCACCACAACTGAACAGGGCTTGATTTTTGCCAACGGAGAGGACGATTATGAGGAAGCCGAGTTTTCCAGAATCGACGGCGATGACGACGACGAAGATGAAGATTAGTTAATGGGACTAGGGTCTTCGAGTGCTCCACTAGAGTTTGACGTTTCGCTAAATGTGCCTTCAGAAGTTGGTCGGAGATAGAGGAATTTTGTGCGATCGTAGCGGGAACATTCAGCGCGCGCACTGTCCCTAGCTTATCCCTACAGCCCCTGCAGCACTACCGAGCACCTACGCAACCGGCGGAAAATAAAGCACAGCTTTACTCGAACATACAATAATAAAATAGAAAGTATAGAATCATCGAGTCATATATTGTTGTAGTAGCAGTCCCTACAAGTGGGCGCGAGCACCCTCGTGCTGCTTGAACCACTGGGTTACCAACTGACCAACCTTGGCAGCATCTTCTCTGTGCAAAAAGTGGCCTAGTCCTTCGAGGACCTCGACTTTGACGTTGCTGTTCAGCTCAAAGTGAACCTTTCCTACGTCAAACAAACCTCTCAGCATGCACCCGTCCTCAGAGCCTGCAAGCAGCAACATGGGAACCTGGTTGAAATCAATATCCGGTTGGAATTGCTGGCGGTGCGTGGGGATACATCTGTAGTAGGCGGTCGCATTGTCTAGAATTTGCGGGTTGGAGAGTCGAGCTTTCACAGGCGCAATGTCCTCCGCCTTAAAGTCCCACGTAGGAGACCAGTACTTCCAGAGACTCTCCAAGTAGGTGGAGTCAAGAGTGAATCTGGATCGGTACAACAGAGCAAACTGCATTGTGAACATGTAGCTCAGCCTGTAAAGCTGGAAAGGTGCGGCCCACACCAACTTCCAGCGCGGGATCCCAGTGACATATGGAATCGACAAGGTCGCAATCGACGTTATGAGTGTGGGATACAACTCAGCAGCCTTGTAGGTGGCAATTGCACCCCAGTCATGGCCTAGCACGTGGATTGGAACCTCGCTGTAGTCCAAGTTTTCAATCCACGCCTTGATGTCGCCAGCGGTATCGGATGGCCCGTACTGGTTGAGTGGACCAAAGCTCAGTTCTTCATAGCCCCTGAGCAAAGGCGCCAAGATTAGCGTCTTGTCAAAGTTTTTCTCCAACACTGGGTACAACTCATTGAAACTGACACTTTCATCGGGAAACCCATGCACTAGGATGATGATTCTCTTCCAGGGTCTGGCAATCCCCTTGGCGAACACTTGTGGTCCGGGGTAGTTACTAAGCGTTGTGAATTTCCGTTGCCCACGACTCAATTGCACGGTATGCGACATGTTTGTTAGATGGCAATTGATGGATGAAAAGTCCGTTTATATACGTTTTGGTTGAAGTCCGTGTCATGTGAAAATCATTGCATGTGGGGAATTGCTTTGATGTGAGAGCTGCTAAATCGCGGCTTTGCGACAACGCAAAAACCGTTGCGAAGAGTAGCGTGCAACTCCTGATCCAGCTCTACACCTCCACTGGGGTTGTTCTACAGCTCGCTCAGAAGATACAAGGAAACCTCGGGTAGGTCGACTGCAAGGGATACATAGTATTGCTGGTGCAAAAGGTTTGCTCTCCAAAAAAAATGCATTTGCACATGCTTTTAAGAATTTGCTGCGAAGTCCACCTTAACGGATGCGACAGCACCAGTACAAGCGTTAGTGCTAACCAGGGTTCTTGTTCAGCGAGTGAGTCTCTATATTTGTGAGCGTCAGAGCCGTGTACGGCTCGCTCTACAGCAATCTAGCCGCGTCGTTCCACTAAGGGATACCTCGAACCAGGATTGCTGCAAATTGCAGCCAAACCTACAATTACACGATTTTCAAGATTACCAGCTATATTAGCCGGACAATTAGAATATATCATTCTCATATGGACAATTAATACTACTGTGGCCGTCCCTCTCGCACAAACCACACCAATCACTCTTCCCGCTGCTCGGGTCCAGCTCCTTTGGCTTATAAATAGGCAAGTCACCGTTCTCGGTTGCTGCAATCTTGCCAAGCGATCCGGACTTAACCAAATTCTCGTTGTTCTTCTCCTTCTGATGTTCTTTTTCTTCTTGGTCCAAGAGCACCTTCTCCAACTTGGTCTGCAAGTCCTTGTTCTCGCTGATGACCTTTCTCAACTCGTCCTGGGTGCCTTGCAAGTCCTTCTTGTGTATCTCCTCCAACTCCTCGATCGACTTCTGCAACTCAACCAACTCATCGAAAGTGGGTCTCATGTCTAGCTGGTGCTTCAAATCCTCAATCTCCTTCTCCTTGTCGTCAATATTAACACCGCCCACTCTTTCAACCAAGTTCTTTTCAATGATCGAGTTGAGCTCACTTTCCTGGTAGCTGATCTTCAGCTCCATTTCTTCGTTCATCTCCTTCACCAGCCTGTACTCTTCTTGCACAAAGTTCAACTCTCTCTGCAAGTCACCAACCTTCTTTTCTAAGAGCTCGCGGGTGTACAACTCCTTTTCATTGATTTCGTCCTTCTTTTCCACTTCTTGCTTGATAGGTTCGCCTTCTTTTTCGTACTTTTCAAGTCTCTCCTTGTAAATACGCAACTCAATGTCTCTACCTTCGAGTTGGGCATGGAACCTGGTTTCTTTCTGCTTCAAGCTGGAGATTGTTTCCTTGAGCTGCTTGATTTCTTCGTCATGCTTGGTGACCACTTCCCTGTTTAGTTGTTCTGTCAACTCCTTAATCTGCTCTTCATAGAAGACCTCGCTTTCTTCTTGCGTTGAGGCCATCAAGTCGATCGAATGTCTCCACTCTTCACGGGCCTTTTCAAACTCAGACTTCTGCTTTTGGAGTTTCTTATCTTTTTCTGCTATTTCTGCCTCATATTCCTCCAATAAAGGCTGAAGCTCGTTGACAGTGTTCCTCAACTCGTTGAGAATTTCGGTTTTTTCAGTGAGTTCCTTCTGGAGAAGGTCGTACTTAGCTTGGAGCTCGAATGTAGGATCTGGTTGGTGGGCAACCGAACGTTCCAACCTCTCCATCGTGTACTTGTCAGAGCGGTCCAGAGAGTTTCTGTCCAATGAAGAGCGGTCGAAAGAACGTTCTAGGCGCTCGTATGATTGAGGGTCAAAGGACTTGCGGCGGTCATCGGGTTGGTCCAAGGACCGGCGGTCAAGCTGCTTGGTTAACCTAAGCCCAATTGACGACCTTTTGGATGAATATCCGTTTGCTGTTGTAGAAGCAGTAGGGTTGCCTGTTGCTATTGCTGTTGGACTCGTTACTCTGGATCTAGGACTGTGAGAAACTACGCTGGTAGGACTGTGGGAGGACCCAGCGGAGCTTTGTGATGCCACTCTGACAGGAACCCCTGGTGTACGAGGTTTGAGGTTCGATAACTGTGGATTGGCCTGTAGTAACCTTTCAAACGGAAGAAATAATCCGGTCATGGGCGTCTCAACCTCAAAGTACTGTATGCCATCGACAGCTCCAGAGTTCTTCCCTCTGCTTGCTGCTACGGGACCAACTAGCTCAATACCCCCAAAGACACCATTCTTGCCTTGGATGGCACCATAGTATCGCAATATTCCAAACCCTCGAGTGCCTGGAACAACAACTCGGCTTCCTATATGCTCTGACATGTTGTGTTGATTTTTGACGAGCGCGGATCAAATGCGATGTTTGTTAATCTCAGTCCCGTGAGCAATCTCGTGGACAATGTGTTTGAGTCAACATATGTAGCACACCGCCTCTAGCAACGGTTTCTGGGTGGCCACCGTTTGAAAGCCTCCGAAACTGCTACACACTGAAACCCAGATGTAGCAGCAGGTGCCTGCTGTGACCACCGGCACCACAACAGAGTGCTGCACACTGTGTTTCGCAAGTGTTTCAAAGTGCACACACACAATTTTGACTTTCAGTGTGTTGCAGTAACCTCCAGACACTCGAATATCTGGTTGACTTGCGAGTTCAAGGGTGAAACGGAATGCCTCTGGCCATTGTGCAGTATCTCTAGCAACTTCGTCAACTCATATCTTAATCCACGGAATACCTCTCTGCATAAGTGCACAGCCGTGACAGCGAAATTCCCGACTCCACGGAGCTTGGTGTTGGCAGTAGGTAGCATCGGAATTGTCCATAGTAGCACGGACCACAATAAAATACTACTTGGAAACCACTACCGTGTAGTACCAAGAAAGGTGCCTGACAACACAGGGTCTCTGCGTCCCGTGGCTGCGGGCTTGGTGGTTGACTCGGTGCTTCTGGAAATTTGACTAGCCGTGTTCCACGAAGGTAGGTTCACGGAGTTGTAATCCAAGTTGTGGGAACCTGCAAGAATTCTTGGCGACTGCATTAACACATGACTTTGTGAGCTACTACATCATTTGATCTTGGAATGTCATACGAGCATCATGCTCCGCAGCAGCACGATTTTACACTCACTTGCACACTGCAGAACAATTACAATGCCCCCCAATCACCTATTTATCCCAACACCTGAGACAGCAGATCCCAACACTTTGTTGTATTAGTAAATGGAGTTTTGGCTCGTTTTACCGATGGGGCTTACCCACATTGAACGGCAGCAAGTACCACAAACTTGAGTTCAATGGGATTGCGCAGTCCCCATACATTCTGGTCCCATGATTGCATCACCACTTTACAGAGTGCTTGACAGCAACAATGTTCTGCCCAGTCACTCCCCACACATAAGCTGCAGAGAGCCAAAGCACCCGGTACTGATTGCATCAGCACAGACCAGATAATGGTGCCTTGAAGCTGCACGGGCTGGCCGGCAAAGATGTCCTCTGAACCGAACTTTGTGACGACGTCCCTTGACCCGCCATCTGAGGCACTGATCGTAATGCAAGGGATCTTTAGACCTCCAAATTATTACTGCGCTCATACTTTCCACAGGTCTAGTACTTCACTGATTTTGCAGTCTATGCAACACCTCCCACGCATCTAAATAATTTTGCACGCACCTCGATGTCGGCCTCCGTCGTAATTCCCCATGCATACCGGGTGGGTGTTTGCTAAGAATAGTGCGCTACTACTACACAAGTAGCCCGTTGCGTACCTCCTGACCAGGAGCACACCCAGTGTGGACTGCTACTGCTACACAACGGTTGCTAGGAAAATTCCGAGGCGGGACCTTTGCAGCCATCAGAACCTGTCTAACGCACAAATCGGGATTAACAAAGGTAATGCGCCAAACGCATCCAATTATGCCTTAGACGCAATCAAATCTGCATTTTGATAGCCCTCGCAAAGGTTTAATTTCTCCCGAATCGTGCTTCAAAAAATATCGATGTATAGGGCCGTTGAAAGCGCCTTCATGTATGTGAGCTCATATACAGAGCATGCATTTGCATACCAGACTGCTAATAATAGTGAAAATCAGACGCAAGCCCACCAGAGTCTAGCCTCCACTATCATGTGCTCTTGTGGAAACCGTGTCAAGACTTCCATTTACCCTTTTACAACGGCAGCTTTTGCGTACTCTGGCAGCATCTCGGTGATTCCTATACCAAGATTTTAGCGGCTCGCTTGAATTTTCACATGCTGGATGCACCAACATGTTCCGAATAGTTAATCTAAAAGTCAGCGGACATCTCTTAAACTTGCCATAATACATGAAACATCATACGCGTACAGGTGTCGCAACATGTGCAGTGAATGGGAACACTGAGTACCTGGTACTGTATTGTTCAGATATACGAGCGCTCATATTATTGAAGCATAGAGAGCATGAAGCCCACAATCCAAACCCTTTGTGAGCATGCCCCAGTGCGCCACGGGCCTCCTGTACCATTCACCTAACCCGCCCTTAAAGCTACCAATGCCTTATACCCTCCTTTGGGCTGCATATTTTCCCTAGAATAGAAGAAATACACCAGACTCCTCCTTGCTCGAACTCTTACAGCTTGATCCTACATAATATACCATTATTCATAACCTTATATTCAATAATTATTGGTGGGTGGTAAACCGCAGACCTAAAGTGGCTCAATTTAGTAACCTTCTTTAAGGCACAGTTCCCTTGGGCACATAATATAGACATTCTAAATTCATAACACGGTGCAGCTTTTCAGATATCGTTGCACTACTCTTAAATCATATTAAAACATTTCAAAGCATAACTGTGAGTCGTAAAGCACAGTTTGAGTCTGTGTTTCAGATCTCGAGGCACTCTTGATCAACTAAAGATCAACCTTTCTGGTGGTTGGTTGAGCAACTTTGCCAACTTCCCACTTAACATTTTTCTGAACAGCAACCTTCTCTTTCTCCTTCTTTTCCAGGTCTGGTAAAGCCAAATCCTGGAGCTTGTGACAGAGGTCCTCTACCACTTCCACCTGGGACTTGACTTGGTAATGCACCTGAAAAACAGCTGCTTCGTACTTAGTAAGCGATTGTTCGTCAAGTAATGCTCTTGCCTTCAATGGCATCAACTTGGTTTTCAATTTGTCAATCGACTCTTTCACATCTGCGAGCTTAGAGTTCAAACGAAGTTGTAAGGTTTCATTAGGAACATCCAACAGTCTGTTTTTCAAATGTGCTTGCTTCCCGTAGTTTTTGTAAACCTCAATCTGACTAAAGAGACGCTCAATAAGAAGAATCTTGCTCTTGGCTAACTTAACTTTATCTGTAGCTTCATCGGCCAATTCAGAGCTCTTGAGTGTTTGCGTCTTGGCTACGCTGCTTTCTGGCTTTAAGTTGTCAATATATCCTTCCAAATCTGGGGTCGAGGAAAGCTTCCACTTTTCGTCAAGGTCCAATGCCTCTTCTGTACCGTAAACGTCATCTTGTGAACGGTGGGCGTCAAGAATTCCTTGAAGTTGAGAAGTATTCTGATTCAAGACTTCAATCAAACCATCGGTTTCTTGGTAAATTAAATTTATTTGATCTTGTAATGCATCTCCGCTTGGTCTAGGTTTCGATTCGAGGCCTGAGTAGGAGTGGAATTCAGGCTTTGTTGGTAACTGATTACTCTGAAGCAGAGCCACTTCTTCTCTGCCAAGATAATCAGAGTAAGAGCTCTCGTTTTCGGAAAGAGTTTCATTCTCGTCTTCAGTGGAGTCCGGTAATTGCGCATCCTTTCCATCGATATTGGCTTTTGTTGTACCAACTTGACCCTCAGTCTTTCCAAGTTGTCCTTCAGTTTTACCAACTTGACCCTCAGTCTTTCCAAGCTGTCCTTCAGTTTTGCCAAGTTTACCCTCAGCCTTTCCAATTTGCCCTTCTGTCTTTCCTTCAGTCTTGCCAACTTGACCCTCGGTTTTGCCAAGTTTACCTTCAGTTTTACCAACTTGACCCTCAGTCTTTCCAAGCTGTCCTTCAGTCTTTCCAAGTTTACCTTCAGTCTTACCAATTTGACCTTCTGTCTTACCTTCTGTCTTGCCAATTTGCCCTTCAGTTTTAGCTACCTGGCCTTCTGTCTTACCTTCTGTCTTACCCTCAGTCTTACCGAGTTGACCTTCATTCTTGCCAAGCTTACCTTCTGTCTTTCCTTCAGTCTTTCCAACTGAGGTCTGACCTTCCGTTTTCCCTACTTGGTTTTGATTAGTAGATTTGAGAAACAGAACAGTCTTATCTTCGGCATTGGCATCGCTAGTCTTACCAAAAATAGATGCTGACTTGGTAGTTTTGCCAAACAAAGTTCCTGGGGGTGGACTGACTGGTCTAGCTTCACTCGTACTAGTTTGGCCCTCAGTCTTACCGACGTCAGTTTTACCTTCTGTCTTGCCCACTTGTCCTTCTGTCTTACCGACTTGTCCTTCGGTCTTACCGACTTGTCCTTCGGTCTTACCGACTTCGCCTTCAGTCTTGCCAACTTGTCCTTCGGTCTTGCCAACTTGTCCTTCTGTCTTACCGACTTGTCCTTCTGTCTTACCGACTTGTCCCTCGGTCTTACCAACTAGACCTTCTGTTTTAACAACTTGGGCTTCATTCTTGGTATCTGACTCACCTAAGCTTAAATTACCAAATAATGGCTTGGATTCGGAGCTCTTAGAAGTTCCAAACAATGGAGTTTTCAGTACCTCACCAGCTGAAGAAGCCTGACCAAAAATAGAAGGCTTTGATTCACCAAATACAGGTTTTGATGCTATTGTGGATTTGTCGGGGGACCCAAAAGGAGAATCCTTCTTGAGATTTGCAAATGGTGATCCCTTCGAATCCCCAAATAAGGTCGATTTTTCTTGCGTGCTGTTAAGACCTGCAAATGGAGAGGTGGTCGAGCTCTCCTTACTAAGACTTCCAAACGTTGAAGCTTTAGAAGGAGCGGCTAGTGTAGAATCGTTGCTGGTTGCTCCAAAAGGAGATGCTTTGTCAATTGCGAAAGTAGATGGCTTCTCACTGTCTTTGTTTAAGCTGGCAAAAGGAGATGGCTGGTCGTTGTCTTTGTTTAAACTAGCAAAAGGAGACTCTTTCTCTTTATTTGAGCTAGCAAAAGGAGACTCATTCTCTTTGTTTAAGCTTCCCAAAGAAGTTGGCTTGGACTCAGACGAGCCAAAAGGTGAAGGCTTTGAGCCTAGACTTGCAAATGGAGAACTCGAGCTTGTGTATGAGCCAAAAGATGACTTTACAGACGCATCTGAGGTTGTAGCCTGGGTGTTTGTACTCTTGTTCAAGCCCCAAGATGTTTGGCCAAACCCACCGGCATTGCCAAACGAAGATTGGCCAAAGCCTCCGGTACTTGTGTTGTTACCGAAGGAAGTTTGACCAAAAGTGGATTTCTTTTCTGTGTCAGTGGAAGTGTTTCCAAAGCCGGTGCTCGTTGAACCTCCTAACCCAGTGGTGGTAGAACCTCCAAAGCCGGTGCTTGTAGAACCTCCGAAACCTGTTTGACCAAACGCAGCCTTGGTAGAACCTCCAAAGCCTGTCAGTCCAAATGCAGCAGGTGTTTTTTCTGTAGTGGAGGAAGCGGAACCAAATCCTGAAGAGCCAAACCCAGTAGCTGGTTTGCCAGTGGAGGTGCCAAAACCAGAACCAAAAGCTGCTGATTTGTCTGCAGAAGCATTGCCAAAACCAGAAGATCCAAATACAGAGGGTTTGTCAGTGGAAGTACTGCCAAATACAGAAGAACCAAAAGAAAGTGGTTGTGTGGTGGATTTAGAAGAATCTTCTGCTTTATTTTGGCCAAAAGAACCAAAAGGACTCGACGAACCGCCAAACGGATTTTGTGCTTTTTCTGAATCCTCAGATGCTAGGCTCAACAGACCAAGACCAAGTTCTTTCTTGCCACTGGTAGTAGGTTCTAATGTTTCTGCTTTTACTTCTTTTGGTGGAACATCGGAAGGGGTCTCGGTAGGGGTCATCACCACCTCAGAAACTGGCACCAGTGGCTTCATGACAGGAGCCTTTTCAGAAATAGCCTTTTCAATGCTTGCAGAAGAGTCCAAAAATGCGCTTCTTTCGACAACCCACCAAGAAATAAGAGATCCATCATGCAACAAGGCAAATAACCTTGGGAGACCTTTGTACTCGTCCACACCCATGCACGGCTGAGGAACGACGGTGTCAACTTGGGTCAAGTCGAATGCCGTTCCTACCACCGACAAGTCGTCTGAAGTAGCCTCGTCCAATGGAAAAACAGCTTTTGCGCTGTCTTCGGCAGGAACCAATTTGTTTGCGTCACCGTCTTGGTTGGAGATGGTAGACCACTCGGACACTATGGACGAGGTCACAAAGAAAAAGTCTTCTTTGGGGATCCAACCGTACAAGTTGTGCGAGTAGTATGTGGCGACACGTTCTATGGCCAGTCCGAAAGGTTCGGCAGCGTCTGTGAATTGAGACAGGCCGTCCGCGCTGACAAGAAACGCCTTGACTATGTGGTCGTCCAACTCGCTCTCGGAACTTTCAAGCACCAAGAAGTACTTGTCTCCAAACTGGGAGATGTGGATGGGAGCGTAATCTCCATCGAGATCTGCCTCTTCGTCCAACAGCACGGTAATGGATCCGTTGGCGGTAAAGATCTGGGTGGTGGAGTCAGTTGTGTAGTAGTGAAATGCACCCACTACGCCAAAACTAGACACATTGTCTGCTATTTTGCCCTTCTTATGCAGATGCAACTCCTTGTTGATGAGCCAGTAGAACACATCGTCCTTTCCGATCTTAAATGACTTGACGCCCTTGACCAAGGACTTGATGGTCTGCTCGGCGGTAATGATATACTGAAGGTGGTCGTCAGCGAGAAAATAAAGGTTGTCTTCTTCGCTGTCAAAAGCAATCTGTATGATTCTTCCGTCAAAGGAGAGTGGGAGCTCGACCAATTGCGACACATCTGACGTAGAGCCTATCTTGATTGTTTGCGTGTTGGAAATGGCAATTAATTGAGATGCAGGCGCAATGCTGAGAAGCTGAAGATGATCCATCGAGTGATCTTCAAGCACAAGCGGATCAAACACATTGACTCCTCGCTCCGTGCCCTGAAGCTTGAACTTGAGGTTCTCGGAATAGGACTCAGAGAGCATGGTGATGAATTAAAAAAATTGAGCAGGAAAACATTGGTATTTGTGCGGGATGATGTTAGGGATGAACGGGGTGCCTGCGAAACTAGGATGAGAAGCGTGAGAAATGTGCATAAATTAGGGCAGTCACTAATTAGAGATGAGTGTTTGATTACGGAGATAGTTTAGGGTTTCTACTTGGCGGGAGAAGGGTTGAGGTATGGGGACCTTTTGGTAGCCATGTTGTTTTGGTGATCTCTGGTGCGTCCGCGAGCGCTCGCTGCAAATAGTGAGTCCTGCGCGCTGAGATGCCAAGGGTGCACCATTACACCAAAAAGGCTTTAGCTTTATCACACTGGGCACAGCAGAAGTAGTTTCACTAAAGGGTTTAACACATTTCACTAAAGTGGTATAACAAACTTCACTAAAGGGTTTAACACCTTTCACTAAAGGGTTTAACACCTCTCACTAAAGGGTTTGACACCTCTCACTAAAGGGTTTAACACCTTTCACTAAAGGGTTTAACACCTTTCACTAAAGTGGTATAACAAACTTCACTGAAGTGTGAGTTTTTCACCCTCTGGTGTCGTTAGTGACGTTTTCGTTTTGCGGTCACGCACTATTGTGCTTTAGCGACAACTTGTAGAAGTCGCACCTCATTTTGGTTCTAGCTGCAACAAAGCTGCAAATTTGTAGCAAATGATCAACAGCAACTCTGGCCTACCTTTATGGTCTGGTAATTTGTTGGATGGCAGAGTTATGTTGCCCTGGAATTCTGTATATGTGGATGCTCTATGCTGTAGTTTGCTGACCGATGGAAGTGGTATTTGTGAAGCTAAGCATGAGCATGTTTCCAATGGAAGAACAGGAAATCATAATGTTACTCTTACTTCGATGTGGGGATACTTCCAGTGTTTCTTGGCAATTGTGAGCTTATATGCCCATACCAATTGCCACGTATTGTAGTGGTACTTCAAAATATATGATTTAGTAAAATCTTCGAGGGGGGTCATGGCCCGATAGAGCGTATTTGCAGACTCTAGACGGTTTAAAACCCCAAAAGTTTAAAATTGTTCGAAAGCGTGTTAGGTTTCAAACCTGGATGTTGGGGGAGCTGATTTGTAGACATTCAAGTCATTAGGAAGTAAATGACATCGAAATGCTTCAAATGAGAAGAGCTCCAGACATCCCCCACTTCCTGTGGAAGAGTTTCTCGTAACCTTGTGTCTAATTTTCCGTTAGGATATCGACTGGTTGCATCTTTGTGAACAAGCAGTGCCCCCACCAAAATCATTTTATCCGAGCATGACAATAAATAAGTCAACTGGCAGATGGGGGAGAATCCGGAGAAGTACATGGACACCGGACATTCTTCTTGGAGGAACATCAGCGAAAATAAGCTCCGATTGATCCTCCAAGGGGATAAATATGGGCAGTGATGTACCTTTCTACTCTGAGGTCAGGTGGGTGCAAAAGAATCTTTTGGGGGACACCGGGCGGTCGGAATGGGGGGACCCTAAGTGAACGTGGTGAACTTGAAAGTTGATGGGGCATTCATGCACTTGTAGTACTAACCAACTAGACGTCTGCGCCTGGAAGTACGCTGTTAGATACATCTCCTATTGTTTAAGTCCGGTTGGAACCGATTTTCTGCGCAATCAAATGGGGAGGCGCTCGTATTTACGCTGCTCTCCTAGAAATCACCGGAATCTCACGGGTCCTCAGAAAGATCAAGCAGGGTGGACCTTACCTGTAGTGTTGAATAGCTACTCACCCCTGTGGCAGTCACGAGTGACCTTTACTGCAGTAGCTCATTATAATTTAGCATTCTCAGAAGTTACGTGACAAGGTCGGGCTAATTATCCTAAAGTATTCAATGAGGGCAAATTTTCCGACTTTTGCAACATCACACTTTTCAAGTTTCGACGAGGGGTTTTGAAGAAGAAGAAAGGACTTTAAAGTTTGTTTCATCGTATTTGGAAACAGTTTCCGTGGGTGGATGCTGCACCTCAAGTCCCCGCCCCATGTGTTCCTAACAGGCCTATTTTGTTGTAGCGATTATATGCTGTTTTCACAGCACATGTTTGCTAATTTTTCTGAAGGCATCGGTGTCCCCCAAATTCAATAACAGGCAGACGGACGCACAGTTGGGCTTATTTATTAGAGTATAGTATGTAGCTACGGCTGAGGAGTTTAGTTGCAAATTGTAATAAGTGGGGGTCTTTAATCCGAAACCCGACTGAGCCAAGAGTAGCAGCCGTTGAGTGATGCATGTCGCATTAGTAATTCTCCCAAGATTTTCCAATTGCTTTCAGCTTACTCCGTTTAGCCAGGTAGCCCAGGTATTCAAAAGTCTTGGCTGGTGACAAATGGTACGGGCTTAAGGACGGAAACCGTGCACTTGTAGGACGGACCTCATGGTGTTTCATCGACTTTGCCGCATGTCTCTGAAGCCACACGACACCTCCACCATGTCCCCCCGCAGGTACCTACTTTGTGGTGCTTAGGCACTTCACTATTTGGGAGATTTACCCGTCCTTACTTTCCCATAGCTCCCCTCGAACAATTAACTAATAGGGGCAAACGTCATTCATGGGCATCCTTTAAACCGTACTTTCTCCCAGGCAGCCAGTACAGCAACTCCCTTCTGATTCTTTGTGAGGGCTACTGTTCTCCCCATTCCCCATACTCGACAAGAGCACCCCGCACAAAACCAATGTCAACCTCCAATCTTGGTTTATTCTTCCGATCACTTTGTAATTTTTTTTCTTGTTTGTGTGTTCTTCCGGAAAAATTTTCCGGGAAAATTTACGGAAAAATACTCGTCATTTCTCTTCATCCCCCAATAGACCACCTTAAGAATAAACTATATCCTCCGTGAGCATCAACAAAAGCATTTTCCATGACATTGGGCACTCCTTTGGGTCTAGTCCATTGTCGCCCCGCCCCCCCTCAAACTAGGCATCTAGGAAGTAGGGTATAGCCTAATCATAAAAGTCTCGTAAATTTTGTCCGACATTTAACCCCTCTTTCGATGTCTCTTTGTGTGTCGCATTTTATCTTCTTGCTCGCGCCTGCCCTATATATCAACTTTGGAATCCTCTTTTTTTTTTCGAACATCCCTTCCAACCAATAATGTTTGGGTCGGCCTATGGACGTGGACAAGGACATTCGTTAGGAAATGCTCCATCCCATTTCAAAGATAATGCCAGAAGCGCGATTTACCAACAGTTACCAACCACCATTTTATCCAGTGCCGCCTCTGTACAATCTGCACCTTCCAAAACCTCCAGGCAAAGTGACCGTTCTAGCATATTCAGTAAGATTAGCGGAAGGCGATCGATAAGGTCTGCGCCCTCGATCTACTCGAGCTCGACGGCCACCATTCCAGAAGATTCGGAACCAGTCACGACTACTGTTGAACAGTTGGTTAACGATGTTATGTTACATGAAAAGTTCTTTTTAGAAAAGAGACAAGAAGTAATCCAAAATAATCATAGTAGCATTCCAGATATTAATACCCCATTATTGCCGAAAGCCACACAGATTGAAGAAGAGCTTTACAAAATCTCGTTAGGGTCCTCGCTTGAGTACCAGCAGGAAGAATCATTAGTGGATTGGAATTTAAATGTCACTCGTTGTAAGTTAATGTTGATACAATTACCGATGATTACATCTATTCCCAATCTTTACTCACAGTCGTCACTTCCGCAGTTGGTTGGGGACTTGGCGAGCGCATGTCAGATTATATTAATAGCTCCGCACATAACAGACAAAGAGTTGATATACACTCTTGTTCTGTCGAACCTCTACCAAGAACACGATTTAGACATGGCATTCAAAAAGTCTGTTGCGGAAATACTGGTGAAGCAATCCAGGCTATTGCAAATCAATGAACGGACAAAGTCCCAACCCGTTGACAACCACCAATCGTTTTTAAAATTTAAGTTCAAGGAAATTGCATTAAGAAATTATTTGATTAATTTGGCGGCGGCTGCCACAACCGCTAGAGAATACAAGGAGCGCACGGACAGCATAAAGAGAGCACAGCATGGTCAGAAGGTCAAGTTACAGAAGGATGAAAAGAAGATGCTCTGGGAAGGTGTTAGAAGTGATGTTTTCAAGAGGGCTGGGTTAGAATAGTCTCGTAGATCGAGAATGCATGCAATCACGAATACTTTATGCACCAAGGGATGTGTCCTGTAGTTTGTAGATACGCGGAGACGTATCGTGCGGGGGGAGGAACAGCCTTTTCTCACTGAGCATTGGCCCTCGACCTGGTTGCGTTGGGCTGTGCTTGCGTCCCGACCGTTCAATCCAGGGAACATGGCCCACACTTGGCGTTTATACTTTCCCATTTAGATTTCCCCATGTCGCCTACACGGCTTCCACCCTTGTCCCGGACAGGCTCGCGCGCTCAACCCCGTAGGGCTCGCAATCCCCACTGTCAAGCCCCCGCCAAGTAATCCCTATCCGTTTCCCTTTTAGAACCCCCAACTGCCCTAAGTGCATGTGAGAGATCCATCTAGCGTAATCTAAACTCTACAGAGGTATCCTTGAAATTCGGATGATCATTAATGGGGTGAAGTTTGTCTCATCCCACCTCCGGGCTTCCTCTCACTTTGCTTGCTCGAGATAATCTTCATCTGCTTCAAAATAAAGGGTCGCAACTGACGCGACTCTACCTGCTTGGCGTTAATAATTATCCACCTCAACTTATCATCTTTAGATTCGCCACTTGGCTTTGGAAACTTTATTTTGGCTATTTTTTGTGGGCCAATGTAAAATGTGCTTCCGGTAAAAAATGAGCCTTCTAAAAGAGACTCCAGTTAAAAAAAGGGTTAACGTCCAAACACCAAAAAAGAAAGTAATGACTCCGACGCGATTCGAACGCGTGCATCTTTACGATAGTAGAACTTGAGTCTACCGCCTTAACCGCTCGGCCACAGAGCCACTTCTGAAAGCTTGGTCCTGTGTATAGAACACATTGTAAGAGAACATATGAAGGAACATTAAATAGTCCCACTTGCAGTGGAAACTCATGACAGCGAGTGAACTCCATGTTCATTATGAAATTCATGATAACGACTGGACTCCTCATGTTCACAATAACGAATTTCATGACTCCTCCAATTCATCCATTTTCTTCTACGCTGACCTTGGAAACAGCAAGTGTTAGTAGCGTGGCAAATGCAACTACATTGTTGGAGCGGCGATGGCAAAATCCGACAAAATATACGAGACTTTTCCTCGCATCCTGCGACAGTAACCCTAATTTAGCAGCTGGGGGAATGTGTGGAAAACCCCCCGCAAAATACCTGTTGTAGTGAGACCCCCTCTCGCCACAGCCTGCAAGAGTAGGTGCCCTAGGCATTGACTTGTGTGTGGTGGCCCTCCTGGTCATGTCAATGGGATAACTCTCTGTTGGACCCAGGTGGTTATCAGCTGGCGGTTGTGAGCGCCTTGGGTGCAAAACAGGGCTTCTCTTGGAACCTACTAGAAGGAAATGTGCAAGCTGGTTGCGAGGCACAGAAACGTGGAGGACGGGCAGTTTCATGATAGTTTCCACGTCAATGAGCTGCTGTTGCCACCATTCGTGAGTACCACAAATCCGCTATTGTTCCGGGTTTATCCTTATTTTGAAGCGTTAACCCACGTTCTGGGAAGTTCGTGACCTCACCGTTTAGTAAAGTTAGCACATTTTTTTAGTAACCTTTAAGCTTCCTGGGCCCTGCGTGGAGGACCGCAAACTGGGCCCGAAAATCATTGCCGCCGATTACGTAGTTGAGGGGAACCTTCCATTGCTCTGGTAAGCTGAACGGCTGTAGACCGAGGCATAGCTTGAAGAATAACCGTATCTACATAGCCTTATCAGAAGAATGCAATAATTAAATTGTTATAAACGGTCTTAAAGTTTAAAGGAGGCAACGTCGGATAACTTCGTAAGTTGTGCATTTGATTTTAAAGCCCGTCCGCAGGCGGCTCCGTCTGGAATTTTGCAACCTTCTCAAAACGTATAAATATGGAATTCCCCGACCCCCACATCACAATTTACAACAACAATTAACATTACAATTTACTAATTCTACTCTAAACAATCATGACCTTAGGAACTCTTTACTCTATGGACAATGGGATGTCCCCAAGATGCAATGCTGCTGACGATTTGGTTAAGCACTACAAGTTGGACTTCGAGATCAAGCTCTACCCTCCAGGAAGCGAGGAATACAAGAAGATTTTCCCACTGGGTAAGTTTCCAAGTCTCCACGCCACTGACGGTACTGTTATTCACGAGCTTCCAGCTGTGATTGACTACCTCGCTTCTCAATTGCCTGAAAATGAGTACAAGAACATGTTTGGGAAGAACCCTTCCGAGCACGCACAGATCATCATGTGGACCAACTACTTCAACACCGAGATTGTCAACACAAACGTGCAATTGCTTATGATGAAGTTCAAGATGCTCCCATTCGATGAAGACAAGTTTAACAAGTTGTACGCTGACTTGAAGGTTGCGCTCAAACACGTTGAAGCGGCCTTGAAGGACAAGAAGTGGCTCGTTGGTGACCGTTTCACCTACGCTGACTGGCTGGCTGTCGGCTTCACCGAAATGGTCTACGGTTACCTCTACGGTAAGGAGTTTGAAACTGACTTCCCCAACATCTTCAAATGGTGGAAGGTTGCAATTGAAGAAGATCCATGCACTTACAGAAAGGAACACTTTCAACTTTTGCCTGCTGCTAACGTCGAGCAATTGAAAGCCAAGCACTAATTGTGCTCTTCCTGAGGATGAGGTACTTTCTCTTCATTGCGACTACAGTGTGAATAACCTTTCCCAATGCAATTTCTATATCTGCGATATACTTCTGTCTTTTCAGCGATATTTAACAATGTGTTCTCGAAGGCATACCGGAGTGTCTCACTGAGGATGCCTTGAAAAACATTGACCCTTACCACTTCCATAAGATTTCATACCAACAATAAACTAGTAACGATTTAAATAAACGTAAATTATAAGCTCTGTATCTCATACCTTCCAAAGATAGAGTATCAACCAATGCTAAACATCCATATCAATAAGATGCTAAACATCCATATCAATAAGATAAAAGTATAAAATACTCCGTAGTCAACAATGACCTAATCCTTTTCATGTGATAGTAACTCTGATTCAATGCACCAACTCTACTCCATTAGTATCTTCTTCTCTTTTCTCTGAGCATCTTGTAATGATCCTTACCACCACTCTTTCTTTTTTCAAGCAACTCACCGTGCTTCCTCTTGAAGTACAGGTCTGTCTTGTCGTCCTTCAAGATTTCATCGACCAAAGAGGTACCTCTATCCTTTCTCTTTATTCTAGAGGAGTAAAACTCGGTTGGTCCTTCGACAATAGTTCCCATTTGAAAATGCTTAGGGACAGTCCACTTGTCTTTTTTATAATGTCTCTTTGGATCCAATGCACTTCTGTTTTTGATGATCAACAAGTCCCTTTTGACCTCTGCTGTCATTTCTGGTGCCTTCAAGTTGTACCACTTGTCCCCGGCATCTTCAGGCTCCTTCTTCTTAGTGGTCTTTCTTACGGCACTGATGGGGTCATTTATGAGGACGACATCCTTTTTCAGTTTTTGGTTCTGCTTGCCTGCATGCTTGTCCAACTGTGCTTCCAACTTGGATTCAAGCTTAGGAAGGTTTTCGAGAAGCTTTTTGACCTTTGTGAAATCAGATTCGTCGTCTTCTCTGTTTTCTTGTTCGATTACCACTTCCTCGTCATCGTCGTCGTGACTTGGAGTCTGGGATGCATCTTTTGATTCTCTCAACTTCTTGGATTGCTGCGATAAGGCGCCAAATAAATCTTCCAACAGCACGTCATCATCTTCGGCGTGGGAGAGCTTTCTAAGACTTGGTTCCGATGAGAACAGCTCTGTCTCAGATGTCTCTACAATCGTGGGTTCGGTGGTCATTCCGCTTCTTGTCAGGACCATGGGTGAGAATTTTGAAAATTGAGATGAGCATAGAAAAATACGATATCGCCAGAGGTTGTGGGGAGTGGGCGGAACGTGTGTTACTTCACAGCATGAAAATGTACATTGAAAGACGTTCTGTGTGCAGTGGTAAGTGAGGTAGTTACCAAAATGAAGCCGATGGGTCTATTCTCTGTTTTATTAGGGTGAATGGCGACTGTTGCTTGTTCGTTTCTAGAGCTCAGTAGGTAGCGAGCGGTCGCGGTATGCATTGGTGTAGTCGCTAAAAAAGAGCGCTAATTAGCGATCGCACTGAAATTTCTAGAAGAGCACTACAAACGCATACGGATTGCACATTCTTATTAATAGTATTACAATATCCTAAATACCATCAGTGAAACCACTGACAACGGACTTGCTGAAACCACCTTCCTTAACAGCCAACTCGTAGTAACCATAGATGGTGGTCACGGCCAACAAGATGGAAGTACCACTACCCAAGGTACCCATCAAGTCACAGAAGACAGAGAGAGCACCAATGGTGGCACCACCAAAGGCAGCTGCGGTAGGGATGATCTTCTTCAATTCTCTATAAGCAGAAGTTTCTCTGTGACCGGCAATAACCAAGCCTTGTTGCTTAAATTGGTTGGCAATGTCCTTTGGAGAAGTACCACTGATTTCAATCCAGGTGGTGGAGAACAAGGCACAACTTCCCAAAACAAAGGAGATGTAGATGGCGGTCTTGATTGGGTCAAGGGCAGCCTCGGTGAAAGAGGTTGGTGGTTGGATGTAGTAGGCCAAACCTCCAACGGCAAACAACTGAGCTTGGCCTCTGGATTCGTAGGTACCCAACAACTTAACAAACAAGTTTTCTGGCCACTTCACGTACAACAATTGGGAGATAACAAAAATGTTGGTAGATAAGGCGGTCTGCAACATGATAGGAGTGTTGGAGGTGTAGAACAATCTAATTGGGTACAAGCCGTATGGACCTCTTTGTCTGGTGGACTTGACTGGCAACTCGACTCTGAAGCCTTGCAAGTAGACAACCAAGAAGAAAACGAAAACGGTGGCGATCAACTGGAACATGTTTGGGAGGTTTTGTCTGTAGAAGGCTTCGATCAAAGCTCTCTTCTTGTCCTTTCTGGAACCGAGCAAGTGGAAAAGTGCAACTACAGCACCATCAAACTCAACACCCTTACCGAGGTTGGAGGTGGTTGGAGCAAAGGCCTTCCAGAACACTTGCTCACAGGTGGTGGTGGCAGTGAACAAGGAGATACCTGAACCCAAACCGTAACCCTTTTGCAACAACTCGTCAAGCAAGATGACAATGATACCAGCAAAGACTAACTGGAGGACAAGCAAGAGACAAACACCAAGACCAAGAGAAGAACTTGGACCGTACATACCAGTCAAGACGTAGACGGTGGCTTGTCCGACAGCCAACAAGATGGCAAACAACTTTTGGGCGGTTTGGAATTGTTCTCTGTCTTGCTTGTTGGTCATGTCAACTTGAATCAACTTGAGACCAGACAACAACTGGAAAACCATACCTGCAGAGACAATTGGAGAAATCCCCAATTCCATCAAAGTACCTCTGTTGGAGGCAAGCATCATTCTCAACCAGAAAAGTGGATCACTGGAGTCTGAAGATGCAATACCGTAAAGTGGGATTTCAGACATAACAAGGAAGATAAGAAGAGTGACTCCGGTCCACACCAACTTCTGTTGAAAGGAAACCTTTCTTTCTGGGGTGATGACTTCGGGGACAAATGGTGAAAATGGTTTCACAAGGTCTAACACACGGAACGAGGACATGGTTGGAGGATGATGAGGTGTTGGTGGTTAGTTTTTGAAAAATGACGTGTCGAAAAGATTTGGAATCTTTCGCGCGCGAGCTTTTGATGGGCGTGTCCTTTGAGTCTCAGCGAGGCGGCTGTCACCGGTAGAACTAACCACCTTAGGCACTGTTACGAGGACGACATGCCGTGCAGCAGATGTCTATACGTACGGCGGTGGTATGCTGTGTGTCACGCTAGTGCTGATCCTGTTTGTAGCAGGTCTTCTGTGGTTCGTCGAATTCTTCCTGATTGGGAATGCACTATGCAAGTGGCAGCGTCCCAGCAGCCCTCGTACGCATCTAAAATCCGCTCCACCGTGAAAGTCTGCGTGGTCTACTTCTCCGACTAGTACCACGCTGTCTCTGAATCTCTTCTAGCCAGATATACAGCTGTATGAAGAGTGTGGTACACAGAACACCTGTCTCGTGACGAGTGCATATTGGAGACGCATCAAGTACAGAAAATACAATTGTTGGAGCGGCTGTCTAGTTCACATATAGATGTGAAGTTCTACGTGGAGAGAGTAGGTGGTCAAGTAGCTGGGACCGCCATTCCCACAGTGCGTTTGCCTCAAGACAGAAATGAGTGTAGAGACATTTTTACTAAATTGTCAACACTAGATACATGCTATGTTTGTTTTGCACTCGTTTCGGCTTTGCTGTAGGTAAGCAGTAGAACACTTCAATGCAGATTTTTCTGCGTTGAGTCTCAAATGGAACGTCTCGGGAGGAGTGAGAAGGACACCTGTACTACACAGGCAAATCAAACCAGTATTTCACTTGCAGATTCCTAGTGTAGAAGCATTACTTCACCTAAAGCTAATCAGATATTCATAGGAAAAACTTCCTTAGATATTGATTTTTTGAGTGAAAGCAGAGTTCAGTGGCAAGTTTAACCATTTGCATAAATCTAAAATACGGATCAAGCTAATATAATACATGTATACGGTGGATGCAAATTTTGTATATCCTTCAAAAATGCTGCTTGGATTTTGCAAAAAATTGGAAAATATCTGAAAAATTCAAATCAACAACATTACACAAAACATCACGTGACCCTTCAAGACGTATGGGGACTCCTTCAGCACCGTTGGTAAACGGCATTTAGCTGCGGATGGAATCAGAGACTTGTCTAGGTGCGGTTGAAATAAGACTGCCAATGTTTCGATTTCAGACCACTAAAGCAATTCGTTGTTTGGTTACTTTGTGCAGAGTGACCAGCCGAAATCCCGATGGTCTGGACCGCTCACTTGGTGTAGTTACTAAGCATAGTAATAGCTGTGTGTCATGTCACACACTCCTGAAGAAGCTTTTAAGTTGCGCTTACTCATGCAAGACCGAAATTAGCGCCAGTCGTGATGGTAGGGCCAAAGTGTACTCATTTCACAATGTGCCCCGAATACCGGGGTAGGCGAAAAATAGACATATACTGCAAATGAGCACATTAGTATCTAATTATTAAGATCAGACTGACAGGTTCGTAACAGAAGAGCCCAGGAAACCTCAGTAATTTCGATCAATCCATCAGTTTTTGTTCCGGTAGCACCGGTCTTACCAATGTAGTTTGTGTCGGGTCCATGCACTTAGTAAGTCCAGGCCCCAAAGTTACTAATCATTGCTACACAGGTAGGGCGATGCACGTTCCAGAAGGTCAGTAATCTCCCATATACGCCTTGGACAATTTGCTAGCTCCCTATACTACACCAGAGCAGCCTCAGACATCAGAGCAGAAGCAGTTTGCAATTGCAATCTCTTATCTCCTTACCAGACGCTATCACAGTCTTGTCGCACAGTTCCATATAGCCGATGGAGTTACACTCCCGCGGCTCACATTCCTCAAACAATTTCCCGGGAGATTGTCGCGTACCCTCACCCGCAAATCAAACGTTTCTCCGGGGTAGTTATGGTCGCAAGATTCTGGGGTATATAAAAAATCACGGATTCCCTTACAAAAGGTAACCAAAATTTAAAACATATACACACGACAACCATGGGCCCAGTCTCCGAAGAAATGCATGTCGAAACCGACATTATCACCTTGACTCGTTTTATTCTTCAAGAACAACAGAAATACGCACCAAATGCCACCGGTGAGTTGTCGCTCTTGCTTAACTCTCTTCAGTTTGCCTTTAAATTCATTGCTCACAACATCAGACGTGCGGAATTGGTCAACTTGATTGGTCTTTCTGGCTCAGCCAACTCAACCGGGGATGCCCAGAAGAAGTTGGACGTGATTGGGGACGAGATTTTCATCAATGCCATGAAGTCTTCCAACAATGTCAAGGTCTTGGTTTCTGAGGAACAGGAAGATTTGATTGTTTTTGAAGGTGGAGGAAGATACGCCGTTTGTACCGATCCTATTGACGGTTCGCTGAATATCGACGCGGGTGTCTCTGTTGGTACTATTTTCGGGATCTACCGCTTGAAGGACGACTCCAAGGGTTCCATCAAGGACGTCTTGAGAAAGGGTACTGAGATGGTGGCTGCGGGCTACACCATGTACGGTGCCTCTGCCCACTTGATGTTGACCACCGGTTACGGTGTCAATGGGTTCACCTTGGACACTCAATTGGGTGAATTCATCTTGACTCAACCTAACTTGCGTATTCCAAAGTCTAAAGCCATCTACTCAGTGAACGAAGGTAACTCGTACTACTGGCCTGAGTACGTCAAGAAGTACATCGAAGACTTGAAGAAGCCACAAGAAAACGGTAAGCCTTACTCCGCCAGATACATTGGTTCCATGGTGGCTGACATACACAGAACTTTGCTTTACGGTGGGATCTTCTCTTATCCTGCTGACACCAAGCTGAAGAATGGTAAGTTGAGAATCTTGTACGAGTGTTTCCCAATGGCCATGTTGATGGAACAAGCCGGTGGTTCTGCCGTTAACGACAAGGGTGAGAGAATCTTGGAAATCTTGCCAAAGGGTATCCATGACAAGTCCGGGATTTGGTTGGGTAGTACTGGTGAGATTGACAGATTTAAAAGTTACATTAAGTAGTGTATAATAAGGATAGTTAAAGAAGTGGGTCCAGCGCGGCTGACACGTTACTGAACTTGCAGCAGTAGGCGGAAGTATTGGGATAGGTAGTAGTGGTAGAGTGGTGTAATATAACACTAGTTCCATAGCAGGCTCCTTGTATAGAAATGGCGTCTTGTGAGCGCTGGTAGCAGCCACTACAAAACCACAGCTGGTCACCCAGAACAGTGCACTGGGGAGAATACGAGAAGGACAGACTCGGAAGTGGGAGCGCTGACCGTCCCGTAGATACCAGATACCACCACTACCGCTTCATTGTTGTCAATTCTACCGCCGGCTACTGCACCCTTATAGCAGATCAATTCACTGGCCGTAGTGGCTGGAGCGAGCGATCCGGGGCCGGGTTTCTGGGAGCGCACGTGAGGCCAGCCATCAGCACTTCCACTCGTACGACCACCCTGCTGCCGCTACGCCGTTCCTACACTGGCCATGTATCCCTTACCCACTCCAGAGACGAGCAGGTGCCCCTGGCATTGCCGTCGCAGCAGTGGTTCCTAAAACTGTCACCCCTCAGTAGTGCTCAGCACACTCTGCCCAGGCTTTGATCGGGTCCACTAACTTTACTGAGGTCGCGGATTTTTTTGACTCATTATGAAGGCCCTACTCCACCACCTTGGATTCAAGGTTAGACAGTACCTTCTCCAGCACTTTTCGCTTGCTAGTCTCAAGCTCATAGCGTTTGTGATAGCGCTCACATCATGTCTTTCAGCGGGATCCATCATGTTATTCTCGCTCTTCCTGTCGTCGCTCCATGACGTCTTGGGGTTCTCGTACCTCCAAATCAACTCCATCGCGAGCCTCCTGGCCATAGGTATGTACTTCTGCTTGCCAGTGTTGGGGTACTTGGCTGATAGCCATGGCCCTGCGTTGTTGTCCGTATTGTCCATCTGGTTTTTCTGCCCCTCGTACTTTATTAATTCGTGGATAGTGGGCAAGCTCCAGGACCAGCAGGATGTGGCATTGGACCCATATGTGTCAGGACTCAGCGCCACCTTCTTTTTCATTGGTTTGGCCACCTCCGCCCTATATTTTGCATCGTTGCTTACGTGTGCCAAGGTTTACCCGGAAAACAAAGGGTTGGTGATCTCGTTGCCCGTCAGTTGCTACGGGTTGAGCTCGTTGATTGGCTCTCAGTTGTTGAAGATCGACTACTTCAAAATCAGCCCAGAAAAGATCCCTGACGGCGCCATCGGCGTGCTTGACTTAGTCAAGGTGTTCTCGTTCTTCGGAACCCTTTACTTTTTCATGGGTATCCTCAACTTCATTTCCAACTGTATCGTCATGGTTGAACAAGATATCATTTTCACCGACGAGGAGGCCACCCCGTTGCTCGGTGATGAATTGGCTCCTACCAGGTCTGTCGAACCTCCTAACCACCACACCAGATACATCCACTTTTTGAAAGATAAGCTGGCCTGGTTGTTGTTGGTTGTGCTCATCTTCAACTTAGGGCCCTTGGAGTCTTTCCAGAACAACTTGGGTTCCATTATCAAGAACTCGACCTCCGGCGTTTCTTTGCTGAACCAGGTCAGCGTCATGGCAACCACCTCCACGCTTAGTCGACTTGCATTTGGTGCGCTTTCCGACTGGCTCTCCAACCCAAAGCGTGCGTACCCAATTTGCAGAGTGTGGTTGCTTGTGTTGGTCATTGCGTTCGGAGTAGTGGGTCAGTCTGCACACTTTGAGAACTACTCCATCGGTACGGCCATCAATGGTGCCTCCTACGGTGGTTTGTTCACCATATACCCCACCATCGTTGCTCTGATCTGGGGTATCGACATGATGGGGTCCACCTGGGGCTCCTTCATGGTGGCTCCCGCTATTGGCTCAGTTGTTTACCTGTTGTTCTACGGTAAGCAGGTGGATTTGAAATGTATAGCTGCAAGCACTGGCGGCGAGTGTTTAAACCTTTACTTTACCGTTTCTGCAACTACCATCTTTGCTAGTGGAATTTTGGTGTTGTTCATTTGGAAGTTGATTTGGGCAAAGAGAGGATTTGACTTATTTTAGATATGAGTTATGAAAATTGCATAGGGTGGTGAACAGTAGGACACTACTCTGCATATCGGTAGTGGCACTTCCCTGTTGACCTCCAAATGATAGTTACCAGAGCGAAGGCGAGCTGCGTTAGAAGTAGCAACATGATTAAACAATGTGTAAATCAGGCTCACAATTAATAAACAAGTAGTGCACAATAGTGTACTCAAAGAGTAACGAATTGAATGCTTGTATGATCTTCAAACTTTCCTTGTCAAGTTCATTCAAAGAAGGATATCACTTTTCCGACGTCTTTGATCACTTTTCCAACGTAGTTAAGTAACACTTTTCCAACCTCTTGACTTTTCAACATTAATGAGCAGCAGAAAACTACCAACCATAGAAGTACAAGTCTAGAGCACCGCTAATAATACGGTTTCTACGATTTCCAAGTTCATTTTCCCAAAACCAGTTTAAAAATTAAACTCGCAAATGTGCAACCACACTTTTTCGCAGCCAATCCGGAGCAACCGGGACACTACACAGGTGACCTCATCAGCCTGATGCTGATTCAATATATTAAACTCATCTAATGTACAAATCTAAAATCTAATCTCTTGTTACCTTCATCGGTGGTGGTTCTCTTGTAGTGCTCTTGTTCCTGCACGGTCATTGCATTCCATTTCTTTTCTTTTTGGCTGTTTCTCCAAGGATAATAGAATCTGGCAAACACGCAAAGAGCAATGGCACCAAATGCAATACCAATCAAGTCAACATTACCCCTATGGTATAAAGGAGCATCATCAGCACGGTAAAGCTGAGATGCGATGATGGAAGCAGTTTGCGAGAAAATATTCACCACTGCCGCAGAAACAGCTCTTGTTCTCACAGAGTTAGAGTTGCTTGAACACCAACTGATACTCAACGGGTACACGGGAGGATGAGATAACAACACCGTAAGTAATCCATATGTACCCCAGATATCTTTCTGGGCTTGGCTCCAGTATCTCAAGACAAGAAGACACACAACAACCCAAACGGGAATGATGAGGATCGATAGCGACCTCAGGTTGATCACTTCAGAGAACCACGAGAGCACCAACATCGTAATAATGTATAAAACGTTGTACGGAATAGTCAATGCATTGGTCTTAAAGGTGCTGAAGCCCATCTTTCTCAATATAATCTGCAAATAGTTGGATGTTGGAGAAGACCCAATGTCACCAAGCAATCTAATGAAATAGATAGGAAGCAAGTCGTAGTCGCCCAAAGTCTTGAGCAACTCCCAGGGTCCAACTGGCTCTCTGTTGTGCATGTCACCCTTGGTTGGGTCATCTCTCAAGACCTTGTTGACCAACAACTTTTCTTCACGATCGGTAAACCAACCTTTCTTACGGTACCAAGTCTTGGTCTGCACAACAGAGGCAGGCATCTTGAAGTATGACAAGACACCAATAACAAAGGTGAATAATCCTTCAATAAGGAACAACCATCTCCAACCTTCTTCCAAACCAGTGGTCTTGATTTTCAACAATGCAAAGGCTAGCAAGGATGACCAAATAGCAGTCAACGGAATAGAAACATAGAAAACTGAGATTCTGTGTGGCAATTCCTTGTTGGTATAGAAATAACTCATCCAGAGACAAACATCGCAAATAAACCCACCCTCAAAGAGCCCAATCAAAGCTCTCGTTGCGTAGAATCCGTGGACGTTCTTGATTGCAGCCTGGGACATGGAAACGGCAGACCACAAAATGATCTGCGTTGGAATCCAGACATCAGCACCCAACTTCTTAGAAATTAACTGAGATGGTAACTCAGAAGCCAAGAAACAAATCAAATTGATGGTCTGCCCAAGGTTGTACTGGTTTGTGGAGAGATGTAAGTCCTTCAAAAAGTTATCGGACAATGCCTGGCCAATATTACTTCTATCAAAGTTCAAAGCTGTAAACATAATAAAGGCCCAGAAAGTAACGTACCAGTCGTTCTTTCTCACAACCTTCCTTTCTTCTTCAGGAGTCCAGGTGAAGTCTGGGTCCAAGAGATGTCGACACTCGTACTGGTGAGCTTCGTAGATACCTTTGTAATACTCTAAAGCGACAGGATCCTGGAAAACATGGTCAAACTGCTTTTCTTCAGTAGAGGAAGTCTCATAGTCATCAAACAGCCTTTGCTCAACAGAGCTAAACCCCTTCTCTTGTTCTGGGTATTCGTTTTCTTGTTCTTTACTAAACCACTTGACCATTATAGAAAACTGAACAATAAGCAATTATGTTTCTGATCTTTCCATATCCTTGGAAATATTTATACGCTTAGCCGTTGCTATATCACATCGATCATCATCCCCCGGATCAATAACCATTAATTATTGCATCATCAATGCCACCGTTTGAGATTGCAAAAAATAAAATCCAGACTCAAGGTTCAATGCTCACAGATTAAGGTTGCGTTCTAAACTTTGACTTCAATATTAAAGCCGGAAGCATACATCAAAGCGACAAGTGCTTGTCTAAATTGGCTAAGTACTAGTGTAGGTAACGCATGCTTGACACCTCTTAACGTCTGACTAGGGTGCACCAGGTGTGTAAGAAAATGCTTCTGCGCTAATTCCCTCCACCCCAGGCGTCGACTTTCCCAAAATAGAACAAGCTTTTGTTATCTTAGACGTCAGATCAGAGAACTGTGGATGATACTTCTCACTTATATGGCAATAGCAGGGCTTGTCAATTATCACGTGACGTGAGTTTATCAGGGTCCAAAGTGTGGATCGGACTATTGTTCAGGATGACCATGGGGTTCCTAATCCCTGGGCATAGACTGTGAGAGGCGAACGAGGTTGACATGGTTAATATGCTGGAAAATGAAAGCTAATTTGGCAATTAAATAGAATAGAGTCAGAATGATGAAGTCAAAATCCTGAACGGCTGCTTGGCAAGATGGGAATTGCTGCAAAATCGAATTCCTCATTATGCCTTCCACACAGAACGTGTACAAAAGTGTCAACTTGGTCAGAGCCCAAATGGAGACGGATATGTAGAAAGAAAGTACAAAGCGTACCTCTTCCAGTTGCTTCGGCAGATCCGGCAGCAGGTGTGAAGTGTAAGGTCCCATCGTAGGTTTGATAAGCCGCACGTGACATGTTTCTATTTGCGTTTCGTACGGTGGCACCCAATTGTTAGGCCCGAAGACAACGTGGAATGAAGAAGGTCTAAGGCATTTCAGAGATGCAGTGCTCAGCAAACAACTTTAAGCACAGAACGCTATCTAAGTGCCATTTTAGTTGTTCTTAATTTCTTTTTCAGATTGAACCACAGTGGTGAAGGAAGCGTGGAGATGAGGTAATACCTAAAATAAGGTAAGAAAGGAGAGAGAGCGGTAATTTCCGTTCATTCCAGAAACTGAAGTACTAAGCTTATTGTGTTTCACTACTGATTTCACATGAATCAAGGTAGTTGATTTATGTGGGGGCCCAGGCACTGCCCCTTCCGATCTCCTTAAAGAAGATCAACCCCTCTGCCACCATTCAAAAGGTGTGACTTGAATTCCTTCGCGAGCCTTATTAGTTTTCCCAGCGTCGGTTATAGCATAGCAAACGACAGGTGCGAGAAGATCGGGTTCATGGTTTTACTGGTGCCCTTCAGTGAGTCTCGTAAATCTCGTAAATTTTGTCGGTGCGTGGCATTTTTCAAAACCTTACCACCACCATGACATTTACCGCCAAAGTCAAGAACGTCATTAGCGGCGACACACTTATACTTGTCCCCACTAAGACTACTCAATTGCCAGCTCCGGAGCGTACACTTACCCTTTCTTATGTGAAGTGTGAGGATTCGTTCCATTCCAAGGACTATCTCCGCAAGTTGGTGATCGGACAAGTGGTCAAGTTTTCAGTCAACTACAAGAACCCAACTACCAGCAGAGAATTCGGTGACGTTCAACTTCAATCTCAACCTTCTCTTGTCAAGCATTTGTTGGCTCAAGGTACCGTCAAGTTGAGAGACAACTTCAGCGAGGACGATGGTGACATCTACTATGATTTGGCCGAGATCCAACAATCTGCAAAGTCCAACGGTTTGGGGTTGTGGGGATCTCAACCAACAGTTGAACTTGTCGATGCCACCGAAGCTGCTGAGGCCACAAAGGTTACTACCATTGTTGAAAAGGTCATCAGCGGTGACAGAGTCATGGCTCGCTTGGTGCTTAGCCCAACCAAGCACTTCGTTACCCCATTGTTGTTGGCCGGGATCAAGACCCCAAGAACCGATGACCAATCTCAATTGAAGTTTGCCAACCTTGCCAAGCTGTTTGTAGAAGACAAGTTTTTGACCACCACTGCTGAAATCACAAGCACTGTTGTTGGCCAGTCCCAAAATGGAATTCCTATTGCTACATTTTTCCACCCTTCTGGTAACAATATTCATGAAAAGTTGTTGGAACAAGGTTTGGCCGAAGTTGTTGATTGGCAATCTACTTTGGTTGGAGCTTCCAATATGGGTGTTTTGAGAAGAGCAGAGTTGACTGCCAAGGCCTTGGGTAAGGGTATTTTTGCATCCAAGTCCGCACCAAAGGCTGCTCCTGCTGCTCTGACTGCTTCTACATCACTGGGGTCCCTCAAAGTTGGGGAGCTGCTTGAGAATGTTACTGTTGCAAGGGTTATTTCTGGTGACACTATCATCTTAAGAATCCATGACGAAGAACAAACCGTCCAATTGGCTTCCATTAGATGTGCAAGACAGAGCGACAGCACTGGTGGTGCCAATGCTGCCCAACAACAAGCATTGATTGCAACTATCAAGGAATTTTCTAGAAACCAGTTGATTGGTAAGAAGGGCCCTATCAACGTTTACGTAGATGGATTCAGACAAGCAAACAAGGACTTGGGCTTCGACTCAAGATTCATGGTCTCCATTAAGGCAAACGGTCAAGATTTGTCTGAACTCTTAGTTTCCAAGGGTTATGCTGGAGTTATCAGACACTCCAAGGCCACCAACGACGAAAGATCTTTGAACTGGGATAAGTTGGTCGAGTTGGAAGAAGAAGCAAAGAAGAAACAGGTTGGTATTTTCAGTGGTGACATTAACAAGATCTTAAAGGTAGGAACCAGAATCGTGGATGCATCTGAAAGTGCTGCTAAGGCCAAGACTTTCTTGAACGGATTTAAGCAAAAGGGAAGAATTAGTGGCTACCATGTTGACTTTGTTCCTTCAGCCAACAGACTCAAGTTGTTCAACCCTAAGGAAGGTACCAAGGTTACCTTAGTTTTGGGAGGGTTATCCAACGAAAAGCTGAGTGACGAAGCCATGAACCAAATTTCCAAGAAAATCTTGCAACGTAACGTCGAATTTGAAGTTTATGATGTTGACAAGGTTGGTGGCTTTATTGGAAACGTCTATAGTGGTAACACTCCTATCCAAGTGTCACTTTTGGAACAAGGTTTGGTCAAATTACATGACATCGCAGTGAACTCGAACCCATTGGTCGATGAATTGGTTGCTGCTCAAGACTCTGCTATTGCTGCCAAGAAGGGTTTGTGGAAGAACTATGTGGAAGAAGTGCCAGTTGCAGCAATTCAAAAGCTCAGCCTTACTTCCCAACCAGAGTTCTTTGACGTCGAAGTCCTGGATGTGTCCAAAGTGGGTGTTATTTCCTTTCAGCTCAGTCTGGAAACTACCAAATTCAACGGCTTCAAGAAGGCTTTCCAAGATTTCCACCAACAGGCCCCTAGTGCTTCGAATGCTTCCACAGAATTGCCATTTAACTTGGTAAAGCCTCCTAAGAAAGGTGACTTGGTTTCTGCCAAGTTCAGCGAAAACCAAAAGTACTACCGTGCCCGTGTCACCAACGTGGATAGGGTCGCCAACAAGTTTGAAGTCCACCACTTGGACTTTGGTAACGTTGACCGTGTTGCACTCTCCAGCTTGAGAAGTTTACCAGCCAAGTTTAACTTGTCGAGTTACCCTGCATTTGCACACACCACTACCTTGCAAAGCTTGTTGTTGCCACCTCTGAGGCCAACTGACTACTTGACCGAAGCCGTTTACACCTTGGAAGACTTGGTGTACGACAAGAAGTTGGTCATCAGTGCGTTACCAGGAACTCAAGCAGAGTATCAGTCAGTAATCTATGACTCGGAAAAGTCCTTGAAGGATGCATCCTACACTATTAACCAAGACTTGGTCCAACAAGGTTGGGCTGTTCTTGATGAAAAGGCTGTGGTTACCCCAGTCATTAAAGACTATGTCTCGGAAATCAAAAAGGCTCAAGAAGAAGCCAGACACAGCCGTATTGGTTGTTGGGAGTTTGGTGATGTTGCATTTGACGAACCAGAGTTTTAAAATGTTAATATAAGCTCACATTAGGTATGTTTAGTGTAGGCGGTCAATAGGCGGTATGTAGATAGGCACTAGAAATAGGCCACATAATGTAGACAGTCAAATAGGTAGTATTTGGTAGACGGTAAAATGTGCTATGTGTATTCTATTGAGAAGAGCGTAACCTCCGGGATTATCACCTTCTTTTAATCTCCTCTAATGTACGAAGAGAAAATCTAATCTCTTGTTGCCGACATCACTGGTGGTTTCGATATAGGCTTGTCTATCTCCCTCACTAAACCTAGACCATCTCAGTTGTTTCGATTTATTTCTCCAAGGGTAGTAGAGTCTGGCAAAAGTGCAGACTATCATAGCCACAAAGGCAATAACTACCAATTGTGTGTTGCCTCGCCTATAGTGCGGTGCGTCGTCTTCTCGGTATAGGTTCGCAGACACAATCCCAGCGCACTGAGAAAAGCAGTTGACCAACGCAGAAGAAACAGCTCTAGAGCGGACGGAATTGGAGTTCTTAGAACACCAGCTGATGGTGAGCGGTCCAGTAGCCGGGTGAGACAACAAGATGATCAATATTCCGTATATTGCCCAGATATTAGCTGTGGGGACAGCTAGCAACACCAACAAGCACGATGCTACCCAGATAGGGATGACTACCAACGAGTATGAATACGTATTCCAGTAGATGGCCAAGTAGTTGATTCCAAACAACAGAAGTATGCCTAGTAAGTTGTGAGGAATTGAAAGTAGATTTGTCTTGAATGTGGAAAAACCCATCAGCCGCAAAATAAGCTGAAGATAATTTGCAACCGGTGCGGAACCAATATCAGCGAAAAAGCGGACGAAGTATATAGGAAGCAAGTCATAGTCAAAAAGAGCGCCCAAAAGCTCTTTAAAAGTAACAGGCTCGTTGTTACCTCCTTTTCTAGGATCGTCTCTTAGGATTTTGTTGACTAGAACCTGCTTCTCTCGCGCAGTGAACCACGGTGTGGACACAATAGATGCCGGCATCTTGCGGAACGACAATAAGCCCACTACCAAGGTCCCAATACCTTCCACCAAGAAGAGCCATCTCCATCCGTTTGGAAAGAACAGGGATCTGAGTCTGAGAAGGAAAAATGAAAGGATCGAAGAAAACACAGGCGTCAAAGGATTGGATATGTAGAAGAAGGAAAGCCGCAACGAGTATTCCTTGGAGGTGTAAAAGTAGCTCAACCACAAACAAATCTCGCCAATGAATCCTCCTTGCAACAATCCTAATAGACCCCTGGTTACATAAAATCCAGTCAGAGACAGTAACTTAGCCTGAGCCATGGTCACCAACGACCAAAGAACCATCTGCGTAGGAATCCATATTTCGGCTCCAATCCGCTTGGAAACTAGCTGTGAGGGTACTTCTGCAATAATGAAGCAGATTAGGTTTATTGTGAGCCCTAAATTCAACTGGTTAGTGTCTAGGTTGAGCGAGTCCAAAAAGTTGTCACTTAGTGCTTGGTGTAGGTTGCCTCTATCAAAGTTCAACGCTGTGAACATAATGAACGCCCAGAGAGTAATGTACCAGTCATTTTTTCTTGTAATCTCCCGTTCCTCCTCTTTGCTCCACTCGAGCTCAGGATCAAACAAGTGCCTTCCGTCAAACTCGTGCTCTTCGTACAATGTGCGGTAGTAATCCACCACCTTAGAGTCCGAAAATACATTAACGTGGACAGCGTCTAATTCAATTTCATCATATTCGTAGTAGTACTTTGAGTCTGTCCCTCCTCCCAAGAGGTTGGTAGTATCGGTCATCATTGACCATATAGTTCCAAACATCCTTGTATATATAGTGTGGCGAGGCTGTGGCGGTAGGTGTTACGGGGACGATAGCGTCAATTCACTGTGATGTTAGATAACTCAAATCAAATTATGCGTGACAGGCTTCAAGCTGTCCTAGAATTATGATAAGTAGATCTTTCAAAAGCCCTCAATCGCCTTATACTACCATATATAGTTTGGATTTTATGAGAAGAAGTAGATTGTGAGATAGAGGTGGTTTTCTTGGGTGAGATCCTGCGATTATAAAAATTCGTAGGTCCACAGTATGGACCCTGACCAGAGTTCAAGATCAAATCTGTTGATCTGCCGCTAGGCTGACCATCTAGCACAAGACTTCTACTACAATTGAGTATACATCGCTAGCTAGATTATCAATGACACTCCAATTGACACTTTTGCTGCTAACTTCATTCGCATGAAAGTAGTCCGCATTTAAAGATCTATGGAGGGTTACTTTGGGATTATGATCTCTATTATGAGTAGTTGCCAATTGCATCATTATGATACCACAATTGAGTTCGCCTGGCTCTTTCCCTAAGTGCTGAGATAATATCTAAGAATTTTGCAAGTCAGCTTGCTTAAGAGCTTGCTCAATGAATCATGACCTCGAGCTCAATCTAATGCCACAGCAGATAATAGTTCTACTCTAAGACGTCGTAGTCATTGATTTGAACCCGTCAGGAGATCAATCTGTGGCGAACTACTCCGCTTTTACTATTCACTATACTCCACACTCCTTGTTTCCTCTTATTTTATTAAAATCAAATCAAATAACATGAAGTTCGTAAAAAGGTGGGAACTTTCAAGAAGTTTCATACTTACATGGAAATCATTCTGCACCCAGTCAAAGAGGTAGAGACAGACATGTGAAAAGTTGGCTCAGCATCGATGACAATGTGCAATGAATCTAAAAAACTGTGGTTGTAAGTCTTCTTGATCGCCTAGTTTCATCACCAGGTTTGTATGAAATTTCAAAAAGAGAATAGATTTTTTGAAAATGATCTGGCCCCCGCAAAGTGTTCTTATTAAATTGGAAAAGCCGGGTAACTCGTTCCAACAACAACTATAAACCGTTTCAAAATGTATTGCTTATGTACAGCGTAAACAAGTAAACAAGTAAACAAGTAAACAAGTAAACAAGTAAACAGCGTAAATAAGTAAAATGTTTGTTTGTTTCCTATTGAACGCACAGGAAGTACCTACTAACCAAAATGAAATAAATGATAGCTTAGATAATGGAATGAAATTCGTGAAAGTTAGATCAATAAAACAAATTAAGAATATATTTTTACCTACGCTGCAAAGATAAGAGAAACTTCCTACATATTTGAAGGAACTAACTACTTAGTTAAGAATTTAAGAATGCGATTTGAAGATTCGTGTGAATTGGGGAACTTTGATGAAATGATGGATATTATGATGGTGGAAGATATAAGCGCTATTGATATATATTCAATGATAATGAAAGGTAAAACTGAGAAGGAATCTCTTTTTCATTTATATGTTAATAAGCATATAAATATAGAGTTTACGTACCAAAGAAATATTTGATGTCATTGAGGTGTCAAACGAAAAAGAAGCCTTTTATAAATCTGATAATGACGCTGCTGAATATTAATAGATAAAGATGGTTTCTATGAAATATGTCTAGGCTTTGGGTACAAAAAAATTTAAGAAATGAAGTTAGAAGGCCATTGCAACGTTAAGGTGAAAAATCGGTGGACATACATGCCATACAAGCTGAGCGGGAATGAAAAGGTAACATTCCAAGTTAAGGACTTAAATATGAGTTCATAGACTTTAAGTTGTCGTAAGAAATAAAAACAGTTGAAATACCAAAAATCGGATTTCAGTACTTCAAATGTAATATACATGCGAATTCTTCAGAGTAGCATTAATCATTGTGAGTACACGGGGGCGAGAGATCTGCATTTGGAACTCAGATTGAGATATGATTTGCACAAGATTATATGAACGAACTACCCCTGCGATTGCCTCAAAACGAGAAAAGCAGCTAATCGCACTATATTGGTGCTAGCTCTGAAGGAGGTTATCATTCTAATGCAATCCTCGTTTTGGTTCAAGGCTGCGTTGACCAAACCTATTCCGTTGCGCATATTTTAGAGTAGATTCTAGCGACATCCTTCATAAAACCGCCTTCATTGAGGGCAATTGCCACCTTGCTACTGTGAGCTTGAGCCTCCTGACGTCTGCGAGCTCAGCAATCTCAATACTTCCTTCTAGAATCGAGCGATGGTTTTTATTGTACTTATCATAATCATTGATTGCTATCTCATCTGAGATGTATCTCCTCTCTTGAGCGGTTTTACCTGCTCTAAGTGGTATGATAGAAACTTTATGCTCAAATTGACAGAGAACTTTTCAAAATTGCGAGCCCTGGTTTTGCAGCCACGAGCCCAATTTTTTTAATGCTGTCGGGCTATCTGAGTGCTTCCTAATACCTACCTGCAGCCATTGACTTTGTAACATTCAGGCATTGCCCTCACTTGGACATGTAAGCTAGTGAAGAATTCTTTGAAGAATGTTGGAAACACCCTGATCATTATCTTTCTTTGAGGAAGCAATCAAACCCTTAGTTGACCCTCACAAACACCAATCTATCAATCCCACAATCCATCAATCTACAGTCTATCAATCCTACAATCCATTATTTTAATTCGTTACCCATTACCATAAACCCTAACCATGCAAGTCTAATTTTGGAATCTAAAGTCCAATCTCTTATTACCATCTCTTTGAGTGGTAAGAGCATATTTCTCCTTCTCTTCTTCAGAAAGATTATCCCATTCCCTTTGCTTCTGCTTATTTCTCCAAGGGAAGTAAAACCTGGCAAAGATACACAAAACAATAGCCACAAGTTGGAGAATAATCAAGTTTGTGTTACCCCTCTTGTATAATGGTGCATCATCCGATCTATATATGAAATTGGAGACAACTGTTGCCAACTGAGAAATAATACTCAAGACGGCGGAGGAAACAGCTCTGGTTCTCACAGAGTTGGAGTTTGCAGATGTCCAACTGATGCTTAGAGGCACGGCAGACGGATGCGACTGCAAAACTGTCAACAATGCGTACGTCCCCCAAATGTTGACGTGATTACCTTTCCAGAGCCGTAATGCTAACAAACAGGCTATCATCCAGATAGACGCTATCATTAATGAGAGCGAACGCGAGTTGATCACCTCAGAAAACCAACTCAATAGCAACATTGTACAGATTTGAAAGAAGTTTTGCGGAATGTTGAGACCGTTCGTTTTCATAGTGGAGAAACCTAGTCTCTTCAAGATAAGCGTAAAGTATGTGGACACAGGAGTGGTACCGACATCACCAAAGAAACGCACAAGGTACATTGGGATCATATCGTAGTCGCACAAAGCAAAGATGATTTCCCTCAACTTGACGGGTTCCCTATTGTGCATGTCACCCTTGGAGGGGTCGTCTCTTAAGATCTTGTTGGCCAATATCTTCTCCTCGCGATCGGTGAACCAACCGTTCGGACGGTACCATGTCTTTGTCTGTGCAATTGAAGGAGGCATGCTGAAAAACGAGACGATGCCGACTATCAAAGTGAAAAGACCTTCAATAATAAATAACCACTGCCAACCATGGGGCAAATGGGGAGTTGAAATCTTGAAGATTCCAAACGAAATTAAAGATGAAATGATGGCTGTGATGTTTTGGGCCATGAAGAAAATGGCCATTCTCATGGGCAACTCTTTGGATGTGTAGAAGTAACTCATGTACAAGCACACATCGCAGACGAACCCACCTTGGAAGAGTCCGATAAAGGCCCTGGTTGCATAGTAGCCGTGAACATTCTTAATACCAGCTTGAGCAATGGACACGATGGACCAGATAACCATTTGAAGAGGAACCCAGATGTCACATCCCAACTTTTTGGAGATCAACTGGGAAGGTAACTCCGAAACAATGTAAGTGATGGTGTTGATGGTGTTTCCAACGTTCATTTGGTCTGTGCTGATGTGTGTCTCCTTCAAGAAGTCATCCGAGTTGGCTTGAACCATGTTCCGTCTATCAAAATTCATAGACACAAACATGATGAGCACCCATAAGGTAACCCTAAGGTCAACCTTCCACAAGATCTTGCGCTCTTCCTCAGGTGTCCATGTGAGCTCTGGGTCAAGCAAGTGACGACACTCGTATTGATGCTTCTCATATACCTCGGTATAGTATGCTAAAACACTTGGATCTTGGAAAACGTGATCATAGCGCTTCTCGCTGTACGAGTCGCCCTCATAGTCATTGATGTCTACCAGAGAACTATCGGCAATCTTGTCGCTCATAGTGACTGTCTGATGGAAAAGATAAAAAAAAAGGTCGATATTTTAGTAATTTATACGTTGAACCGACTTTTCTACACCGCCTATTGTTGAGTAATTTTCAAATTAAGCCCCGTCCCTTGATCGCCAGTCGGATCAGATAATTGGTTACTAAACAAAGCATCTACTGCTTTTCTATCTCACATTTCAAAATTTGCATCTTCTTTTTCGATCCGGGTTCCGGCGCCATAACCATCTGCGCCTTCCGCAATAGGAAGGTGCACGTGATTTACACACTGTTGAGAGCATCGCACAAGTCGGCTTGTGTCACCAGAACGGGTAAGTCTCCGAAACTTGCAACGAAATGATGCTTTTGATAACGCAGTGATAGTTACTTGAGCGTCTGGCTCAAGGAGGCTTAAGCCAATATTATCTCCACGGAAACCGAACTCGAATTAGTACGATTTCAGTTTGGAGAGTTGTGCTACCAATGAGATTCCTATCACAAGCACGATTCCACTTCAATTGTTAGCGGTCGCAGCATTACCAGTGTATTCAATCGCGATACTTCAATTGCATCTCTTTGCAGACAGAATTGAAATTAACATGTTCAGATTAAAAATAGGCTTGAGAATAATTCGCAATACACAAAAAGTATTGAGCACTGTTGGAACCATCCTATAGGACGGCAGCACCTTATTACAGAGGCTTATTAACTCTCCGACCGTCGGTAATTGGCATTGGCAGTCAATTGATTCTGTATAACCACGAAGGTCAACGCGTTTCGTTAAATGGACCATTGATATCTAGGAGGATGTTGCCCCGGTTCCAAGGAACGCACGGAAATGTATCCAACAAATTTTTCACCCCAAGTATTGCAGCCAAGGCACTTCCTCCAGCTTTGAAATTAAAGTCAGCACTAAGCTCATCCCAAATGATCTGCCTTGGGGTCTGCAAGCATTTTCTTTCTAATTTGGGCCTAAGTGAATTGTTCATAAGCAGTTTCTCTTCATTGCCTATACAGTTGTACACAGAAGTTGCTTGAATGAAGTAAAATGACTGCTGATAACCGGAAACGCTTACGTTGTTTGTCCTGTTGTGATACTATTCTACAACTTTGACCCCATGGCAATTTGGTCATAGACGGCCCTTTCAATCATTCTCTCCCACTCGTAGCTTGGACCTAAGGTAGGCAACATCTGAGTAGCATAGAAAGCTCCAAATCCGTTTTTCAAGTCTATCCAAAACGAAAGACTTCCCATTGAGTGCCAGTACAATGATCCAACGGGTCTGCCTAGTGGAGACTTGCCCTCTGCTACGCCAAAACCTAAGCCGTAGGTGTCCCGAACACCGTACGGAGCCTCCGGGAAATCTGCCACCAAAAACTTTGGCAAGGCACCTTGCAATTTTATATCCACGCCTGTTGGCAAATTGCTCTTGATAGCCTCTGCCCAAGACTTTTCGCTAATGACTCTTGTACCGTTTGGTGCACAGCCTTTGTTCAACCACAAACGAATGAACTTGAGAAATCCTCCAATGGTGCCAATGACTCCTTGACCCCCCATATGACGTGGTAGAGCTCCCTTCAAAATAGCGGTTTCCTGGAATTTTCCATTTTTGTCCTTGCCGTAAAGGCTGAACATTTGAGCATTCTTGTCATCCTCAAATGACAAATCGTGGATATCCAATGGATCAAAAACGTATTTTTGGATGAAATCTCCAAGCTTCATTCCTGTAATGTGCTCCAATACAAACCCCGCCCAATCCAAGCCTACTCCATATTGGAAGTCGGTTCCTGGTTCGAAGTTGATGTAAGCTGCTTCCAACGCTTTCTCATTAGGATCCGCACCTTGACTTTTTGGAAGCGAGGTTCCCATTCTCCCTGAGTGAGATAAGTCAAAGCCAGCAGTATGCGTAAGAAGGTGTCTCAATGTTATCTGGTTCTTTGGAGTCACCTTTTTACCGTCCTTCAAGATTTTGATATCTTTCATGGGTGGGTAGAAGTTGCCAATCGGATCATCAAGCGTGATTTTCCCCTGGTCAACCAAGACTAAAAGTGCCACTGCTGTGATTGGTTTAGAAGTCGAGTAGTAGAAAACTTTCACGTCGTTTCTAATCTTCTCATACTTTTCGACGTTAGCTACCCCTGCACTGTTCAAATAGACTGTCTCTTTCGCGTTAGTAACGCCAAACACTATTCCAGGAACCAGAATCGGAGATACCTTAAGATCGGTTGCTTGTTTGAGAATTGGGTCAATTGCTTGAGCAAGGGTTTTTTGCTGCTGTTTGTTGTCAAATACCATGGTATAATGTTCGGTGACTGGCTTATCTAGGATACGTTCAGGTTTAAGTAAGCCTTTGCATTCCCCTCAAACTTATAACCGATCTTAGCGAGCGATGCGAATCGGTTTTATAATCGGACTTGGAATGTGGGGTCGACTCAGCGGAGGCTGCAAACAAGGGGGGAAAATAAAAGTAACCGGTTCTAGATGGAAACCATCGGGTAGCATAGTTTTATGGTCGCAAGGTTGAGTGAACACTTGGAAGTATTTATTATTAGAATGATGGTTCGTGTGCTTCGACTTTGAGGGCTGTATACTTGCTCTTTATCATTGGATCTACAAACCCACGAGAACAGATAAAGCAGTAAACGTTGCATATTAACAAACATTTATTCCTAGATACGCTAAATTAAGCTAGTGGACAAACCTAAAGTCTAATCTCTTGTTGCCGCTATCGGTAGTGGTCTTGAGATAGTCTTGTCTCTCTTCTTCGGACAACAGCTGCCACTTCTTCTCTTTTTGGTTGTTTCTCCATGGATAATAGAACCTTGCAAACAAGCAGAGGGCTATTCCCCCGAATGCAATGCCAATCAAATCAATGTTCCCTCTGTGGTACAATGGTGCATCATCCTTCCTATAAATGTTTGAAGAGATGATGGCAGCGGTCTGAGAAAAGATGTTGACAACTGCAGCGGAAACGGCTCTTGTTCGGACAGAATTCGAGTTGCTGGAGCACCAACTAATAGTCAATGGCCATGTGGGTGGATGTGCCAACAAAACAGTGAGCAAGGCATAAGTACCAAAGACATCCTTCTGAGCCTTTGGCCAGTACCTCAAAGCCAAAACACAAGTCACCACCCACGAAGGAATAATTACTAGAGACGACGACCTCAGATTGATTTTCTCCGAGAACCAACTCAATGTCAACATAGTGAACACCATTAGAACATTATAAGGAATCGTCAAAGCATTGGTCTTGAATGTGCTGAAACCCATTTTTCTCAAGGTAAGTTGAAGATAGTTGGAGGCAGGTGTGGAACCAATGTCGCACAACAATCTGATCAAATAAATAGGAAGCAAGTCATAGTCGAGCAAAGTCTTTATCAACTCCTTGAATCCAACTGGTTCTCTATTGTGCATGTCACCCTTTTGAGGGTCGTCCCTAAGGATCTTGTTAACAAGCAACTTTTCTTCACGGTCAGTATACCACCCCTTTGGACGGTACCATTTTCTGGTCTGAGCAACAGAAGCAGGCATGTTGAAGAATGATATGACACCAATAATGAAGGTGAAAATCCCTTCAACAAGGAACAACCACCTCCACCCATGAGGGTACGCTGGAGTCTTGATCTTCAACAACGCAAAAGCAAGCAAAGAAGACCAAACAGTGGTCATTGGGTTGGAAATATAGAAAAGTGACAATCTGAAAGGCAACTCCTTAGAGGTGTAAAAGTAACTCATCCAGAGACAAAGATCACAGATAAACCCACCTTGGAATAGTCCAAGCAATGCTCTTGTCACGTAGAAACCAGTCTTGTTTGTGATTCCAAATTGCGAAACGGTAATAAGACTCCACACGCACATCTGAATAGGAATCCAGATATCAGCACCCAACTTCTTAGAGATCAATTGCGAAGGCAACTCCGAAAACAAGAAGCAAACCAAATAAATAGTATGACCAACGTTAAGCTCGTTCGTGCTCAATCCAAGATCATTCAAGAAGTTGGCACTCAACGCCTGCTGCAAGTTCCCTCTGTCAAAGTTCAAAGCCGTGAACATGATCAAGGCCCAGAAGGTAACGTGCCAGTCGTTCTTCCACAACACCTTGCGCTCCTCCTTAGGAGTCCAGGTGAATTCGGGGTCAAACAAATGACGACATTCGTATTGGTGCTCCTCATACAACTTCCTGTAGTGCTCAGCAACCAGCTCGTCCTGGAAGATATGGTCAAACTGTTTCTCCTGAGTGCTGGATGTTTCAAGGTCCTCGATGACTGAACCATCTGAAATCTTAACCTCTTCCTTGCTCATTGATATTTAAAGTCTCTGCAGAATGTAAGTCGTAAAATTAGGTGGTTGTTTCTCCATTTATATCAATGATTGCAAAATTTTGCAGCAATATCCACGCTCCCTTAATCGATGCTACCCACTATTATGCCATTACAGCCATACTTTCAGAAACCAGTAATTGTGGGTGGAGCGTTAATATTTAAAAAAAATCGGTGCGCTTAAGCTTTCTCTAAATGGGATTCATTTATATTTTTAAGATCTCCGTTTCCGTATCTGTGGGCACTAGGAGTTTTGAACTTTGACGTAGAGGCTCAACTGGCGGAAAAATGCAAGTTCTTTTCTATAAGATACATCCTGGTAACGATAGTTGAAGTACATGTCTAATGAGATAGTAGCTTATCTGAACTCAAGCAACTCGTGTTTGGCCCAGACCAAACGCAATACACAGGAATCCACTGCTGTGGCAAATTTAACAGAGAATTTCTTGTCGTTTCGATTATCACTTAAATGCACGTGTGACAAGAAAAATCTAAGATTTGACGTGGACCCTTTTCACCACCTCCAACAATTAGGGTCGATTGATAACGGATGTATACCCAAGCGTTGCAACAAATGTGCTCGACAATTGGCATGTAAGAGGGGTGACAAGGTGTCCACAATATTTCTTTTATCCGTGGGCCCCTGAAAAGGATTCTGAATGCCTTAGTCTCAGTGCTCTCTAGATGCTTAAACTGCTGTGTATTCGCGTGCTAAGGTAGCCGTACCATCTTCAAATCCTAAAAAGTACCCCCGTATCATCGGAACCCGGAACGGTGAGGCGGACTCTGTTGCCGCCTTGGAATCTTGATTTACTAACCATTGTTTTGATTCTCTACTCGCTACGACGACAAGCAATTAGATATCATTTTAAGTTAGATCACGCAATCGAATATAATATACTTGACTATTGGAGTCATCCCTCGATATCAAGACATTTGTCATTATCAAGAATTTGATTAGTTTATCGTTTTCTTCGCTGTGAGCCACATGTACCCACGGGTCACTTAAACAAGATCGTTCCAAGAGCAATTTCAACAAGATAAAGTTGCTATCTATGTCCTCACCAAGTAGATTCAATGTCATGTACTTTTTGAGGCTCTCATTCAAGTTGCGGTCAAGCTTTCTCTCGATATGGCCGATATCTTCCTCACTTTTAGGTCCGTCCATCGCTAGGTCAATGCGGCTCAGCAATTCAGAATACTCCCTTATGGCCGAGTCCACCAATTCTTGCTCTTTCTTCTGCTCTTTATGTTGTTGTGCAAGAATGTCGAGGAACTTGTCTTGACGCTCAATGGTTTGATGGAGGTGGTGAGATGCAACTGCAATGCCAATAACATCATCTTTGGCAGGGATGTAGGGAATAGTTGAATACGTAGTTGCATTCTTGTGAGGCCTATCATTGGGTAGCTTCTTATCTCCAAGAGCAGTTTCAGCTTGTTTCAAAAACCGTTTCGTTCTGGCAATGTCCCTCTGGAGTCTCGAGATATAAGCGCTATCTGATTTCTCGCTGGTACTTCTGCTGGCTAGAATGCCTTTGAAAACATCTAGGCGGGTCATTGGACTCATAAAAACTCTTTTTCTGTTGCTTTCCCCAAGATTGCTGGAGATGATTACGTCCTGTGACAGTTGGGTTTTATGTTGATGTGAAGTGTAAGACTGATCTCTATGGAACGAAAACGTGGGTCACTGTAATAATGACTATCTTCACTTTATCGACTCAAATACGCTTTCCTTTTGCTTCCAATGTACTCTCATCAGTAATGCTGTCGTTCTGTGCTTCGTCTTGTGCTCAAATCATACAGTTTATGTGTAGCAGACAAATTCGCAATGAAAATTTAAAACAGTACAACAACTTCCACCATGTCTACCATCTCCCAAGCCGCTTTACAAAGCCTTGATGAATCCTCCAGACAGGACATTGTCAAGTTCATTGAGTCTGAAAACTCCAAGTCCAAGGTTCAGATGTCCATTCACAACTTCACTGACATGTGTTTCAAGAAGTGTAACGCAGGAAAGCCAATTTCGTCCGGACAATTGGATGCTACCGAAGAGCAATGTTTGACCAACTGTTTGAATAGATTCTTGGACACCAACATTAAGGTTGTGCAAGCTTTGCAAGGAAGGCAATAGATTGTGATTTGACGACTCTGTATATAGAAATAGACAACGATCAAGATCTAAAGTAGTACACTACCAAATCCCAGGTTGCCTTCGAAATCCAATACATGCAATACCTGTGGAACCTAAACATATGATATACCCCAACTAGGTACTTAATAATGCACTTTTCTATGATATCTGCATCTACATTCTGCGTAACCTCTGGCTATAAATTAACGTCTATACTTTTATCCAGGGTCCTAGCCCTTGAGCATTTTGTAGCTCGGTAACCTCGTCTTCAAACAGATCCTTTCTTATCTCGTTAAATATCTTGACATTTCTTACAATTTTATTCTCAAGTGTCTTACCTCCGACCATGTCTCCAAACTTCTCAGCTCTTTTCATCACTATGACCCAGCAGCCCCACAAATCGTACCTATAATTCATGAGGATGCTTGCACTCTGTGCATCAAACTGAACCAAAATCGCATGCTGACAGTCTAATGCACGGTATATGACGGTTCTGTCTTCATCTATCAAAAACGGATTGGAAATTAACAGGCTAAGCAACGATATCACACGAGACAATGATAGAACAACAGCGAGTGGACGTGTATTGCATAGGTATTCAAGCTGAGCAAGAAGTAACCTTATTACCTTAAATTCCTTCCGAAGATGCAAAAGATTGGCTAAAGATGATATGATAGTTGCATTGAGAACTTCAGAGTACTTGATATCGAGCTCGTTCTCGTACAATTTGAATATGCAACGGTATGCCACTTCCAACACTTGCAACGAATCCTTCACTTCTGTAATTGGTGGAGTAAGAACTAGACACTTCTTTACAGAGTCCTCAACTGGGGCCCTTAATCCACTACGATTCAAAAAGTCGTTGGCTCTTTCAGACTCCAACAAAAGAGACACCAAGTGGAGATTCTGATACTTGACCCAAACTTCGTGGTCGTCGCCAACATTCAAAATAAACGACACTATAGGAGCAAAATATCGCTCAACTTCGTAGTATATAAGGAGCCATACCATTGATATCAGCTGAATTTTTTGTGTTCTCCAGGTGTGTCTGATTTCCTCCTCCATGATCTCCAGTTTGGCACTAGATCCCAATCTGTATTTTGGTTTCGGTGGAATTATCAACAAGTATTGCTTCAACTTCTCAAAATAGACGTCAAAATCAATAGTTTCAGGGAGACATTCTAGTGCTATTGTGGAATTGGCTGGTGATGACCACGAAGTGTACGGATCAGTGTGTGCGGCAATACACATTACTTGATCCGAGTCTACCGAGTCTCTGAGAAGTCTGAGGACTCTCAACCAAGTATAAAACCTATCATGTGGCTTCTTTAAGTTTAGTTCGTTTATTACTTTTGCCACTAGCAAGTCTGGTTCACTAGATCCATGCACTGTTAAATATGCCTCTAACTTATGTGGTTGGCCCACAAGCTCCAATACCAGCGTTTCTTTTGATATCAGGGCGTTCTTTAGTATGATTTTAGCCTCCTCTGGGCCCATCAAGCTAGTAGCATGCAGGGATATATCTGCTAACCCTTCCATTTCGACCTCCTCCATGATTTCAGTGGTAGGTTGGAGTTGGCGTGTGCTCGTTGATTTGTTCGCACTTCTCCATTTTTTGATTCTTCACATCGAATCATGCTTACACGAGCCATCAGGAGTAGAAGATATCTCTCGTATGTGGTTAGTCCTGAGATCAAGCAGGCCTTGAATGATAAACAGAAGCCTGTCATCTCACTAGAGTCAACTATCATAAGTCATGGCTTACCTTATCCCAATAACTTAGAAATGGCACGAACTGTTGAAAACACCATACGCGAAGCCGGGGGGATACCAGCAACTTGCGCATTCATAAGAGGGGTACCGTACATTGGATTATCTGACCAGCAATTGCAGGAATTTGCAGAATCAGCTACAAAAGGAAATGTTAACAAGGTGTCTAGGAGAGACATCGGATACACAATTTCCAACAAACTCAATGGTGGTACCACCATTGCGCTGACCATGATACTCTCACAGTTGAGTGGCATAAACTTGTTTGCTACAGGTGGATTGGGTGGCGTTCACAAGCAGGGAAACATCACTTTCGATGTGTCTGCAGACTTGACCGAGTTGGGACGAACCCCGGTCAGCGTCGTGTGCGCAGGACCGAAGTCCATTTTGGACATTGCCTTGACTATGGAGTTCTTAGAAACACAAGGGGTGTTTGTCCTGACTTATAACGACAATAGAAGAAATGATATACAAATTCCCGGATTTTACTGCAGAGAGTCTGGGGTGAAGTCGCCTTACTCATTTGGCTCATGGAGTGAAATCGCATCCAGTCTTTATAACCACAACGAAGTCATGGGGTTGCAATCTGGAAGCGTTATCTGCGTCCCTCCTCCAAAGGAAATAGCATTATCTTCAGACTTCATTAATGAAATAATAGATAGAGCCAATCAGGAAGCAATTGAAAAGGGTATCTCAGGAAAGGAGTTGACACCCTTCTTGTTGGCTAAGATTGCAAAGGACACCAATGGCAAGTCTGTTGAATGTAACATCAATTTTGTTTTGAATAACGCCAAAGCAGCAACGGAAATAGGAAAAGAGTATTTGAAAGTAAGTAATGAAAATTAAGTACTGATGGAATAAATATTAACTTCTTTAGCAAGCTGATGGTCCACCGACTGTGGGTGGGGTAAGAAGTAGCATTAAAGAGGATTCTATTTCAGCAGAAGCACCATCTTCAGAGCATGTTCCATCGATTTTGCAGCCAAGCCAAGAGCTTAGGAAAACTAACAACGCCAACGATGAGAGATCAAAGAAAGACTCGAGTAGAAAAGATATTGTGGTAGTAGGTTCTGTAGCAATGGACACCATCTGCAACATATCACCTGAGACAAAGTTTAAGGACTCCAACCCCGGGAGTGTCAAGAATTCGATTGGTGGTGTGGGGTACAATGTCAACTTAGCGTGCCAGTACACACCCGCTGCTTCAACGTCAAAGTTGGTCTCTATAGTTGGCGACGACTTGGCTGGATCCACGATCATTGAGAGCATGAACTCTAGCGGTATAGACAGTTCTGGAGTTTTGGTTGAAGAAAACGCATCCTCCGCTCAGTATATTTCCACCCACTCTAACGATGGAGAGCTAATTGTAGCGGTGGCAGACATGAAGGTTGTGGAAAAGGATTTTTCAAAGCATATTATTTCGCAACTTCAAGAGTCAGACCCCAAATATGTTGTCTTGGATTGCAATTTGTCCACTGAAACAGCGAGCAAAGTGGTGAGTTACGCCCAAGGAAAAGACGTCGAAGTAATTATAGAGCCAACATCTTTTGCAAAGGCTCCTAGAATTATGCAGTTGCCTTTGGGTGTTTTCCCCAATAACGCTGTGAAACTCGTTACACCTACTGTCCACGAGCTCAATGCAATGTATGACTCTGCCAGCAGCAAGGGACTTTTTGATGATTATGACTCGTGGTTTCCTATGCTCGACAGCTTAGGCATAAATACGGACTTCAGAGAAAAATTGAATGCAAAAGGAAGGGCACATTCAGTATTAAATTCTCTATTGGAAAGAGGTGTGATCCAGCAATCTTTTCAACTCCTCCCATACTTCCAAAACATATTGGTAAAGCTTGGAGAAAAAGGATTGCTCCTTGTGAGCGTATCCACGAGCGTTGACGATTACAAGTCGATCCCGACGACTTCTGCCCACAAGCCAAAATTTATAATTGCTTCCAGAGGAAAATTGGTAGGCGGGGGTCGTATGGGTGTAGTTCTCCAATACTTTCCAATTCCGAGCGAGAATCAGGATTTGCGTATTTTAAACGTGACAGGTGCAGGGGACTCATTGTTGGGATATTTAGTAGCTAGGCTTCCAGAGCTGCACTGGTTAAATTCTGAGATCGAGGAAGTGGAAAATGAGTGGAAAAAGTGGGAAAGCTTGTACAAAGCGCAATTAGCAAGTGGGAAGACATTAATTTCTGACCATGCAGTCAGTCCTGAAATCCAACTAATCAAATAAGGAGACTAGACTCTTATTTCCGTAGCCACAAATATACGCCAAATGGCAACTGACAGTGAATTTCCATTTATAGCTTAATTTTTTTGAGTAGCTAGCTTGTAGTCAACTGCTAGCCCCTACTTGTGCTTGAGAACATTCCATACCTTCGCAGTGCAACACATCACGTGCACATTTGCAGCCATCACCATAGCAATTTTGACCTATTCTCATAACACCTTCATAACCCCTTCCTAGCACCTTAATCGCTAATTCAGATATAATTCCAAAATGTCAGGAGCGACCGGGGTACACCGCAGACACCCACATTGGTTCTAGGCAACTTGTTTTGCTATCCCTTCATTGGAATCTCAATTTAGAGTTTTGATGACGTCAGTGATCCTAACGTTAGGCATCAATCAATTAAGGTTGGCCGATGAAGCATGGTTGACGTTATTTGGGGTGAAATCCCACTTGTCATCATTTCAGGCAGAATGCCAGTAAAGTCAGCTCCAACTTATCAAAATCCATGCCGATATAGGCACATGATTGTGTGATACTGACGACCTCGCTTAAGTCAAGCACTTGCGTTTTCTCAACAACGATCTCGCAAGGTGTTCCTTCGTCTACGTCTTCTATCACCACAAACCTACACATGTGGATTTCTTCCGAGTAATGAACCGATTTCACTACCCCATCCAACGAAATTTCTCCCTTCCAAAATAATACACAGCCACTCCTATCCAATTGACTTTCAGAATACATTTACCAACAAAAATTGTGATAAAGCCGATGTGTTCCCATGTGGTGCTATTACCAATTGAGAACATCGTCAGCGAATTCGTACCGCTCTTTGTTCTTGGTTAGGAGGGAATGCAAGCAAAACTTAAATTTTGCTGGATGTTATTATTTTTGGTGCGCTCTCCGGAAACAATAAAAGGTAAGTTTTCACGAAAGAAGTTTGATTGTCTTTAGTTGATGTGCAGACGGTGAAATGCCTGGTAACTTCAATCTCTCATTCAAACAGCAATTAAGCCAACGGAATAGGCGCCGACCCTAAAGTATGACACCGTAATACACCAATTGCTCTTTTTCTGCCGTGTCTCACCTGTCTCATTCCGCGCCCCAAAACGATTGCCTTGACAGCAACGTCTTTTGGCTTAACTCCATACCCACATTTCCGCGCAAGGGGGTAGTAAAGCGTACCTCGTAGCCACCTAGTATCTCGTCCAATTAGCAGCCCTTATGTTAGCTAACAAGCTGAAATCCTCGGCTGATATGCGGATACACAAATTTGGAAGAAAGTATCGCCAACGCAAATAGTGAGCCCTGGCATAAACAATCACAGTGAACTTTCATTATTGCGAAGATAACATGAAATGCATTAGAGAATATCTTTGTGGAGACCCGACCATTTTGGCAGGATGGCTGCCGGAGCCAGACTATATAAACCCTCCCGGTAATCCACTCAATTCGTCCTTTCCATCAAATCTTTATCACACAACTCAGATATGGTTTCATTATCAAAATACGTTCTTATTGCTCTTGCCGCTCTCTGCAGTACCGAAGCATTGAGTATCCCCGGAATGGAAAGAAGATCCGATGGAGGTCTCAAAGTCGACTTCTCGGTCACTAGAAGTCCAAAGTTGACTAATGCTACCGTCGAGGCTGCTGATGTTAATGGTGTTCCCGTTTCCATCAAGAACTACCAAACTTATTACACATTCCCACTTACCATTGGAAGCAACCTGCAACAGCTTTCTGTTTCCCTTGACACAGGTTCTGCTAACTTGTTTGTGGTCTCTCCAAAAACCGACTGTCAAGCTGATTCCAAGGCCTGTAATGAGTATGGTACCTACGACCCATCCACCTCAACCACTTCCAAGAACTTGAACCAAAACAACATCCAATTGGGCTACGGTGACAAGACTGGTACCACTGGTGATTTCTACACCGATAACGTCAGCTTTGGTGGTGCCACCGTTAAGGACTTCCAATTCCTTGTTGCTGACACCAGTACCGTCAACCAGGGTGGTATTCTTGGAATTGGTCCAGAGGGATCTGAGTTCGTTCCTCAACAATACACCAACCTTCCATTTGCCTTGGCTCAACAAGGGCTCATCTCTAGCAACTACTACTCCCTTTACTTAAACTCTCAGGACGCTGATTCTGGTTCTATTATCTTCGGAGGTACTGATGACACCATGAAGGTGGGTCCTGATCAAGTTGCTCCATTCACCAGTCCAGACAGATTCCTCGTCCACTTGGACCACATCAACACTCCAAACGGTAACATTCAGTTCAATGCTGATGTTCTATTGGACTCTGGTACCTCTTATACTTTGTTGGACAGCAACACTGTGGCAACCCTTTCTAAGCTCTTAACAAATGTCCAAGGTCCTGTCTCCGGAGGCTTCTACTTTGCTGACTGTGACAGTGAGAACGCCCAGCAGGAATTGGGTTACTCCTTTGACGGAACTAACTACATCGCCGTTCAAATCAGCTCTCTCCTCACCCAAGCTTATGACAGCAACGGAAATGCAATTCCAAACGTCTGTCAATTCAACGTTGCTAACACTCCAGTTGAATTCAACATTTTGGGTGACAATTTCTTAAGAGCTGCTTACATTGTCTACGACTTTGACAAGAGCACTGCTACCCTTACCCAATCTGTTTTCTCTCTCAATCTGAACTCTGATTAAACACAGGACTAGTAACAAAAGATATATATGAATGTACGTGAAGATTACTTGTTTGTATAGTAGGTAGTATTGGCCAATTTGGTGCGTGTTGTTGGCGCACCGACTTGAGGGCAAAAATTACATTTTTGCAACCAAAAAAGTTTAGCTTTTGGTAGCTTGAATAAGCTTCTGGAGTTGTCTACACTGCTATCATTATCTAATAGATTCATTAAACTTTATATTCGTTGTGGATGGCAATGGGCTTGACATCAAGACCGGAGTCTGTCTCGTCAGTATCTACCTGTTCGTCCAAGCCTGCTCCCATGCTTCTGTGGAACCTCTCGGGACCAAGAAATATGACCACTGCTACGTAGGTGAACACAGCTGCACAGAAGATTGCCATCACTAAACCATAGTCATATGCGTCACTGGATATGTTTTTGAGCGGAAACTTTTCTCCTAATTTTGCTTCAATTGTCATGGAAGCACTCAGTGCTAAGTTTCCTAATTGGTACACCACCCCAGACAAGAATGCTCTGTGCACTGGATTTACAAGCTCTAGCAAATGTAATGGGGCAACACCCCAAGCCCCCATAACTCCGAAATTTAAAAAGAAGTCTCCACCAATGGTTGTGCCGACCTTGTTAACAAAGAAGGATGGGTATATGAACGCTCCGCTCCAGAGCATGCACATTATTATTGTCAAACGCCGTCCAAGCAACTCTGTTAGTTGACCAAAAATGATCCCTCCGAATATAGCCCCCAAGTTTGTTACAACAGTGATAACAGTTCTCGTATTTGGGCCAATGAGTCTTTGTTTGGTAAGAAGAGTTGGGTACAAGTCCTGCGACCCATGACTTATGAAGTTCATTCCGCTCATCAAGAAGATCAAGTAGATAAACATAAGCCATTCCGTTTTCATAGTTCTGAACACAGCAAAATTAAAAACCAGTTTGTCCCTGCCCATTTCACGGTCCTTGCGCAAACGATCCAGCTTAATTCTCAAGAAGACGGGCGATTCTGGTAAGAAGAGTCTCCAAGTAATCAAAATCACAGGAAGTCCTGCACTGAACCAAAACAAGGCTCTCCACCCTTCATCTTTCTTATAGCTAAACTCAAATGCTCTGAAAAACGAAGCAGCTAAAATGTATCCTAAGTTATATCCAGGCAAAAATAACCCAGACAAAACTGATGCAGCAGCAGTTGGTTGGTTTTCCAAAGCTGTGACACTCGCAATTGGGTACATTGCACCCATCAAGATCCCAAATATGGCACGAACCCCAAGGAACTGTTGATAGGTTTGAACGAATCCAGTGGCTATTTCCACAACGATGAATAACGCACAAACAACAATGTATGGGACCTTTCTGCCGTAGTGGTCGCAAGCTAATCCAAAAACAAGAGCACCAACAGATCGTAACATGAGAACCAAAGTAACACCCCAGGATACTTGAGTAATTGAAACGCCTAACGTGTGTGCGATCTGAGAGGCACTAGCAGATACGCAGAAGAAATCCAAAGCGTCAACTGTCCATGCAAAGAAACCTAGAAAGTAAAAGTTCCAGTCTTGCGAGTTCATTACCTTTAACCCAGGAATAGGATTGATAATCTCATACCATCTGCGATCTGCGTGAAGTATAGGAAGATCAAAAAGGGATGTGACTCTGGTTTTAAAGTAGTTAGCAATGTTGACTAATGATAAGTCCGGCTTCTCATTGTACTTCTGCTCTTCCAAGATTATTCGTTCAGACATGTCTCGTGCCGTCTGGAAAACCCCCTTCCTTGGCCTCACTATATATGTTTGCAACCAACGTCAAAATGTGGGGGCAACAGCAAGGGAATTGCGGAGGGGTATCTGATAATCTTAAGATAACAAATAAAAGGCTGGCACAACTCGTAATTTCTTGCGTTTAGTATGTTCTCCACACTTCGTAACTCCGCAAAGACACGAGAAGTTTGTCTGGGTGGGTGGTAGAGAATTGGTAGGAACAGGGCATGAAATGATTCCTGTGGGACCAGATAATTCTGCTTCTCAATAAAAAGCGGAGCAACTATTTGCTCTTGAAGCACCTTATCATTAAGTCTACCTATTACTTGGAACAGGCCCAACCAGTAAATTACCGCAAGAGAAGTACAGCTTTGGTACCTCGACTCCTCTACGTCAATCCTGCTGTCATTCATTCGATCAAATGTTTGTTACTATGGGCCAAGACAATTGTTCGCAGAAATCTGGGGCCCATTTGCGGGGCACTCAGGGTGGAGGATATGTCCTCACGATTTACAGTCTTGGCATTTCAGGTTATGTCGGTCCCCAACAATGAATTCAACTCAGAAAGTATAAATTTTAAGGGTCAGAGACTGGAATGTAATTCAAACACCCACTAAACCATTGCAAGAGCCTATACCCCTACAAAAGCAATAATCGGCAAAACTACCACCGCAGAATAAGGGTCCAATAATAACAACTCAAAGTACAGACAAAAGTCAAAAGCGTACTAAGCTTAAACTTTTGACGTGAAAAGGAGTTCGGAGTTATCCCCAGCATCCCAGTCTAGACATAATGCTGAGGTTCGGTGCAGCAGCTGAAAGCGAAAATTTCCAGAATGGCCTGAGAAACTCACGTGTTTGAAATTTAATTGAACAACGACTCACCATGTTCAGAAGTACACTTACAAGAAGCTTGCAAACAGTTGGCAGAAGAAGCTTTGTTACTGGGGCCCGTGTGGTTCCTCGGGCCAGAAGCCTTTCCAAATGGGTTGGAGCCATTGGATTTGCTGGGGGTCTTTTCTTGATCAATCAACCGGCTCACTTAGACAATGCCCGCGAGATCGGGATAGAGAACAGTGTGACCGTTGACAGTGGCATCAACCCATTCCCATTGACTATCAAAAAGAGCGATAGCAACAAGCACGAGTCTGATTTCCAATTGCTTGGCTATGGTGTCAGAAGTGTTACATTTGTGGGTTTCAAAGTCTACGGTATTGGGTTGTACATTGCGCAAGAAGACGTTTCGAAGGCACGCAACATCTTGAAGCAGGAAGGGGACAAGTTGAACGAGTTGCTCAGCGACCCCGTTCAGTCTGTGCAAGTGGTGGACAAGTTGTTGAGCGGTGGCATCAAGTTGATGGTTAGAATCAACCCAATCAGAAACACCGACTTCAACCATATGAAGGATGGTCTCATCAAGTCCGTTTTGGCCCACGACATCAGCAAATCCAACAGAGAGGTTATCGGAGAAGGCTTGGACCAATTACGTACTGCTTTCCAGGGCAACAGAGGATCATTCCCCAAGAACAACTTGCTCTATTTGGAAATGACTCCACGGAAGACGTTGCGCTTACTTGCTGAGAGTCAAAAGGGCGCCATTGTCATGGGTGAAGTGCAAGAGCCTCTTATCTCCAGAGTCTTGTTCTTGCTGTACACGTCAGGTAAGAAGCCATTGTCTGAGCCATTAAGAAAAAGCGCTGTCGAAGGTTTGCAGAAATTATAAACACACAGCACATGCAGAAGCTAATTCATCCACCATCAGGTCTTACTGTCTGGATTTCAGGTGGATGCACAACACATCTCATCTTGCGTCCTTCCTACCAGCCCAAGTACCAGGGTCCTTGCGGTCAGTGCAGCACAGAGGTGTGCACCGTCAAAACTTAAAACTAAATAAAAAAAAAACCTAGAGGTGTAAAACCCCAAATCAAGCGTCTACTTTTCAAGCAGCTACTTTGTGTCTCACCTCAATTTGGTCTCTTCGACCTCAACTTCTTCTTTCTGTAAATAGTATATAGTTATAATTAGTTTTTCCTGCACAGTAGACGAGGATAAATTTCATCTTCTGTGAGCTCATAACAAGATCATCCCAGCACCTCTTTCCTTTTTCTCATCCTAGTTTTACCCTGGAGTCTCGGAAGTTCCCTTTTGAGACGTCCTTCTACATTTGGATGTCCATCGCAAGGATGTTTGAAACTTTAAAGGTGAAGACATTCATCAAAACAACATAGCCATAGACACCGAGACCGAGCAGCTTTGTGGCACTAACTCGGGAAGACTACCTTGGGTGCCACAGACACAAAAGTAGCGATGTGTCTACCCAAAACTGGCAGGCTCTTGCTTGACTCGGAACAAATTACGGTATTGTAGCAGATAGAGCGAGGTTCCGTCGGAACAACTTAAACGAGCAGGCTACGAGCAGACAGGCCAAGGTGCCAGCCGTTCTCTCAAGTATCTAGATTGTATGATTCATTAATATTGGCGACATGGGGAGAAGCCAAATGTTTTTATAAAATACACATTATATGAGAAGAGAAGAGAGATGGTAATGCGGGTATTTACATAATAATGGATTCTTTTTCGACGTTAGCAGAAATGGACTTGTGAGGCAAGACCTTAGCACCGTTAACGTAGATTTCGTTTTTGATTTCAACGTCGTCACCCAAGACAGTGACACCTTCGGTTCTAGCCCACTTACCAATTCTGGAGTTCCAGCCAACAATGGTAGACTTAACCCAAGCGTGGTCCTTGACTTCGGAGTTGGCCAAGAGGACAGACCTTTGGATTCTGGCACCTTCACCGACAACAACGTTTGGACCAATGGTGACGTTAGGACCAATCAAAGCAGATGGGTGGATCTTGGCGGTTGGGTCAATCAAAACGTTACCACCGTGGACAAACTTTTCCTTGGACAATAATTCTGGCTTCTTCTTGGACAAGGAGGTCAAGTACAAGACGGTACCGGAAAGGAAGTCCTTTGGTTGACCGACGTCCATCCAGAAACCTTCCAAGTCAAAGGAGTACAATTGCTTTTGTTCAACCAAGATTGGAAAGGTTTCCTTTTCAATGGAGGTTGGCTTCATTTCAATCAAGTCAATGACTTCTGGGTTCAAAATGTACAAACCGGCGTTGATTCTGTTACCAACAAATTCAACTGGCTTTTCAACAAATCTGTCAATCAAGTTTGGAGTGTCTCTGTCGTGGACAATGACACCGTACTTGGATGGTTCATCAACCTTGGTAGCGACAATGGTACCCTTACCACCGTGGGCCTTGTGGAAGTCAGCCAACTCCTTGAATGGGTATTCACAGATGACGTCAGAGTTCAAGACGAAGAATGGAGAGTTGTCCTTCTTCAAAACCTTTTCAGCCAACTTCAATGGACCAGCAGTGCCCAATGGTTCTTCTTCAACAGAAAAGGTGATGGAAACACCGTATTCTTCTTCGTACTTCTTCAAAGTAGAAACCATGACTTCTGGTCTGTAGTTGACAGCCAAAACAATGTCAGTGACACCGGCGTTGGCCAAGGCTTCGATTTGATGCAAGATCATTGGTCTGTTAGCAAACTCAACCAATGGCTTTGGCAAAGTCAAAGTAAGAGGTCTCAAACGGGTACCGTAACCACCAACCAAAATTAATCCTTTCATTATCTATAAGTTTATATTTAAAGTCAAAGAAGAAAGAAGAAAATTCTTAATCGAGCTGGATTTCCCGCTGTTTATATACTCTTGAAAAAAAAAATTAAGAGCCACCAAAAAAAAAATACAGAGCGCCAAAAATAAAAATATACACAATACGACACAAACAATTTCTCTGAAGACCCGTGCAGCAGTACTGAGACACGGTATTTTCCTGCAGGCGGCGCGAACATGTAAATAACACGTATGACGTGTTGTATACGTGGCCATACCAAACACGTTGGTGTTTTGTTCACTGTGGATCGACAAGAGGCGGCCATCTGTAAGACATTTGAAGTAGGGCAGCACTAACAGTGTGATTCTTTGAAGGCTGGACAATCTGTTGTGGTGCCCTGACAGCTGCACTCGAACTCTATTCTTGCCCGTACGTGCACATCCTCAATTACAAGTGGGCGACACACTCGCTCTGTCTCTGGAAACGCCTTACATAAAAATGCTCGAGACGTCACGTGCGGCGTTATCTGTGCACAGAACGATTTTAGCTACTACAGTTGCCTAGAGTTTAAACTGACACCTGGGGCTAGTGTAGAGAACGCGCTTGAGCTTATTTCTGGAGGGACCTCGTGCTACAAAAGCTCAAACTGTCGAGCAATGGAGCACCTCAGCCCATAGTTACCCGAAGCAACAACTCTTGCACAAAAGCACAGTCGCGTTCTATCAAACATTCCAGTACAGTAATATTCAAATTATGGAATTATGGCTGCGAATCCAGCGTAAAGAACGTGATGTTGCTACGCTACTTGATACACAATGGACTACACATAGGAAGTGATCAAGGTAGCTTGATAGTAGCAGTTACTTGTAGACGAATTGAAGGAGATACTCGTCAAGAATGGGTGGTTTTCCGTACTTGGTTTCGGACTAGATCCAGCCACGTTCTTAGCCTTGTTTTGTACCCCTGCAGGACTGAGACACGGTTGCAATCAAGGTACTACTGAAAAGGTCCGCTGTGTGTTGTCCAAAACGTGCAAGCGGTAAGCACAGCAGCTTAAACAACAAGATTGGCAGCCAGATCCTGCCCTGGTGCTTAGTACCCCCATTCTAGACGAGCCAGCTCAAAGATTTTGAGAAAAACCGCGATCGTTGTACAATGCCGGTTCTGATTGTGTTTTGTGCTGGAGTCCCCACGACAAGACGAATGGCTGGCTTTGGGTGCTAGCGTGTAGAATACGGTAGTACTGTATGCCTGTATGGTGTTGACGTGACTTTTTATAGTCTGTTCCGGCTAATGAGTGCCCAGAGGGGTGCATTTGATGGCCTCCGCAGTCTGTTTCAAGTGGGACCACGAGTTGCCCGACGACAAGCAATTCCTACACACGGTGTTTCACCTCGAAGTGAATTCTTATTAGTTGATATTAGTTGATGTACCGCGAATCTTATTCTTATTAGTTGCTATGTCTATTCCTATACTATGTACCTGTACTCCACGACGTCCGAACCTGTTCTAATCACATCCTCTTCCTCCTTGATCTCCCCCATCTTTATTTTCTCTTTCTTGTCATTCTCCCTGTTCAAGTACCAGTAGTTGATCCAGGTGATAATGATGGCGATTCCAACACCGGTGATCGATGTAGCGTGTCCTTCGGTGTATGGTTTGTGTGTGTACACCAAGGTTCCAAGAATCCCCGCCGAATTTGCAACCGCTTGCTGAATTCCAACCGCGCTCGCCCTTCTGTAGTATGGGGCAACATTGTTAGTCAACAACGTTACATTTAAGGTAGCTGCTGAAAAGAGAGGGACGGCAATCAAAAAGCACCCCACGTAGCTCGAGATCTTGTTGTGCCCAAACAAAAGCAACAAGTACCCAAGTATGGCCCAGGCCAACGTCAAAGCAATGAATGGGTTTCTTGATCTCTTGAGGTCTGATATCCTGGTGAACACCACAATGGAAATGGCACTAAACGCAAATATTGGAATCGACAACAAGTTGGCTCTCATGTTGGAAACCTCCATGGCACTTGCCATTATCTTGGGAAGTTCTTGCGTGAACGAGTACAACATGATGGAGATTGCAAAATGCGCGGCACTGGAAATGTACACCTTTGGGTCCTTGAATGCCATCAAGATCTCCTCGAAATCAATGCCCTTGTTCTCTCCCATATACTGGGCCTTTTCGAAGTCTCTCAATTCCATGATGTGCTTTTCCTCGTCGTTGTAGAATCTCGCCGTACCTGCGTCATCGGGCAAGGCAAAGAAGACCCAGACGCACACTGCGATCGAAAACAAGCCCTCTATTAAATAGGCCCAGGCCCATGACCCGATCTTGCCCTTCTGCGGAATGTGGTTGAAGCCAACAGCCATCAACCCGCCAAAAGCGGCAGGAAAGCACTGAATCAACGACAAGTACCCGATTTTTCGTGCCTGGTACTCTCTGTTGTGGATCATGGTGATGTACACCACCTGGCACGGGAAGACACCCCCTTGGAATAACCCCAATAACAAACGCACAGCAATAAGCTGTGGGTATGTGGTTGTGAAGGTACTGGCTAGGATGATCACCCCCCAGCACAAAAGGATAGCAGCAAAGAAGCGGTGGGCTCCGAGCTTCTTGATGAATATTGTGGATGGGTACGCCGAAAACACATACCCAATGTAGAAGCACATGGTGGCATTGGTCAACTGTGAGTTGGCTAGGCCCATCGCCTCTTTGATCCCGGCACCCACCTCCGTACTGATGATGTTTCTGTTCAAGTATGCCAAGAAGGATGAGACCAAGAACACTGGCATCACTCTCCGATCGAATCTCCTCAACGCCTTTTTCTCCACATCACTATCGATATACGTTTCAAACGAAGCCTGGTCGTTGCTTTTCACTTGAGCAATCTCGCTCAAAACTTTTTCAAACTCCATCTGCTGGCAAACATCTTAAAGGGCAGAAGACCTTATATACTATGGGGAACTGGAATTGTATTGCGTGCGTTTGTGTAATTTGGCTGATCACTAGAGATAATTACGAACGGCGTAAGGCGCCTCGGGGCGATTTAATCTAGTTCATCTCAAAATGGGGCGATTTGCTCAGAGGACGATAAGATGGCCTCAGGGACCCTCTGTGCGGTTCACTTGCAACACGCACAGCTGCATCCAGTTGCTTAGTGTGCAACAGTCGTTGTTCCGTCCTTCTTATTGTCTTTTTTCGCATCTATTTTTGTCATGGACATTTGCCGATCTTCAGCTGAGGCAATCTGGTTGACTAATATTGCCCATTGTGCCGGAAAAGATCAGGAAGCATGAGCCCATGAAGTGCTTCCATGCTTGTTCTAGGCGCAGTTATACTGTGAAATATATTTCTACTCTATACAACAACTGCACACATGCAAGTTCTAGAATGATTAAGAATTTAAAGATTATGCTCCTTGAGGCGATGCTAATCGACCTACTGCCTCCGTTTGCCTTTTGTTAAGGGTTATCGTATTTCAAGCTGCCTGCCCTTTTTTTTCAAGGGTCTGCAGTACATTGATACGGTATCCCTGTCTGGATGTAGAACAGATTCGATTGTATGGGGAAATTGACTTTTTCTAGGAGTAGTAGAGATGTTTCTTGATCAATTAAAGGTAGTCAATTAATAAGCTTTGATTTGGACTCCTCTGGCCCTACTTGGGTGTTATTCGTAAAGATTAGTGTGCTTGGTGTATCAATTCACACCGTATTTGTAGAGTGGCCCACCCTAGTGCACTCAACTACTTTTACAGCAGCAGCACCACCACTAGGCATATCCCATTAATAATTCGTCTTATTCGGGAAGATTGCGTATCTCATACCGATCCATAACCTTAATTTTCAAAGTACCCCACTAGTGAATGGCTAAAACTCTCTCTATCACCTCATCAATGCTGGGTCTGTCTGCACTCTCCATGGTCAAACATGCCTTGATTATATCGATCAATTCCTCCGAATAGTTGCTTTCCGGTAAAATGTACTTACCTTGAGAAATGGCTATTTGCAAGTTGGCACCTCTTTCAATCTCCAACTTCTCGAACGGTGAGAAGCCAAAGCAAAGTGCGTACAATAGACATCCCAAGGACCATATGTCTGACTTCTCTGTGATTTCCTCGCCGACTTTGACGTCAAGGAATTCAGGTGCCCTATACGGCAAAGTGCAGTGTTCCAGTGCGTAATCCACTAAGGTTAAAGCTTGTTGCTTGTTTCTTACGCTTATTCGAGCTTTGGAGCAGGAACCCAAATCTACCAAAACAGGCAATCCTTCTGCTGAGAGCATGACATTGGCAGGTTTAAGATCGCGGTGAGCAAAAGGTATCAACTCTTCCATCTGGACCTGGGACGAGTTCATTCCGTCGTCTTCGCCGTCACTGTCGTTTCTTAAGAGTGCGTCGTCCTCTTCTCCGGCCTCTTCGTTCAGTCCAATCTTCTTATACTTATGCATTGCCTTCAACCCCCTGCAGATTCCAATAAATATCCTCAAGATCTCTGCTTCTTCGATTTGTTCGTTGTTCAAAACGTGGAGGTTGATGTAGTCATGCAACGACTTCTCAAAGTACGGCATGACAATGTATATCGTCTTCAGTCCATCGGGTTCGGTGATGATATTCTCTTCCACCGACTGCACAATGTACGGCGTCCTAGAATTGGCAAACCTATGGTAGTTACGGATCTCCTTCAATGCATTCTTGAACAGTTCGTCACTCGATCCAAACGGACAGGTAATCTTTTTGAGGGCGTACAACTGGTTGGTGCTGTCACTCACGAGATAAACATATGAAAACCCACCTTCTCCCAAAAGTCTGGTGATCCTATATCGATTGTTCTTGATCAGGATACTAGGAGTAGAAAGGTTTGGTAAACAGGGAAAGCAGGCGCTAAGTATTGACCATAAGTCCATTTTTGAGTGGTGGGAACTTTGTTGTAAAGATTCGCGTTTAAAGAAAAACATTTTGGTTATTCAAATGACAGTAGAAGCTGCTGTTCCAAAGCTCCCTGACCTTACTGCAATGGACATTGACGACAATGACGTGATAGAGAAGTTGAAGCAGATTGAAATCTTACCGCAGTTGTTCAATTTATTGCATGACTTGAATACTGGGGCCATTCTGGCGAAGGACTTTGCAAATAATGCGGGAAGTATCAGATTGAAGTTGGCTACCTTGAAGAATTACTTACGTGAGGTTGAAGGCATAGCTGAGCTGGTTGATGAGCGGAAGGATAGAATCAAAAGCTTGGAGGCCTGTAATGATAGAAAATACGCGTTTTTGCAAAGATTCAAGGGACGCATTGATGAAAACTACGACCCTATTCAAGACGACAAGGAGGATGCGACTGATATTTCCATGCTAGAAGAAGTCTCAAAGGAACCAAATGAAGTGAGGGCTGCTGTACCGAGTATATCTCCAATAGAAACATTGGCAGAGGAACCAAAGCTAAGCGCTAGCGAAGAACCAAAGGATGCGTTAAAGGTGGAAGAAGAAGATCAAAAAGAAGTCCAAAGAGAAGATCAAAAAGAAGAACAAATAGACCCTGTGAAAGAGGAACTGAAAGAAGAACCACAGAAAGAGATACCGATAGAGAGCTTAGATGGTTTAAATGATCAACTTATGCTTGATGAATCCATCGACAATCCCGAAATTAAAGAAGAGCCTACTATTGAAACACTTGAATGAGGATGAACGATTAATGAAGGTTCAGCAAGTGAACCAATCCAAAATTGAGAAGCTCGACATTGCCTCCGCCACCAATGAGAAATATCCTTTCTTGTCTCTGCCAAATCTGACATTAATCTGTCTAAAATGACGCCCAAGCATTTCTACACACCAAAACAGCATGGGGTAGCATTTAAATGGGTTCCCTATTGATACAGAAGTATGCAATAGTTCTTCCGAACAGCACGTATCAACTTAAAGCACTAGAAAGTGCCCTAGGGTTGAAGGCAATGCTACTTCTTGCTGCATTGATTTCCTGATAAGTGCTATTGGGATGGAGGAGTGAACTATCACAAGAAAAGTCCTCCGATATCTTTGAGTTTATATGCATAATTCAATCATTGAAGTGTAAAGGTAAACATTTACTCATAAAACTACACGTCTCGTTTAGTATGATGTCAATGAGTCACTGTGTACAATTAGTCATATATGTATTTCGCAATATAAAAAAAAGCTAATATCTCTTGATTGAGAAAGCAAAAATGGCAGCAAATATTAGAGAAACCGGTATTGATGATGAAGAACAAAAAGTGGGAGACCGAACGCAGTATCCACCGGATGGTGGGTATGGTTGGGTGTGTGCGGTTGCAGGGTTGGGCATTTATGTGTCGACCTGGGGACCCACATCGTGCTTTGGAATCTTTCTAGACTTTTATCTTAGCGGATCAAACACTATAGAAGGAGGAACACGGTTCACTTTTTCGTTGATGGGTGGGTTCATCATCTTTCTTGCGCAGTTCCTTGCTCCTGTGGTAGGTTTAATGTACCATTTACTTGGATTTAGACTGGTGTTAGTTCTTGGTCTTGTGTTGCAGACACTAGGCTATTTGTTGGCATCATTCTCGACCAAGTTGTGGCAGCTATTCTTGACACAGGGGTTGTTAGTGGGATTGTCGTTTGCATTACTTTATACTCCAACTACTCTTATAGTCTCTACTTGGTTTACCACCAAAAAAGCCACGGCCATGGGGATAGTTATCTCTGGGTCCGGGGTTGGTGGTCTAATATTTGCGCTTGCCATAAACAAGTTGATTGTTGATACTGGCGATCAGAAGTGGGCATTGCGGATGTGCTGCATTGTTACTTTTTTCACCGCTGGTATTCCAATCCTTTTGTTACGGCCTTACGGTGGACAGAAGAAGACTCAGTGGTCCAAAGCCAACATTAAGAAAGTCCTCAGCGAAACTTGCGGTCTTTCCATCTTAGTTTCGAGGTATGAAATAACGCTTATGGCTATTTGGTATGCTGTGTCTCTTCTACTGTTCATATTGGTGTTGTATACGATAGCCAAGTTTGCAACTGCGATTGGGCTCACTTCCTCACAAGGGCTGATTCTAACTTCGCTTGCAAACGGATTTCAAATCATTGGACGGCTGTCTGTTGGTTACATTGGTGATAGAGCTGGTAGGTTTAACACTACGGCAGTGTTCAACTTGATTATTGCGCTCTTGTGTTGGGTTTACTGGGTAAACGCAAATACGTTTGGCGCTTTGATAGGGTACTCCATTTTGGTTGGCTTGACGCTGGGAACTTCCTCAACAATGGTGGTTCCGTTACTCACTGATCTCATTGAAGATAGTCCTATCCGCGACAAGTTATCTGCTTCGTGGGGAGCACTTAACGTTGTCAATTCATTTTTTTGTTTGTTCGGTACGGTGATTGCAATGGGGCTAGAACAGCCCCATAACACAAGACCTTTCTTAAGAACAGAACTCCTCTCAGGGGGGTTATACTTTGCAGCATTTGTTTTTATGGTTATTTTAAGAGAGTTTATGGTAAGGAAAAGGTTGAATCAAGGTTCACGTCCTTCTGGAAGGGCAGGTTTGGTCGAAAACTCGTTGGTTGGCTTCTTTAAGAGATGCTTGGTTCCAGCAAATGTTTAAGGTTATTAATAGAGTGTATATATAAAATAGAAGAATGGTACCATGGTGCTACGGAGCGCCCCAAATCTTCTGTGTTTGTCTCTTTACCCCCATTCCCCGTCTCTCTACTTCTTGGTCACGTGATTGCCGTTTGCAGCCACCGCTGACTGGCGACTTCTCTCAGTACGTGCATGCTGTGGCCGCAAACCTGATCACTTTCTTATTCGGTTAAGACCAGCTGGGCTGTCTGCCGAGAGTACTTCTCAGACAGAAACGGCGTCTATTCTGAGTAGGTCCATTTTTTGACTTACCCACCCAAGTCGAACAATGGCCCTCGTTAGAATAGCCTCCGCAGAAGTACTCTTGATAGAACAGGCCAGTTGTTTCTTGGTTTTTCAGACTAATACATGTTCGTTTTTCTCAGTCCAACCAGCCTGAAGCAAGGGCAGGTTCAAACCTTTTGTGGAAACAAGAGTATTGGATTTTTGCTCGTGTGTTGCTCCGCTGGAACAACTCAATTTGTAACAAGTTGTTCCGGGCTGCAAACTACCGCCTCCGACGAATAATGCCGGCTGATTGACACAATTAGTGCCATGTCAATGGAGGTTACAACCAAGAGAACGAGCTCGGAATACGTTCTTTGTGTCTCGAGCCTGTATTTAAATGGTGCTAAGATTTGCGTGGGGAGGGCAACTTTCATCTAGTAGCTCAGAAATTCAGCCAGTGTACAGAAGGCACAGCACACAATAAACCACAATAGCCTCTCTAAAGATTAAGCATTTCTATCAGCAAGCATCTCTTTTCTTGGAAAACTTCTTTGTGATTACAGCTTGGCAGTTGTCACAAAAGAGCTAGGTGCAGTGAGTTTGGGAGAGAAGTGGGCCGTTTTGCGAGCGACCATCGCCAGCTTCGCATCACAAATCGATTTCTTGATCGCGCGTCTTTACAAAATCAACAACATGTCAGGACTCCCAATCCCAATTCCAATCCCGATTAATAACTTGGAGATCCCGAACATTTCCACGCGCCTGTACCCGGCGCTTACTGTTGGGTATGCCTTGTTTACTGGAGCACTTTTTGTGCTTGATCTGTTCTTGAACAGAAGCTTATCGGATATGTTTGCCTTGTTCCCAGGAGCACCATTGGAATTCGATTTGAACAGATTATCCTTCTATTTATTGTTCCACAATGGTTTTTTGCATTGGTTGCTCAATGTTATTGCACTTTTCATGGTTATGTCGAAGTTCGAAGCTTCTCATGGAACTGTGTACACCGGGATTACCCTTAACTTGGTGACCATCATCACCGGTTTGCAGTACTGTGCGGTTGGATTGTTGTTATACCCAAGATCGTATGTCATTGGATCCAGTGGTGTTGTCTTTACCTTGTACACCTACTTTGCATACAAGGAACTGGATAACCGTCCAATTTTGTACACTTTCAAGGTTGGCGAACGTGATGTGCACATTAAGACCATCATCTCACCTTTCTTGTTGTTGATTGGATCACTGATTTTGCTCCCAAACTCCTCATTTTGGGGCCACTTGTTTGGTATCACCACCGGTTTCCTCTTGGGTCTGGGCCACATGAAGGCCATTTACCCTCCATCTAAGGTCATTTTGTGGATTGAGAGAAAGGTTGCTCCTGCAATTGCCTTGTTAGAGGGTATTGTTATTTATTACAAGGAACTGGACATTGTTGATGCCAGAGGAGTTTCCTACTCTTCTCTTTTTGATGAACCAACTGTGACAAGAGACGCCCCAACTGAAGCTACTCCTTTCAGGGGAGAGGGCCAAGTGTTGGGTGTATGAGTAACTAATGTGCGAAAAACGAGTTTAACTGGATGCGGTCGTTTATGGCTGCCGTCTCTGGCTGAACAAGTTTTGGGAGACCAACTCAAATAGTCTCATGAAAGATAATACCCTGTCCAGCCTGCGGATGGCGAGGACACAGTTTGGAATTTCATTTACTCTCTTTGGATTAAGTTATAAACTATATCAATGCTATGGATCTGTAAGATATCCTGTTAATTGGAAGTATTCATGCTTTGCTGTTTAGCGAGAATCATAAAGCCGTGTGTAAGTCCGCGCAATGCAAGTGTGGGGATTCTTCACCATAGAACATGACTCTCAAATAGGAAAGGGTTCAATATCAACACCATTGCAAGCATATCGTAGTACTCTGGCACACTTGCGTGCCTTGCAGGGAGGTTGCGGCCACTCGAATGTTCTCTCATATGCGTCATAACCAGATTTGCACCCAAACAAAAATAGAAGTCAGTCTTATCGAATACGCCTGCAAAAGAAACATCTAGAAAGGGAAAAATATGCTTCATCTGGCTAATTTAAGCAGACGGTCAAGCAGTTATTACAAATCCCATCAAGACGGCCTCAAAAAGTGGCGGTAGTAGCCTGGGGTATTGTGAGTCATCGCATCACTAAAAAATGAAGTTCCTGCAGACAACTGACTGCAACACTGCTGTCGCCGGTTAGACTTCTGCCGTTTCGTTTCACCTGTGGGCAAAAGACCGTTTTGGGAACTTTGATTTATAATACAGGATCGCTAGGAGTTGGTTTTCCTCCACTTAAGGCAGTAGGTTTCAGTTTTACAACAGTGTATGCCTTTCTGGTGCTTGTAGTTGAGAAGTAAGCTCGCCTTTAGCAAGACAACGAAATTCACCTTCTCCAAAAGTAGAAATCCTGTTGCTTGGCCTCACTACAGCGGCTGCGATGGGATGGAATTTTGTAATGCAGCTTTTACTTAAACGTACCCGCGTTTGGAACGTTCTGGTGCTTTTGCTCCGAGTGAGTCAGTATATCAAAATTGACATATATAATTGAATGAATGGATACACACACACCTACCATCATTAGGAAATGTCAGAGAAGAACAACACTGATTTAGAAAGGCAAGGGTCAGCAGATCTCCCACCAGATGGGGGGTACGGCTGGGTTGCCGCAGTAAGCGGCATGTTCATAATGTTTTCCACTTGGGGAGTGGTGTCAGCTTATGGTGTCTTCCTCAACTATTATATCACCACTGACGTGTTTGAAGGAGGATCTCAATTCAAATACTCAATGATTGGGGGTACAGTTCTTGGGTTGGCCCAAGGATTGGGGCCCGTAGCGTTGCTATTCTATCAGGTTTTTGGGTACCGCGTCACCTATTCGATAGGGTTCATACTACAAGTATCTGGGTACTTGTTGGCGTCTTTTTCAACCAAGTTCTGGCAAATACTTCTTACACAAGGTGTGTTGATTGGATTGTCTTTTGCGTTGTTGTTTGTTCCCACCACCATTATAGTGTCAACCTGGTTCACCACAAAAAGAGCTACCGCGATGGGAATTGTCATTTCGGGCACTGGTTTGGGAGGCTTGGTGTTTTCGCTAGCTGTGAATAAGGTCTTGGTTGTCACAAACGATTACAAGTGGGCATTGCGGATGGTCTGCATTGTGACTGCTGTTGCGACTGGGGTTCCTACGCTTTTTTTGCGGCCATTCAAGCAGCCCGAAAGGCCAAAAATTTCAAAGGAGTTTCTTGTCAAGTCTTTCTTGGACACATGCGATTTGCGCATCATGTTCAATAACTACCAGGTGATCTTGCTAACGCTATGGTTTGTTATCTCTGTGCTTGGCTACCTTATAGTCTTGCAGGAGTTGGCGCTGTATGCCACCTCGGTGGGGCTCAATGCGACTCAAGGCCTGGTTCTAACCTCCTTGCTAAACGCATTCCAGGTCATTGGCCGTACTAGTGTGGGGGCATTGGCTGATAGATATGGACGCTTCAATATTACCTTGTTGTTCAACTTCTTCTTGGGGCTCCTCATTTTGGTGTATTGGACAAACGCCTACAGCTATGACGCACTTCTTGGATTCTCCATGCTCCTGGGCCTCACTATAGGTACCAGTTCTACTATGGGTGTTCCCTTGTGTCTGGACCTCGTGGAGGGTACCCATTTACACGGCAAGTTGCCTGCAGTTTGGGGAACAGCTAATTTGGCAAATGGGTTGACCTCGTGTTTCGCTGCAGCCATTGCTCTTGCGTTGGAAAGACCGGGGTCTTCCAAACCTTTCTTTGTCACGCAGATGGTGGGTGGCTTCTTCTTGATTATATCGATCATGATACTATTCTTAGTGAGAGAGTTCCAAGTTAGAAAACAGTTGAGACTGGTGGAAGAGTCGAAGCTTTCGGATTCCAGTTCAGCGATTCTGAATGCGGCCCCAAGCAGCCTCTTGGACTCGACGGTTTGCGGTTTCATCAAGAGATGCTTCCTCCCGCTTAGAGTATAATTAAAATTACAAAGTATAGTTTGTATTAATAGAGTAGCATTAATAGTTTATAGATATAATTCAAAACCAACCCCGTTTGGAGCACGCAAAGCACCATGCATCACTATGTCCGCCGCTGTAGTTTGTAGACCTCCTTTTCTCCATATTTGCAACCGGTCACGTGGCGAAGCCGTTTTCTCCATTATACATCCCAAGTTAGGTACCACACACCCAGAAGTGGTCTGAGAGGTACAGCCAGCGCCCTGTAAATTGATATGGTTACACAGACCCCTACTCAAGGACTACTCACCCCAGTTCCTCCATTGTCGGACGCAGTCCAGCAAGGGCCTGTGATTGCGACCCCCACAAAAACCGCGGAGAAAATCAGCAATAAAAAACATATGCCTAGCACCATGGCAAGCTCAAGGACGCTGGACGCTTCTGTGGATTCCAAACCTCCGCCTATCATAGCGGAGAAGAAGAAGAAGCCAGACAAGCTGAATGAACAGACAGACGGCAAGAAAAAAAAGAAACACAGAAAGTCGAAACGAAAAACAAGTGAAGATAAGGGTTACCGTACAGGATCTGGCGACTACCCAGACACGGTGACAGAAGAAAAGATACATCACGGAGTAGCACACGCCAGCAACGGAATCAATGGGAAATTTACAAAGGATGAGGTTCTGGAGCCCCGGATAGAGAATGGTTCAGGCAACGTGCATAATCAAAACACTGAGGTCATACTGCACCAAACAAGGGCCCACACGCACACCCACGGTGAACCACCTTCTCATTCACACAGTCAAACAGATGGAAATGCTCATGTACACGCATATACGCAAAATTCCAGCTCAAATAACGCTAATGGCCACCATAAATCCCACAGTGTGGGATCAACTAACTTGAGTCCCACAGAATATAAGTTCCCCGACCTCAAAAACAGACGAGAAAAAGTACCCTTGTCGCCCCGGAAGCAATCGATATTAAGATACAAGACAAGCGATGAGAAAGTCAACCAGCATACTTTTATCACGGAAGCCAAAGATAATTTGCGTCAAAAGGCACCTGTAGACTCGGTCCTCAACGAATCTATGCTCAACATGCATGAAAAAGTCACTTTGTTCAAGTACACCTCATCCAAGATTCTCGTTTACGATGAACAATTGAGCAGTGAGCCGGTAAGTTCGGCCACTGGGCGGTTGTTAAGCCATGGGTCGTTTGAAATCTTTCAATTGCACAACGGAGACGTGACTTACATTTCATGTGGTCCAAACTTTATTTATCCCTTGTTGCCCAAGTTGAAGATCTTGCGGGTCAGTTTCAATCAATTCATCTTACCGTTGGTAAATCCAGAGAGATACTGGAAGATATTCATCAACTCGACAGAAAGCAACGTGATGCAGTTGTTGGCCAGCACCTTTGAGAGAGTGGTTCAGTACAGAAACTTGTACAAGGTAGACGCTACAGCGGACGAGTTCAAGATCAATGACCAGCCCCACGAATTGAAAACGTTGCTGATAATAGACGAAACAGAGTCCGACAAGGGAATACGAACCCCTCCACCGTTCCAGTTGGCGCACTATATTCCGGACTCGCCCCCGTCGGCGCCAATCTCACCACAGGCCGACCGAATTTTCGCGCCCGGATGGTCTTTGGCAGACCAATTGCACCACCCCAAGCCCAAGAAGCCGGTATATTCCAGAAACGATATGTGGCAAAACCCTCGGCACAGCACACACGAGTCCGCCGCAGCCTTGGATAACGAGTCGGACTCGTCAATGGACTCGTTGCTAGACGAGTACGAGGAATGCATCACCAACACAGTGCAATCAAGACCGCCCTCAAGGCAGCCATCCATAGCTCTGACAAGCATCTTAAAGAGGCACCAATATTACGAGGACGTGAACGATTTCCCAACCACATCGTTGAGCGAGTACAACCGCACGCACAACCAAAACCACAACTTTTCCGGGCGGTCAAGAAGATCCTCCAAGAGTGATTTGTATGCGCCCGAAACAAATTGGATGGAACCAAGCAACAACAGACTTCCAAAGGCAAGAAGTTCCAACAACATGAACGTTGACTTAAACCACACTTATAGAAACATCTACAGATCCATCACACAACGAAACTTGAATGGGTATGTTGACCAAAGAGCCACCCGAAGCGAAAGGGGAATGCCAAGAAGCGAGACCAGTAACGACGTTTATGGAATGCTCAACAAGGGCGGTGAAAGGAGAAGTTTTGCAGCCAGATTGTTTGGCTGGTAGCGAGGGTCCGCCGCGCCGCACCTCGCACCCTTCACGAAATCACTTTTCGTCACTACTTCTCAGTACCACCTGGATCTGCAAAAGGTCCGTACAACAGCATACCTTCCATAAGGAACACTCTATTTATTTAACGAAAGTACAGTCGGAAAGATGACTTTTAATTATATATACAAAAATTTGCAATACAAATATGTAAAGCATATCTATAGGGCATTAGGACGTAATTTACAATTGTGGAGCACCAGGAACAGGGTTACCGTTTTGATCAACCAACCCTTGTTGCATCATCATGACTTGTTCATTACCAGCAGCTTCAACTTGCAAACCCAAACCCAATCTGGAGGTGTTCTTAGAGTGGTCGATTTCACCCAGGAATAACATGGAGATGGTTGGTAAGATTCTCTTTTCCATGAATGCTGACACCTTACCAGAAGAGTCGATTTGACCTCTGAAGACTGCGGATCTGTACTCGTACTTGGCACCGATGGTGGTCAATCCGTCGACAACGGATTCGTAACCGGTTTGAATACCCATCATTGGGTCGACAACTGGCTTGACGGAAGCAGTGAGCTGGGTCTCGACACCGGCTTCGACGTTTTCGGTCACCTTTCTCCAGTAGGAGGCAACGAGGGAACCTTGGGCAGTCAATTGAGCGGTGGCAATCCACTTTGGGCTGGTGTAACGGGCAAAGTACGAAACAGCAGCATCTGGTGGAGCAGACGCAGCTTGCTTGGAGTACATGGATTCCAAACCAACAGAGAGGCTAGGAGTCAAGGATTGCAAAAGAGACCCAACGGCAACACCGGTGAACTCACCTTCCAAGTAAGATGGGTTGAGGGCCTTCAAGTTGATGGAAAAGTCGGAGGCTTGGTAGTCTTGTTCCAATTGGACCATGGATGGCTGACCGTTGGCCAATTGCAAGGTCAACTTGGAGATGTTGTGCTTATCCCAACCGTAGTTGACTCTACCACTGAAAGAGTAGTCGTTGTCCATATTGGCTTGAACCATGTAGTCATCAGATGCAAAAACAGCAGAGAAGGCATAGGCTGGTAAGACTTGGGATCCAATACTGAAAGTGTGAGAAGTTTGGAAAACTGGGTTTATGGAGAACACCTTGTTCAAGTCAGCTCTCAAACCAGTGAAAAAGTATTGGTTCAAGAAAACGTCACGGGTAACTTCCTTGCTCAAATTTTCAACAGTACCTGGGTTACTCAACCCCAAGGACTTTCTGTGCTCAGAAATGCTCTCGTAGACATTGTTTAAGTAGGAGAAAACTGGGTTGGAAGACCAGAGACTGTGTACCTTTGGAGGTTGAGGAACAACTGGTGGCAAAGTTGGAATGTTCAACTTGGTCAAGTCCCCGATTGGAACAGGCTTGCTGGTGGCGGTATCTGACATTGGTGAATACTTAAAAAACTTTTTGTTGTCCACTTGATGAAATTTTTTTGCGTGGGATGTGATTTACCTTTGCTTGTTGTGAAAAATACCGCGCAAGCGTAAACGTGAGCATTTAGGGGTTGCTCAAGTATTCCTTCCCACCTCTTCCTGCTGTGATTATGCTACTTGGGGAACCCGTTTCTCGTCTTGAGTATCTGCAATCTGGAAGTCTGCTGGTTTTCGGCTGAAAAATCGGGCCCATTGTGCAATTTTTCAATTACATCGGAATTGATTGGCCTGCTTAGACAAGCAACGATCTAACAGAAGTGCTCTGCCTTGGCTCTTCAATACACTACAGTACTCTAGCTCTGGGTTATCTACATGTACAATTGCCACTACTGGTTTATTTCTCGTATGCAAAATCGATTTTTGCAACCTCGTCTTCCGAATCCTCTGTCCTGCTCATTACCGTTGAAGCTGTGCGTGAGAATTCGATTGCTGCAGGAACAGATGTGAGCCAGGCACAACACAACTAACAACATACGCACCCTTGTCAGGAAGCAACATCGGTTTTCGTATATTTACTCTGTCAGCTATTCCCCGGCATGTTTTTGGGAGGTTTGACTGGAAGTTTTCACTTTGAAATGACATACATTAGGAAACTTGCACCCACCGTGGGAGCTTCATTGCCAGATCTGATTTTACCTTCTCATACAGTACATGTGAATTTACTTGCATTTAGACTGTTTGGAGATGTCCTCACATGAACGCTAATAGCCTGGTAGGTATATCTGGTAATTGTATACTTTTGCTCCCTTTCTTGAAAGCAGTTGCAATTGCTTATCTACGCCACCACCTTTCCATACAAACTGGAATAAAGCTAAAACCTTTCCAGACGTCGCAAGTATTAGAAATTTATTTTGAATCAGAGTTACCTAGAATATTTGGCTAAAGAGTTAACTTTCTAAAATATTCAGTTAACATCACAGATTTCTCCAAAAAATTAGACAAAAGTTGGAGAAAATATGAAATTATTCCGGTTCACTTGATTTCTTTAACGTAAGCAAGAGCGAAAAGACTATTCAACAAACTTCAAGATAACTTCTTCAAGCTGAACCCACGAAGTTCCTTTCTTGACTACATTATGTAACCCTCCGACTTCACAAAGCTCAAGAATGAACTAGATTGAGTGGAAGAACGACACCTAACCTACATTTCGGGGTCACATCGTAATTTTCCAGATAAAACTGCTCCTCCTACAAGCTCTCAGTACAAATTGTTGAACTATTTCGAGTGTAGAAACTTGTGTGGTTTTATTCCGTAGTCCGTACTCCGAGAAAATACAAAGCACATGGCCTTATCTCCTGAGAAAGGCCCCTGACACAATTAACAGCTCCAGACCCCATAATTTGCTTCATATGTTAAGTTGAACCCCAAACTATTGCAGTAGTATTTCTGATCTTCATCGAAGAACCTAGTGGTCGTTCTCTGATTACTCCACAAACGGTCCTCGACGTCATCACACAGGCCAATCAAATCGAAAGCTGGAGTGCGAATCACCAGATGACCGTTCCAGCAACATCGCCCGTGTAAGACCCAAGGAAGCATTCACAGTCTCAATTCATACTCTACATAGTCTTCCAAGTTACTAAGAAGCTATAACCAACGCCAACAGTCTATGAAAACGACCCCAGCTGTGCCTGCTGGCGGAACTGATCCTGATTGACCACTTCGGAGCGGAGCGCTTCACTATGATCCGGCACAGTAAAAAAAGTTCTCAGGTGACTCCCAGCATATATAACAAAAAGTTTTACTGCGAGTTTTGGAAACCAACTACACAGTTAAGAAGCAAACTATTAGAGATAATTGGCTAGGATGACCGTTGCAGTTGTTAATGGCACATCGTGTCTTTCATTGTATGCCTCCCTGGCTTCACTCCGTGATCAAGCGTTGAACTTTTATGATAACATCCTCGGGCTTGCACTCCACTCCGAGACCCCTGATACAACCTACTTATCGAACAGAGATAACAAGTTAACTGTTAAGTTGACAATCTCGGAAGAAAAGGGCTTGTCTCAAGATGAGATCAGCAACCAGACTGAAAAGTTGTTTGAACAATTGAACGTGAATGACTTCCGTACGTTACAGTCACTGACCACCATCAGAGTCGAGAAGTTGAATCCAATCATTGAGACTCTTAGAGCCTTTGGGTACAAGCTTCAAATCAATCCAAACGAATTGTACCCCAACGAGGTTTACACTGTTGACCCATTAGGGAACTTGGTTGGGTTCACTGCTGCCTCCAACCCGTTGACGTTGGTTCCTCCAGTCGAGAAATTGAATGCGCACCACGCGGGCTACGAATCCACTTCGGTCTCCAACTCAGTTTCCCAGCACTCCAGACCTGACGATGGTATTACCAGTAGATCCAGAAGAAACATTGCCGTCATGACCTCTGGTGGTGATGCTCCGGGAATGAACGCAAACGTCAGAGCCGTCGCAAGAGCAGCAATTATCCACGATTGCAAGCCCTTTGCAATCATGGAAGGTTACGAAGGTTTAGTTAGAGGTGGCCCTGAGTATATCAAGGAATTGTCCTGGGAAGACGTTAGAGGTTTCCTCTCCCAAGGTGGTACCAACATTGGTACCGCTAGATGTATGGCTTTCAGAGAAAGAGCAGGTCGTTTGTTGGGTTGTAAGCACTTGATTGAGGCAGGAATTGATGCATTGATTGTTTGTGGTGGTGACGGGTCTTTAACCGGTGCTGACTTGTTCAGATCTGAGTGGCCTTCTCTTATCAAGGAATTGAGAGACAAGGGCGAAATCTCAGACGAATTGTACCACAGACATAAGTACTTGAACATCTGTGGTACTGTTGGTAGTATTGATAACGACATGGCCACCACAGATGCCACCATTGGTGCATACTCTGCCTTGGACCGTATCTGTCAAGCGATCGACTACATTGATGCCACTGCCAACTCCCACTCCAGAGCATTTGTTATCGAAGTCATGGGTAGACACTGTGGATGGCTTGCTTTGATGGCCGGTATTGCTACCAGTGCCGACTACATCTTGATTCCTGAAAAGCCTTCTTCCTCGCAAGCATGGCAAGACCAAATGTGTAAGATTGTGTCTACCCACAGAGCCAAGGGAAAGAGAAAGACCATTGTTATTGTTGCAGAAGGTGCCATCACGTCCGAATTGGAGCCAATCAGCGCAGAAAAGGTCAAGGATGTTCTTGTTGAACGTCTTGGCTTGGACACCAGAGTCACCAACTTGGGTCATGTCCAAAGAGGTGGTACTGCCGTAGCTTTCGACAGAATCTTGGCCACCTTGCAAGGTGTTGAGGCTGTCAAGGCAGTTTTGGACGGTACCCCAGACACTCCTCTGCCTTTGATTGCAATCGAAGAAAACAAGATTGTTCGTAAACCTCTTGTCGAGGCGGTTGAAATTACAAAGTCTGTGGCTACTGCCATCCAAAGCAAAGACTTCGAAAAGGCCATGGCTTTAAGAGACTCGGAGTTTTCCGAGCACTTGAACAACTTTAAGGCCATGAACTCGGCTAACCACAACGAGCCTCTGTTGCCAGCAGACAAGAGAAGAAAGATTGCTATTATAAATGTCGGAGCTCCAGCAGGTGGTATGAACTCTGCTGTTTATGCTATGGCCACCTACTGTATGTCCCGTGGTCACACTCCATACGCCATCCACAACGGTTGGGGTGGTTTGGCCAGACATGAGTCAGTTAGACTGATTGACTGGTTAACCATCGAGAACTGGAACTCGATTGGTGGTTCTGAAATCGGGACAAACAGACAAACACCAGAGGACACAGACATGGGTATGCTTGCTTACTACTTTGAAAAGTACCAGTTTGATGGTTTGATTTTGGTTGGAGGTTTCGAAGCCTTTGCGTCCTTGGATCAGTTGGAAAAGGCCAGACCAATGTACCCAGCATTTAGAATTCCTATGGTCTTGATTCCTGCCACTATCTCAAACAATGTTCCAGGTACCGAATACTCGTTGGGTTCTGACACCTGTTTGAATTCCTTGATGAACTACTGTGATGTCATTGAACAGTCGGCCGCTTCGACCAGAGACCGTGCTTTTGTGGTTGAGGTGCAAGGTGGTAACTCTGGATGCATTGCAAGTTATGCTGCCTTGGTTACTGGTGCACACGCGCTGTACGTCCCAGAAGACGGAATCACCTTGGAACAGTTGGAGGTTGATATTGCCGACCTTAAGGAAGCCTTCACGACCGAAAAGGGTATGACCAATGCAGGTAAGTTGATCATCAAATCCATCAACGCTTCCAAGGTCTTGACCTCAGAAGTCTTGGCCCAAATCTTCAATCTGGAATCTGAAGGCTTGTTTGACACCAAGACTGCCAACCCAGGTCATGTCCAACAAGGTGGTATTCCTTCTCCTATTGATAGAACCAGAGGTGCCAGATTTGCTATCAGGGCAATCCAATACATTGAAGACAGCCACGACCTCTTGGCTAAGCACAAGTACAGCATCGACTTCCCAAGCGACGACAAGAAGTTGGGCGCCACTGCTGCTGTCATTGGTATCAAGTCTGCTCGTTTGACTTTCAGTCCAATTAGAAAATTATACGATTATGACACTGATGTGAAAAAGAGAATGCCTAAGAAGATTCATTGGGACAGAATTAGAGATGCTGCCAATTTGTTGGAGCGCAGACGCATTGTCGACGTATTGTAAATAAGCATAATAAAGAGTTACGAACGAAGATACGGCATTTGCAGTTGCCTGTAGGGAGCAATGTTCAATCGAGGTGATAGTTCTCGCCCGTTTCTTGTAGAATGTGTTTTTTTTTGCAGCCAACATTTCCATTTGTGTTTGACTTAAGCGCCATGTTAAACTACTTCAGAGGCATACTCAACTTGAGGCCCACGGTTCACTCCTTGGACATAGAGACTGGTGAAATCAAGTTTACCGAGAGAGCCACGCCTTCGCGATGGGTAATTATCTGTGGGTTGGTCGGCGTCAGACTCTTTTTGGCTGCAAACGCTTTGTGCGAGTACGACATCTTGAGTACTTTGGCTGGGTTGGTATTCATAGGCTCAGTATTTTACTGTTGCTGTGAGTCCTTGAGAGAATTGCAGCAGACGATTCCACAAGATTTTCAATGCTATTTGACTATGTTTATCGACCGGAGTGCTGCGGTCGTTGGTGTATGGATGTTGTTCTTGCAATCAGTGGTAACCATCCCACTAGAGGTTTATGCTGCAACAGTTTCCTTTGAAGCGTGGCAACTGGGACTTCCCAGGTGGGCCTCCCTTATAATATTCTTTGGACTTAAGATTTTGTGGGTTCTCTTGGGAAGTGGTGTGCAAGTGTGGAGTGCATGGTTGAGCGTTGTGCTTTTTGCAACCTTTGGAATTTTGTGCGTTGCAGTCGACGTACAGCAAGGATTCACATTAGGCAATGGGAGCCAGAATCTAGGGTTGAGCTTAGTTGGAGCCTCACTTTGTTGGGCGTTCGGTGTTTCTGGAGTCGTGATTCCGAGTTGTGCGAGTGGCTGCAAAGGTTATGTAAGTGGAATCTACGGTCTCCTTGTCGCTATTGTCTACATTGGATTTCACTCGCGAGGACTGTTCTTTCTGGCGGGATCGCTACTGGAGGACTTGTTTCACATGGTGAACACTTTGCTCTTGTTGTGCATGGTATGTAGCAGCACCACCACAGCCCCGGACTATCTTCAACAGCTTGCAAAAGACTCGTTTGCTCCTGCAATACTAGCTCGAGTTCCAATTTTAACACAACTCGTGTGTGCAGCAACTGGGCTGTTGGCATTTGTGATCAAGCCTGAATGGGTACTTGTGTGTCTTGGGACGACTACGCTTACCACTTTTGGAGCAATCTCCTTCTGTCACTTGAGGCTCCGCCAGGTAGCAAGGGCAAGAGGTATTACAGAGCTACCATTTTGCCTGACCACTGGAATTACAGGCAGTTTATATTGTCTACTTAGCGTTTGCGTTATGATTGGGTACCAGATGTTTCTTGCAATTTGGCTGCCGCAACCTGTGAGCCTTCGCCTTCAGTACTCCATTCCCTGCGCTACCATGGTCACGTTGTACACTCTCCACAAAACAACCTCGTACATCCTAAAATGGGAAAATTGTGCAATACAGGAAGTTCAAAATATAGATGTGTTTGAGGGTGCTTGGTCAGACTACAAACACCATTTTGCAGCCGTTGTGGAACCAAAGTCGCAAATGGACCGACTCAAAAAAATTTGGTGCTAGACACGAAAACTAAAAAAACAGTCTGATTATGGATGCTTTTGATGAAGCCAGGAAACAACTCCATCGAGCTATCATTGAATGTGAAGACCGCAATGAATTGAAGAAGTTAAGAGAGGAGTTGGTGAATTTGAAGCAGTTTCCCACAGATAACCTGCCAACATATGAGCAGAAACGGGTGATCCAATCCGTGGAGGTGCTACAGAAAATGTTGCAGACACGAGAATACCAATTGAGCACTAGTCGATTTGAATTCAAGGGAGAACCTATACGGACTAAAGAGAGAGTTATAATGGAGCCCCCCAAGTTTGAAATTCTGTCTTCAAGAGAGTATAAGGACGTCAGTGGGGAGCTCAAGGTTGACGGAGGAGAACATGTAATGTTGATCAATGTCGACGGTGGAGACATTGACATCAGCGGCGTGAGCTCGATAAGCATTAGAGGGGTCAGAGAATCACATTTTAGGATACGGTGTGATGGACCAGTCTTTGTGCACGATGTTACCAACAGTGTGTTGGAGCTAGAGTGCCACCAAGCACGTTTGCACAATATCCACAACAGCACCATACGAGTGCATAGGGTAACGAACAACAGGATAGTTATAGAAGATTGCGATGGGTTGACCGTTGCAGGAGACGTGGAAGTAGATGACTTCAACTGGCCCAAGAGAGAAGGAAACCCACATTTAAGGAAGGTACCATTAGTGTGATTAGACAGCTTTACTTTCGTCTTGCTGACCAAAATTCCAAAATGGAGCTAGAGTCCTATAATTGGCTTATCATTAGTGTGTTGGAGTATACAGTTGGCTGGACCTAACCTCCTCACTCTACGAGATGAGACTTCCATCGAAATAAGGAGAACACAACATGCAAGAAAGAAACAATGACCAAATAGATGTTTCGTCGGAATAGAAATTCAGTACTTTCAGACAAAGCTCATAATGAGAGATCTTCTGTAGAGAATCCGCAGAAGAAAATAGCATGAATTATCACACTGTGTAGAAGAGCGATCGCAAATATAACTCTGCAAAGTTGGAGACATTAAACCTGAGCCATCTTTGTAAAACCTCACTCAAGTGTAATTGATGACTTCTCACTTCTCTCCTGGTTCTACCTTTAGGTTTATAATCGAAGAATTGCGATAAGTGGAGAAGGTGAATTTGTTGCACGCCAAAGTTTGCAGCCAAATCACAGAAAGGACTCCTTTATCGTACCTCCACATAACTAATGTTGCAGGTCTCTTTGTACTCTGACGTGACGTGGTTTGAAGAGCTTTGGAGGGTAGAATTGGGCCACTCGTAAGAATGAAAAGCAGCAGATTTGACGTAGCGTGGCCAATTTCCTCATTGGTCGTTTTCCCCTTTGGTGCGCCTGCAGAGGTGGGATTGAGTATTGGCGAGAGGATTGTTGGAAGATGTCGCAGCGGGCATTGTTTTAGGTCCGCCCCGCTCCAGTTTGCCGACACCTACGAGGGGCTTTTGCAGTAGATTGGTAGAAAAGGAGTGCGGAGCTACTAATCCCAAATTGAATGGTGTTGGGCAGCACAGGATCCGGACCCTTACAAAGGAATCATAGTTGACACCCCCGCCCCTCTTTTGATCTTGTCTTTCATCTTCCCGTTCAACTGTATTTCCAATTACGCTTTAACAATACAAGGCTTATCTTATAAGGTATTTGTAAGCTTTTGAGGCAGACCGAGGTAGTTAAAAATGATGTTGGGCAGAGTGCAGAATGTGCGCAACACAAAGGAGTAGAAGGAAGCTGAAGCTACCTGTTCAATTGAATAGAACAGGCCGACTACCGGTAGCAGGTTCTCCTCTCTAAGTTTGAACCCGGAGATGGTGCCAACAATTCCCCCACTGTCATGGTTTGGTTCCCAGGATGCGGATTTATCAGTTACTGGGGACACTGCCAGGCTTTTTCCCAAGATGGACGCTCAGCGAAACCCACGTAAAAAAATAAAATACAGGCGAGAGATTTAAGAAATGACATTTTTAAGTTTGGTAGTTCACCCCCCGGCGCCGTGCAGGGAACACTCCGAAAGCCCGAGAGTTCGTAGCGGTGGTGAGAGAGCTATTACATGGTACGATAATACCGGTACATGGCATGCGTTTCGCTTCAGGATTTACACCCATTATGCTCGACTAATTGCTATGTAACGAAATAATGCAGATCGGTCCCCCTCCTGGAGACAACCGTTTCAGAATGTGCCAGGAGGGGAGCGCCAAAGTTTCGTATCCCCGAAAACGAGCAAGGAGATATCGCCGTTATGAACCATAGTGGTGCATCGAACTCCGTAGACCCATTTTAGTGACGACCTTGTCCGTTCTCCGTGTGTCTCGTGGGCACCATGAGTATATCCAGGGAAAATCACTCCCCGCGTTTTCGGGGGAAAGTACCCCACACTCCATTCCAAGTTTTATCCGACATCGTAGCAGCGCGGGAGCAGAGAGAGAGAGGACAAGAGGGCACCCAGGACTGGAGCGACCCAATTGACGGTGGACGGAGGGAGCAAGAACTTAAGTGGCAGCAGAGCAGCTTGAAACTGCAACATTGGCAGTTTCAGCGTTGCTGTCAATGGTGAAAATATCAAATGGTTTTGTGTCGAAGTGCGGCGGCTGTTTGGATGAGTTCGGCAATTAAGATCAAAGATAGCCAGAAAGTGCGTAGTATAAATAGGACTCCACATTTCTTTGGTAAGGAAAATTTAAGCAGTATATATGAGCAACATGTTACCATCAGACGCCAACAAACCTGGGTTAGAATCGGACGATTCTCCCTACCTCCTTGACGGATCCAAGAGCTATCCGGAATTGCTCGACCAATGTCTTCCAATCACGAACGTCAATACTGCCTCGATCCCTATTCCTGGCACCGAGCAGGAAGGATACTCACCCATCTATAGAAACAGTCACTTCCCTAACAAGCTTAAGACATACACGATGAAGGGCCTTGAGACGACTGCGTCGATTTTCAACACCAGTGTTGAGCACTGGGGGGACTCGCCATGCTGCTCGTCGAGGCCATACGACTATGAGCTCCAGAAACCGGGCCCCGAGTACGTTTCGTTGACATACAAGCAGGTGAACCAGATGAAGAGGGACTTTGGGTCCGGGCTTTTGTATTTGTTGAACCTGAACCAGTTCAGGGACACCGCCAAGTACGCATCCCACCAGAAGATTGCCGATCACGCACAAAAGTACAAGCTGTACGACTCAGATAACCACTCTTTCATTGTTCTGATCTTTTCCCCTAACAGATACGAGTGGGTGCTTACCGATCTCACTACGTCCGCTTTTGCCATCACCAACACCGCCTTGTACGACTCGTTGGGTCCCGAAGCCTCCGCGTACATTTTGTCGCAGACCGAGTCGCCTGCCGTTGTCACCACCCACACACACCTCGAGGAGGTGATTGACCTCAAGGCAAAGAACCCCGACACGTTGGGTTCGCTCATCTTGCTTGTGCTGATGGACCCATTGGTTGAAAAACACAAGCGTTTGGTCGAACGGGCCGCCGAAAACAAGATCCTTTTGGTAGACATCGAGCAGGCCGTCAAGATCGGCCAGATCTTTCCTCACCCGGAATTGCCTCCCAACCCCGAATCCTTGTTCACCATCTCCTTCACCTCCGGAACCACCGGTGCTGCACCAAAGGGGGTCTGTTTGTCGCACGTCAACGCTACCTCCGGTGTCACCTACACCTTGGCGATGATTCCGCACCAGCAGGGCCGCAAGGCTTTCTCCTTCTTGCCCTTTGCTCACATCTACGAGCGTCAAACGTGCTTGTTCGGACTTGCTACCGGTACCGAGATTGGGTTCCCGATGATTGGCGGCACGCCGTTGACCTTGATCGAGGAATTGAAGGTCTTCAAGCCCAACGTCTTGGCCAACGTACCTCGTATCTACTCCAAAATCGAGGCTATGCTCAAGTTGGGTACTGTGGAGAGCACCAGCCCTGTCACCAAGGCCCTTTTCACCCGTTTGGTCGAAACAAAGGTCGAGTTGCAGAGAAAGTACCCGGGCACCAAGGGTAGCCACTTTTTCTATGACAACTTTATCATCCCCAAGATCAAGAAGTTGCTTGGTTTCGACAACATGGACATCTTGGTGTGTGGGTCTGCACCTATCTCCAACACGACGCTTTCCTTCTTGAAGTCTGTGCTTAACCTTGGGATGACACAAGGGTACGGGTTGACCGAATCGTTTGCCGGGTTCTGTATCGACTCGCCATACAACCCAGAGGTCGGTACCTGTGGACCCACCTCACCCACCAACGAGATGAGAATCAGAGAGTTGCCGGAAATGGGCTATAGATTGACCGACAAGGGCGGTCCTCGCGGTGAATTGTTGTTGAGAGGCCCTCAGATCTTCTCCAAGTACTACAAGAACGACGCGGAAACCAAGAAGGCTTTCGACAGTGATGGCTGGTTCTGCACCGGGGACGTTGCCGAAATCACCGCCAACGGCGGTAAAATCAAGATCATCGACCGTGTCAAGAACTTCTTCAAGTTGTCGCAGGGTGAGTACGTTACCCCAGAAAAGGTTGAAAACGCATACTTGCTGAACAACTCTATCTTGACGCAGTGCTGGACATACGGTGACTCGCTCAAGTCCTTCTTGATCGGTGTAATTGGTGTCGACAAGCCAAGTTTCGTGTCCTTCTTGGTCGAACAGCTCAACGTCAGTAGATCCTCGCTCTCCTCAGACGCACAGATCTTGGAATGGGCCAACAAGGTCGACGTCAAAAAGGAGCTCCTTAAGCTCATCAACAAGAACGTCAGCCACAGACTCCAGGGTTACGAAAAGTTACACAACATCTATGTTGAATTCGAACCATTACAATTGGACCGTGGTGTCATCACTCCTACCGTCAAGATCAAGAGACCTATGGCAAAGAAGTACTTTAGCAAGCAAATCGACCAATTGTACAATGAAGAGGGTTCTTTGATCCACGGTGCAAAGATTTGAGGATATTTATTACGAATGCAATGTCAGATTAACTAGATGTGTGTAAGCGATCAGTAGTGAGTAGACCTCAACTGCATGTGTAACAATTCGAAGGGATCTTGGTTTGATAAAGAGATTTTGGTAAAGGGACCTTGATAAATGGATTTAATAAAGGGATCTTGAAAAAGGGTAGCATCTCCTAAATCCTAAACGGTGCTCGTCTCCCAAGAATCTACGTCTTAATCTCAGGGTCCTCTCTCAAAACTGTTTTGGTAATTCCAAGAACATGTTGGTGGTTCCTCAATCTATGTCTTAATCTTAAGGTATCTCTGTTGAGGTATGTCATTTTAGGTATATCTCTTGAGGTATCTCTTTCGAGGTATTTCTTTTGAGGCATCTCTTTTGGGGTATTTCTTTTGAGGTATCTCTTAAGGTATCTCTTGAAGTTTCTCTCGATATCTTGGAGATATTCTTCAACTGAAAGCTACACTTCAACTTCTTCCTCACCCATATCGACTATCGTTGTTTCCCCAATTATGATAGTTGCCCAACTCGAGCTTTTCTTCAATAAATAGTACCTTCCCATTTCGTAGTAGTTGGCTGTCGCTACGACCTTATACTCCGTGAGCTCTGGGATGTCCTCTAAGATCTGTTCCCAACACGGAACCTCCACTGGAATGCCAAAAAGTTGGTTGTCATGAATGTAGTCGAGGTCATTGGGGATTTCGTCCAAGTACGAGGATGTCAGAAGGAAAGACACCGAGGCGGGAAAGCATGCAAAGTAAGGAGGTTCGAGGTGCTCGCAGTCAATGCTGAGGTCCACTATCGACAGGCTCTCAAACAGCGAATCAATCAAGCTGATCTGGTTGTTCAGCAAATTCAAGTACTTGACATCAAGTGCGGTGTCTAAAGTCTTGATGTCATTAGTAGAGAGATGCAACTCGCGCACAGTGGGCGGAAGCTTTAAGTCCTTCAACGACTCAATTCTGTTCCGGTTGAGGTTGATTGTCGTCAACTGCGTGTTGGACAAGTCGATCCCTTGTATCCTCATGTCGTACAACTCCAACAGAGTGAGCGACGAAGGGTACGCGGTCTCAAAAATGGCCTCGTTATCAGAAAACACAAGCGTCTTCAAATGCTTTAGCTGCGAAAGATTTGTATTGTAGTCCTTGTAGTTTAATGCTCGTAGGGTGAGGTTTTCCAAGCCCTCGGGGAAGTCCATGTTTAGCACTTCTAGATTCGCGAGATTGGAGTCCACGTCAAACGTGAATATATCGGTATCAAACAACACCAACGACTTCAAGTTACTAGGAAGCTCAAACTCAGTAAGGTAGATCAGGTCGATGTTCGACAAGTTGAGTTCTTCGAGCTCGTCTGGAAGATTGAGCTTTAGGAGCCACGCTTTGCTCTGGATGATCTCGCCCTCAACCAACTTGGATATGTCAAATCTGTTCTCCACCATCCGGACGTTCATGAGGCTGAACGATGTCACTGTTTTAGGTATGTATGCAAAGGTGGCATCGGATATCTCACTGTCCTCCACTGAAAACACCTTCAAGTCGGGCAATAGCAAAGGTTTTACGAACTTGGAGCGCACCACGCTCAACTCGCTAAGACACACGGGAAGCAAAATGTCTATGTAGCTATCCTCGAGTATCTTCAACTTTCTAAGTTTGGTCAAGTACAGGATGTCAGTCTCCTCCCAACGGATGTTCAAGGATAATTGTGTCAAGTTTGGTGGCAATCTCAAGCTCCTCGAGTACGAACCCGTGATCTCCATGGTTCGAAGCGTCTGCGGGAACTTGATTTCGCTACACTTTATCAAGCGATCAACCAGTAGGTGGGCCAAGTTGCTGGGCAACACGAAGGAAGGGTCCAAGTCAAAGACCCTCATTGTTTTCACGTTAGGTAAGCCTGATAGGCATGTGAGATCATAATCCGGGGATGGGTCCTCGTAGAGAATGTGCGATATTGATCCAAGAGCTCCTGGATGGAGTTTCTTCAAAACCCTCGGGTCGCCCGTCACTCGCACGGTCGTGAGTCGAATGCCCACCTCGTGGAGCCTGTTGATGTCCTTCCAATGCACTTCGTCTGTGTCCTTGTATATGAATCGATCTTGGTTCTCGCTAATGGTGATATCTCGGTACCTCACATTGGCAGCAAACCGCCTAAAAAACGGGTCTTTCATTAGGTAGCATACATCCTTGTGCGTCAAGTAGTTGAATACCTCCTCTAGAATATCGTGCTGGTAGTCCTCTAGCCTCATGGAGTATACCGTATTTGAAAGTTTTAAGATTACAAATTCGCGCCGCCTTGTGATGTTTTGGAAGCAATACTGTGGAATGTTGTCATTATTACATGTTTGAGATTCTAGAGGAAAGTGCAAGAGAGGCTTAAGAAGGTCCCGGGTACCCACTCTTTAAATGTGCGTTTATTGATACCTGGACAGAAACGCACGAGGACCGTGGTTTGCGCTGGTGTCAGATCAACTTCTCCACAGGCTGCGAATTTCCCCTACCACGATGTTCCTGCAATTCCGCTAACCTTCAACAGCACATACCCACTAAAGTTGGAGATACAATGCAAGGCTGATACCAATGGAAGGTACCACGAGCCATTGGTTGTGGGGACACACTTGAAAGAATCCTCAGTTATGGAGTTAAGCGTGCGAAGCGGGATTGACCGATGGAGGCAGCCGCGCACATGAAAACAATGCGTAGCGAAGAACTGGTAGACTGTGAAGAATTTTGGGGTGTACAAGGGGGAGAATACAAACTCAGCTCACTGTGGGCCAATTACGGTATCACAGGCTTGTGAAATCGATGATACACACCTCTTGTGGCGGTGACTTGCTCTGGTGTGGAAATCTCGTGGGGGTGGTTTTAGACAGTTGGCACCCTTGCGGACACAAGGCATTGGCGGACTGCAGTTCTGTCCGCTCGTGTATGCGAAAGAACTGAAACTGCCACTTTAACTGGCATTGGTGCTACGGCAGCCGTGAACAATAAGCCGGCTTTTGCAACCATATGTTGCACGTGCACAGAAACACGTGCACAATTCTTCCCACCGTACGAACGTGCTGGTGGTGTTTTCTGCCAGTAGCGCAGAATTCCTGGTCTTCGGTGGATGGTACGAAGCCAGACAACTCAGGTTAAGTGGTTTGTTATTTCTTCAACACAATATCTCTTTTTGGACTACTTACCTACAGATAAGTGTGCTTGGGCTTACTCTCCAGCCCAGCGAGACCCTCGTTTGCCTTGGCAACCCGCCTCAACCACCCAACTGAGGGCATACAAGGTCGCCTGAACTTGGACATGCTCGCAGTCTTGTAGCAGAACCTGTTGTGCACCTCTGGTGTCCTCTTTAGTGCTGCTCCAGCGAGGTTATCGTCTGAAATATCGATAGTGCACTAAACAGAATTTTCAGAACAAATTTTCAAAAACAACCATAACAATGGTAAGTAGCGTTGAATCCATCGATTCACGGGAATAATACTAACAATTGCAGGCAACTATCAACACCAAGAGTGAGACCAAGGAAGTAGGTGGCTTGTCGCTCATTGCGGCCCACTCCCATATCACTGGGCTTGGCTTGGATGACAACTTACAACCAAAAACATCATCCCAAGGGATGGTTGGACAACTCAAAGCACGTAGAGCAGCTGGGGTTATTTTGAAGATGGTCCAAGCAGGAAAGATTGCAGGGCGTGCTGTTTTGATTGCTGGTCCTCCATCCACCGGTAAGACTGCCATTGCCATGGGTCTTTCTCAAAACTTGGGCAGCGAAGTTCCATTCACCGCCATTTCAGGATCGGAAATCTTTAGTCTTGAATTGTCCAAAACCGAAGCATTGACCCAGGTGTTCCGTAAATCCATTGGAATCAGAATCAAAGAAGAAACCGAGATCATTGAGGGTGAAGTTGTTGAGATTCAAATCGACAGATCCATCACTGGCGGCCACAAGCAAGGTAAGTTGACCATTAAGACTACTGACATGGAAACCATCTACGAGTTGGGTAACAAGATGATTGAAGGCTTGACCAAGGAAAAGGTTTTGGCTGGAGATGTCATTTCCATCGACAAGGCTTCTGGTAAGATCAGCAAATTGGGTAAGTCCTTCACCAGAGCCAGAGACTACGACGCCATGGGCCCAGACACCAAGTTTGTGCAATGTCCAGAGGGTGAATTGCAAAAGCGTAAGGAAGTCGTCCACACTGTGTCCTTGCACGAGATTGATGTCATAAATTCTAGACAGCAAGGGTTCTTGGCTTTGTTTTCCGGTGACACTGGAGAAATCAGATCCGAAGTCCGCGACCAAATAAACACCAAGGTGGCCGAATGGAAGGAAGAGGGCAAGGCAGAGATTGTTCCTGGTGTCTTGTTCATTGATGAGGTCCACATGTTAGATATTGAATGCTTTTCATTTATAAATAGAGCTTTGGAAGATGACTTTGCTCCAATTGTCATTATGGCCACCAACAGAGGAATTTCCAAGACCAGAGGCACCACATATAAATCACCACACGGGTTGCCTGTTGACTTGTTGGATAGATCTATTATCATCCACACCAGCCCATACAACCAAGATGAAATCAGAACCATTCTTTCCATCAGATCGACAGAAGAAGAAGCCGAGTTGTCGCAAGATGCTTTGGCCTTGTTGACCAAGATAGGTCAGGAAACGAGCTTGAGATACGCTTCCAACTTGATTTCCGTCTCCCAGCAAATCTCCATGAAGAGAAGAAGCAAGACCATTGACTTGCCTGACATCAAGAGAGCTTACATGTTGTTCTTGGACCTGGACAGATCCGTTCAATACTTGGAAGAAAACGCCAGCCAATACATTGATGATCAAGGAAAGATTGGTGAAGATAAAATGGAAACTGATTAATGAGTGGCACTAATGCCATATGTAGAAATATATAAAAGATAAGAGAAGTGTAGATATAAAAATGTGTTGGTGGGCATGGTGTAGGTGCGCGCAGCAATTCTCCCTCACGAGAGGCACACCATGAAACCCATCGCATTGACCAACTCAATTGCAATTTAACTACGCTTAACAGACTACCGCTAGCTACGTGTTTCTCCCGATCGACTACACTGGCTAACAATCTTTTATATTTTATATTTCATATGTAGTCAAACATATTTCATGTGTGTATCACTCTACGCAGAGCTCTTTGTATTCAAAATCAAGCCAATAATCATTCCATATAACCCCAAGACTTCTGCAAAAATCAAAATCAAGACAATTCCAACAAACAATCTTGGCTGGTGCATGTATTGCCTGACACCTTCGTCCCCGACGATTCCAATGGCATACCCCGAGGCTAAGCAAGAAAAGCCAACAGCAAGACCACAGGCTAAATGCATAAATCCATTGAACAAGGAATAACCCTCGGTAGGACTCAACCCACCGGCAATCAAAACGGACACAACCAATCCGTAGACAGATAAGATACCAGACATAACGACTGGAATTAATGACTTCATGATTAACTCAGGCTTGAAAGTACCAATACCAGAAATACCAATACCAGACTTGGCAGTACCAATGGCAGCACCAGCACAAGATAAGATCATTGCTGCGGCACACCCAGCAAAACCGAGGAATGGGGCGAACGCTGGATGGTATTCGTCGACTGTGGTAGACATGCTTGTTGTTGACAAAAGATAAAGAAAAACGAGTTAAAAGTGATATGGTCAGGTGTGCAGCGTCATGTGGGAGTTTACACGTGGTTAACTGCGTCTCACGTGAATATGTGTTTATTTGTGCGCGGTGCTCTGTTCACGTAAACAAACACCATGACAGACAACAGCTACGACAAGATAGCGCTCACCAAGCAGGAGCTTCGGTTTGTTTACTCGCAGATCCTGAATCTGGTGACGTCGAAGCTTGACCTCCACTTGCCCTCCATGAAAAGTGATCCTTTGAAGAACAAGGTAGCCAACGAGTTGAACGAGTTCCTTCTTGGAGCGTTTGAGCTTGCAAAGGATGCGCTTGTTGTTGATGGGGTCGACTTGGGGACACAGGAGCAGACCATTCTGGACACTTTATCGTTACGCCCTAAGGAGATAGTAGAGCCGTTTGACTTGACCGTCAACAGTCAGTTGAGAGAAATCCTCTTGCAGGTGGAACAAGAGACTGTGGAGCTCACTACTTTGAGAAGAGAATTGCCCAACAGCGCAACCCAAGCTTACAAAGACTTGGTAAGCAGTACAGATGAGAAGGTATCGCAAGTATTGGCCGAGTTAGAGACCAAAGAAGACGATGATCCTGAAGAAGTGCCGTCCTTAGGTCTGGCTGGCCAAGACTATGAAAACTACATTTTGCTACTTAGTGATTTGAAGAAGAGCATTCCAGAAAGAATTGCCGAGTTGGATAGATACGAACAAAGCTTGGGCTTCTTAGAAAGTGCCATCAAAACAAATACAGTTTACGATAAGTTAAGCGAGGTACGAGAAGACAGTGATACATGAAAATTCATCTCAACGAAATACATCGAACTGCATTCATCAAAAAATTTAAGTGCAATATCCACGAAAATCAAATTATTCAAGAAACAAATCAAAGAGAATTGTTCACAAAATTGTTCAAAGTGCATTATTCCTCATTCTACGTGAATGGCTCAGTGAACCAATACCAATTTGCATAAACATAGGCGTCCCACCTAATGTACCAACAAGTTAACTTACTCTGCCTGTCTCCAGCACCTCATATACACCACTAATATCATGCATAGAGTTGGAACTTCGCCACTCGTACTCAATATTCCATTGTAGGAGCTCTGCAGCACAAATAGCAAAGCATCATTTAAAATTCAGCTCCATATTTTTGTACATCCTGATTCAGAATCGAAATTCCGATGACGCATGCACCAATATTTTTACACTCCCCTACTGCACCACTAGCATTAGACAGAACAATATCCACGAAGAACCGTAGAACTATGTCGACATTGTGCTGAGCTGAGCTACGCTGAGTGTATTTCGCACATTGTTGGAGCGACGGAGTAGGGGCCGCAGCAGCAGACGAGCTGTTTCAGCCGCGCGGTTCCGTCTCGGACGTCATAGCTGCAAAAGCTCATAGAACCAAGCTCAACCCGTCAACAAAGTACCCACTAGACCCACTAGACCCACTAGACCAACGCCGCTGGCGTAGCGACGAGCTAGCTACCACAAGATCATTCTAGCGCGACTAGTAGTGGTTAGCGGGCTCGCCGCCATCTCGATACATTCTTGTTTACATTCTTCCCAATGCGGTAAGCAAACAAAAAGTATATATATAAACAATCAGTAATTCTTCCAAGAAGTTAATGGCATCCCCACGGAACAAACTAGCCTTAAGGTATCTTGAGTCTATAGGGGATCTGGATGATACCCCCCGTTTCCCGCTTCAACCATCACTGAAGCACAATTCGCCCAAGAAGAATGAAGACTTAGATAAACTCGCCAAAGAGATGGACCTTGCAAGCCCAAATAAGACGGCGCTCCTCAAGACCAGATTCGAATCGCCTTCGGTGACTGTCAGCACTTTCAAGACACCCAACAAGTCCGATTCAATGAACGGCAAGAACGATCTTTTTTCCAACAAACCCAGGTTGCAGCTCGATGACGAGCAACCGGCCTGGACGAAGATGAAGTTGTCGCCAACCAAAAATAACTACTCCCCAAGCAAATTTACGAGTTCACCAGAAAAGGCTACGACCTCGCCATCCAAGTACACTACTCCTGCCAGAGTTGATAACAGCAAGAAGTTTGGCAGTCCATCCAAGAACTCTCCATCCAAGTTGGCTGCGCCTGAACCAAGTCCCTCGAGAACTTCCCCCTACTTATCGTCACCAAGCAACTCAGGGTCTGTCAATTCGCCAGGGTACGAGTACCTCTGTAGAATTGAGGCCATCAAGCAGTGGCTTGAAGTTGTACTTGAGCAGCCCATTGAGCAGCTGCCCACCGAGTTGATCTCGTACATCCGCAATGGGATCCACTTAGCCAAGTTGGCCAACGTCATTCTCCCTACCAAGCGCTCGGTATTCACTTCCGACTCCAAGTTGCAATTCAGACACACGGAGAACATCAACAGATTTTTCCACTTGCTCGACTTCATGAACGTTCCGGACCTCTTCAGGTTTGAATTAACCGACTTGTACGACGCCAAAAACGTGCCCAAAGTCTGGTTCTGTCTTCATGCCATGTCGTACATGTTGAACAAGATGTACGCCAACTTCCCAAAGATCAGTAATTTGGTTGGTGAGTTGGAATTTTCTGACGTCGACATCAGAGCCGCAAACAGGGCCTTGGTCGGTACAGGTTTACCCAACTTTGCCAGTGCCGACACAGGTAATAATGCCTCCGAGGAAGAACAGACCAGCTCATTTATGGACAAGCTTATCCCACACACTGCCAAGCAAAAGGCCCCGGTTGCTGCCGAGCCAGAACCAGTGGTGATCAGAAAGGTGTTTGTCGAGAGCGCCATCCAAACCGATAACCCATTCTACGACCAGAAACCTAGAAGTCACGAAATGGCAGTGGGAAGCGACACCTTTGAAAAGGATAATAGATACGACGAGCTTCTGGAAAGGCTCGCTAGACTTGAAAGAGAGGGCAGACAAGAAAGGCCCCCACAAATCATCGAAAGAGTCATCGAGAGAGTAGAAAGACCCTCACCTTCGAGAGAGGAGAGATACGACAGACTCGATAGACTTGACAGACTCAATAGAGCTGAAAGACATGAAGACAGATTTGACAGACTCGACAGGTCTGACAGACATGAAGACAGACAAGTGTACAGAAACGACGGCGTCCACGCCTATACCCAAGAAGTGATCAAACTTCAATCTTTATCTCGTGGAGCTATCTTCAGATACAAGATGTTTGTTGATAAGATCATGCTCAAGTCATTTACGGAAGAGTTCAACGACTTTTTCTCAATAGTACGAGGCAACCTTGTGCGCAAGCGCACTGTTCACCGCCACCGTGACGAGTTGATGTTGTACCTCGACGAGGTGGTTGAGTTGCAGTCGTTGTGCCGGTCGAGCTTGGTGAGAAGTGTGCATGACCACGACTTGGATGCCGGGCTGATTGTCGGGTTCCAGAGCATGGTCCGTGGAAGCATTGTGAGAAGAAGGGTGGCAGCTACCAAGGCAGGCATCGACGACGCCAAGGTCCTCAAGTTGCAGTCGGTGATCAGAAGAAACCACATCTTCAAGCACACACTGGTGTTGTTGAGCAACATGCACTTTATTGCACCCAAAGTGACGGAGTTGCAATCTGTATGCAGGAGGGTGCTTTACGAGCGGGGCCACACCTTTGACGAGGACAAGATCGTCGGGTTACAGGCTGCGATCCGCGGGTACAAGGTCCGTTCTGCAGTCCGGTCGGTCCGCCACAGGCTCTGGAAGAATATTGACAGTATTCAGGAAGTGCAGGCGATTGGGCGCGGAGGCATTGCGCGGCTGCAAATGTGCAACAACGTTTTGGTGACGTTGCTCTACGAAGACGTGGTGCTCAACGAGTTGTACGCCAAGATCAGAGGCAACATGGTGAGACGGTACGTGGCCCTCAAGAAGAGAAGGATGGACGATCGTGCTGTCATCAAGGTGCAATCGCTCTTCAGGGGAGTGTTTGCACGGTTCCAGATGGACATCACCTTGGACGACATCTACGGGGACGTCGACAACATCATTGGGTTGCAGTCGATCATCAGGGCCAACAGGGTGAGACAACAGCACGACGACATGATGGCCTACTACCACTACCACGAGAGGCTGGTGGTCCGTGCGCAAGCCATCATTCGCAGCAAGTTGACGCACGATGCATACCGCGCATTGACGACGATGCGCAACCCGCCGCTCGAGGTGGTTGCACAGTTTGCCCACTTGTTGACCGACAACGACACCGACTACCAGGAGCAATTGCAGTTGGCCGACTTGAAGGATCACATCTTGGTTGTGTCCAAGCACAACGAGGATTTGGAGAACCAGATCGAGCTGCTTGACGTGAAGCTCTCGTTGCTCGAAAAAAATAAAATCACCATCGAGGAGTTTGTGAACAAAAAGTTCAGCTCAAATTTTGCACCCAACAACCCCAAGTTTATTGAGAAGTTGAGCAAGTCCACACGTGAGCGTGTGGAGCTCTACCAGAAGATGCTCTACCTCGTGCAGACGCAGGCACAGTACGTGATCCGGATGTACGAGACGGGCGGCATCGAAAGAGAGTCCGCGCACAGCAAGGAGTTGCAGCACTGCGTCACCCAGTTATACCCAATCAAGGACTCCTCCATCAACCACCACTCGAGAGAGGAGTACTTCTTCATGAAGTTGGTTGTTGGGATGATGCTCAGACAAGGTGGCATTGAGCCCAACTTCTGGAACGACTACTTAATCCACTTCAACAACCACACCTACCAGCGCCAGCACCTCAAGGGTATGTTTGGGAGATTTGTGAGCGGAATTGTTGAGAACGAAGAACTCGACTTTGAGCTGAACCCAAGCATCATCGAAAAGCGCCTTGGCCAGGAGGAGGAGCGTGTTTTTGGTCGCACCGAGCGCAAGGTGTCCAAATCCGCGCAGGCTGCCATCAAGGACCCACAGGTGTCCAACAAGTTTGTTGAAAACTTGATGAGCTTGCGTGAGGCTGCCACCGAGATGTTGCACCTCATCGAAAAGAACTTGGTTAAGCTCCCCAAGCACATGCGTGTACTATGTAAGTACGCCTACCAGGGCGACTTGTCTGTGCCGGGCATAATCTTCATCAAGTACTACGTTCTGGCAATCCTCCACTACCCCGAGAACTTTGGCTTTATGGTGAAGGACCCATTCAACGCCAGTCTCTACAACCAGGTTAGCCAGGAGAACCTCAAGCACTTGAGCAGGGTCATGGTGCAGTTGTTCTCTTTGCAGCCATTCACACACAACTTCCTCAAACCCATGAACGAGTGGTTGGAAACGTGCTTGCCTACGGTGAAGTCGATCATCACGCACTTGGTGGACGTCCAGGACTTGGACACTGAGTACGGCTTGAACGACTACGACGATATCACCACCCACCAGAGACCCAAGTTGCCTATCAATGTTGTGGATGTGATTGAAATCGAGAAGATCCTCACCCAGAACATCGACAGAATCGCCCCCAGTGCCGACGACCAGTTGTACCACGTAGTGGCCGCCTTGGCATCCAGGTCTGTCGACGACTACATGACGCTTACTTCCTTAGGAAACGTCACGTTGTCGTTGAACCCCACCACCAAGGAGGACTCGGTTGCCGATTCCAAGGTCGAGCTGTTGTTCACCCAGGCCAAGCGCTGTACTTTGTACATTATGCGTGTGCAAGACAGTAGACGTGGTTTGTTGGAGTTGCTTATCTCTGGAATCGAGCCTGCCCACGAAGAAAAGTTCAAGGGGATTGTCATGAAGGAGGCCCAGGAGTCCGTCAAGACCCGCAAACCCTACTACCGTACTTCCCTTGGTGATTTGACCCAACTTTCCTTCCACGAGTTGAAGAAAATGTGCTTACTGATCTTGCTTCAGTTGGAATCCATGGGCAGACTCTCCAGAAACAACGCCTACCAAGAACTCTTGAACATGATTGCGGTCGACATCAAGACCAAGGACGTCCAGAGAGCCAACCGTGCCAACCAGTTGGAAATCGCACACTCTACTGTCGACAAGTTGACTACAAAGGAATCCTTCTTGAAGCACCAGTTGGCCGACTACAACAAGCACATCGAGACTATCTTGAGCCAGTTGCAGCTGAAGCCTAAGGACAGAAAGATCTTCAACATCATCCCGGTCCTCACCAAGCAGTACTTCTACCACAGGGAATTGAGAAAGAGAAACAGATTGCCAAAGTTTGGGTCCTACAAGTACTCATCCAAGAAGTTGATGGACCAGCACGTGCTTGTGGACTTTGGTGGCTTGATCAACTCAAAGTTCTCCTCCACATCGAAGTTGGACTTTATGTTCTCATGCCATGAGGTCGGCCACTTTACCATTGAGGCTGCCTCAGGTCTGGTAAACGTTCCCGGCGCCGTCAACAAAATCAGTTTGGACGAGTTGTTGAACTTCCAGTACGAAAACCAGGATAAATTGGCCTTGTTCGACGGTATGGTTGTGTTTGACTGTGAGAACTTGACTGCATTGATATTTAGAAAGTTTTACGATTTAAAGAGCGAATAAACGATTTAGGTTTGCAATTGTATGAAGTAGTTTGCTCTTGGAGTGGAAGTAATATATTGCGTACTAGAACACTCCCTTAGTTCCACTACCCTTAGCATTATAGTACGATTGCCTACCTATTAGTCATTCCACTGTTTCTAGAACCACTTTCTCATAATCAACATGCTGTTCCTACCAAATAAATGTACTCTCTTATTCTGAATGTATGGTAGTGTACCTAATATATACGCACTACGTCCTCTACACATCTCTACTCAAATAATCATACATTGTCTACCAAGTTCATCTACTTCTTCAACAAATCGTCTATCTTCTTTTCCAAAGCAACTAATCTTTCATCCTTCTCCAAACCAGCTTCAACTAATTTACTAACTTGGGATTCCAATTGAACCACAATGGAAGCCAACTTTTCAACAGTGGCCTTTAAGGTAGGAGCACCAGCGGTCTTGGTGGCTGGTGTAGGGGTAGAAGGCACAGCAGTAGTGGTGGAGGCAGGAGCTGGTGAACTTGGGATAGCAGCTGGGGTAGCAGCTGGAGTTGGTTCCTTTGCGGCTGGAGTTGGTTCCTTTGCGGCTGGAGTTGGTTCCTTGGCGATAGGAGTTGGTTCCTTGGCGATAGGAGTTGGTTCCTTGGCGATAGGAGTTGGTTCCTTGGCGATAGGAGTTGGTTCCTTGGCGATAGGAGTTGGTTCCTTGGCGATAGGAGTTGGTTCCTTTGGTGGTGTTGGCTCTTTGATTTCCTTCTTAACCTCAGCAGGCTTGACCTCTTCCCAGCCATCGCTCTTGTCATCATCAGCCTCCTCATCGTGGTCCTTATCTTCAGAAACCTTGGAAAGTAAACTGTTGACCTTATCGTCGGTCTTCAAAAGATCATCAATGTTCTTTTGTTCCTTTGGTTCCTCCTTGATTTCGGCCTTCTTTGGTTCTGCCTTTGGCTTAGGTTCTTCCTTTGGCTCGGCCTTAGGCTCAGCCTTCTTCTCAACCTTCTTGGATTCCTTGTATTCAGGTTCAGTGCCATCGTATATGGCTTCCATGTTCATTAACAATGGACCTTCCACTTCCTTGCCGGCGAACCATTCATCAGCGCTCAACGCTGGCTTGTCAGATGGACAATCTGGGTAGATATCGCTTTGGAATAATTCAGACTTTCTAGGAACAATAAAAGAAATAGGCTCAATGGAGGAGTCGTTGACGGTCTTGTAGGCCTTCAAAACTTCGTTTTCCTTGACATTGACAGTCGACTTTGGAGCAGCAGCAAACCCTCTTTGTGCATCGGTCGAAGCGTATTGTGATAATTCGTACAAGTTGTCGTTTTCGTACTCGTAGTAACGAATGTTACCGTCACCCTTACCTGCCAAATACAAGATGGAGTTGCTTTCATCGAAAAATGGAATCAATACACCAGACAGCGCATCAATGACCAAGAACCCGTCAATTGGACCCTTTTCAAGATCGTTGATGTCCCAGATACCAACTTGCCTATCGCTCAATCTGGAAAACCCGGTGGTGACAATTCTATCGGTGTTGCCCAACCATGCGACACGCAGTGGCTTGGCACCAGTGTGGCCTGGACCCTCGCTGATAATCTCTCCCTTTCTGATGTCCCAGATGCGCAACTTCTTGTCACGCGAGGTGGTTGCAAGTAAAGTACCATTGTAGTTGAAGCAGAAAGAGGTAACCAAGTCCTTGTGCTGCAAGGTGATTTCATCCTTACCGGTTTCTAAGTTCCAAATCTTGACGGAGTAGTCCAAAGAGGAAGTTGCCAAGACGTTCTCTGCAACTGGGTGGAATTTTGCGTGGCCCACCTTACGGGTGTGGCCACTTAATGTGAGCTTTGGAATGGTGATATCACGGATATTGTCGTTGTCGTCGGTGTAGTTGTGGAAGGAGTAGTCTTCTGGGATTTCCCAAAGGTTAACTTTCCCGTCGTCAGAAACAGAAACCACCTCTTGCTTGTTGAATGGGTTGAAAACAGTGTCCAAGACAGGACCCTTGTGGCCACGGAAAAGTGGCACTTGATCTGGAGCCTTACCTACTTCCAGGGTTGGGATAATGGCAAAGGCACCACCTCCACTGGCGTCCCAGTTGACAGCAATGTACTTGCCGTTCGAGTTGATAATGTTGGAGTCCCAAGCGTTCTTGGTGACTTTCAAGTTTTCATAACAGAGTTCTTTCTTTGCAGGCTGACCAAAAACATGACGGTACTTCGATGCCCTAACGAATTTTCCACTAGAACGGTTAGTATCGGTGAAATTCCTCTGTGTACGGAGTACGGACCTTGGTCTGAAAATTGCGCAGGACGGAGTGTAATTTAGGTCGAAGGTCAGCAATCTAGATCCTTCCCATGACTGTTGGCAAGACAATTAGATTACTTACAATATACATCTACCTGCTGGTACAGTGTATTCACCAGTTGCTTCTTCAACTATGCACCAATTTCCTCTTGTAGTTGCGTAGCTGGGTCCTCTAAAGATATAGCCAGTTGTCAAGTTGTCCACTAATCTCAACCTGCTTGAAGACTTCAATTAACGTAGTTCAGTACCTGGAAAGGCGTTTCCTGCTACTTCTCTACCTCTCAAAATCAGTTAATGCCATTTTCATCTCCGAATATAAAAGATTCTTACCTCATTGTTCAATTGATTGATGATTACTCGTTGTTGTTGGTGTTTCTATTTTAAATTTCCACTTGGCCGCGACTCACAGATAGTAAGGCAAACCAGCCATGAGGATACTGTGTGCAGAAGAGAGTAAAAATTTAGCATGTTTCAGGGTTCCTGTGTGCTTTTAAAAGGAGGGCAAAGATATAGAGTGTATGTATTGGTTTAGTAGCTTATGTCTATATATCCATTCAGAGATGTCTGGTGTTCACTCCTGCCCATAAAAAGGGGGAATGCTCCAACTAAGCCGGCTCGTACTTTATGTGAGATTTAGTCGTAGGAAAGGAGTGAGGCTGGCTGGAAGGAAGACAACCACCAACGCGTGAGAAAACCATGAGCTCATAACTTCCCGGCGACGTTGTGGAGGGGGTGATGCTTATCTACAGTGGTGAAGGGGGGGTATTGCACAGGAACATCTGTTATCAAGTGGGCCGCTGAGCAGTGGTGCGGCGTTAGCATATATACGTGCAATGTTTCAGCTTAAAGCACGCCAGTTAACGCTATGTTCTGCACTTGTTACATTTGCTGACCTACTGAGCGTATGGCCTGCTGAAGGTACCACCTGAAAGTCAGGCACCAGCTCAGCAATTTCAACGAAACCTAGCTACCCCAGATCAGGTGAGCACTACCGGCTAAACAGTGGATAGTGTCATGATTATGCTGGCTGACGAGATGTACGTTCCTCTAATTACGTGAACAGAACGGTGTGTAGATTCAACGTTGCTGTAGTAGGTGTCAGGCAAGAACTTCAATTGGCAGCACCTGTTGTCTTGTGATTGCACTTGCCATGTGCAATCAAATATTTTGTCAAGTGCCTAGAAATTATAATCAAGCGCACTTCTTACCCCACACAGTAATGGATATTCTTTTGCAGTAGCCAGAATTTTTACGAGAGCACTACTGACAGCATGATTGCTGGAGGGACCATTCTCGTAGATTACTTTATTCTACTAGTTCTTCGAATAAATCTATTACGATCAACGCTATAGAGTTTTAAACAATCCTGGACACAGTCCTATAAATTAAAGAGAATATCTAAAGTAAGGGTTTTCCTTATCAGTCAAATCAGCAAATTCGATGTTTTCAATGTGGTCGAAGCCAGACAAGTCTGCATTGTCCTTTTTCTTGTTGGCGTAGTAGTACAGAATGTACATTGCAACCAAGCACGCAAGAGAAATGGCTGCGAAAGTGACCACCAAGTCAAGTGCCAACTGGTATTGTGGGGCTTGGTTATTTTGGAACAATTGAGGGCCGATCAAGTTACCAACACAGAACCCAATCATGTAGATAGCACTCACGGTAATCTTCTTAGTGTGACCGGCAACGTTGGAAGAAATACAGGACAAAACGCATATGAACCCGGAAACTGAGAGCAATGCAACAACAGAACCTGCGTATTGCACATGGAGGTTCTTGGGGAAGGCAATCAAACTGTAGGAGGCAAGGGCAATCGAAGTGGTGAAGATCGAAACAAGAAGACGTGACTTGATGTACTTGGTCAAGGCTGCAAAAATAATGCAACCAAGGAACTCAACACCACCAGAAGGCATTTGTCTGAGAAGAGCTTCGGTAGGTGTGTACTTCAATCTTGCCACAAGCAAGATCGAACCAAAGGATGTCGAAGCACCAATTGGGATGTTCATCGTCACTGCAAAGAAGAAGATAATGTAAGTGTTAATGTCAGTAAATGCTTCCTTGAATTGGTGCCATTTCCAGTGCTTGTTACCAAAACCTTGCTGGTTGGCTCTAATTCTAGCAACAACCATCTTCCTTTCCTTTTCGTTCAAGAACCAAGCAGTGGCTGGAGAGTCTGGTAAAACAAAGTAGATTCCAATACCCAATACAACAGTGATAGAACCACAGATGTAGTAAATCTTCTTCCAAGCTTCGAGGTCAGTTGGAGCTGAGTGGATCAATAAACCGTATGCAATACCAGCACTCACAATGATACCAATTCCATCAGCACCATACCAGTAGGCTGTTCTTAAGAAAGTTTCTTCTTTTTTGTAGTATTGACCAGTGATAATGGAAAAGGAGGGAGTCATGGCAGATTCGAGCATCCCCAAGATAACTCTCAAACTCATGAATCCAGCGTAATTGGTAACTGTGTGCAAGAGAGTAACAACACCCCACAAAACGATAAAGAAGGCAGTAGTTTTCCCCAATGGGAACCTTTGCAAGAGTCTAACAGCAGGAAACTGGAAAACCAAATAACCAATGTAGAAACCAGAACTAGTCCAGTTATACTTGTCACCTGTCATCTTCAAGTCTGGGATCAAACCCATAATAGCAGCATACGAACTGGCCAACTTATCAACAAACTGCATTAGAAAAAGGAAACTCATAAGTGGCATCAAGTACAAGTCGATCTTCTTAACCAACTTTCTGTCTTCTTCAGGGTCAACTTCCATGTGGTCGGATTCGAGAGCGAGCTTCATCGCTTCATCTGCATCCTCACCACCAATGTGGATTGGCTTACCTGTGGAAGGTGAGATCACCAGGGTGATCACGTTCTTTTCCTCAGTAACGTCAGAATCATACGAGACTCTAGCTTCAATTTTAGTAATACTCATATTGTATTTCCTTATCAGAGATGATGAAAAACAGATATGTAGCTTCAATAAACACCTTTTTATAGTTTTTCAATTATCTGGGGTCCCCACTCTAAAACAACGCCTGCTGAGCTAACCCCCGCCAACTGAGCCAATAGCATTCCTCTTTCAAGTCCTTTTCCTTTCATGCGCATATTGTCATTCTCCCATTAATTGCTAGACTTCTCCACTGGGGGGTCTTTAGTGGAGACACCTTGAACAACTCCGAGCGGTTTAATCTGAACTTGGCACCCGGATTTATTCACTGCTTACCCCTCAACCTAAACGGGAGAATACTAAGTTTTCAGGAGAAATAACTCCTTGAAATTAAAATTGATGTGTCTGGAGACGCCCATATGAGTTGAACATGGTGTCAGAGGTAGGTTTGACGGTGGTTTGACCGAGTTTCTCAAAATTTGCAGCCGCATTTCTTGTGCCAGAGCATTTAGCAGGCATATTTTTCAGCCAGACCATCTAATCTCTAATCAAAGTATTTCATTTTAACCTCATGCATGAGGTCACGCCCAACACTCCGGACTTGCCCCAACATTAAGCTTATCAGAGTGTTCCATACAAGCGAGATATGTCTCCCACGCACTGGCCAGTGTTTCTTTTTTTTTACGAGGCGAACCGTTGTTTCTCCACACTTGTCTTAGTCCTCCTTGCAGCTACGAGTACAGGGAAAGTGGAGACGATTACAGCAAAGTATGAAATCGGTCTTATTTACAGGATAAGCTCTTTTGAGGGGCGGTGGTTATATCCTTTGCTGTGGGGAACCTTCAGCCCAACTATGCCAGCTATAGGTTTCAAACGGTACCCCACACCATCCTATATGCCAGAAGAGGCAGGGTGGCGGCCGCTCTGAGCTCATATCTTCGGAATTGGCGGGCTCTGCGGTGGTGTTGTGCATTGGACGTGTTCAGTTTCCTCAACCTTTGGTCCACATTGTCCACTTTTTGTCTTGGGTCGGCTGTAATTTTATGGCCGACAAATTCGCAGCCAAAGCTTAGCTCAGGTTCCCACTAATCAAGAGACCAAACACTTGGATTCACGCCAGAATATCAGCTATGAGTAAAAGAGTTATTTTGGCTTGTGTTACTTATGTGTCCCAAAAGATACTTTGAGTAATGTATTTTTGTTGATATCTATGTGTGACAATAAACATAACCAGGCCGAACATAACCAGATATTCGATCGCAATTAGGAATTTGCACAGAGAAAACACACAGTGTCCGTAACTTGAACATCCATAGTGGCCTGACTTTCTTATCAGAACAAAAACAATGGAGACTTTGTATCTACTGAGTGAGAGAAGTGGCAGTTACAAACAGAGCGCTGTAAGCTGCAAAATGAGAGAGTTGCAGTACTCGATTCTCTTACTGGCCCCAAACCAGCGCTGTCGAGTTTTACTTCTACATTGCACGCTAAATACGTAAGTAAAGCATACATTGAAAAGAGAGATACAGTAGATAAACGCAGTATTATAGAGAGGCAGTGAAATCTAAATGTCCAATCCCATGACAATATCCTTCAAATGACTGACATATCTATCCTCGATTTCAGGACCCTTACCGGCAGCGACCCTCAAAATCAATTCGTTCAACTCAGCACTACCCAAGATATCCACGTGGTCGGCAGTTTTAGCACCACCTCTCATGTCGAATCTGTCTGGCTCATCCTTAATCTCAACGATTGTGACGGAGGAGTTGCCCGGGTTGTATCTCGACTTGGAGCCCTTCTTCCACTCGTGGCAAAGCGAATGAGTCAAGAGCGAAACAGTTCCGTCACCATCCCCAAAGTAAACTGGATCCTCCAGCTCAGCATCTATCACCATCTTAAGGTTGGTACTTTTATCAGCATCGGTGTAAGTATAAGCTCTTTCAGTTGACTTCCCGACACCATAGAAACAATACACCTTCATGTCTGGAGCATTGGGCAAAGCAGCCTCCAACGGGTTGGACCACTTGGAGTGGTCGTTGTTGTTGATTTCCAACTCCTTCTTGGTCTTTGCGATTCCAAACGAATATTGCTCCTTGACCCTCTTCTGGAACCACTCGGGCGATTCGTCAAGCAAGAGGTCAATCAGCTCGTCCATGGTGTAGCTCTCTCCACGGTAAGTGATGAAAGTACCAAAAGTGGAGTTCTTGTCGCCGGCCAACTTGCTGCTGTCTTGGTCGCTGGTGTCATTGGTTTCCAAGGTGTTGGTTGGATCGTCCGGGGCGTGTGTCAAGTTACCCCAAATAAGCTCTCCACCCTTTGGAATCATCGAGGCTATACCCCCGAACGAACGCAACATCTCTACTCTCTCGCGTCTGGAGAAGAACTTTTCCAACCCATAGACGGCAAGAGCGTTCAACTGCACGGTATCCTTCATCTCACCAGATAATAGAGCAGTGATGGTCTTAGGTGTTCCTAAGGACGAACCACTGATATCTACAAACGCCTCAACATGGTCGTTGACCCAGGTAGGGCCACCGTTCCCGTAGTCTTCTCCGTTCGCCTCAACCCATTTCATAAAGTAAAAGATCACCTGGGCTCCCATGGAGTGGCCCACCAAGATGGATTTTTCGCCCGTCAAGTTCTTGCTGATCTCAATGGTGGACTTCAATTTGGAAAAGTAGCCATCACGGCGCTCCAAGTCCAAGTACGCCAACCTCCAGTCGTAGGCAGCACTGACCATGTTGTTTGGGCCGTATCCAATGACGGCCAAGTTCTGCAAGATCTTGTTCCAAATCCAGTAGCCGGCCATGAAGAAGTCGGCAGCTTCAAACCCCTGCGCAGCACGGAGCTTGATCCCAGGAGGGTCCAACCCCGTCTCGGCGTCTAGCATGATGTGCTTCAACCAGCACGTCTTGTCCAAGACCATGGTACGCAACATGTAGAACGATCCCCATAGTCTCTTTCTGAAGTGGTGGATTGACGGACATGGGCCGTCTTCACTAACGCTCCACGACTCGATACCTGTGCTTATCACGCCCGGAACCAAAACAACATTGTGCTTGGACGACAAGTCGTACTTGGAAAGCAATCTCTTCCCCACCAGGAACAGCTCAGCAGAGCCGTGGAGCTCTCCTTGTTTGCTAGGGTCGTAGTCCGAGAGAATTGATGGGAATCCAGATGGCAAGATGTCAGTCCAGGTGTTCCAGTCCTCAAAATATCCGTTAACTGAATCAAAGTTGACAAATCTGTCCAATTCTGACCCCAACAACGCAGTGTTTTTGGTGGAGAAGAAGATGGCTGCTCCTAGCCCTAGAAGTGCACCCAAAATAAACACTACACGACGGGATTCGTGTAATCTCTTCTTAAGTTTCTTGGATTCTTGAACGTTCTGTTCGCCTAATTTCGTAATTGTCTCCTTTGCGTGATCGGCAAGTTTATGAAGGTCATGGGCATGCTCGTCATGCTCTTCGTCTTGTTTCTTATGAAGGTGTGATCTGTGTTTAAGACTGTGTTTGCTTGCGTGGGCATTCAGCGAGGTAGAGTCACTCATGGTATTGACATGTGAATTTTGCGACTTCACAACTTTCAAAACTTTTTGATAACGTTGCTCCATTGGCCAATGCACACGCCAGCGTAGCAAACTACGGGCTGGCCAATGAGATTGCTGTGGGTGCCAATGCTTCTCTGTGCTGTGCATCCGCTCTACATGGAAGCTGCATACCAGACTGGGCCTGCCCTGCTGATGACCCGTGCGCTTCTCGCGCTCAATAGCAATCATCGAGCCTTTGTGTATGCGATGCCTCTTCGCCTATCTCTTTGTTGGTAACGAAGGCGATTTTGATGATTAATGCTGCCCGACGATGTTTCCTACGTGTTCACCCTATTCCATACCTTGTAATCTTCAGAGCTACAGCCCTGACGTGCCAAATGACTCCATTACTGGGCTGCGTATTTCACTGTCCCATCGCAGACTAGCCCTGCTTTGTGGGAAGCTGCCCGAATTGTACCAGGTAAGGGTAATAGAGCATTAGCGACATTATACAGTGATTCTGGCTACCGCTAGTGATATAATAACCTCTCTTGCTGCTACCTAGAGTTGGTACCTGGTGTGGAGTGCTGATTAACCTTTTGTGAAGCAAGCTGAAACTTATGCAAAATTGGTTGCGGGCAGTGTCTACGTAAATTACAAAGTTAGATTATAGAATTCAGTTGGTATCGTTCCACTGAGATCTTCCCGTATTCTTTAAGCTGCAAATTCACAGTACCACTACATGCTTCTTAAGGGTGCTGCCGAAGAAGGACAAAAAGGTCTCTTGCGACGCAAAGAAGCACTTCCGCGCAGACACATTCTGTAGGCAATTGTAGAACACCTTGACTGCAAAAAAAGCACATCCTTCCCAAAACAAATCCTATCAGGTGGAGGTGTCGGAGGTTTGGTGACCAGCAAAGGACGAGGCTGCTCGGCTGTTTGGCTGCAAAACTACATTCATGTCTATATATAAATTGTATTCTAGATAACGGACCCAACGTCAAGATGAGTGTGGAGGCGGCAGCTAAGATCTGTGGTTCTTTCACCTAAGACGTAGCTAAGATAGACAAATACAAGCTGTAAGTAAACCAATTACAATGCGTCCATTGTGTAGTCATACTCAATTCCAGGAGTGACACTTGCAATGAACTTCAAGAAAACGACCAAATACTGATCGACTCTGATTTCGCCTCCAGCATGCTTCATCAATATCCGCATCACATTCAGATGCTTGCATGGGTGGATGGAGACCGAGGTAGTGTTGAGCAACACTGGTAGCTGCTCAATAGTGGCGGTTTTGTCTTTGTAATCGCTATTGATGTCCTCAAACATTTGTTGAGGCAGTAATGGGATCCCGTTCAGGTTGAACCCCACAATGTACATCTTCGGCACTCTATAGGAAGTCAGGTAGGTAATAAACAAGTCGTACTTTCTCAAGTTGTCGTCGTTGTCGATCATCTCCAAATCATCAAAGTCGCCATCAGCAACTACATCTTCCTCCTCAATCTCTTGTATTTCTTCCACGTCCTGGGTTGGATGGTGCAGCTTGGTGCTCACCCAGCCATCCTCATCTTCGCCTTCTTCTGTCGTGAGAAGCGAAATCGCACGCTGGTACAGTGGGACGTGTTTGGTGACCAAGTACTGCTTATCAGGAGGCAAAAAGGACTTCTGTAATGATGATGGACAAGACGCCCACTGCCAAGTAGGAAACTTGAGAACTAGGTAGTCACCAGCAGCAACAAACTCGTCAGGCGAAATCTCCCCTGTCGTCGAGTAGTTGGAGGCAGTATTGATTGGGGTGAGGTATTCACGGAGCAGGGATAACTTTGAACGGAGCATATCGTAAGGGGTTTCTGTGAATTCAACTTAAATAATCATGGTCACGTGTACGCGATAAGCGTCACGAAATCATTCATGTCCCCAGCGCCATCCCACGGCATGTCTAAAGTGCGAACGGCTTGAGCTTGAATCCTCTCGAGCAGTGCTTCTGTCACTAATGGACCCATGAGACCTATTAGAGATATCAACTCTGGCTGCAGAGATCAAACATAAAAAAGAGTTGCAAATTTGAGACACCCAAAAATAAATTCCGATACCGGGAGTTGAACCCGGGTCTGCTCGGTGAAAGCGAACCGTGCTAGCCGTTACACTATATCGGACTTTATAAACTTTAATTTTATCGAGGTCACCAAGTAGTAACAAACTAAACTGTAGCTTGATACCCAGAAGGCATCGAACAATCGTGGTAGGTGCCATGTATTTGTGGCTCAAACCACCAAAGGATTCAACAGTAAGCACTAAGAGAGGTCCAAGAATTGTGTGACAATTCAGGTGGTCTTGTGTTCCAATCGCCGCAGCATCTCCATCGCAAAAATCTCGATGGGAAATTGCAACTCCAGTCACCCCAAAACAAACTTTCCCCAGTTCATATTGGCTTTGTGATAGTGTTGTACTTCTCTCTTTACCACATCCACTCTTTCAGATAAAGCCAAGGCGTCAAGCACTCACTCACAGACAGGAATTAGCGCGAGACTAAAGTTTGTGTTAAGATTGAGCGGTGCCCCAATGTGCATGTGCCAATTAAGGTTGAGGTGAGATCAACCTGACACATATTTTACATGGCCGTATTGCGAAGGCTAAGCGACTAATGAAGATTTCAAACCAAGGGGACACAACGGGATGCAAATTGACGTCCTACGGATGTATCTACGTTAGAGTATTTAATGTAAGGCACTGCAGGCGAGCGAAATTCCCGAAAAGGGCCAACCAGATGCGTAAACTGATGGAAGATCAGAAATCTCATGCAGCAAGTGGCATGCATGTGCTTTCCACGTATCAGTCATACGACGCAGCTATCGAAATTGGGACCTACATTATCTGTAGACCTCCAGAAATCATGCTGTAATACAAGGGCCCACAACACAGCGAGTCATCAAATCAAACGGAACCCATGCTCGGACCACTTCCTCTGCTGTACAGCAGAGGGGACATTCCTGCAAGGTCTCCATTGTTTCCAGCCCATTCCTAACGAGATTGTAATTACTCATAGTCCGCTTCGCTAGGCTTGGGTCTCAATTTGCCGGGCCGAGAGGTCATTCTCTTTCCTCTCTCGAGTTGCGGCTTGTCTCGTACTCTGCTTCGCATGCACGTAATTTTTCAATGGTCTTCCCAGACAGAATCGCGCGTAACTATTGGGGGAGCTCGGGCCTCGTAGGCTACCAGGGATTACGTTATTAGCCAAACGTAGCGTACACCGTTCACCCAGAATCCCACCCCTCTGTGTGTCAGCAAAACTCAATCTGGTACCTCCATTGAATGCGCTACGCCTCGGGAATTGGCATCTCGCGTATACAAAGGTACAAACACGTATCCGCGCTCACAAAAAATTGGTTTTCCACAAAAGGAAATTGCAAAACATTGGGTTTCATGAGAACTGATTCCAAGTAAGCTCAAAGAGAGCAGAAAACGTAGAGAAACAAGCCCAATCCGCCATATATACTACCTATAGGACCCTTCTATGATATAGAGGACTGCTGGATTGTATATAGGAGTTTTTTTTCGGAAATTGTTGGGCCGCTTTGGAGGGGTCACTCGCGAACGCGTAAAGATGTTATACACATATATAAAAGCAAATTTCCAGTAATTTCTTCAAAACCAGTATGTCCAACAGAATTGCATTAGCACCTATCAAAGATTCCTGTTTGAATACGGGCGGGTCCAAGCCAGGGACGCCTCTAAGGAAAAGAAAGAGGTCGTTTGAAATGACCTCTCCAACACGTACATTTGTTGGAAACGGACCAACGCTAGCATTTACACCAGGAGGGAAGCGTAACGTGACGCTTCGATCATTTACTCCCAAACAACAGCAGGAGAGACACCTTAGCCCCAAGTCGCTAAGCTTTTCTGACTACAGGCTGACATCCTCGCCCACGCGGTTGCTAGTCAAGAATGACAAGGCTGGTTTGGCAGCCACCAAACTCAAGTTGAAGCTTCAATTGGCATTATACAAGTTACAGCAAAACAAGAGTCAGCCTTTGTCCATATCCATTGAGAAGTCATACACCAGTATGTGTGACCCTGTTCAAAAACTTCCGAACTATCAGGGGGTCAACATCAACTTAAGAAAGAGCACTGGAAGCATTAGCATTAAAAAACTCAAGTTATATCAAATCAAAAAAGGATCGATTTACTACCTGTCGACTCCAGCAGATACTCCCTTGACGTTGGAAAAGCCCTCATTACCGCTGATCAGCAAGATCTTGAAGACACCCATAAAGAATTCCAATCTGACCAGGAGCTTGATCAACTCGAACGCGACTAGCCACGAAGATACCACCATTGATGAAGATGGCGATATGACAATTGTAAATACAACTCAGGTGTCGCATACCGAGAAGAGGTTATTGGGCTCTTCTCCTTTGCAGAACTTGGGAACCCCAAACAGTTTCAGCGTGGCAAAGAGTTTGTTACAATTGGGGGGATATGGCATATAATGATATAACGATGTAAAAGGTATAAGATTAGACACATGAATGCATGAGTATAAGAGAATCGTAATTTTTGAAGTAATACGAGAAATCAGCAACAATTGAGCTAGGGTGCTCCTCAGGTGGGACCCTGATACCAAGTAATTAATTGTTACCTGAGGTGTGCTAATTATAGGTTGCTGGGCTGCACGCTGGGTTGTCTTGAGGGAAAGTGCGGGATCACAACGAACACCGAGATCATCATTGTTGCCTCGATCCAGCACCAAAACCAAAATACAATAACTGCACTGGCACAAAAGATAACGAACAGTGAGAAGATGATGCCGTAGGTTTGATGTACGCTGCTTAAACTGGCTGGATAGTTGGTTATGTTAGAGCCCAAGTTGAAATCTTGGATCGCGCTCCGCGCTGCTCGTCTCGCGGTGCTCTGCGATTGCACTGTAAACAACACGAACCGTGAAAACAAACGCGATACCAATTGCGGTACCAGTCGCGCGATACGTCGTTTCGCTACTTTGCCCACCAAGCAATTTCTCAAGCATGGTGATCCAATTATCGTCATTATATTTCCCCACGATTCTTACCTCACAACCCTAAGTGGGGTCGGTCTCTGTCTTCCCAACAATAAGACTGGCGAAATAAAACGGCAATCCGAAGAGACCCGTACCATTGTCTTAATGTTAGAAAAGTACTACTCCCAGCATTTGTAACTCGCTCTCACGCGGCAGTTCTTACTCAAAATGGTAAGGAATGAAAGTTTTGGGTACCGTAGAAAGATTTCTAATCGTAGCCCGTAATGAAGTGAAGATTTGATGATTTGCAGCCATACTTGGTGCAGCATGAATAATAGACAATGGCTAGTTGTACACCATACTTGCGCGGAACGAATCCCAAAACTTCCTTGGAGATGCATGGAGTATTAGAGATAGTGAATATATGACTTGATATGGGAACTACTACTCCAAGACTTAGGTGAGCTTTCGAGTTACACCCACTATTTAATCCGTAGTGCTGCTGCAATAAAAAAAAAGCTATAAAGCTGGGTGTGTATAGCCCAAGCAGCAGAGTTGGACCTGAAACCGGTTTCAACTGCACTCTCTACAGTTTAGTACTACGAGTTTGTTATAAGACCTCTCTTACAAGTAAGACTTGTTCAGTTTGTGGGGCAATGTCTATTCTAATTAAAATTTACCAACGAGCAAGTTCTTAATCATGTCCTTACCGGTGAAATAAGTAGTTCTGCCGAAGGTAATAAAGTCTAAAGTGGAGGTGGCCATTTCCATAAAACCAAAAGGCAACATTGCAGGAATCCAACCTTGGGCCAATTCCAAGGCAAAAGCTTCACCTGGCATTGAGTATTGTTTGGCTTGGCCCTTTCTCAAGTGGTGCTGGTCACCTGGTAAGTAAACCTCGGGCTTCAACGCACCTGGAAAGGCGGCGGATTGCTGGCCAGTCAAAATAGTGAAGTAGTCATCAGCAAAGTGCAACCCGGTGTGACCTTCGGTACCAATGGCAGTTCCGAAAAAGATCAAGTATTCCGAAATGGAAGCATGCAAAATAAACATAGTACCCATAGCATTACCGGCGTTGTTGTACACCCAGTCGTCCCAGTTTAAGTCGTTAATGTAGCCTGGGTACTTTTCCTTCAACTTTGGTGCCAATTCAACCATGATGGCAGTTGCGTTACCATCTGGGTGGTGAGCCAAAACTTCCTTCACAGTTTCCTGCAAAACAGCAGGATCAAAGATATAACGAGATGGAAGGAAGTTGTAGTAGAGGTAGTTGAACACTTGGTAGATAGCCAAAGGTAAAATGGCAAAGTAGAAGAGCTTCATTCTTGTTGTTTAATTTTTCATCAAATCAGCTTTTTTTTATACGCGTCGTATAGGTTATACGACCAGAGACCAAACCTTCGATTAGCGATCTCACTCGTACAACTGAGTTCACCACCCCGGAAAATACGTTCTATTAGCAGCAAATTCCAGGGTCATCTATGTGCTAGTGGTAATATGATATGCACAGGATACCGGTCTAGATGCAGACTATAAGACTTTAGTGAAAGCTGCTCCTGCGTTAGATCCCTTCTTGTGGCACTATCGTAGCACAACTGAGATTGTTCAAACGAGCCTATGGTTTGCAGACCGTATATCAACAATTCCTAACCTATAGAGGTGCCTTTAGTAGCTGAAAGGATTGCTGATTATTGTGCTGTCAGGTTCTTGGGTACTACCAGTCGGCGACTAATCTCACAGACAGTGGCTGCAAAATTGCACCCAAGCCATGTTGCTTCGGTCGATGGTGAAGCTGCTCAAATCCTACGGAAAGTTGGGAAATTGGGGTATGGAGCACCTCGGAGTTGACACAACACCTGGTACGGTTTGTCGTTGTGGGTTGTCGTACATCGGTACGAAGTTCCTAGTTAGGTGCACCTGAAGAAGCTTAACTGACGTATAAACTTGTAACAAAGTAGAGGTAAGCGCTTGCCAAGATTTCATGTGTTTGTAGAAAGAAAGTACTGAGTCACTACAGTGGAGTATTATGCGATTGCATGAGGCTATGCTCTCCGGAAACAAGAAGCATTCAATGAGATGGAAAATCCTGGGGTTGACGGTGCGACCTTTTGGTGAGATCACCGCAGCACAAAATGGTAATCAAAATTCAGTAACCGCTCTCTACGCAATGTCAATCACCCAAATCTTATCGCTGGGACAGCCCCACGAACAAATCAGTCACATAAAACAGATATCAGCTACTCAAATAATTGCCACCGAAGGGTTGCTGTCTCAATGGGCAACTTTAATAGACCTTTTCAATTGGGAGCACTCCCTCAAACATGGAGGCAAAGACGACTTCAAGTCAACACACCTCAAATCTATCCTCACTAGTCACACTACAGACTACGTGGACACGTACATTAGAACCAAGCATGCGGACTTGAATGGTGACTACAAGTACATTATCATGGATCCATCGCTCAGCGAATTGAACGACTTGATAAGCAAGAAAATGTTGCTTACTGCCTGTGGGATCCCAGAGCTTACCGAACAGATCAACAAGAAAATCCAAGAATTGGTGATTTACGCATCATATGACTTCAAGAGATTGAACGTAATAGATTCTTTTCAAAATTTGCATTATCCACTTTTAGAATTGATAAAGTCGAGGAAGGTTGTCTCTCTTGATGTGGTGGACGCATTCTTGCATGAGTCAACCCGAGAGTATTACGGTATAGCTCTACACTCAAGCGCAATACACAAGAATATTCTGGAGAATAATATCATGGTGTTGACTAGGTATTACAAGTCGATGAGTTTCAGAAAGATGGACTCGCTTTTGGGTATTGCGACAGAAGAGATTGTTTTTGAAATGATAGTTCAAAATAAGTTAAAAGGCACTATCGACCAGAAATTGGGCGGCTTGATCTTGGAAAATGGGCAAGAAACTACTATGAACAGCCTGATAGAGAAGATTGGGGGTTTGGTGAATGAGATAGTTATAAGAATATGAGTATAAGGGCCAATAAACAAAAAAATAGCCTGATAGAGAAAATTGGGGGTTTTGTTTGATATAGTTATCAGAATATGGGACACAAGGAGTCAGAAGAAACTAAGCAGGGTTTAGTATGGGGTGCCGATAGGCAGGTACGCTATAGACAGTCTGAGAATTCCCGAATATTCCTTGTCTCGAGCATGTTGGGCTACCCTTGCAAATCTGCATGTAAAGTTGACACCGTTCACATTCACTTCTTATCAAGTAAATATGTTTTGGGCAAAATTGGCACTGTGCAGTGGGTTTTTCAAGAAATACCAGTACCCGAGGTCATGTCGATATGAAGCAGGATTTTGCGTAACGGGAATACTTCGCAGCTGCAGAAGTCATTGGCAACACCAAGCAATACACGTATTCACACAACCTACCTTGCGTAGTCAATGTACACTCATAACCGCTATTTTTTTACACTCAATGCTATGGCCAAGAGAATAGTATACCTACATATTGTCATGTGTTGATCGCTTATTTACTATCTAATGAGCAAAGGCACTGTATAATTGGGCATCGTGCTTTTCACCCAATTGAGAGATCTTTTGAACTTCAACATCAGTCAATTCAAAATCAAAAATCTCAAGGTACTTCTTGAGTCTGTCCTTGCTTCCAGAAGTAGTGACAGGCAAGACACCGGTTTGATAGACCCATCTCAAGACGATCTGGGAGTCGGTTCTCTTGTGCTTTTGGGTCAATTCGTCAATGTAAGCAAGCAATTCCTCGTTGGTTTCGCTCTTCTTTCTGAGAGGAGCCAAAGACCCATAGGACTCAAGCAAGATGTTGTGCTTCTTGGAAAATTCGTAGATTCCAGGACTTTGGTTTTGTAAGTTTGGAGAGTACTCAATTTGGTTGATCGAAGGAACGTACTTTGGTTTGGAGTCCAAGATTTCAGTCAAGGACTTGACGTCAAAGTTGGAAACTCCGATGGACTTGGCCAATCCTTCGTCCTTCAACTTCTCCAAGTACTTCCAGGCACCAGCAAGGTCGTACCCGTGGATGTCCTTTCTCACGTGCTGGGAGTGCAACAAGTACAAGTCAACGTACTCCAAATCGTAACGTTCAAGAGACTTCTTCAAAGCATCGTATGGGTTGGATTCAAGAGATCTGTTACCCTTGAAGGTCTTGTCTCCAACATAGTATTTGTCAGTAACAAACAAGGAGGATCTAGGAACACCAGCCTTCTTGATAGCAAGGTTGGTTTCTCTGTCGGTGTTGTACACCTCGGCACCGTCGAGGTGGGTGAACCCGGTGTCAATTGCATCTGCAACAATCGCAATCAAGTCGTCGTTGATAGAATTGTCGCCGTACTTGAACCATTTGGCACCAGTACCAAAGGCAACGGCTGGGATTTCGTGTCCGTCGTTCAACTTAAAGGTAGGAGTAGGCATTGGGTATAGGAAAAAGTGTGGTAATTAGTAATATATTTAGGCTTAATCTTTTTGAATGTGGCACACCCGCACTATCTTTTCGAAAAGGTACTACTCCGAGCTTGCAGTACTCCTATTACGCAACTCAGGTACAATTTTCAGAAAGTTTATTTGAGTTTAATACCTTGCTGGACATGTCTACAAAGGTATTATTGGTGTGTGGTCAGTCTACCTGAGTAGCGAATCATATATAGGTTTTATTCATAGAAAACACAAATTGAACTCTTGGTTGTGGATCTGCGGAAGATTGAGGATACATATCCGCTCTATTACTGCAATGGCTGGCTTCTCCATTCCAAGTACAACCACGACATACAAAGACAATTGAGTACACTAGTGGTCAACATTAAGAGGGGCTACATATGATGTAGGTGGCCATGACTTGAAATACATCTAAGCAAGATAATGTGTGCACCGCAGTGGAGCGATTAAGAGCACACTGGCTCGGTCTTTCTGGGTTATGCGCACATGACGTGTCAACCACCAGTGTGGTGTCTTGGCAGCAGATAAGCGCAATTACTTCCCAAAACCATTTCCAATGGAAGGCCAAAAGTATATATGTGTATATGAGCTACGGAGGAGAATCCTCCAAGCCGATTTTAGTGAGAAGAATGTCTGAATATACTTGCAATTGTGGTCTGGTGTCCAGAACTACTACTCCTGACAGGCTGTTATGTGCACAGAGTACATGCTGAGAAACAATAGGTGTCACCCTGTTAAGCAACCCCAGCAAACTTCAAGCAACTTGTCGTGAGACCCGCTACATACAAATGCAAATTAAAGTCAGTATTTCATTCGACATACACAAGATAAGTTACAAGTGGGCCATAAGTCCATAGATTTGAACTCTCTTTGCATCACCCAACGCAGAGATCTTTTCAACTTCTTGGTCAGTCAACTCAAACTCGAAGATTCCAAGACAGCTTTGCATTCTTTCCTTGTTACCCGAAGTGGTTACCGGTAACACACCTCTTTGGTAGACCCATCTTAAGATGATTTGGGAATCAGTCTTGTTGTACTTCTTGGTCAATTCGTCAACAAACTCAAGCAATGGCTTGTTTTCATCCTTTTTGTTTCTAAGTGGAACCAAGGAACCGTAGGCTTCAAGCAAAATGTCATTCTTCTTACAGAAGTCGAAAATGTCGTTGCTTTGGTTCTGCAAGTTTGGAGAAAATTCGATTTGGTTTACAGCCGGCTTGTACTTTGGATTGGAGTTGAGGATTTCAGTCAAAGAACCGACATCGAAGTTGGAAACACCAATGGACCTGGTCAACCCTTCGTCCTTCAATCTTTCCATGTGCTTCCATGCCTCAACAAGCGTGTAGCCGTGGGTTTCCTTCTTAATGTGCTGAGAATGCAACAAGTACATATCAACATGAGAGATTTGGTGGCGCTTTAGGGTATCCTTCAAGCCTTCGTAGGGATTCGGAGCTTTAGATCTCATCTTCTTGTCGAAATTTTTGGTACCATTGAAGTACTTTTCCGTAATGAACAAGTCTGATCTGGACTTTGAGCTCTCGGAAATCCCCAATCTAGTTTCCTCATCGGTGTTGTAAACTTCAGCTCCGTCCAAGTGAGTGAACCCTGCGTTTATCGCAGTGCTGATCACAGTGACCAACTCCAGGTTGATCTTCTTACTGCCGTACTTGAACCATTTACCTCCAGTACCGAATGCGATAGCTGGAACTAAGTTTCCGTCGTTTAACTTAAAGGTTGGGATAGCCATTTCTTATGGATATTCCAATTTCCAGTGCCTCTTGTTCTAATTAAATAGAATTTGATCTCCTCCCATTCGGGGTTATGAGAGATCGGGCAAGTCGGTGAATCTTATCATATAAAGCCGATGTGAAGGATCTTACTGCAGTTCCCCCCTAGAAAAACCTTAGTTTGAATCCCTTGAAGCGACCACGTATATGCCCGGGTGTTGTGGGAATGTGGGGGAGCAATCTACTGGGATTTTTCAGTGGTTCTGGTACTGCCTTGGAGCAGCTGAGCTTTGTTTGCTGCCTAACACAATCTCTAAACCAGGCCATAAAAAAATGTTGCTGGATGAATTTCCAGGAATGCTGCCCAGGTCTAGGTCTACGGTACAAGAGTATGTTCACATGCAAGCAAGTTTCAGGGCTGACGTACTGTCCCGAAATCTGATGAAGAGCACACCTTTACGTTGCCGTTCCCGATGTCGGCAGGTAGAGTTTGCGGGGTAGTTGTAAATTATCACGTGACCAGATCTCGATGGAAGGACGTTACAGAGAACGCCAGCACGCCTGCGCTGCGGTGGTACCAGCGGACCTAGCCCCTGGTATATGTCGATCTGCCAGATTCTGTGTAAATAACGTTTCCAGATGAAATTTGGAGCTTCCAGGATATTGCCTGATTGTGAAATTCAAAGTCCTGATCTGACATTTGCAAGCAGAATACAACATCATTTAGGCGTCAACAGTTGTCTCCACCTTATCGTTGTACCCCTTGTTTTAGAAAATCTGATGCTATTAGACGTTGCATACATTTTATGTCAAGAGGAATTCCTTACTGACGCTCATTAGTAGCGGACTAGTGCCCATTTGCAGCCATGCTGCGCGATACGCAGGCAAGTAAATTTGAGACTGTGCACGCATTTCAAAATGCCCAAAACGACTAACACCGTGAACCCCATAGGTGTTCCAAAGAAGTCTTTTCTCGCATAATTTTCACACGAAGTCTACAGCTGCCGATACACGAGAGTTAAAAAAAAGGGCATTTCTTTTGTGATGAGCGCCTAGGAATTGATATCGTGTGTGTTGACAGAGTTGATGCATGCCCACGTCAAAAAGTAGGAGTACGGCACTGAGATTCCGGACAAGGCAAAGCCAATAATCCCAAGATTATAATTGAATGTACGGAAAGGCATTATTAGTTATAGGATCAATGCAGAGTGTGAGACGTGCAGGTGCTGGCATTAGTTGGACGGCTCTTTCAAAATTTTCAAAGTAATAAGACGATCTGCTGATCAAAAGGTTTTGAGAATCCTGAAGGTTCGAATGAGAATGGAAGACTTTGGAGCTCGACATCTTTGTTGTGTACTTGCATGGATTCCACGCAATTTCAATCAATGGCTACTGTCACCTCATTCAACATGCGGCAATCCGTTTAAGTATACACATGTATGTACACATAGAAAGTTTTCTTGTGTAACCTACGGCATTTTTGCATATGTGAGGATGGCCACAGACATGTCAAGCCCATTGTTTGGGGTACTGCTGTTCGAGACGAGTTATGGGTGCCGATCCCAAAACTGTTTTTGGGGCTAGTTTTTAACGCTATGCATCCTGGTTTCGTGGGCTAGAAATTTGACCAGCATACGTATGAGAGGTTTTCATGCGACATTGCTCCATACTTGGTTCTCATGGCATATGTAAACATTGGTGAGCATGTTCTAGTTCATTCCTATCCGAATCCGAATTATAATTGAATTCCTCTCTCGAAAATTTAGTGTGAAGATTTTGCAAAAATTACCAAAAATTCCAGAGAAAAGTCTAGAATGCTTTGGGTTTACGCTGTAGCGCCAGTCAGGTCACGGAAGAAATCAATTCAAAAAAAAATTAGGGGAAAGGCAACACACGGATATAGAGGATGTCATGCAATACAAGAGAGTACAGTTTGAAGTGGTGAGGTGGATTTCAGCCCGAACACGGAGATATCTAGCTCCAATTACATGAGAGGATGAGCATCCCATGCTGCTCGTCAGGGTGCAGTGCAGTGTGATGCTTAGCTCGGAGAAGTTGGGCCAAATCACGAAAATCGATATGACCGTTAGGGGTATACATCACCTTGCATAACCGTCGGCAGCGGCTCCAGAAGTGGCTTTTTCTGGTTCCGAATACTAGCAGCCCAAGTTTTCAATAACAACAATAAACAACAATAAACAACAATAAGCAAGAGGAGTTAGGTGCCTTAACAGGAAGTCGAGAAAGCGGGAATATGGGAAAACGGTTTCATAACGGCTCAGTCATGTGATACACATTGTTGTTGTGCCTGCACGCTTTTGTTATCGAGTTATAAATGCACATGCACGTGACACGTGGTTTATTCGGGTAAAAAATCGCGAAGAGAACGAGAGGAACTGATAAGATATTTACAGCCAATACAAATTAACCAAATCAATGTCCACGGAATCCACACCCTTGCTCCGTGCTATCAGCACGCGTGAGAGTGTTAGCGAATCTGAAATAGTTGAGTATGTGCAGAACAGAAGAGTGCTGATTGCCTCAATGGGAGGCGATCGTCTCCCTGCTTCATTTGCTGCTAATCCAGTTATTCCACAAGATTTAACTAGAATGAGAAGTCGATCCTCTATCCACACAGAGAATATTTCCGACATGTTACTGAACCATTCGGTTGCTGACGAGCCTGAAACAGATGCCAAAACAGAAGTTCTTGCTTTGGTACGCTACTCGGTGCCATTGATTGTCACGTTTCTCCTTAAGTTCTCCTTTACGGTTGCATCCGTTTTCAGTGTTGGCCGGATTGGCCTGAACGAATTGGCAGCAGTCAGTCTTTCACATATGACTGCCAATATATCCGGCTACGCCATTATTCAAGGCGTTTCTACTTGTTTGGACACACTTTGTGCGCAGTCGTACGGCAGAAAAGAGTACCGCATGGTAGGGGTCCACTTTATCCGTTGCTGCTACTTACTACTTCTTACATTTATTCCAATGTTCATCTTGTGGGTGTACGGAGCAGAGCCAATATTGCTTGCCCTCGTCGGGGAAGATCAGGCCGATTTGTGCCACTTAGCTGCAAAATATTTGAAGGTCTTGAGTGTTGGAATCCCAGGCTACATCTTATTCGAGTGTGCAACGCACTTCTTGCAATGTCAAGGCATTTTCCATGCACTGACATACGTATTGGCAGTATGTGCACCTCTCAATGCCTTCCTCAATTACATCTTGGTTTGGGATAAGAGGTTTGGCATGGGATTTATAGGCGCCCCACTTTCCGTAGCAATTGCAGACTGGGTAATGTGCTTGATGCTCTTATCTTACATATTATTTGTCAAGGGCAAGGAGTGCCTTCCAGAAAAGTCACTTTTGGACCCCATATTTTTTTCGAGCTGGCAGAGGATGATTGACTTGTCGATTCCTGGGGTCGCGATGGTGGTTGGAGAGTGGATGGCGTTTGAAATTTTAACCTTCACCGCATCCAAGTTCGGAACTGAGGTATTAGCGGCCCAGCTGATCTTGACCACAACTGTTGGGTTATTGTATCAGGTGCCTTTGGCAATTTCAATCACCACATCCACTAGGGTGGCCTGGTTTATCGGAGCCGCCTCGAAGGAAGCTGCTATGATCGCCTCTCGGGCTTCGATCCGATTTTCCTTGGTTGTGGGGACAATCAATGCCACATTCATTTATGTCTTCAGGCACTCTTTGGCAGCGCTTTACACAAATGACAATCAAGTGATCCAGTTGGCAGCACGTGTACTTATAATCGCCGCCATATACCAAATCTCTGATTTTGTGTCTTGCTCCACAGCCGGGATCTTGAGAGGGCAAGGCAGACAAAAAATCGGAGGGTACCTCAATGTTGTTAGCTACTATGGTATTGCGCTACCAAGTGCGTTCGTGCTTGCTTTCTATTTCAAATTAGAGTTGATTGGTTTGTGGTACGGAATGATCATAGCGTTGTTAATCATCGCTATCGCACAGTATCTTTTCGTACAGTTGAGTGACTGGGACTACATTATTAACAAATCGATCAATGATGCGATTATGGAAGAACATGCACACGAATCCTAGAAGGGAGCACATACACATTTCCATGCGTAATATGATCTGCTCATGAGATGTGTGATCTCGGCTCTAGCGAATCGTGTACGAAGCATCCTCTATTCGGATATTACACTTGCTGAAAAATAAGTGTCGAATATACGACGAGACGCTTCCCCCGAAGAGGGATGGAATTTAACGACAATCTGGTGTCTGAAGGCAGTGGATAATACGTGAGAGGGGAATGAGAGATATGACTTTGGGGCTTGAAATGTCATCTGATGTGGGAAAGAATGAGAGAGCAAACTAATGCGTGCATTTGACGGGACAACTTTGCAAAACAGTGTTGCAAGAGTAGGATTTCTTCGTTAACAGTTACCGAAACTAGGATTGGAGAGACAGATACATGCAAGTGAAGTTTTTGTTGAGCAAGCAGAGAAGGAATGTCCAGCATATGAACCAATTTCAAATTTGAGTTTTTAAAGGCGAGACGCACCACGACAAGGCTGCAGTTTATTTTCTCTGGGGACAAGATGCTTTGTTGTATTTAAAGCATACTTGCGAGCCTAAGCCCATATGAAGACCGCAAGAATCGGGAATTCTCCAACTTTGAGCAGGTGTTTTCGTGGCTGACAAAAATATCTTTCTAGGCGAAATCAGGTACAGATGGTACAAGGAGGCACCATGCATTTCTGAAATCCGCAACTCAAAATAAGTAAGAAGAATCGGATGATATAGAAACTACAGGCGTACCTTGGCAAGTATTAGCTAGTCGAACGAGATCTAGATAGGTCGGTTGGAAGCATGGATTAAACTAAACCGCGGTTGCAAAGCCCTCCTGGTGGAGGGGGAGAAAAACCTTAAAAGGCCAGAGTGCTGATTGCTTGTTTGACACCTGGAAGGTTCTTCGATCGCAACCACATGGACTGATCTAGAGCTTAAATATGGATTGAGTGATCTTGACGCATCCTGTCCTAATCCCAAAGATTCGAATAATTTGTCAAGTTTTGGAAATAGTTCTAGTCCCCTTTTAGACGTGGCAAGTTGCCCGAAGCAAGACCCTGCCCCAAGTTTCTCGATTGGTTGAGAAAGCTGCAGTGGAAAAAGAAAATCTTGAAACGCTGCACCCGAATAAAGTTTGTGTACGTATATTTTAAAGTTTCATAATCTTGAGGATTCACGTCCCTGCGTGTGAGACGTACAAGACACGAACAGTAAGGTTTGAACTAAAGCGTGAAATTGAGCTTGAGCTTGTTTTTTGTTTACTGGAAGAAGAAAACACATTGCCCAAAGAGGCAAGCTTGGGTCACGCGACCATACACGTGAGTATCATTTTCGGTGCCAGACTCTTTCCCTCTAAACTATGCAAGCTATTTATCCCAATATACATTACAATAAATCCAAGACACTCTGTATGGAAGCCTTTATGTCCGAGCCATCGTCACAATTTTCGAGGATTCTCTCCAATTTCTCTTTTGCAGCCTGGGAGTTTTCCCTTTTTTTGCGGTATTTCACAATCAACTTGTAGTAGCCTTGATACAAAGCCTGAAAGCTGGAGAGCTCTTGGACGTACTCCTGTTTCAACTTGTTGTACTTGACATCATCTGGAACATCAGAATGGGTTTCAACAAGGTCCAAGAGCTGGGATAAGTAAGAGTTCTGGGACTGGATCTTGCTGGCTGCATCGTGGAGACGTGATTGTGTGGGATGAGAGGAGGAGGCCTGCGTACGAGGAGTGCGGACGCGAGAAGCACTAGATTTGCGGCTGTCTAATGATCCAAGCGTGTTATGCACTCTAATACTGGTGGGGGTGGGCTGATTGGACGTGGTGGAGCGGAAACGTTCAATGTGGTCATCGATCCGCTCGTACTGCTGTGCTTCTTCTTCGTCTGACAAGTTGTCAATGACCTGTCCTGTTTGGTCGCCGTGCCGCCATGTTGGCTCGCCTTTCTCGCTGTAAATAGTCCTATTATAGTCAATTGTTGGCTCGTTGACCAATGACGTGGACTCTCGGCTTCCAAATAGGTACTTCAACATGAATTAAGACGTGTTTGTTGTTTTTTTGATACGGTGGGTTGGTGAATGTTCCGTCCCAACTTCGCTCGGTTTGCATGTTACTCGTGCAATTTACAGGTTAGTCGGGTGCAACCCATGCTGTGAGCTTTTGCAGGTTCGCCCTCCAGAATTGCACTCGCTATCACACATGCAGTTGGGTAGCCAGATGCACCACGGGTTGTTTGGTTATGACAGAGCACCAATTATAAATCGAGAGATGTTTATGAATATGCTTGTTTTGGATCCTTCATGCGGTGGAGTTATCAGTGGCGTTTGTCTAGGTGGTGTAGCATGCTATTTGAAATATTTGAAAAGATGAGGTATTATCGGACCTCACTTATGTCATGTCGGGAATGGATAGCAGTGTTCGAACACACTTGCGAGGGGTCTCTTGACTACCGGAGAATGCGATAAATCTCTTAAAAATATCTCTGTACAAAAAAAAACAGGGCAAGTCTTTACTGATGGACACTCTCACCAAAGTCGCTGTTTGCAGCCTTCCGCACTGAATTTAAGGTTTTGTAAACGTTTGCTCGAGGATCGACAACTAGCTTGTGGGTATCGCCCGTTACCGGAACCCACATGAGGAAGAGAGACGAAGCCTTACACGATCAAAGGGGGATATTGAAAGAGGGGAAAAATGATTGGTCTTGCTAGTATGGGAATGGTCGGTGCTTGGGCCATTCTACCCTGCTTCGGTAGGCATGAAAAATTTGTTCTGAGACACTGCAATAACTCCGCCATTATGAGCTCGCTATTTAGCGAGCTTTGGGTATATTTTGTGGGGGAAAATCCTCGCTAGGCACCTCGGTAAATCTTCGAAAGGAGTGCGAAAAGATGAGGTGCACGGCGGGAAGGGATACAACTATCATATCATACTGTACCAGTGCTCACCGGGACTGAGGGACTTGGACAGAATCCTATCAAAATTAGTCTACGACCTAAACAAGATCCGAGATACCACGATGGCACGTCGTATCCTCAGAACAGCTAGCAATCGGCCCATCTTTTATGCACTCTAGTCACTGGTTTATATTGCGAGATAGATGTTTCATAAAGTCACTGTCCAAAATGTCCCAAAGAACTGGACCACCATATGCGCAGCGGATGTTTTTTTCAGTGACGTCAACAAAAATAGCCGAATTTAGGACTCCTGGACCGTATGCAGGTCGAGATTTCTCAAACAGGTGTTTGTCTTATCACCATTCTCCATCCAAACGGGAGAGGAGAAAGTAGGTACAGGGACTGCGGATAAAGACATTCTCGTTGAGATGCTGGTGAACAAATTAGATTATACGTGGGGTATTCTTGCCCCCGAAGCTAAAAAATGGAAAGGCATTTAAATGACAATGGCTGCGAAAGGCGACCGCTGCAATAAGATTTCGTGATGGGAATGGTGATGGGAATGAAGATGGGAATGGTGAAGGAGGTGCCAGGAGAGACTGGGGGTTGATCAGCTGGAGACCTCAAGCTCGTCGGAATAGGGGTAAGTGGTTGGCAAACACAATTTTCCTTGACGCTAACTCGCAACTCTTATCAGAAAATTCCCCTCGCTATGGACCCTTCGTAACGAGGGACTGCAGTGGAAATTGCTGGCTGCTGTAGTGGTTCCTAGCGATGGCTTCGGCAAAATTGCAACGTCCTCACTAAATATGCGCGGTGCGATCACAAGAATACTGGCTGCGGAACTTTGTTCCTCCAATCCGAGCAGTGCCATCAAAATCACAGTCCAACCAAGAGAAACTTTGCTATATAAACATTTACGCATGACTTTCAAGCCAAATTCTTGACCCATTTCACCCTTACCTCGTGTGCTATCCGTTCATGGACTCCGTCGTCACATTTTTCTTATATATAGATTTTTCACCATCAGTCCCACCCAGCTTGACTGGTGACCGAAAATGGAAATATGTCAATAAGTTAGACGAGCTGTATCACCTGAGTAGACAGGAATGTGGCCCACGTAGACTCCAGATCCACCATTGTTGCATTAGAACGGGTAAGATGTACGATCTTTAACTCCATCACTCCGAAGAAACGAGTAGTCGAAGTGATGGACCACTTTCCACGTTGACGTGGGAAGTAGGGCAACCGAGGCTATTTCCCCTAGCTCGCTACATCTGTGAGGGCAAGCGAGCGCTCGTGATAAGGTACTCGCGCCGAGCGTAATTACTGGGCCCCAAGCCTATCGAGACCAAAATAGCCAACACAACACATTTACCTCAAAAGGGGACATGCTTCCACTCAGTAAGATAATTCTGTTACGCTTTAGGGAACCTTTTTTTATCAAATTAGTCGGGTTTGTTATTCTACCGGCAAACTGTCTTATGATTGAAAGGTCGGCTTCTCCAATGTCGCCCTCGTATATCAAGTAATTTTTTTTTTTTTGGGACCATACACTTGTACCCTCTACTACCAGGACTACGCCCCATAACATTACTGCGAGACATTATTAGTATGTGTTTCCTGACTTTCCTCCTTTTTTTCGTTCTCTCTAATCGAATAAAAAATAATATTTTTTGTTCACTCAAATATGCATACTGCAAAAAATATTATTGAAAAGTTAAAACAAAAAAATATTCCAATTTTTGTAAACAAACCCAATAACAAAAAAAAAAATGTTAATATGAGGCTTTGTGTAATGACTGGTGTTCGTCAGATTGTAAAAAAATGTTAACGGTGGGTATAAAAGAGAAGTAATGGCCGTTAAGAACTTGTATAGAGCAGGGACTCCCAATTTTTCAATTTTCAAACAAACAACCATTTGCATTTAACATCCAAACAAAAACCACTCTTTTGCATATCCCTCATACTATCATTCTCAACATGTATAAAGAACGACCAAAGTTCACTCAGTACGAGTACCCTAGTGCACTTTACAACACTGAAGTCCAGATTCATAATGAATCCTTAGAAGAATATGATGAGGAAGTTTATGAAGTGATGACCCTGATGCTTGAAACTCATAAACCAAACCTTGATTTATACCGTCAACAACCATATCTTACTCCTTCGATACGACTCAAGTTGATTGATTTCTTGCTTAAGATGTCAATTCGCCTCAAGATTTTGCCATTTGTTCTTTTTAAAGCAGTAAAGATATTTGACCGTTACTGCTCCAAGAGAATCGTCTTGTTGGACCAATCGCAATTGATCATCACCACTTGTTTGTGGGTGGCCAGTAAGATGCAAGGTGGCAATAACCACTTTGTTAACTTGGCTAACTTGGACAAGTTGAGCGAAATCAAAACCATTAATGACTTAGGATATGGGAGTGGTGGAAAGTACTTGGGACCTACAGAAAGATTCCGTTTACCAAAATTACATGAGTTGGTCAAATTATGCGGTGCAAAGTGCAAGTATGACCAAGGGATGTTCAAACAAATGGAACTTCACGTTTTGACAACGTTGGACTGGTGTGTCAATGACCCAAGCATAGAAGAATTCATTGTCGACCTGAATGAGTTCAACATCCTGACTCCTGACCACTCTCAATTAGAGATGTTCAGAACCAAGGAGTTCTTGAGCTACATTCTGCTTTACAGTTACGATTTGATTGACGTAAATTTGTTGGAGTTGGGGCAGGTTATCCTTGACTTGATGTCAGAAGTTTTTGGAACTACCAGACGTGGAGTTTATCGTCCAGGAAGTGACGAGGTTGAGGAGGGATTTACTTCTAATGGGGAAGCCAACGAGTTCAATTCGTTTAACCCTCGCTATAGAACCATTAGAAAACATCTTTTCAGGGCCATTTTCAATTCATCAGACTTTATTCTTAAATTATTTAATTCTAGAGGTCCTCAGTTTTTATACAGCTTTGTTGTCCACAACAACAACCTCAACAGCAACTCCTCCAACCACTCCAACAATTCGTCCCTGGCGGGCGGCGTCGGACCAACTCCCTCATTATCAGTCAACACCTGTGGTGCATCTGCGTCAGCTAATCCTAATGTTAATACGTCTGGCGGTGTTACTCATACAATCAACATTAACTTGACACCAAGAAAAAGAAGCATACATTCTCCATCTTCAGTGAGTAATTCTCCAACTTCAACCAAATCTTCCAACTCTGTCTTCAGTCCATATCCAGTTGCACATCATCAACCTCCCACCATTGGCTGGGCTCCATACCACACACACACGCCTCCGCCTTCTAGGCCACTGCAAGCATTTTCTCCAAAACACCAAGGAAAGTTCAAGTTCTCTCCATTAAACCGCAGATTGGTACCACCTGTCATCAACCCGATGGCTCACAACTCGCAGGCGAGCCTCAACTCGTCGGTAAGTCTGAGAGAGGAGGTGGACATATTTGATAGAGACCTGAGAAAGGGCACTCCGCTCAGTGAAAATGAACTGCCTATTTTTGGAAAGTAATAGACATTAGCTTGACTCAACTACTAGTCACTAATGAAAATAAAATACATAGACTAGATTAGAATAGCAAAGCTATACTTAGGCTAGTGGACTAAAATTCATATTAGCGAGAACTTCCTGTAGGTCATTCGTTTGAGGTAATTTCTACAATTATCGACGCAATTAGAGTTTGCTGCTGCAACACATAGACTCGACTGCTACTTTTCGTAGGGGCGGCCTTTGGAAATTCGCTGAATCCCACAGTGTGAGCTGACTCATTTCCTCGGCTGTTTCGCAGCCAAAAAAATTTGCGCCCATATTTCATGGGACTCTTCAGCTCAGCACCCAGCATAGTACGAGTATGACGTGCAAGTGTCTCACAATAGATGTAACCATGGCCAAAACAATATGAGCGCGATGCTTTTTATTGTGGGCCAATCTTCAATGATGTACGTTTGGTAATGTTTTCCCCCTTCAAACAAGTCTTGCGCCTCTCTTTGAAATCGCCTTCAGTGGAGTGCCAGGTGTTGCCCTCTTTGAGCACAAGCAAAACAATTGCTTGAAGCAGTTTCAAAGCTTGTTGAAGTTGCATCACAACCATTAAAGTTCAAGACTCGGAGTAAGCCACGCATTATTGGCGAACCCAGCATGAAAGGTAAAGATGAAACCGTTTGGTTCTATACCTGAGTCGAGAATCGTTGAAAATTGCAGTGCAATATTTTGATGAAGCTGAATACAGCAATAGTCTTTTGGCAATGACACGCCAACGTTGTGATTTTGTTTCGGCTGTTAACTGTAAAGTGTATTTCTGGGGCAAAGTTGCGCGAGAGTTGAAGCATACAGGGTGAAATACTTCACTGTGTCAAGTGAAACAAGCGGAAGGCAAACGTAGCAGAAAACCTTAAGGTGCACACAGACGTCAAAGTGGAAGCATGATCCTCCTTGATGGGCTCTTCCATGACCATGAACCTGTCTGGAGCACGGTAGCCAAAAGAGTTTAGCGTGCAACTCACTGAACGCTGCATTTTGAGCACTCGCTCCGAGTTACAAGCCTTGGGCGTTACGCACTTGCAAGGAAGTCACAGGATCACAGTAACTTCCATGACAAACACTACCTGTGCAAAACATCCTGAAAAGGATCAGTGCAGTTTGAAATACGCAATACATGTCACAAACCAGAAGTTTAATGTGCTCTGGGAGCGGGCCTAACACATGGTTTACTCAACCTCGCTTAATTGTGATTGATTCTCGCTAAACTAGCGAGAAGAATTCGTGAGTTCCAGAAAAATTCTCGCGGGAGGGCGTCGAAGCCTGCACTAGCCAGCGTCAACTTACCGGACACCCGCTGAAAACACTCAAAAAAGGTGTCACCCTAGCATGCGATCCAGTGACGAGGCACCCCCCACCGTTAAAGCGATAGTGTCCTCTGCCACTGTACCCATCCGCGAATCCCCTTGCGTAGGAGATCTAGGGCAACCTAGTACTACCAACTGAATCGCTCCTGGACGCCCTCGCCATCGCTCATGCGCAGCTTTATTGTTACTGCTTACTTTCTTTCCGCATACAAAACCCAAAATTGCTGCAAACTACTTTGACAAGTGTCCCTCAAAAGTTAAAAGTTTGCTGAAAAGCTACAGAAGTAGTGTTTTTGGTTCCACCTTGAGCTCGTATCGTCTCCCCAATGGTTTCTGTTCTGGGACCCGATTCTTCTCCACCATCACCCACAACAGAGTATAGCACCCCTGCCCACATAGGGTGCCAATCGATTGCCGATTAACATGCTGGGCCACCCAAAAGCCTTCACGTGAACATTATTCCGAATCGGGAATCAAAACATTAAAAAATTGCATTTTCCCTAATTGGAAGAGTAACGTGTTTTCTAGCACGTGAACAAAAGACTGTCAAATCTTGAATTTATTTTCCTGTAAACAATTTGTTTGTGACTTTTGTGATAGGATGCCCCAACAATACCCCCTTCATCCCTCTCCCCCTGCAATGTCTACAAAAGGATAAAATAGAAGGTTAGGGGATCAAGGTTGTAGCGTATCGCCTCGTTCAACAACAATACAAACCTATCCCCCCCTTCAGGTATCGAATGAGGAAACTCTGCAATGACAAGAGCATGATTGTCAAAATCGACATGACGATACAAATAATATGGTTAAATAACTAAATTTTAGCAGGAGGTATATACTGCTACATTCCGCTGAATAAGAGCTCAAGATTTATTCTTTCCTGCGGGACGACATTGTATCGGAGCATGTCAATAGCAGCAGAGGGGGATTGGGGGGGATTATGCGAGGTGGTAACGTAGGACCGTAAAGCTTCCCGCTAATAACTGTTATCTATTAACTCAAAGGAATAGGATTGGAGGGTTTCTTACACTGCACCAAACCACCACAAATTGTTACCGAGAATTTTCGAGGCGTAATCAAATAACCAGAACGGAAATGCACAGCACCCACAAACCGAAAATATTTGGAGTGGCTTTACGTGTAAAGTGTGTCCTTCAGACGTCACGGCTGGTATTGTATTGATTTGTAGATGGACCACGGCAGCATCTTTTAGCGAAGATCTCGAGCATGTTCTCTTGCTTTCGCTACGATACCCCAGAATTCCTACTAGCCTTGAGCTCGCAAGTGGCCACCCAAAACTCTTCGCTTCGACACAGCTGCTGGGAAAATCAACGTCAACACTGTATGCTGACAAGACCTATGAAAGGATCACTACATCATCACTCGATGGACAATACTAATTATGTGCGGAAGAAGTCCGAGTCGAGCAGTCACAGCTTGTGCTGCAGAAATGCGATACTCAGAGAACAGCACTGTTGTGTAAGCACGGTTTTGTGCAGAATTACATCACGTCTTGCGCCATGTAACTCTCCACGAGGCCACTTGTGCACTTCGTCTAATTGAATGAAAGAATTACAACTTGAATAGTCTCCGTACAGGGGTCAAGCTGTTCATCCCATGATTCCTTACATTTTATTCAATGGTAATTTTTCGGAACACTCTGCAAGAAGTTTATCAATTCCGCATCCAAATAATGCTTAGCAGATTTTACTCCATAGCATTCCCCACAATCTTCATAATAAGACAATAATATTGGCTTTCTATATTTCAGGATTGATACTGAGGGTGCAATTTTGAGGCGGGCAGGTTATAAATCCTGGAATGTTCATGTCTTCTCTGGCCAGGTGTCTCTAAGAGAGTTCCCTTGCAACTAATAATATCAAATATTATTGAAGGGCATACCTATAATAAAGCTTAATATAGGTACTATAACCGTCTTACGACAGACAGACATCATTTTAGAAAGATTGAATCGGATGATTGCGTTCGGCTGAAGTTGCTGGGACAGGCAGTGGCTCTGATGAAAGCTGACTAAGAATCTGCCTAAGCTGACTAAGCAAAACTTTATCCCAAAAGAGCATTACATAAGCTTAAGTCAAATCTTATTTGATTACAAATTGCTTACTTACACTTAGCTGACAAAGAAACCATAAATGCTGACTAAGCGTGGCTTGGTACTCTTGCAAGAGGAATGTTGTTCAAGCGAGTTGTCTATTTTTAACTTTCAGAGTGCAACTTCAGCTCTTATACCAGCTTCTCCGTGAATTGGTGTTTGAGGTCTCTTATTACTCTATCTGAACTAATTTGGGCAACACTACACAGGAAGAGTCCTTGACAGTTAGCAGTAACTCGTACTCCCTCTCTTGTCACGTCAAACTGATGCACACGAGAACTCCTTTCTAAGCAACATCACGTGACATGCTCAGTGTTTAACAGAGAATTTTTAATAGCTTAAACAAACAATGATCTTCGTACTTCTTACTGTTCTTAGTTCCCTTCTACTGGCAGTAGTTGGGGACCCCAACATGCAAGAGTTGACTGGTACTTGGACATCCAAATCCAATACTGTTTTCACAGGTCCAGGTTTCTATGATCCAGTCGATGAGTTGTTGATCGAACCAGACTTGCCAGGTATTTCATATTCTTTTACCGCAGATGGTCACTATGAAGAAGCATTATATCGTGTGGTGCCCAACGCACAAAGACACGAATGTCCTATCGCTTCCGTTACTTACCAACATGGTACTTACAAGATCTTGGGTAACGGTACCGTTACTTTATCTCCAATTCAGATTGATGGTAGACAATTATTGAGCGATCCTTGCGGCAATACTCAAAACGAATCTACCTACACAAGATACTATCAACCTACTTTTTTCAAGACATACCAAGTTTACTTGGACCAATATCATGGTAGAACTGCCCTTCAAATTTACCAATTCGATGGTTCTCCAATGCAACCTCTCTACTTGGCCTACCAACCTCCTTTGATGTTGCCTACTGAGACTTTGAATCCAACTGGAACTAAGAAGAGAAAGAGAGACATGCTTAAGAACGTGAGGAGAAGTATGGAAAATCAATATAGAACTACAGCTGTTAAATTTAGTGCTGATAGATGGGATATATACTGGTGGCTTCTGGTAGCTGGATTAGGTGTTGGGAGTGCTGTATTCTTTATGAAGTAGTACATGGTCTATATATAAATAAACATTACATTCAGAAATCAGTATAGGAGGTTGTATTGAAAAAGAAAAACGTTGCAAGTACTGTGGTTGCAAGTACTGTGGTTGTTGTCCTGGTCGGACTTTTCGATGGTGGGCTGTGTGAGCTTTCAGTGGTACGAAATTTGCTTGCTATCAAAATGAACTTGTCGAATCAATGGTCAACACGACTACTCCATACAATAGGCTTAGGTGCTACTCATAATTTTCTCTTACAAATACGTGCTTTTGTCTTCTAGCATCAATAAACAGTTGAGTATTACTGCAAACATCAAACTTTCCTCTGTGCTGGGCAATTTAAGTTTGTGAGGATTGTTTGAGAGAGTCGCAACACTCTTAACCATTCAAGAAAAGAACCTAATGCTCAGGAGTAGTGTACTACAGAACGGAGATCTTCGAATTATCACTTAATCAGACATGAACACATTCGGCAGGGCAAACTCTCACTGGAGACTACGTAGGTCATTAATCCGAACATGGCGTCGACTGGGTGGCGAAGTCATTACTAAGACCTTTACTAATGAAGTGGTACCTATTTTCCTTAGCGTGGTGGCCTCACTAAGTTGGTGAAGTTTAAGGAGCCCCTCAAAGCAAAATCTAGAGAGGCTGACTGCTAATTTATCAGTGGCCTCTCGTTGCACAGTAATTTTTAGAGCATACCATAAATTAGGCGCCCGCGAATTTAAAGATCAGTAAATTTAGATTTATCATTCAACCATGTCTTGGTTTTCTGGAAACGTCTCTACCGTTGAGCTAGACAACAAGATAGCAGAAGCTACATCTGAGTCAATTCCTAATGGAGAGCTTGAAATCTCGATTGCATTTGAAATTACAGATTTGATCCGTAGCAAGAAGATCCCCGCCAAACAATGCATGCGCTCCTTGAAGAAGCGTCTTACCCTTGTTCACTCCAATCCAAACCTCACAACCTCGACACTCAAGTTAATCGATCTATGCGTTAAGAATCTGGGTCTCCACTTTCTTGTGGAAATTGCAAGTCGTGAGTTCATTGACTATTTAGTCGATGTTGTGTTCAAACAGGAATACAATACCAAGAGGGTGACTGGAGGTAAACTCGTCGTAGGCGAGTACATCTTGGAGTTAATTCAGTTGTGGACGAACTTCTTTAAGGGACAGTTGCAATTGACTTACGTGGAAAAGCGCTACAACAACCTTGTCTCGGAAGGCTATAGTTTTCCTGATCATGATGGAATTGCCACCACTACTTTTGTTGACCTGGAGGTGCCTCCTGACTGGATCGATAACGACAGCTGTATGATATGTTATAATCAATTCTCCATGATCAATAGGAAGCACCACTGTCGTGCTTGTGGCGGAGTTTTCTGTCAGACTCATTCCAATAACTATATTCCATTGGTTTCCTTAGGGATCAGGGAACCAGTCAGGGTTTGTGACAATTGTTTGGGTAGATATAAGAAGGATGGTACTAGCAACGATAGCGCACGTCCAGTGTCTCGTGCTATTCCTAGGTCCGCTCCTGGTGGGTCGAGGGGTGGTGCAGAAGAGGACGACGATGACTTGAAGCGTGCTATCGAATTGAGTTTACAAGAATCTGGCGTAAAAGCGGAAGTTCCAATGCTTCCACCTCGCAAGGAGCCTGCACCCCAGCCTGATACACAACCTGACGAAGATGACGAAGACTTAAGAGCTGCTATTGCAGCCAGTTTGGCAGCGTACAAGGAAGAAGAGACTAAGAATGCACCAAAAGAGGAGCCTCAACCGCAGCCACAGTTGCAGCCGTCGGAACCAGAATCTGACCTCTACAATAACATTTTACCATTCAACCAAAATAATCAGCCGTACCAATCAACAGCATTTTCTCAGCAGTATCAGGCAGCCCCTCCACCGCAGCAACAACAACCTCAACAACCACAACAGGTACAAGTTGATCAAGCTCAACCCAAACCTCCATCAGATGAGAACCTTACCGATAAAGAAGAAGAACAAATCAACTTATTTATTACGCTTATGAACTCCGTGAAGAATGATCCAAAGAAGAAAGCCAATCTCATGTATGATTCGAATTTGAGCGAATTATATGCTCAAATCGTTCGTTTAAAACCTAAGGTGAACAAATCCTTGAGAGTGGCAATTGAACGTCACGAATCGTTTTTGGAAATGAACAACAAGATTAGCACCATCACTCGTTTGTACGACCAATTCTTGGAACTGAAATTAAATTTGGCATATGGAAGACATAGCATTGGAGAGCAAGGATACAACAACAATTATCAACCCACTTACACTACGGAAACACAACATACTGGATATGAGAATGGCCCAAGTGGTAACCAGCAAGCATATCAACCTTCAGGGTACCAACCTCCAGCTTATCAAGGATACCCACCAAACCAAGCCAATGGATATCAACAGAATCCTCTAGTCACTGGATATCCACAAAGTTCCCAAAACGCAGGATCTGAACCACAACCTGTCGGGCAACAAGGTACTGGGTATCCAACCAGTGCTCCACAAACCACTCTGGCGCAAGCTCCAGCGCATCTTCCTCAACAGGGAACCGGCTATTCTCCACATGCGACCTCCCCACAAAACAACCAAGTGTACCCACATCTTCCGCAACAAGCCACTGGATATCCCGCAGGTGTTCCGGCTTCTCAGTACAACGCACAATACTCTGGATATCCAGGTCTGCAACCTGTCTCGTCAAACTACACTGGACAGCAAGCATACACCCGCCCAAGCGAGCCACAACCTGCGGCAGGTGGTGTTGAGACCAACACCACAGGTGGCAATACCCAGTCATACAATAATGGAACTAGTCCTTCGTACGGAGAGCAACCTGGTGCAAATCGTGGCGACAGATACGAGCCTTCTAATCCTTTTGGAAAGGAAACGAACTACGGAGAGCCATCTGAACCCGCACTTGAAGAAGAAGAAGAGGACGGATTACCACAAATCAATTACCAATACTCAGGCAACAGCAGCATTCCTTACCCCGAGGTTGAATACGGACTTCTGAATGAGCAACCTGCGAGTAACACTGTTCGCCGGAGTTCAACCACACTTCCGGAGGACGCCGTGGAGAGAGCCAGTTCCCGTTTCCCAAGCTTGGGAGGGGTTGACCCAAATATCGGCAAACACCCTAGCAAGAGCACGGAGTCTTTAGACAGCAAGAAGTTTGTGGCAGAACCAGAACCTTTAATTGAGTTATAAACAAGACAAAGAAGGAATAAGTGCCGAAGACCGAGCTTACCACGAGGGTAGGTATCAGGCAATAATTTCGTAGAATGATAACCTAAAGACAGTTCTTGTGTACGTTCGAGCTGGAGGTCTGGTGCTAGTGTAACTTCCTGCATCAAGTGTACCTTACTCAAATCCAAATACCAGGTTGTTGGCCGACAAAGTACTTACTCAAATACACTCTTACATTACTCAAAACAAAAAATAGTAAGACGGCTCTAGTGATTGTAGACAAGTAAAACATGAAAGGAAAGACCAGTGAAACATGAAGAAAGTAGATGCTAAGAGTTGTTGCTGGGTCAGGCGTGCCGTAATTATCGTCAATGTTGGAAGGAAGAGGGACAATGCGGGAAGAACTGTTGCACCGGGTGAGCGTAGCGAGCGCGCTTCACGTACCTAGTTGAAAGGCGCACAAAGAGCATCCAAGCTGGCGACAGCAGCTCCTTAAATCAGCCATATTTTGAAGTCCGCTTAATGGAGTGTAACTCCTTGAAACACACTTAAGAAGGAGCTTCCTGGACGAAAGCCAATAGGCATCACAAGAACAAGAGCGTCTATGTTTTCCGCGCAGAATAATGGCGAGTGAATCAATAGACAACTATGGTGAAAGGGTTATGCATCATTCCCGTACATTTAGACTTGATACAAGCCTTTATCTATAGGTCAACGAGGTAAAAAGGTATCCACATGCATTTCAGGTGCGTTGTGCTTGCATGCACATGGCCTATTATCCTTGAAAATCGATCCTTACGTCGCACAGAATATCTCACAACCAGCTTATTGTACTTATGGGACACAAGATGCAAAACAATCGGCAGGAGGACCAGGGCTAACGACCGGACGATACTGGGGAAGAAATCATGCGATGCGTGGATAGAATTGCATGCGTCAATAGAGGTATTGAGAATTCAAGGCTTTCTAAATTCCTACCAACAATAGAGTCTCTGGCTAGCTGCTTAATCCACGTGAACACATCTAAATATAGCCGGCTATACGTTAGATAAGGCAGGTTTCGTGCAACAATGAGTGTGAAGACCCATTTAACGCCAAAACTCGATGCCCATCAGACACTTTATTACCTTTATGGGAAGACAATCGGTGTATCTTTTTGACATTTAGATTTGGAGGTGGCCCATTCGCAACCGCTTTTGCACCTTTTGATTCAGATCGTGTAAGATCGCTTAAAAAAAGAACACAAATTTATACGAAATGTCGGCATTGTTGGTGGAGCCAAGCCAACAAGACAAAGCCCTTCTTACCCAAGCGTAGGCAGAACCTTTGTCTGTACTGGAGGCGTTTCTATCGCTATCTGTCGTTGGCCGTTGTGGGAGTATCGGTGGGGGGAAGCGGGGGAGCCCGCGACCCATTCAAAAAAAAGATTCGAATCAAGGGCTGAGCTCGTTTCGACTAACCGAGTGCTCTCCGAGCCGGGAGAGCGTTGGTATGAGATGGAAACCTCCGGAAAGACTGTACCCCAGAATGGAAAGCGGAGCAATACTCCGTTGCAGAGATGGAAAAACTGAAAAATAATAAAGTTGAAACATTGGGTTTACGCAGACCTCGATTGATCGCGTGCACCAATTCCGTTCATTGAATGGATCACCGATTTTGTTTCATAATTCTTTCTTTGTTTGACGGTACACACCTAACGACCGGATATGCACCAAGTCCACACGTATTTATGTCTCCCATTTGGGCACAACTTCTTTTGGTGCTCCTCCAGCTTCTAGGGTCTCGTTATTTTGCTACGTTTTCCATATGCCGTAGTCTTTTATCCGATCACGATGCAATTTGAAAATTTTGATTAATTTAGATCTACAATTACTATGGCTCACACCCCAAATAAAAGGGCTTTTGAGCTTGCTAACAAGAGAAAACCAAGGTCAATCTGGCATTGCTTTGTGACTAGGAGTACGCAGAATATGTAGCTGACAGGAGCCGCAACTTTTGAATTAGGAGGTTGCTGTCATTGCCTTCCAAATTGTTCTGTGCCCTAGCCTCAGCGGAAGAGTCAAAAGTAATTTTGCGGAGGCCCCGCCGTGCTACGTTCCCAGCTCGCTGCGAGCAGCAGCTGTGCAAAAAAAAAAACGCAATCAAACTTTTTCACTATCGTCTATACCACACAAATCGTATAGATACACACTTCATACGTACGAGAGCTGCCGCTTGACTTTCATCAGAGTTTAGCTCACTATTCAAGTGAGCCATATTTATCGAAGAAAAAAAAATAACCCAACTTCTGTCTTCTTGGTCCCCACAGAAGTATGGCCCAGGTCTCATCCTTTAGCGTTGAGAGCGCACTTTTAAAACGTATTTCCAAAATTGATTATGAAACTTGCCAGCCAGGCGAAGAAGATTCCTTCTTTGTCTGTGACTTGGGAGAGGTAGAGAGAGCCTATATGAAATGGCGGTCTGCCCTTCCTATGGTTCATCCGTATTACGCAGTCAAGTGTAACACGGATCATCGAGTTCTTGAAAAATTAGCGCTGTTAGGTGCAAATTTCGATTGTGCTTCTATTCTGGAAATTAACACAATCCTAGGATTGGGAGTTTCCAGCGAAAGGATTGTCTATGCTAATCCTTGTAAGACGAGTAGCTACATTAGGTACTCGGCTACAAAGCAAATAACGCTAACTACTGTCGATAATTCGACTGAATTGATCAAGCTCTCCAAATATCACCCTGGATGCGGGATTTTAATTCGTATTGCCACTGATGATTCTACCGCTCAGTGTCGTCTCTCCACCAAGTTTGGATGCGACGTCGACGTCGCCATCGAACACCTCTTGCCTTTGGCAAAGGACTTGGGCTTGAATGTGGTTGGTGTAGCTTTCCACATTGGGTCTGGTGCGAGCGACTTCACCAGTATTTGTAAAGCTGTCGAGTCATCAAGACAAATTTTTGATGCTGGTTTAAAGCATCGTTTCAATATGAATATTTTGGATATTGGAGGAGGGTTTGAAAGACTGACCTTTGACCAATCGTCAAAGGTTGTTTGTGAATCGCTTGAATCTTGGTTTCCCTCAGAATATACTGAGAGACACCAAATCAGGTTCATTGCTGAGCCTGGGAGGTTCATGGTTGAACGCGCCTTCACCTTGGCAGTCAACGTGATTGCCCGTAGGGAGGAAGGCCCTATGACAAGACTCTACATCAACGATGGAGTCTATGGAAATTTGAATTGTATAATGTATGACCACCAACATCCAACGCCACAAGCTTTGAAGCAGCTCAGCGTCCATCATCAGGCGAAGAAGACCGAAAAATATTCGGTCTGGGGACCAACTTGCGATGGCTTGGATTGCGTGTCCGAGAGTGTTGAGCTAGAAAGTGACTTGGATGTTGGCGACTGGTTGTATTTTAGAAATTTGGGAGCATATACTCTGGCTGCTACTACAGGGTTCAACGGGTTAGGAGGTGAGGCCGACGTGGTGTATGTTGACTCGACCCTGCAAACACAAGATCCGTTCTGGCACTTGCAAAATCATGATGAGTCTTATGTGTTGGCTTCAAGCAAGGAGTCTCGCTCTATCGAGGACCTCCGGCCAAGACATGATTACAAGAGACTCGCTATTCAAGGTTGAGTTGCCGGCGCACGCATTAAACATCACCACCTTTTTCCTTATCTGCTTTAGAGCCTGTTGTTATTCTTCTTCCAGCCCATATGCTTATTTTGTTTATTTTCGATAATAAATTCTGATGTTTAATCTTGTATGTACTGCAAATGTATTCGGCTATGATCTGTGTTACTAGTCAAGTCATTTGCACACACTATAGACTAGCGGTTTGTCGTCAGTACACACTAGACTAAAAGTTTGTCGTCATTCACACGCCGTATCCTATTGTTATTGGCTGCAAAAAAAAGTAGAATTACACGAAAGTGCGTCCGCCTCCCTTTCCGAAAGCATACGGAGTGGCAAAGATTGTGCGAATCAATCGGGTGAAAATGCCATTTGACAATATCTCCTACCTCATCACGTCTAATTCTGCTCCCTCCTCTAGCAGAAAACTGAAAACACATCATTAGTGAACAAGTAGGCAGAGCACTAGTTCTAGTGACTCAGGCACATGCAGAGTCAACAGGAACAATTACACATAAACACCACAGCATCATCGAACACCACCAAGTAGGAAATTGCAACGGCTAACATACGAACACAACTGCGGGCGAATATGGCGCTGTAACTGTGTAGCACTGGTATTTGGACACGTTAGCGGTCGGGGTTGCGAGGCAGAATCGCGCTCTGTGGGAACGCACTGTAACGTCGGACCCTCTTCCGGGGCAAATTGCGAGCTCAATGCAACGGTCGGCGAGCAACAACACCTACAGGTCAGCATAAAAGCTGGACACGGTCAGAGAGATCCAATAATGTGCTTTGTTTGCGCCCCTGAACAATAAGGTTAATATACTGGACCTGAAAGACCCTAGAGCAAGACGGATCTATTACCGTAACAATGGGGGGTTAATTCTAGATTGGTCTGCGCACAAAGTTGTCACTCGCTAACAAAAACCTTCAAAATAAATTTAATCAACACACACCATGGACTCCTTCCATAACACGGCGCAGATCAACAACGCCCTTAATGTTATCACACAGAAGCAACAATCGAACCCATCGGTGTCTAACCTAACTGTGTATACCGCAGATGACGGTACAAAGTACTCTACGGTGGACCGTGCGGTTCCTCTGGTGCCACCGCCAGCTACTTTCAAGCCAACGAAGGAAGAGCTATTCTTAAGCAATGGATTACCAAACTACAAATTCTTAAAACAGCACTTTCTTCGTGAGGGGCGCTTGCATGAGGAAGATGCCATCAAGATTGTCAGGGATGCCACCGCAATATTGTCCAAGGAACCCAACCTCTTGTCTGTCGACGACCCAATCACCATCTGTGGAGATGTCCACGGACAATTTTTTGACTTGACCAAGCTCTTCGAGGTTGGAGGGAACCCATCGAACACCAGCTACTTATTTTTGGGAGACTATGTTGATAGAGGGTCATTTTCGATTGAGTGTCTTCTTTACTTGTTCGCGATCAAAGTAAACCACCCAAAAACCTTTTGGATGTTGAGGGGAAACCATGAATGTAGACACTTGACGGAATACTTTACCTTTAAATCAGAATGTTTGCACAAGTATTCCGCTGAATTTTATGAAGAATGCTTGAAATCCTTCAATGCCCTTCCGTTGGCGGCCGTGATGAACAAGCAGTTTTTCTGTGTTCATGGTGGGCTATCCCCAGACTTGAAGACCTTGCAGGATGTTATTAAACTTGATAGATTTAGAGAGCCTCCAACCAAAGGATTGATGTGTGACTTGCTATGGGCAGATCCAGTTGAAGATTACGACGATGATACCACACAACAGCCTTTTGTCAGAAACTCTGTTCGTGGTTGTTCATATGCATTTTCCTACAAGGCCCTGTGCCAGTTTTTGGAGCGCAATGGCTTGCTCTCTATCATTAGGGCCCATGAGGCCCAAGATGCTGGGTACAGAATGTACAAGCGTACAAAGACAATGGGCTTCCCGTCATTATTGACCATGTTTTCTGCTCCAAACTACTTGGACACCTATAACAACAAAGCTGCTGTTTTGAAGTATGAAGACAATGTCATGAATATTAGACAATTCAATGCTCTGCCCCATCCGTACTGGTTGCCTCACTTTATGGATGTTTTCACCTGGTCCCTTCCATTCGTCGGTGAAAAGATCACCGACATGTTGGTTTCTATTTTGAACATTTGTACTGAAGAGGAATTAAGTGAAGACACGCCATTTGATGAAACCAAGGTAGGCGTCAAAGCAGAAAAGGCCGAAGCCGATCCAAACGACTTGGAAGCAAAGAGATTGGCTTTGCGCAACAAGATCATTGCAATTGGCCGTGTTCTGAGAATGTACCAGGTCTTGAGACAGGAATCGGAAAACGTTGCGCACCTCAAGGAATTGAACGCCGGCTCCTTGCCAAAGGGATCTTTGCTTCACGGTGTCGAGGGCTTGAAGTCAACTATCAACAATTTCGAGGATGCAAGACAGGCGGATTTGGTCAACGAAGCATTGCCACCGTCCAGTGAAGAAATGAGAAAGATGGCCATTGAAAGAAGAGAGAGTATTAAGAAGGAAATTAATACTGAAAACCCTAATCCAATGTTCCAAACATTGATTAGGAGATTGAGTGGAAGCGAATTGAGTAGGGGTAACTAGCGAAGTTACTCATCTGGTATTTAATATGTGTAGGCATAGTTTAAGGTACTAAACAAACGGGAATTGTGACTAAATATCTGTGCTACGGGTATGTAGAGAGCTTGTATGGCAACAATGAAGCACCGGAATTTCTCAGTGATAAGACTTTGATAAGGCCCGGAGCGCGAAGAATGAGTCTGTCTGAGATGCACTATCTGATCTGGGCTACACCTCACCCCGGCATCCTTCTACACGGGATAGGCGCAAACGGTATGGGCAGCGTGTCCATGCACCATCAGACATCTGCATCCAGAGTGCTCCTGGTATTGTCACGGAATGTGCAGGTGCTGACGTCTTCGGGGAAACAGCGTGGGCATGTCTCTACAACACACGTGATCGGGTTGCGTTTAAGAAACAATTCCACGTGACATTTTCATAAGAAGAATCCAACATGGGGAGGATTATCACGGAGAGGCCCAACGTGGAGAACACCATTCCGGTGGGAGTGTACCAGCTGGCGTTCCCGGAAAAGTTTTCGTTGGAAGACGATGACAAGTTTGTCCTCTACGGAGGCGGCCCGAATTTCCACATTGAGGTACGAAGCAATGACCCACATCACCAGCTCAAGGTGTCCACAGTGTTGGGGTCTGTTGACTGGCAAGACGTGGTGATTTATGTACTCAACACACTGTTTATCTTGTGGTTTGAGCAGGCGGGTCTTGGTCTAGAGTATACTTATCAATCCATAGTGCTTCATGGGCTTCGAGATGAAGACACTTTGTGTGTTCAGCTTATCCTGGACGAGTGGTTAAGTGTCACAGCGAACGAGCCTTCTGAGTATACCACCTCCGTCGAATTGCTAATTTCTAGAGGTAGAGGCAATAATATCGATAGGCTATTTGAGCTGAGGTCTTCTACAGTCGCCGAAGTTTACCAGGCCATGAGCAAGTGCTCCTCCCTCCATTTTGACGACAGCGACGAAGAAGGCGCAGAAAAGGATGCACCTGCGTTTGATATACCTTCTTTGCCCATGCCGATATTGAGGAATACCGGGGACGCAGATGATTTGGATGGGGACGACCTGATAGACGGGATCGACGCAGGTATGAACGTCGATATTGGGTACGGCTCCGTCTTGGGCACTCGTAGAAGATTCGAAGATGGTGAGGTATTCTCCAAAAACAGAAGGTTAATTTAAGAGAATTTTACTTAGAAACCTCTGATATTTACAAGAGGTTAGCTTGTGAATGAGCTGTTAGAGCTGTGCATTGGCTCCGGATATCAAAAACGAATCAACAATGTGGAAACTATATAGATGATTTCATACTTATGGTACAAGTTTTTGCATAGCTACACTTAGTATGCTATAATTTATAATAATCATAATAATAATAATATGTCCTTGTGGTTCAGCATTAGTTGGATCACCTAATTAAAAGCAACCACGATGACTCGTCCTGTAGTGCTCTTTTCGCCGAATTGGCTGCGGCATGCACGAAAGTACGGAGGAACATGATATCAGATTGTACACGTGAGACGATATGGTATGTGACGGGAAGTTACCCCCATGCCACGCATCGAAAGGTTGTAGAACAGGAATTAATTTGTACTTTGGGTCTTAGGTTAATTCTTGAGTTGGTTGCTGCAAAGTCAAGCAGTGCATGTACAAACAAGCATTTTAGGTATTGAGGTGCATTGGCCGCATTCGAGTCACCTAGCCAATTCGCGAGATAGTTGGTAACGCTGGTATCTGCATACTGTGAAAAGACAGGGGATAATGTACCATTACTCCGTTGCTTTCTACGATTTACAGATTCGGACGGAAAAGTACCGCTATTTCGCAACCAATTGTTATTGCGCTCCGCTGCTGTTTATATCCGGTAGGACTCGTAGGTATCACAAACAACTCGACCTAGTCCCACCCCGATTGACAATAATCCAAAACAACATGCGCATACACCTCCTAGATCAGTTGAGTTGTACATTTCAACAGATCTCACGAAGATTCCGTGCCTTGAGCTTAGAAAAGCTTCCGGCGCTGGGGCGGACCAAAGACTCGGAACCCAATATCAAATTCTCTTCGCGAAAATACTTTTCACCACATGAATAGAGTCCCCCTCAAAAATAACTTTGGCCATCTTGGCCAAGGACGGGTGATACCTTATGAAGATCTGCACTGGCTGCTTCTCATAGGGCATCCTGAGTCCGTTAATGATATATTTGAAAGCATCAGCATCCTTGATATACGAAACGTTCGAGATCTCAACAAAGTCAACTTTACAATCTTTCTTAGAGTATTAATAGACCAGATCATTACTGCATCCGATGAACTGATTATCACCACTCCCGTGCTAAACAGTGTGCGGTGGCTCACACGCTTACTTCCATTATTGTACGAATACAAAGATTTGTCCGAGATCGAGAGTGTCCTTTGGGCCGTGGAGTTCGAGCCAATGAGATTGATTGAAAACGGCATCATGTTGAAGTCTACCTCAGTTTCAATAACAAATCAACCCATAGACTTAACTTTACTCAGCAGGCTAGTTGAGTTGGTCAAAACCAAGGACGAATGTCAAAAATCCGAGATCTTGAAGTTAACGTTAACATTCGTGACTCAATCCTTTTACAACACCCCTGCAGACATAGTTTGTTCTGGATCTAGATTCCTCACAATACTAGTGTCCAAACTCCCAAGGCAGGTAATCTTCAGCTTAGTAGGATCCCTCATGAGTCTCATTTGTAGGGTCCCAGCGTTTGCAGAGTCGTCTCAGGTGAGGTTCTTGTTGGCCACTCAATCCATCCAACTACTTTCTATCTTGATTTCATACCCAATTCCGTCATCTCAAGAACATAATTTGGCGAGAGTATACATAGGCAAGTTCAAAGAGAAGGAGCTCTCCTATTTTGCATCTTCATTATTGCTCATTCTCCAAGCCCCTATGATGGAGAACACTCAGTTCTCATTAAAGTCGCATGCCCCATCGCCCTGGGCTATTGAACTGATGGTGCTATTGTGGGAGTTACTCCAATGCAATAAGCACTTCAGAATAGTGTTCAATGACAAGTTTGCAAGGAAAAGCTTGGTGATTCTCTTGTTTTACTTGGTCACATATCATTCTACATCCCAGCATCAGAATCTAGTCAGATTAGCATCATATCTTGTGTTATATATATCTGCATATGAATTACCCGTATTGATGGAGCCCATAGGAGAGATATATGATACATTACCAGCAACTTTTAAGGTCAACCCGGGCCCGGTCACAACTCGAGATTTCCTAGTGATTCAGCTCTGTAATCTTCTGGGGTCATGTACAGATGAATTTTTACTAGCGCCAACATTTGAATCTTTATATAATTTTATCTCAGTTACTGGGGCTTCTGTGTATGTTGATGATCCATCCAAAAAGATGGCAAATTTGAATCCACAAGGGGGTCTTGGGTATACCGCATGTTTTGCCATAACCAATACGTTGAGCAGATTCACTCCAAAGTACTTGCAAGAGAAAGCTATTCATGCAGACTTACTCACTCTATTGCTCAGGGCTATCACAACAGCCATTTTCAAGCACCCTAAAGCCTCCAGAATGTTGTTACTCTCAATCTTGAGAAATGAAAATGCATACCTGGGCATATCTAGAAATATTGCACAAGTTGTAATGTGTCCCCTTAAAGAGGACAACGATATATTGATGGCGTTACGGCCACGAGCATTAACTGGGATGTCTGAGAACGCAAAGGGGAAGTTACCTATAGATGCTCCACTCAGTAGAATATGGACAGGTAATGACTCACTCAGAATCATCAATACCATAGTCATCCCACACCTCAAAAAGATATCTAGACAAGAATACCACGACTCCTACCAACAGATTATGGATATTGAACACAGCGACTTTTCTCAGTTGGTTCACAACCACAAACGGTTTATCAACTATGACTTTTTACCAGACACTCCATTGGCCATGCTCCGGTTTTCCTGGTCTCATCTAAGCTTGGGCTGGTATATGTCTGTTTTGTACGGACAAACATTCAGATGCTCCCACACAATGAGAGACTATGCCCCGAAAAACAATATTATGAACAGCTTGGGAGCGCTGGTGACCAAGTTCACCTCTACGTGGACCAGTTATATGATGGGTGGTGCGAGCCAGGATAAAAATGAGGCTGAAAAAGTGAATGAGTACGTCCAAAAATCCATGACGACAATAAACCACTGGACCGGAACAGACGTTAAACTATTCAAAGTAGCTGCCGCTAGAGAGAGTTGGGTCGGCAGCTTGAAGTTTGGGCAAGGTGAAATGACCAATACCTTGGTTAAAAGATTAAGTGACTTTAGAATGGGATCCGTTCCTGGAACTCCGGTGGAGGAAAAAGACACCAGACGCAGTTCTGTTAGTTCATTACATTCCTTGAATACTTTGATTAGAACGAGGAGCGAAAGGCTGGTGGGGGCAGTCAGTGAAGAAGAGTAAATAGACTTGGAAATTCTGGGTGCAAATTGCAACCAAGTTTCTTGAGGGTCAAAAAAATATTTGAGCAACGTAAGATGGTTGCAAGAAAATATTTGCCAATCACTTCAACTAGAATATACGAAGTTAGAAGTGTACGTGTATTATATATGCAATAGACAACCCAAGGCAACTTTTAAGAATTAGAGTTTGATAGAAGGTATCTTTTGTAGTTCCAGCAGGAAGACGATATCATGGTCGCATTCCTGACCTTCATTCATTCAAGACTACAGAAAAGTATATATATAAATAGTAGCTAGCAATTAGTAATCTCGCAATCTTTTCGCCGAAACCTCTCAAGAAGTCTTTCATTAAGGGGTTACATTCATAAATTCAGAAATATGATAATTCCACTCTCTTATTTCATCTGTAAAGTGGTACTCCACATGTGCATTCTCATAGAAAAACCCAATCAATATTCTAGCTTCTATGGGTCCGTCAAGATAATACGTTTTCCGCAAATCTTGGCACTTGAATCCCCTAAAAACAATGTCCGGGCACATCAATCCGCTTCTCTCAAGAATCTGCCGTCCGTACGGAACCAAACTCAAGTCACTAGAATAAATTGAAAGTTTGGTAAGTGACTCAGGGAGCGACTGCAAGTCAAATTCAGGGAACCAGTCATCCTCAATATATAATTCTTGTAAACGTTTACAAGAGAAGTAAGAACTATAGTCATCTTTTCTGTTCCACTTTGATCGTATCGTTTCTCCTGTCTCAGGATCCAACGCAAGAAATGGGGATGGGCTCCATGTAAGGCTCACGCTTAAAAGATTTTCCAATTTATAGAATATCTTTGGACGAAAGAGCCAATTAAGATTTTTTAGACAAAGTCTCTCGAGGGAAATGGGAAAGACTTGGTGATCTGGTAAGTCGTGGATAATAGCCTCTACGTGAAGTACCTCTTCAGGGAGCTTTAGATATTTTAATTTCTCACATGCAATGTATATGCATTTTGCCTCAGTGTGCAGTAGATCAAGTTGAATTAATGGCCCGTTCTTGATTTGAATATTCTTAATTTTAGCGTCAAACATTACGCATTCTAAAGCACTACTGCTTACCAGAAGTTCGCAAAGATTGATGTTGGCATTCAAAAATTTTAAAGTCCTGCTTCCAAATCTAAGTACCCTGAGATGTGGTAGTTGTTCAAATGCCGTCAAGTCAAGTCTCTTTACTTTGAGTTCCACTATATCTATACGAATTAAGCTCAGAAAGCATTTATGTGAGATATTATCAATTTCGAGCTTCAGAGAATGAGGCAGTTCAAGGAAAGTGCATAATTTTGGCAAGTATGAATCATCTGAGATCTCTAATTTTCCATACGGATACCAGAAGGAGATTTGAAGTTGACGGAGATTGGGAAGTTTGAGAGTTAGCAAGTAGTAGTATCGCCAATAGCTTTCCTCTTCTTCTTCTTCATCTTCTTCATCTTCTTCATCTTCTTCATCTTCTTCATCTTCTTCATCTTCTTCATCTTCTTCATCTTCTTCATCTTCTTCATCTTCTTTATCTTCTTCGTCTTTTTCTTCCTTTTCCTCTTCTGCCTCGTAAATCTGCTTCCTTCTTCTCCGCTTTCCTAAAACATATACCTCAAGACGCAAACTGCGAAGGCTCTGGGGGTATTCCTCATCAAGTACTGCTGGATGTCTAACATTGCAGTTGCATAAACTTAATTCCTTCAAGTTCTTAAATCTCTCAATATTCAAATAGTATAATTGAGTATTTTTAATATGTATACTCTCTAACAGTGTAGGCAAACTACACTCCTCCCAACCTGACTCGACAGTGAATCTTTTCAAATTGGAGAGGTATTCGAAATCTCGGGAATTCTCATATTGAATAATTGCCAATGACGTTAGAGTTAGTGGCAAGTTTAGTACATTCTCTAGATAGCACATTACCGAGAGCAGCTTTAAGTTGGGAAAAAGACCAAAATCAGCCACCTCTAGTTCCCCCTCTAATGCCAATTTCTGTAATTGTGGTAGACAATCCTCTGTATCTATCTCTCCTCGCAAACTGTACAAGTTGGGGATTTCCTTAAGAAATTCTAAGCTCACCAGTGCCTTTTTCGAAACATGTATTTCAATTCCTTCGAATCTATTCCACCAATGTTGGAACGTAATAGCCTCTTCCGCTAAGCATCTCCAGAACCTGAATGTCTGCGTATGCTTTGATAATAGCAAATTGATATCGAGAATACTCGTATTGTATCCAATTCTAGTACACTCCTCAAATGCATATGGTCCAAGTATTGGGTCTCTGATTAACAATGAGCTATCGGCTTCACCAACGTACTTAAGTATGATGGGATACACCTCCTTTGGTAAGTCAAATAACATCCCAATACACTACGTTTTGATTAATGGATCCAAGGCGGTGGCGAGATAGATTCTTTTCCGTATCCTTTTCGCAGTAGTGGGGGCACCCGAAACCTTATTATCAGAAGAGATGGTGAGGGAGTGGCTGCAAACAGAGTTGTTTTTGTGTCATGTAGTATATGAACTCACGCTTTGTGCAAAACACCTGCATGAGCCGTTACGAACTCAGAAGTGTCATTCTACACGGAAAAGCTGTTAGGCAAATTATTTTTCTCAACTCGTCGTGCAGTTTTAATAGAAAGTCTAAGAATTTCAAAGCGGCACATCAGAATTACCAATACCATTGCTATTTTGCTCTGACCTAAGGTAGTAACACCAGCTCAGTTTTGTCTATTTTCCAAAGTTCTTCTACATTGGATACACGTCATGCACCAAGTACACTGAACTTCAACCAAATTCTTGCATAAATTTCAGCATGCTATGCAAAAGCTTCACCAAGTCATCATAAATCATCAACATTATAAAATTCAGTCTCTTCATCATTGTAAACTGGAATAACCGCAATCGTGTTAAAAGATACTTCTACGTGAACAAAACCCCTCGGAGACCTAAGATGATACACCTTTTTGAATGGCTTCAAGCTAAATCCTTCGAACAAAAGCTCCAGTAAATCGAAACCGCTCCTCACAAGGATTTCTGGTCCGTGAGGCACATAGCTCAAGTCATTTACCCTAATCAGTAGCAGAGAGAGTGAATTTGGAAGTAACTTCAAAACATTGTCAGCTAACTGGATCTGCAGTAGATCTAATGACTCTAAGTTTGGGGGGAAGTTATAGCAATCCAAATCTTTGGCGCTTAGCGTCTGCGAGATCCCAGCTAGCAGCAACGACTTCAAACTCAAAGGGAATCTGATAGGTTTGTGGGATTTTACTTTGATGTCACGTAAGCTCAACGTTTTAAGTTTCACCAACTGGTGGAACACGTCAGGTATAGAATCCCAAGAAACGCCATCTAAGATAAGTTTTTCAACCGCTACCGGAAATGACTGGCCAAGGGGGATCATATTTTTCGTGAGATTCACCTCTTTTGCCTCTGAGGGTAGAAGAACTTTATTTAGTCTATTATGCTGAAGTTCTATAATGTTTGCCTTTGTCAAAGACAAATCAACTTCAGTTAACTTATTAAGTGATAGGTTGACATGTTTAACGTGGCCAGTACATCGAAACTTTTCTAGTTTCATAGAACAGACAGAGAGTTTGTGGAGGTCAATAGGAACTACCAACATAAATCCTGAAATGCTCAGGAAGCGGGGACCTGTGAGGTAAAGGTTCCTAAGGTTGGGAATAGGCCCCAAATCTGCCAAATTTAAAATCTCTAGTTGGATATCGTGTAGCTGCAAAGTCAAAAGACTTCGAAATATAATTGTGGACAGATTGTTAAGATACCCAAGATCAAGGCAAAGGGCAGGCTGCAGTTTGTGGTATGTAAGGTTGTTCAATTTGGGTAGTTTTGAATCCAAAGAAAGTTGCACAGTTCTTTTGTATAGTGAGATGCCGATGTAGAGGCTGCGTAGTTCAGGTAGGTCAAGCTGTAGCATGACACCATCGTTCTCGGGTTTGAATTTCAGCGACAACCATGACATTACTGTAGAAGAACTTGGAGAAATAGTAGAGGAAGTCTGAACTTCAACATCAATGTACAAGCTCGTCAAGCTCTTAGGGTAATTGACCTTAACTATGTCTGCCAGATTGGCTGTGCATTTTAGCAATTCCAACTTTCTCAAACTTTGAAATTGAGTAGCATTTAAGCCATCGACATTGGTCAGCTCAATTCTAATATCTTCCAACAGTTTTGGTAATTTGTAACTTTCCCAGCCGAATCTTGTCAAGAACTTCTTTAAATTAATTAAGTAGCTGAAATCCCTTTCAATGTTCCCAAACTGAGTATAGCTGAATGAAGTCAAGGAGATCGGCAAAGATGACATTTGCTGCAGTGAGTACATCAAATCCAACTGAGTCAAGCTGGGAAACAGAGTAAAAACTGTGTGATTGGATGACAGCTGCAGAAGTTTCAAGGACTTTAGTTGCGGAAGAGCAACAACTATATCGTTTTTGACCTCCAAGCTATGTAAATTTGAAATTTCACTTAACTTTGAGGGAGCTGGATCCTTGTCTACTATGTGTATGCTCTCGAATCTCTTCCAAAGATCTTGAAGTAGTAGTGCAGTCCCAAGGTCACATCGCAAACTCTTGAAAGTATAATTTGGTTGCAACAGTGCCAATTGTCTAATTGAATCTGGAAAAATCATAGCACTGCCGGGAAACCCAGGTGAAGTGCTGAGTAGTTCACTTAAAGCGTCAAAAGCAAATTCACTTAGAACTGGGTCATTTAACATTAAGTAATTGAGTTCATTTGAACCAATGTACCTAAATATTATAGGATATACTTCCTTTGGGAGTGCAAAAATCATCGTGTACCGCAAGCTTGCATAATCTGGAGAGGTATTCAAACTTGGCTTCGCTGTTTAAAGGGTGGGGTTGTTATGATTAATTTTTGTGCGCTTCTGGATCAATTCTCTCGCGTACTTGTGAGATTTCCGGTTGCAAAATATTTTGCAGCTGCACTACGTTCCTCCGGTTTATCAATATATTGTGAAACTATATAGTACTACTAACATATTACCTTTGATATTGAAGGGAAATAGCTCCTTATTGCTCTATAATTTCCCTTTCTAACTAAATAACTCCACTTATATATTGACAAACCAATGTTATGGAAATTGGGTATTGGTGTACAGTGGTTGCACTTCCATTTCGTACATTTTTAATAAAAGAGCCTCTTAAATCCGGCAAGCATAATACTGCAATGTGAGGTATCCATAATTTAAATGAATCACTTCCTTAGCTCATGCTTGTTGAATGTTTGAATGAATGTGTGCTTGTATTCTTGCTCTCGCCTACTAACTCGCTTAACTGGAGGGTTTGGGTGATCCCTCTAAACATTGGCATCACAACAACAAATTCAAAGGAGTAGATAAAGTACAAAAACCCTCTATTTGTGCGTAGCTTATAATGCTTTTGAAACGGTCTTAGCTCGAATCCCTCAAACATCACAGTTAGAGACAGATAGCCCGACTTCTTGAGAATCTCGTCAGAGAACGGTACCAATGTCAAATCAGCCGTTGTCTGAACTGAAAGTGAAGTAAGTGATTTGGGTAGTAACTTCAAATCAATTCCATCTATAATTATTCCAGATATGTCCAACATTTTCAAGTTCTTACTTGTCAAGTAGAAGCTCAAGTGAAACATATTGAGGGACACGGAAATACTTGCAATCAGGAGACATCTCAAACTGTCTGGTAATCGGATAGATTCATGTCTTTCAAACCAATTCTCGTTTAAACTTAGGTGTGTTAAGTTTTCTAACTCCTGAAAGTTACTAGGAAGAGCTTTCCAATTGACACGATTCAAAATAAGCTTCTTTATTGATTTTGGAAATACTTGGTTTAAGCTCACGTTGCTGTATGAAAGGTCCACCTCACGTACGCCTTCAGGAAGTAGTAATTGCGTCATTGGGTTTCTCTTAAGCACTATGACTTCGGCTGACGTACCGGAAAGATCGATATAATCCAGCATTACTTTTCCTAGATAGAGTCGCTTAACTGGTCCATTGCAATGGATTGAATTGAGCTTAGATGTCGTATAAAACTGGTCTAAATTGCCAGGTAGCACTAGTTGATTTACATGCAGCAGTTGTAAAAAAACTTTTCGAAGATTAGGCATGGAGTGGCAATACTGAGTCAAATCTAGAACATCTGTTTCAACTCTTTCAAGTTTTAATGTGTGTAAATTTCGAAGGTATGGTAAGTCAAATATGTTTCCCAAGTCGTGTACTAGTTCTGGGCTTAGTTCAAGATTATGACTGTGTAAATTTGGAACCTGTGATGTTTTGGAAAGGACAATAATGTAAGTCTTGAAATTCATGTAAAGCTTGTTAAGCCTTGGTAGATTAAGATGCAACATATACAATTTTTTCATGTGACTTGTCTCATATGTCTCAGCTTCTTTTGAGACTTGCGATGGTAGGTAAGTGTCTTGCAACACAGGATTGTCTGCATTATGAATATGTTGGAGGCCCAAAATCAAACTTTTCAAACTCTTTGGATACTCAACATTAAGATCTTCTGGCAGACGCAAGCTACAATGTCTCAACTCTAATGTTTTCAAGCTCTCATATTTCTCTACTCTGCACTTGTAGATACTGGACTTCAGGGAAATTATGCTCTCAAGTTGGTTAGGTAACTCATAGTAATCCAACTCTGAATCGGTTTCAAACTTCTGTAAGTTGGTGAGATAGCCGAAGTTCCTCTTAAACGGGGTGTGCTGACAAAACCTAAAAAACCGTAGTGTTCGTGGCAAATCAAAAAGGTGAGGCAGACTATATTCTACATCCAACAGGATCAAGGAAGGAAACTTTGAAAAATCAGTGAGGTGCAGTGCTGCTGGCAGAATCCTCAACAGCCTCAAGGTCGGCAAAGAGATATTAATATCGCCTGTAATTCGCAAGTGATGCAAATTGTAAATTTTTTGCAAGTCATTCATCTGTGGGCGCATATCCACAATTGAGATACTCGCAAACCGGTTCCAGATGTCTTCGTTTTGAAGAGCAGTTTGCGCATCCACTATTAAGCAGTTGAAGGTGTATTCGGGGTGCTTAGAAAGTAACTTCTTGATAGGTTCTGGTTGTATATTTAAGCCACGAAGTGAAACCAGCCGAATATTAATGTCTCGAACAAATGCTTCAAATGCAAATACTCCAAGGTCCGGGTCTTCAAGAATTGAGGGGTCAAGCGTGTTTTGATCAAGGTATTCAAAAATTATTGGGAATACCTCTTGTGGTAGAGTAAACAACATCGTGGCTGTTGCAACAGTAACTGGGGATGAATACTTATTAACAAAAGTCTCCAATTGCTTCGAAGAAAATTGGTACAAGACTGGCTTGTTTTATCAAAGGGTTACTAGGCATTGATGCTTGCAGCACACACCACTAGTTCAATGAATATATAATGATTAGATCTCAACGTTCAGGTTATTGAAGAATACACTGTCCCCTTGAAGTATGGAAATTGCAACACCGCGTTTTACGTGTTGAGTTGGCCACGTGATTCTCAATTGGTCACAGCGGTCAAAAGGAAGAACTGCCAAGATCGGGCTAGGTGTAGTAGGTCTATATTCCTTGAACTTACATCTAGGTCGGTTTACACTCCTTTGCGAGTTCTTTCGATTTTCAGTAATTGTTTATGAACGATCGCTTGTGGCTGCAAAAAAAAAATTAAAAAGCTCTACAATAGTCATGACGTAATAGGTATGCTCAGCGATTTGCAAATATGTTCAGCAAGAACTCCTCAAATTCGTCTACTGCTGTGTTGGAACCTGAATGATTGGCACTTTATGCATGAAGTCGCTCAACTGGTAAGAAAAGTGCATCAACTCACCGGAAAGCCAAGCCTCCACAAATACGCATTCGGCAAATATCTCAATGCAGATAGATCCTCTGGAACACAGAATAGAGTACTTTGTCGTAATCGGACACTTTTCAATGGCGCAAAGTTTGGAATCTGAAAAGAGTAGTCCACTTCTTTCGAGAATTTGGTAACCATATGGAATCAAAGACAAGTCGCTCAGTATAACTGTTAAGTGGGTGATAGTATCCGGAAATAACGTCAAGTCAAATTCGGAATCACCAAAGTCCCTTATTTCTAAACTCTTTAGATTCTTACTAGACAAGTAGCCCTTGACGTTGGACTCATCTGTGTGCTTGACCACTATTGCCAATGACGTCAAACTACTTGGAAACTCAACAGGCAGGTGCGATTCTAACTTGTGGCTTCCCACTTTCAAACATTTTAGCTTGTTTAAGTTGCAGAATACATTGGGAATGTCGTCCCAATTAACATCCTCCAATATTAACAGCTCAATTGAATCTGGAAACAATTGGTCCTTTGGTATATCACTTCGCGCTAAATTCACGTATTTCACACCTTGTGGTAACACCAAGCTTGATAGCGTACAGCGGTGGAGCTGGACTTTCTTGGCTGCTGTGGGTGACAAATCAAGAAGTTTGATCTTGCAATCAGAAATTTTAATGTTTTTGACCTCCTTCTTGCACTCCACCTGTTCCAAGGAGCCTTGAACCTCAAGTAAGTCTAGCTTAAACGGAACAACTGCCTTCTTAAGGCAGTTGTGATTACAGCTGAGAATCAACTTCCGAAGCAGTCTCATAGGACCAAGATGACTAAAGTCAAACAGCTCTCCCTTTATTCCATGCAACCGTAAGGTGATAATATTTTGTAGATAAGGGGGTGACATTCCCTGACTTTCAAAAGAGAGGTTCGTGGTTTTAGATTCAAACAATGTAAGATTATGCAAATTTGGTAAATACGAAGATTCAGCAAGATGGACTTCGAGGCCCAGATAATCCAAGTAAAGCTTAAAAAGTAGTGGAAGGTCAAGATGTAGGAAATAAGGGTTATGGTCCCGTTGCTGTGTATCTTCCAATTTTGCCGAAGGTGACTCAATTACCTTGAACCCATGGTAGTCATCGATTTCAACCTCAAAATGCAATTTCTTCAACGATTTTGGATACTCTACATTAAAGACGTTGACCAGAGGGGCTGAACACAACTTCAACTCCAACAGCTTTAACTGCTCAAACTGACCCAACTCTAATACAGTAAGCTTAGTCAGCTCGATTGTTATCTCCTCTAACTGAATAGGCAATTTGAAATACTCCCATCCCCACTCCGTTGAAAAGTACCTCAAGTTCGTGAGGTGGGAGAAATCTCTCTCAAGGTTTCCATGCAGACTATACGTCAACGAAGTTAGGGAAACTGGAATGTCCTCGGTATTAATCATACAATACAGTGCCACCATCTGTTTCAAGTTTGGAAATAAAGTCAAGTCCGTGGGTATGCGTGAAGTCTGCATAAGCGTTAAAGATTTTAGACTAGCTAAAGGGTGTGCGATATCATTAGTCACCTCCAAGTGCACCAAATTGGGGATTTTCATCAATTCCGGTGAAGGTGAGTTCCCATTTATAATCGATACTTTCTCGAAGCGTGCTAATATCTGCTGGTTTTGAAGTGCAGTGTCAAGGTCGCAGGTAATGTGCTTGAATGTCCGATGAGGATACCGCTGAACAAAGTGTTCAAGATACTGAATATTTCGAAATGGTTCAGCTGATATGAAGTAATTGGATGTTAATGAGTTAAAGGCATACTGTCCGAGAACCGGATCCTCAAGCATCGAAGGTTCGATAGCTTCCGGGGAGATGTGCTCGAAAATAATTGGATAAATCTCTGGTGGAAGGTCGAACAACATGATGGCTCCCGCAGGTGTGTAGTATTGGTGTAGGTTGATGCAAAAGGAGACCAATTGAGTTCAATTTACTTCTTAAGCAATAAGAAGGTGGGTTGATTTGATTTTCTTTAATCCTGATCCACATTCAGTCAAAAGGATCAGCGGAGATCGCCAAGGGAGTTTTTTTTGCTGCAAATCCGAAATTCTGCCAAGGAGTGCGTATCTGCTGGCTTCCACGCTTTGCCCATATGAGTCTAATGCATGTGATCTGCTGTCAATCTCTGGCTACTACAGATGGCGTTTGTGTCCAGCGATAAGAGTGCGGATACAGCTTGTTGTCATTAGCTTGCTTGGTGGGAAAAGCTTACTTAAAATGTCGTCTTGCCCTTTCTGGTTGCAAACTGCGTCTGGTCGTCAGCTTCATGTTCTCCACATCATGCAGCAGATGAAACGACTATTGTACTTTTGAAAATACGCTCGTGTTGCAGGTGTCTAGATTCCCATTGATCGGTTAGAGCCAAGAATCTGGGGAACTACAATATGCAACCTGTGGAATTTGTGTCTGGACTCAAAAAATTTACATTTCACAGGTCTGTAGCGGACATCGACGTCATGATTGTTGAAATACCTGTCATAGTTGCTGCAAGATAAAGTTGCATAGTTGATCTATGCAGTTGGAGCGTCTGGTTTAAATGCTATGCAAAGTGGTTGCAGATGCGCATTTGGGTCTAGAAGCGATTGTTGGTATCTGAGTGCAAACAGTGCCATTTCTGATATTCTTGGCAACAATGATGCTCGCTCTAGATCAGGAGTGAGATTTGTTGGGTGTTTGTTAAGTGGTATTGATTGTCCTAGTTGACAGGTGCATTGGTTGTTCTACTTGTGACATGCATTGGTAGTCTTGGATGTGAGGTGCATATGAGGAAGTGCAGTTCAATTGTAACCCAGCGTGTGCCCTCTACTTGGAACCCCAGCACCTGTTGCTGAATCTGCATTTCTACTGCTAGCGTACCACCTGGAACGGTTTGGTGGACTGCTGAGGCATTGTTACTCATGCTACGAGATCTCTACAGTATGAAACCCTTAATGTACATTCCATTTATCTTCTTCTACCCTTCTTTTGAACCAACTCAAATCCATCGTCATCAACAATAGGTCCGGTCGGCTGAGATTCTTGCTGAGGTTGTTGGTCCACTTCCATTTCTACGTCACCATCTTGGTCTTCGTCATCTTCCTCGTCATCAGACACATCGGGATTGTTTGGATCCTCCTGTACTGTAACCTTGTTGGCAGAAGCAGCTCCATTTGCTTGTTTGGCCTGCCATTTGGCATATAAGTCGTCCACCAACTTAGAATCGCCTTGGCTAATTTGCTTGTAGATCTTCATAATTAATGCACCGATTTCCAAGGCAGAGTCGTTGTCGACATTGGTATCAAATTCATCAAACATGGCATAAAGCAAAGTTTCCTCGATCAACTGGATGTCAACGACTTTTTCATCAAAAAGGTCAATCACAATACCTGAGATCCAGTCCCTCTTCTCAGAGGACTTTGGACCACCCCAGAGGTTATCGACTGCAGTGGTTAATTCTTCCCACTTATACACAGCCATGCAAACACCAAGTTCAAACTTGGCCTGCTGGCGCTCATCGCCGAACTTCAAGCTGCCTTCGCTGACTTCAACGTAGTCGGTAGGGTCTATAGCGTTCATTGGTTTTTTAATCGCGATGAGATGCGAAGATCAGAACAAAGTGCGTCTGACTGGCTGCGAAACAAAATGCGACAAGCAGCATAGAGCAATGCCAGTACTGCGCTAAATCCCCATGTAGAAAGCGTACGTACAGATTATAAATATCATGGAAATTTACATGATTGAGCTGTTTTCAGGGTTGTAACAACGAATATGGCACGTGAACCATGAGGAGTGAGTTTCACCACCAAACAGGTGATTGAGGCATGATTCGTATGGCTCCAGTAACAGTAAGACTTATGAAAATAATTACAAATACTACTATGGTCCACATTTGTGAATTTCTACAATGGCTATTGTTTAAAAACCATATGCTGTATATTGGTATCCCCATGCAATCACTTCTATATAAACCTATAACTCAGCGCCATTAACCACTAATCAAATATTCTCTCTAGCTCATCCTCAGATACATTCAAATGAATCATTCTATACCTCTCACCTCCCACATTCTGTTGCAATAAAATACCATTTTCCACCAATTCGTTGACAATCTGCTTGAACTTCCAAACTCGTATGTTCAACTTACCACCTTCAAAGTCGCCGTACAACAAATCACCCAACGTCATTTTCAAATCCAACTCGGAAATCTCGTTCTTGTAGGTCAGCATAGTCAACAAGTTTTTCATTTCGTCTATTATGTCACCCAAACTGTTTTCGGAGAGACCCGATCTCTTTTTTCTCTGCAACACGGCCTGCAAAAGCAATTTGGATGCAAAAGACAAGGAATTCAAGAACTGCGCCGTTGGCGAGTTGATGGACTCCATGATGGCCTTGGAGATGTGGGTGATTTTGACGTAGAAAGTGTCTTCGTCGTTGTACTCCTGCTCTGCTATCTCTACAGCACGGCGACAAATGGTCAAGGCTCTCCGAGCATCACCACTGACACTGGCAACTTTCCTGGAAGCAAACCCAATTGCGTCCTGGTCCATAATCACACGTTTCCTATTGGTCTTGGTAATCATTTCCAACCTGTGCTTGATGATGTCACCCAATTGGTTGAAGTTGTAGCCCACAAACTGGATTCTGTTGAGCCCCAATCTGGACGAGATCTTGTTGGACAAGACTCTTTCTGGCAAGTCCATGGTGTTTGCTACGGCAATCACAATCAACTGGGAGGTCTCGTAAGTGGGCCAGTTGAAAAAGTTGTACATGACGTTTTGGTTCTTTGTGACGATCTGGTCCAACTCGTCCATCAAGACCACAATGGGATTACGCTTCTGCTTGGTGCTGAAGTACTCCTCCAACAACAAAGCAGCGTTTGAAGAGCTCACCTTGAAGCCGGTGATTTTATGCCATAACATGTCGTAGGCGACATTTGGAGTCAAGAGCTGGAGACCGTTGATCTCGTAAAAGTCAAAGTCCTTAAACTCGCCGTATTTGACCAACTCTTTTAACTGGGATATCACAATTCGAATCGTAGCGGTTTTTCCCAACCCTGGAGTTCCACTGACATACACACAGGAACCAGTTCCTGTCTCGATTGCGGTGGAGATCTTGTCCAAGAGCTGGAAGGTTTCCTCTTCCCTTCCTGGAAGAGAGTTAAGCTTGGCGGAAGTGTGCAATTTAGCCTTCAATTCTTTCACCGCCTCGGATGTAGGAGTCAATACCTGATTCTGTGCCTTTTTCGGTGACAACAAGGACATTGTAGGCGCGCTTGGTGTTGGCTTGATCTTGTACCCTTTTTTGAGAGGAGATAGCACGTTGGTCATCAATTGCCTGTTTTCTTCGTCTCTCAACCTGGTGGGAGAGGAGTGCTCTTGCTTGGGCTTTGCTGGGGAACGTGTCTTGGACCGTTTTGTTGGTTGTTTGTACTCTGAATCGGAATAGGAGTCTGAATCTGGCGGCGATGACGGTTCAATGCTTCTCTTGTTGCTGGGAGATGGTGAGTGCGAGGCACGGGTGCTGTCGGATCTCGTGGCCCTTCTGGGAGACACGCGGAGTTTTCTCGCCACACCGGAGTTGCCTGTGGATGCGGTGGAGTCGTTGTCTTCGGAGTCAATTGGGTCCATGTCGATGTGAGGTTTTGTAAGCTTTTTCGGGCTCTGCGATTTACGAGGACTCTTAATTGTCTGGGTCTTAACAAGCTCAGACAAGGCAGGCAAGTCGCCATTTAATTTCTTGTAGTCAAAAACGTCTGTGAACTCGGTTCCGTAGGTGTTGCACCCTCTCCTGCAGAAATAAACTGAGGAATCTGAGTTGGAGGGAGTCCCCTGGAACTCAGACTCAGATAACACCTGGACCTTGTCAAGTATCACAGTTTCGTCTAGTTCACTCATTGAGGCGGTTATAAAGAGCTCATTGTCGTACTTGGTCTCTTCGGGGAGGTACTCGGGGTCGAGGTCAGACACCCGTATGAACCACAACACGATGACGTCTATGAACCTAGTCCCTGTGCCAAATTTAATTTCCTTGATTAGCCCTACTTCTGTGGACTTGTCTTGCACGAGGATGGCATCACCTGCTCTGACTTCAAGCTCGTCCGAGTCTCTCTTGAGTGTGATGGAGGACTGCTGGCCCCTTCTGCTCCTCCTCCTCCCGGTTTCTGAGAGCTGGTAGCTCCACCCTTTTAGCTCCTTTGACATTGGATGAGCAAGTGTGCGGAGATTGATCGCAGAAATGTGTGAACCGACCCGAGCGAAAATCTCATTTCACGTAAATTAGCAAACAATGCCTCGATGGCGTGACGCATTAATCGGGCACTACGCTCGACCAATATGGCAACATACCTCCTACATGTTCAATTCGGGAACACTTCCCTGCGTTTCGGGTATCCTGTAATGTTTTTACACACTGCTTCTCCATAAAAAAAGCAAGGGAGCCTTGCTCAGACGTTGCCTTCGCTCGTGTACTCGCAACCATTCCAGTTATATCGGAAAATCTCATCCTTTGATAACCTCCTATTTCGGGGGTAAAAGGGAGAGAGCAGGCCAAGTAAAATTTCATGATCTCGAACTCGTTCGTTTATTCTAGCCGTGTGCCACACAGACAAAGTTTTCGGAAAGTGTAGACACTAACTATGTTAGCGTAGATACTGGGGGCATTTCGCTTGCTGGATGGAGCAAATACCTCGTTGCACCTGCTGCTCTACCGGATATGTCTGTGATTGCAGGCTTTACGCTGATAGACGTCAAAACGTAGATTTTTTTTCGCAGCCGTGGGAAAAGAAACGCAAGCGGAATACAGTGGGGGTAAAATGGCGGGCGGCACTTCGTTACTGTAGCCATGTGCTAAGGTGACCGCCGTCAAACGTGTAGGGAAGCGGATTTGACCGACGGTAAGACCCATACTGGGCCAGAGTATGTGGGTGGGTGGAATGGAAGTGGGTGGGGCATGGGCTTTGTGGGAGGGAGGACAATAAGAGTTTTCTGTGAAGGAATTGCGCATGCATTGTAGAAATTACCCTTTGCGGATCGTAATGGGATTCGTCAGGAGTGGGCGAGTGGAACGCAATGTAGCCTGGCGAGCGTACTGCCCAGTGGGCAGGTGAGGGTGTTTATGCATCAGAATCCTATGCCTACAGCTGAAATCGTGGAAATGCAGTCTGTTGAAGGCTCCCTGTCCAACCCGGATGCAGCCTCATAGACGCAAAAATGGCCACATGTACGTGAGCCCATTTTCAACAGACAGCCTGTACACATTGACGAAGGGGTCTGCTGGAATGACGTAGTTGGTCTAGCGTCAGATCCTGTACGGACAATAAGGTAGTACAGCACCTTTCCGCCTGTGGGAACAAGGAGTGTCTTGTGTGATCTTGTGTGGCATCGTTCGTATACTAACTTTGACGTTTATGTTGCATTTGGTGTAACTTAAGCACAGCTGATCTCTAGAAGGCAGGTTGCTTTTTGTCTACATCACGTCATTTGTAGGAACATTTATGCCCTTGTTCACAGTTGTAAGTTCCGCCGCAGTGTTTGTTCGGTATCTTGATTGCAACTGTTATGCATTCATGCTCGGTGGAGTATCCTACATTCCACATACACCTAGTACGCTTTTTCCAGATTTTCTACAAAATCTTGCAACGGCTGCAATCGAGGTCACGTGACGCCGTTTAAGTACACTATATCATGATTCATTAACTACTTGTAAACAAGCAAAGGTTCACCCACATTCACAATCTCATCGAGGTTCAATTTCAAATCGAAGGCCTTCAGGATGATGATCTTAAAGATTTTTTGGACATTTATGGAATGGGAAGTTGAACAAAAAATCACTGGAGCCTTCATGGCAACTCCAAACTTTTTGGCTTGTTGAGTGATTTCCAATTGATCCTGGTACAGAAGATCAATAAACTGGTCGTACTTTGTGCCCACCAAGAAAGGGATGGCTGTCTTATTAAAGCCTCTAACTTGTCTATACCATTCTTTGATTGAATTCAAGGTGGACTTTCTCGTGAGATCAAACATAAATAAGATTGCAACGGCATCGTTAGACACCAATGGTAGCATGTTTATAAATTCCTTTTGGCCACCTAGATCCCATATTGAGAACGTGATTGTTGTATTTCTAATCTGAATCTTCTTATCCATAAAATTCACACCCAATGTCTGGATGTAGTCTTCATCAAACGACCCCTCGACATACTTGACCATCAACGATGTCTTCCCAATTTGAGAATCTCCAATGAGCCCAATCTTAAGGGCGACCCTGCTTACGTTAGTATTTTCCTGTTTCTTATCTGTGTTGTGAGGTCCAACATACTGATTGCTATGATCTTGTTCATCCATAAGATCACCAGCCGCTAAAGTAAACAAAAACGTACACGATAAAGTGCCAACTTCTTTACAGGTTGATTATTTTACAGGTTATACGTGTTCAAAATGCAATTGACGGAAATCTAAATACCTGAAATTGAGGTTTTGCAGTTTACAGAACGTCTCTCTGCTTTTGTGCGACTGAGTGCGAACTGTGCAGAGCGTAGGGCACCAGCCCTTGACTACACGTGATTCGAGGCGCTAGCGAGAGCGACGACATCCATGCCTCAACTGATTTTTTCTCACATCGCACTCTCACACTCGCATTCTGCACTCTGAAAATTTTTCGTATACCCATCCAAAAGATTTTTATTTCAAATTTACTTTTCTCCTACCGAAACCTGAAGTAAAAATGGCTGTTGGTAAGAACAAGAGATTATCCAAGGGTAAGAAGGGTTTGAAGAAGAAGGTTGTCGACCCTTTCACCAGAAAGGAATGGTACGACATTAAGGCTCCAACCACTTTTGAAAACAGAAACGTTGGTAAGACCCTCATCAACAAGTCCACCGGTTTGAAGAACGCCGCTGATGGTTTGAAGGGCCGTGTTGTCGAAGTCTCTTTGGCTGACTTGCAAGGTTCTGAAGACCACTCCTACAGAAAGGTTAAGTTGAGAGTTGACGAAGTTCAAGGTAAGAACTTATTGACCAACTTCCACGGTTTGGACTTCACTTCTGACAAGATTAGATCTTTGGTCAGAAAGTGGCAATCTTTGGTTGAAGCCAATGTTACCGTTAAGACTGCTGACGACTACGTCTTGAGAGTCTTTGCTATTGCCTTCACCAAGAGAC